>CM037786.1:30712609-30762609 GCA_021229015.1 Solen grandis
TATTGGTCACTTCTTGAGACAAATGGAGTGGGTGTCTAGAAACAAATCAACAATAACATAATATTGATTTAAGAATCTAAAATGTGTTGTATGGATGAAACATATCATTTACTTAGTAATGATAAGATAAAGCTTTGAGCTGTTTTAGCTCTGCAATGTACTGGAAAGATGAGAAGGGAAGGTAATTTGCCTCATAATTTTTCTGAATATTGTTTAAGATATAATAAATTACTTTGCAATAATACAGCAAGTTTGCTTGATTTGAAAATGAATATATATTACTCATCTGTTACGATTTTTTAAACATAAATGGTAGGCATATACTATTTATTTCTTTTATATATGTGTTCAGTTTTATTTTTATATATCCATTGCAACATTTACAGTTTAAACAAAGATATGCTGAATAATTTATATTAAATTCAAATGCAGATTAGATGCCTGCGTTCATATACATAGGTTTTTATCATATATACATGTAAGTGATTCAACTTATCCCAGCAGGGAAATGTACCCTGCTTAAAGTCACCATTTTCTGTGTTGTAGCCCTGCACATATTTATAAGCAATCATCAGTATTTAGTTTGGTGTTTAATCCTGTACCTCATGAATATTCATGTACAAGTCTATATGACTTCATGAATATGAATTTCAAAGGGTATGTAAAACAATGGATTTTATTTGTAGTTCAAACTGTTGATTCTGAGCTATTAAACAATATATGAGCAAACAGAGGAGACCTAAAACAGACAGCTCCTGAAATTAGCTGTCTAATCTAGGTCTGCTGTTTGTCAAGCTGTCGAAATGAAAATATTTGAGGTAAAGGGTTAAGCATGGCTTGATAACCTGGCAATCGTGAAATGTTGTAAGAAAATATAAACTTGACCTTTTGTGCAATTGCAAATTTTAAAAAATTTATAGACTTTATAGATTTGATCATTTTTTTGTTTTTGATTTGCATTTTTGATTTTAACTTTACATTTCTTTGAAACAATACATTAGGTTTTATTTTATCCTAGCTTTTTTATGCATCAGTAAATTGTTGAACAGTTAAGCTTTACAAATCTGTGATCCGGCTTTTTGAGGTGAGAAAATACTTGCCTTCCTCGTATGATTATTGAGTGTTAAATGTTATCGGATATCAAGCTTAATGTTTAACCAATTATACAATAAAATGAATAAATCAGTTGTGTATCTTGTTTTATAATCATTTTGACTATAATTGCTGGAGTGATGTTATGGTACCAAATTAAATCATGCGAGGAAATCTTCAATGCTATGTAAAGCTAGAAATATTTCTAAAGCAGCTTATTTACAGATCATCGACTAAGAATTTGATTTTAACCGTGTCTATCAATACCCATCTACAGACAGATGGTCACCCAGTTTAACATTGTGATAGTAAAATAAATGTGTTTCTCCATCACAGGCAATAGTTTTGAAATGTTATTGAACCTATAATCATTTAGAATTATAAAACCTATATTTAGAAATTCTATTTTCGTGTGTTGTCATATGACTGATCAAATTCAGTCTTTGAGTATGCGTTCACTTCACAGACTGAACTAAGAATTAGCCAGACGGACCAGGTGAAGATGACATGTTGCAATGTGTCAAGTGGTACCACAAGCATCTGTATGGTGATATGTATTCTATAATAAACTGACTTCACCAATGTGAGCATTTATGAAAATAACATTTTCCCCGTGCAATGTGACCTACACTTGCCAAGTTTGTCAGAAAACTAAAACATTATTATGAGCAGTGTGGGAAAAAATGTATCTCAAGAGACTGAAGGTCAAGCGAGATGTCAATTTTTTCTATACTGCGAGTAGCAAAATTCAAAGCCACGAAAAGTTACTGCAACGTAATTTTCCTTTAATTATAAACCTATAAAAATTCAAGACACAAGAAGTCAATTTACTTAGGTTTTAATGAGGTTATCAAGTTTGCTCAAGAAAGTGATGTCACAGAAGTTAAAAGTGATGTCACGCTACTGTATTTGTCTTTGACATAAAACAGAATTTTAATCAGTTAAATTGTATTTGCGCATTGTGTTTTGCATGTATCTGAGCCAGAAAATTGATAGGTATATGATAAAAAAACTTTTTATTTCTTCTGATCAGCTTCGAACAAGCTACTTTAAAAGTGATTAATTACTCTGCATACCACCTTGCCTGCATTTAACAGCAGAGCATTTGACATGGCATGAAGGGGCATGGTGAACTTGATTCCTATTATAAAGACATAACCTCAGTGAAGCAAGTGTATGTATATTGCCGCCTTAGGAACGGGAGGTTGTGGGTTTGATCCCTGGCTGTGACATACAAAAGTCATAAAAAATGGTACTGGTATCACTTCCTTGCTTAGTGCACAGCATATAAGGGTAGTTCCAGGACTTGTGGAACCAGTGTCAAGATAATGTGACTGGATGTGGTATCATGCCACATGTCTATGGTGTGATTCTGCAGTGTGGCAGCACTATATCTGTGTCAAGTATACATAGTCTCCAAGTGACTGAAATACTGTCAGTGGGACATTTAACCAAATGAACAAATACATATTGTACGCCATTAAATGTATTGCCATTTTGAAGGGGGAGGGGGGCATTGTATAATGGGATTTTTTACTGTGTTGACCAGTACTTTATGCCTGAAAAGAACATCTACCTCAGTCGTATTCTAATCCTTAGTCTTTAACAAAGGAGCCATGTGCTTTACTTTCTTCTAAAAGCAGTTAGAATCACCTGTAACCATCTGGCCTGCATTCCACAAAACTGAACTGAGATTTTCCTCAAATCCAATAAACTGGTATTGTATCTCAGTTGGGAAATATCAAATTTCTTAATTTTGAAAAGAAAAAAAGACTATACATGTATTTTGTAGGAGTATGTTCATGTGAACAGGTATGCTAAGTTTGATGACAGATGGTTTAATAGTTGAGAAGTTATGATGTTAAAAGTTTTTCACCAAAATAACGATGCCAGTTAAAATGATGTGATGACGATGACAATTCCTGTTTTTCCTTTGAACAAGAGGGCCATGATGGCCCTGGATCGCTCACCTGAGTACCATTGCTACAACTGATTACAAGGTTTTTAAACAATACTACACACCAAATATATAAGCACTGGGCCTTATGGTTTCAGAGGAGAAGACTTAGTGCGGGGTCATTTATCTCCAAAGGGCCACCATTTTGAAAATCTTGATAATGAACCATTAGATGATGCTACATACCAAATATCTAAGCTCTAGGCCTAATGGATTCATAGAAGAAGATTTTTAAAGATTTTCCTATATAACTCTATGTTAAACAAGTGACCCCTGGTGCGGGGGCATTTATCACCATAGGGTCATGATTTGTACAATCTTGGTAATAAACCATAAGATGATGCTTCATACCAAATATCTAATCTCTAGGCCTTATGGCTTCATAGAAGAAGATTTTTAAAGATTTTCCTATATAACTCTATGTAAAACAAGTGACCCCTGGTGCGGGGTCATTTATCACCATAGGGCATGATTTGTACAATCTTGGTAATGAACCATAAGATGATGCTTCATACCAAATATCTAATCTCTAGGCCTTATGGCTTCATAGAAGAAGATTTTTAAAGATTTTCCTATATAACTCTATGTAAAACAAGTGACCCCTGGTGCGGGGTCATTTATCACCATAGGGCTATGATTTGTACAATCTTGGTAATGAACCATAAGATGATGCTACATACCAAATATCTAAGCTCTAGGCCTAATGGATTCATAGAAGAAGATTTTTAAAGATTTTCCTATATAACTCTATGTAAAACAAGTGACCCCTGGTGCGGGGTCATTTATCACCTAGGGCATGATTTGTACAATCTTGGTAATGGCCCATAAGATGATGCTACATACCAAATATCTAAGCTCTAGGCCTTGCAGTTTTGCAGAAGAAGATTTTCAAAGTTTGCATTTTTAAAATCTATTTTTAGCTCCTGTGACCTACTTTTTTAACCAATCTGAATAATTTGTACAACTTTGATAGAGGGCATCATAAGGATGATTCCTGTGAAGTTTGGTCAAAATCCCTTCAGCGGTTTATGAGGAGATGTTGTTTAAAGCAAATTGTTGACGACGGACGCACGCACGCACGCACGCACGGACGACGGACGACGGACAAAAGGCGATCACAATAGCTCACCATGAGCACGTTGTGCTCAGGTGAGCTAAAAATAGATGAGCTAAAAATCTTGGGGAAAAGTTGTGAAATGGAATAAAACGAGTGCATGAATGTTGATCTTAGAGATACATTGAACAAAAAAAAAAAGATACATTGACTTTGGTCTGGCTGTTGGCAAGGAATTATATAATGTCCTTTAAAGAAAATAATTGTCTTTGACAATGGGTTATGTCTATTCATTACTTCTGCACAAACCTTTGAAATTTCAATGAAAATATAGTTTCAAGGAAAATCTAAGTCTTACACTAATAAACCCCTCCAAAATGGCCAAATTTCATATGCTGTCGAGAAAGGTTGATGTAATTACCGGGAGATGGAAATATAATAACAATCTTTCTAATCTACTAAGATTTATTACACTATTTTGGTTAACAAACCATTCAAAAAGTAATTTCAACCTTTATGGGAAATACATGTAAAATGATATGCAAAGAAAAATATAAATTTCTCCCACACGATCATACTTCCTTAACCCATAACCTCATGCATAATTATTTTGACACATCGTCAAACAGGAAAGATCCAGAAAAATCAGCTCCCTCAGGAACTGATCAGGGTCTCCTCTGTTTGCTCACGCAGTACTGTGGACCTGATTCTACTGAGTCTGCATGGCACAGATACCATTTAAAGGTCAGTTAATTAATATTTATCAAGTCATAAATTTCTACATGAATATTCATGAGGTAAAGGGTTAAAAAGGACAAAGATTTTCTCCATTCAAAACAAATTGGACACAAGGATTACTGCCTCAGGCAGCCTTGGATGCTTATTAAGAAATCCCTGAAAACAAAAAGAAATCGTAACAAAACAATAAAAATTGCAAATATGGAAACAAATGAACACAAGTTACAAAATACTTTAAAGTAAAGCAAAGTTTGAATAGCATACTTTTTGCCAACGGTGGTCCTATCTGTATAACTGAGCCCATTACCTATGTATAAAACTAATGAGCAATTCTATTACTTGAGCAACATAATTCTACAATAATGGCAAGAGTGTTTCAATATATATTAGCCCTTACCGTGCTTCATTTTGGACTATACCATTAGCTGCTTACTTGAGTGCTTGTTTAAAAATGCATTGACTGAATAGCCAACAGTGCAGACCATGATCAGACTACAAAGATGTGCAGGCTGATCTAGGTCTGCACTGGTCAAATAGACAGTCACAAGTGCCCACAGCACTGTAAATATTAAAGTTATATTTGGAACAAATATTACCTTTTCTTATTACACTGTGCCTACAATAATATTGCTTTTTCTTATTCCATTTTTTTTTTTCATAATAATATATTAAAAGAACCCAAATGACAATTTAAACACACAAATTGCTTTAGGCAGGTATTTTGTTTCATGTATTAAATGGAAATTAGAGCTATCACTGAAGGTGATGAATACCCCAGCTCAAAGTGAACTTTTTGTATAGTGGGACGGATGATAGAGTGCATGATTTCTGTATACATAAACATGTAGCCCTATTTCACATTTTAAAGCGGGGTTATGACAAAACTTGCAAATTTTGAAAGCTTCAAATGTTTCCAAATACAGGGCTCCATGACAAGAATTCTATAGCAATTTTAGCATATGAAGAAGAGAATTTGAAACAAGTCAAAATGTTTTCAGGAAATTTTCTTTGCCATCTATCTTGGTGTGTACTAAAACAAAAGTAAAATTTAGACACTAACATCAATATGAATAAAATTACCAGAAGGTCCAAATACAACTTTAATTCCTCTATTTCATAACACCAATGTACACAGCACATTTTGCGTCCCGGTTTTTCATGATTGCGTAGAAAAAAGGCAAGATATAACTACTACTATCAACATACATAGTATCACAACCATATAAAAATCTCACAATTACTGGTAAACACACAATGATTAAAAAAACCCGCTCTTTCTTGGAAACAGATAATAATAAATTTATCTTTCTAACTTAAGATAGGTTTAGGAGTACAAGTTTTTGAGATTCCACCACATGCTGGCATAATACTTGAAACCCCAGTGACAAAAATCACACTTTAAGTCCACATTGAAATTAAATTCTGGTTGGTTTTACAGGAGAACAAATTTGAAATGTCCTACGAATGTAACTGATCCTCTTTGGGCTTCATTTGTAACAAGGGATCATCTTTATTTAGCAATTATCATGGTAGAAGGCCCTAGGGTGACCATTTGTGCCAACTGAAATTAAATTCTGTCCACTGATTCCAGTAGAGTAGAATTTGAATTGACCCATCAAGACATGAATTTGTACTTGAATATTCAGGAGTTAAAAGGTTACCAGGAAGTGTGTTGCAAGAAAAAGGGACCAGGGTGTAAATCTTTAAGTCTCAGGCCCACAAACTATAAGTCTTGTTACAGACTGCAATTATGCCAGTGGAACATTAACTATTATTCTTTACCTTGCTTTCTGAAACATGATTTTAAACTAGAAATACCATTGGAGGTGATTAATACCCTACACTATATTTATATATTTTTTTTTTTTTTAAGAAAATTCTAAGTCAAGAGTGGGCCATAACTACTTTATTGACTTTACCTTCAGTCAAACTTTGTCTTGTGTACTAAAAATATCTTAATCTGTTGAGACTATTATGAGTTTTTTTTATAGGACAAGGTATTCTTGGCAAATTCAAAAAGGGGCCACATAACTGTGTCAAAACTTTACAGACTGCCCAAAGTCTTACTTGGCCTTCATTTTATTGCAACTTTTAGACCAGATTTAAACCCTCAGTCTTCCACACCACCATTGGATTACATTAAAAATACTTTAAAGTACCATCCTATATTGAGTCGAGCAAAATAATTTAGCTTAAGTGATTTAGCTGGGGAGTAACAGGTACATGAGATCTGACTGAACAACCAGTATATCAGGCTATAGTAGGTCCTTATGATAATCGTATAAGCGGATGATTTTTAGCCTCTATATGCATTTTGATGTTTTCAACTTAATAGTGAAAACATATAGCTTAAAATAGAAGAAGTCTCCAACCACCAGTAAGGTGCATAATTTTTTTCTGTTACCATAGCAACCAGATTTTTGGTCCGAGAAAAAACAACATCAAAGTGACATGCAGAATCTTCATACTGCTATCTATTCACATACCAAGTTTCATAATACATGTATTATCTTAAACGATTTTTAAGTTATTGCGGGATCCAGATTTCCAGACAGACAGACAGATGGATGGACAGACCTATAGTCCCCTCCCGTGTAAACACCGGTAGGGGACTAACAAAAATAAAATTAATGTTTCTTCGCAAAAACATTACAATAAGAATATAGCAAGAATGTTATTTATACATGTGAAAAGTGTGGCTATCTCTTATTCACTAATTTCCTGTTTGGGAGGGTACTATGGTTGATTTGTCAGGAAATCCCCTAGCAGATCTTGAACCTTCAACTCCCAGCCTTGGTAAGCGGGAAACATTGAGAAACCAACCTAAAGCTATAAGTGATCAAATCAATTATCACTAACATATTTATATTTTGGCTTTACCTCAGAGCTTAAAAGCAATTATCAAATTTTTGGCTGAAAAAAAACTTGAAACTTTTAACATTTCAATATAAAAATAAAACAAATTGGAATATTAATAAAAAAATTAAAATTTTATAAAACAATAATCATTATTCAATATGTATACAGTACATTCCTATTAACTACAGTACATAAAACTATTACTCACTCTCTAATACTTAAAATATCCCCTTTGTGTCAACTAATCAAAGCTGACTTGTTAAAACTACATGTATATACACACTGATGGTAAAACAGGACAGGGGAATTTTGGCAATCAAAGCACCAGTACCGATTTGCATGCAGCAAAATATCAACTCTAAACTCATTGGCCCATATCTGCATAATTCTATTGAAATCTGACGCGTGTGTTCCATCATGTTCACAATTTCTTTCTTTCTTGCACATTTCACAATCAATTGCTTCAGGTTATTCTTCAACCTTTTTCACTGAAACAGCCACCAAGCAAGTAACTTTCGTGACTATTAGAAAAACAGCACTTTATAATGGAATTTTGTAGGTACATTTATTCATGGATACTGAAAGTCTATTAAATGAATGAATTTCATGGGAGTTTAACTTGACTTGACGGACTAATTATTTTTTGAGTTTATCGTGGCTTTGACAGTATTTCAGTCATATAAAGATGTCCAGCTAATTACAGGTGGAGGAAGACCCTGAATGTACAGAGGCATCCAAGTAGAACCACCGACCTACCGCAAGCCAGCAGGAAGGCTTCCTCACATGAAAATCTGAATGACCCTGCCGGGATTCCAACCCACATGGTGAGGGGCTGAGTGAGTGTTAAAGTCAGCGACTTTACCCTCTCGGCCACAGAGGCCCCCACATGTGAGTTTAATATCTGTTAATTAAAACCCACACGAAATCAATGAAAATCAGTGCCAAAAAAAATAATGATTCAACAGTATTCCACAGGCAACTCAGATTTAACAATTTTTCCTGCATATCAGTTCCTTCTTACTATATTACAAAGAAAACATTGTTAAACTTGTTCATACTGAAAATTTCTCTCAGTCTGTCCAGATTTAAAGGTATCAAATATATAATAGCTGAACTTTGTCGAAATAGATGCACGGCTGTTATTTGACCCTATACATCTTTCTAGTTTTTAGCAGTAAAAATCTAAGCCATGCCTTTCCCATTCATAAATAGGTCGACTGTTCAAAAACAGTATCACATATAATACCATGTTTTGTGTAAACCAGATCAACCATTGACTATCTATTATCCAGGTGTGCATTCAGTATGCCAAACCATATGTAACCGGACGCTTACATATACTCGTAGCTATGAAGTTGTCTTAGGACCATATACCATGGTGTTCATGTGTCACTTATGCTGCATGTGGACATTGTGGCGTATGACACTAAGACATAGTTAACTGTAAGAGAATGTATGAGTACAGTTTATCATACTCAACAAGCCTCAAGTGTAGCTTATGGACATCCTGTAAGTCAATTTGAACACATATGTAAACATAGTAAATTATACATCAGATACCTTTAATAGCCAAACTGAGAGTATAACAGCATATTCAAGTAGCACAGGGTAGTTGATCAATAAATCAATTTTTAAAACATTTTCCTTCATTCTTGTCACACGTACACAGATATCTTGTGAATGCAGCAGTGAAGCTACATGTATATCAAAGTTCCACATAATCAGCACAATAGCTTTGACAGATTTATTTATGATCCAAAGTAAGTAACTGTCACAGTAACGTTACTCTCATTTTCAAATAATATAGGTTTATTCCTCCACACAATGTTCTTTTTCTAGCTCGTTTGCATAGTCTGTCTAGATCTCTTATTCACCAACCTTCATTGTCTATTTTAGACTCGCACTCAAGACTCTAAAATTTTAAGTAGGTATATAATTATTTGTAGTCAAACCTTTTTTCTTCTTTTAGACAATGGAGAAGTGGTCTTACCTTATTTTTGAGTAATTTTCTTTTTACTTTATATGGGGAAAGAAAAATATCTTGGGTAAGTGGCAATTCTGAGCAAAAATTGCATAAATACATGTATTCAATAAAGAAATTTTCAAAGTGGAAGACATATGAACAGCCCCTGATAAAGAAAAGGAAAGAGAGCCCTGGTAGTCACTGAAATATTACAGATTTAGAAGGGAAAAAAATCACTTTGAAGATTTGCATTCTTGAGTCTGAGTCTAAAATATATCGGGTAGATAAATTAGGATCCTGTTCTCATTTTACAGACTAGACTAACTCTCCAGTCTCTTGCTCCGGCCAGTATTTACCTAGCAACCATTAAGCATCTTGAATTTTCAGTTTCCAAAAGTTCAGATAACCATGTTCATGTAAAAAAAATCAACAAATCTGCTTGATAACATACACCATACGACACATATCTAAATGTTTTGACCGTCAAAAGTATGCAAGCACTTGCAGACCCTGATCATCAAGTTTTCATGCATCTACAGACTTTGATCACATGTAAAAGAAAGACACAGCAGTATTTCCAATCATCACAGTATATAAACACTCCTTCACATCAACTGGAAAACAATCACATAATCACTCAGGTTGAGTAGAATCCATCACAATCCTTTGATCACAGTGTCATCTCACAGGAAAAGGTCAATTGGGCAGATGAATTATCCGCAGTTTATCTGCAAGACTGAAGAACTGACAGTTATTAGGTATCACACACTAGTATGGGTGGGTTGATAAATATTCTTCAGTCATGCTTGAGAAATATTCAATATATTTAGCTTGAATATCTAAAACTTATGAAGACATTATCAAATAGGGTGTTCATTCTTAAGTTAATCTGGAAAATGATGAAATAAAACACATCAACTATCACTATCATCTTTCTGTCTCTATTTCGGCAAATGATGAAATAAACCCCCTTTTGTTTAATTTGTTACCTATGAAATAATAAAGGATTATTAAATCTGCAATCTACAGATAAACTGTAAAGCAATCTCCTAACGCCATAAGAGATTGTCTAAAATTATTTACTAAAATATCTCTTAAAATACCTGAACACAGCATGGATGGTTTTTAAGACTACTTTTTTCACTTGAATAATATATATTATATCAAATCTATATCCCTTGCCTGAAACATTGCTTAAAGTCTACTCAGTTCAAACCAGACAATTTGAAAATCCTACGTTACTTTGTTCACACCTTTATTATAAAGCAGGACTATTAAGCCAACCACCTTGGCACTATACCAGTACTCTATTTTAAATGACTATACACCCTAGCCGCCTGTGTCCGAATATCTGTATTCTCATGTTTGCACAGTAAAAATATCTTGTTTTTCAGGTTGCCAAGGTTACTAATGCCTAGCAACGCTGTGTACATGGTCTCTGGAGAGGCCGCCTTGTCATCAGGGGGCAGGGACGAGGACTGGATATTTTTACTCTTCACTGTTTGAAGGATGTTGGCCAGAAACGTCACAAAGCGCAGGATGATTGTTTCATCTGTGGCAGAGGGCTGCAGGAAGTCTAGAAGTCTGTCAGGTGCCTGAGATCATACAAAGGGAGAGAAATGCATTCATAAATAGGAATCATGTGGAATGCACATACATGGGAAACACAAAGTAGCCTCCAGTAATGTGTAATGTCAAAGTTGATGTTTTTTGTTTGTTTGTTTACAGTCAGATTAAGGATGAATATACATGTTAATAGGATCTTGTCAATTTTGTGACCCCTCTGTCCTTTTTCCTTTCCTTTCTTTTTTTATAATCCTGAATTTCTCTGATCATCTCAACCAGTAATTCCAAAGTTAGGTCAGAATTGTTATTGACAGGTCTTACCAACATTACCATAGTACTATATTTTTGAGGAAAAATTGCAATATTCATTACAATACAAAAGTGCAATATCCAGTAGTAAATATATTGGAAAATTGTATGAATTTTAAGAAATTTGCACAGGGGAAGAAACATCAACAGCCCCTAATAATCAAGTAAAAATCATGAGTGATATAGAATGAAATTGTCTGTGTCAATGGTTTAAACAAGAGAGTAAGTGACTCCAAAGTCATGATCAAACTCCTAACCCTATCCAGCTCACCTTTGCTGCCAGTAGATGTGGGACCATATCAGGGTTACACGAGAGGTTCACCAGGATCTTGAGAGCCTGGAGACGGATGGGCCGGTTCCCGGACTGGAGAAACTCATAGAGACGCAGCACCAGCCGCGTGTACTGACCATGGTGACTGGGGGTCACCGACAAGTTGGTGAGAGCCTGCAGCGAGGACAGACACACCGCTTCCCCTGTCTCTTTGTCCAGACTTATGTCAATTAGAGTTGGTACGCATGCCTGGAATGTGGAGACATCTTATTAGTCATGTATACATAATGATTTGTTTGATGGGTTTAACGTTCCACTGATAGTATTTTAGTCTTTCAGAGACTATGTCTACTTGAGACAGATATAGAGCTGCCACACTGTAGTATCACACTGTAGACATGTGGCATGATACCACATCCAGTCACATTATTCCAACACTGGATCAACCAGTCCTGGAACTACTCTTATATGTTGAGTGCCAAGCAAGGGAGCTTCATTTTTTTACAACTTTGGTATGTCTCGGCCTGGAACCAAACCCCTGACCTCTCACTCCTAAGGGCTAACCTGGTTTAAGCAACTGGGTCTCAGATTCTCAGATTTTCAAGGCAACACTTAAAGCACCTTCCCAGTTTTTAACCTGTAAATTATGAGAACTATCTTTCCAATGTATGGCAAGACCAACTGCTTACAAACAGTATCACAAACAAAACTATGTGTTCATTTGTGTAAAATAGGTAAACCAAGGACTATATATTACCCAAGTGTACTGAATAGCCTGTAAGGCAATTTGAGAACATCTGTAAACGTATATTCGATGAAATACTGAAATATATCAAGGAGATATCATTCAAACTGTTTGAAACTGAGTGAGATATAGAATTTTGGCTCCCATTCTGTACATTGAAATATACAGGAGTAAAATTAAAAGTTGATAAAGATTTCCACATCATCAAGGTTACATCATGTAAAACGTGATTTGGTGCTATTTTTGGTAATGTCTGACTAGTTAAATGCAAAAACTATAGAAAACAACATAAGATAAAAAGAAAATTTGTTTGTTTTGAGGGAATATGGAATATATCTCATCTCAAAGTGATACAATTTTCACATTTTCATTCATGATATGTGCTCGTGGAAATACTGTAATTGTATCACTTCTCAATGAGATATACATGTATTCCATATCCACCCAAAGCAAACAAATATCCTCTATATACAGGTATATCAAAGGTATATCATCAAAAGTTTATAATGGTTGACTAAATGGAACATGAAGCAAAGAGGATCCATTTTTGTATTGTCTTTGTTTTCATGTTCTAATTGGTGGACCCTTTGAGGATTACTTTTACTTCACGATTTAGATAAAACTCAGATAAACACCAGGAGCTCACCTCCATGTCAGCGTTGTTTTGTTCGTTGACGGACAGATTAGTAACTGCAGTCAGTGTCGTCGACACAGAGGTGGCTGCGTTAGAGTGTCGCAGCCACATGGACATCCGCTGTAACTCCAGCAGTTTGGCCAGGCGGGGCAGGCAGCCTTTTTCTCGCAGAGCATTCTGTGGAGAGACAGGAATCAAAAGTTTGTAACAAAATATCATTGGAACACATGCGCACCTGCTGAAGTGTGACAGTAAAAGTGTGACAGACAGATGAAGGAGAGTTTAGTGATACTTAGGTGTCACCTCTGCTAACAGACGGTGACACAAAAAAATGGAATGGGAGGAGGAATGGGAAAGTGTTCTACACAACAACAGTGAGTTTGTTTGAAATTATTCATCTTGGACACGTTTAAAAAAATGTGATAACACCATCTTTTAAAATGACCTTTACAGCAGTATTAAATCAGATTAGCCTATATTAAAGCAAAAAGTGTTCACACAAAGAATTACTTCCAGTCTGATCTGGCTATTTTATGGTGTAACATAACATAGCATGTTACATCCAGGTACCTTTTTCACAAGAATTTAACGATTGGAACAGGATATCCTGGAATGACTTATCAAATATGGAATTTCCCCATGAAATCAAAGAAATTTCAAGTAGAGAGAGGGACAGAGTATCTGACACACACAGCATGTGAAGCAAGCACTACATTTGAATGAATGCCATGCTCCCACTTGGGAGCTTTAGACCTTGGGGGACAAGGTCATTTGAAGGTCAAGGTCACCTGGCAGGTAGAGCTCATCAAGGTGCATATACCTGTAAAGTTTGGAGACTGTAGGTGGAAGGACTTCCATCCGATGGTTAAAGTTAACAGACACAAACAGACAGACAAACAAACAGACAGACCAAAACAATATGCCCCCCAACCTATTGACGCGGGGGCATAAAAAGGATGAAGCTGTAAAGGTTTAATTTTAAAGTCCTTTTCTCACAAAAGAAAATACAATGTATATTGTAAATTAACATTTCAAAAGGTTCTGAGAGAGGGTAAGTGCATATAACCTTTCACAGTGAAGTTTGGCATCTATACAGATTCTACAAAGGCTTCTACAGGACTTGTCTGGTGGTTGGATTAAATACAATCAGTCATTCTAAATTAAGTGTGTGTACTGACTAGTCCTGGCACCTTCACCCAATCATCCATCTTAACTTAATACTTGAAACCTCATACATCTCGCTCATTCACTTTGCTTCCTTCAAACCAATACTGCAGAAAAAACCCACCAATTTTATTTCTGCATTTGTAAATGTAAAGTAATTAAAATACATGGTTTGAATACCATATGTGTATGTAAAACTTCAAAGGAACTGATAAGCTTTTTTACCTGTCACTTTCAATAGTATTTGAGTATTACTAAAATACAATTCAATGATTTACTATCTCAGACTTTGTTAAAGGTGTCAGACCGTCAGACATGTCTGACAGATATCATTTCGGTCTGATAAACTAGATGTGGGTGTTCCTCGGAACACTTGTGTCGCCTGCATTTAAGCATGTTTGATGAAAGAATTGACTAGAAAATCGATCTTTTGACAAATTTGATAAAGCATAATCTATTTTGTGAGGTACAAAATAACACCAAATCACACACACACACACACACACACATATATATATATATATATATATATATATATATATATATATATATTTTTTTTTTTTGGTGGGTGGGGGGGAATAAAATATTCAAACAGTGCAATATGTAATAATTTTCCCGAGCACTTTCAACTATACAGTCTTCATCAGAGGAGTGTCAGAATGACTATGAATTCAAAACATTAACTGTAAGAAAAATTATGACGTCATTAAGCACTTATGACGTTAATTATATATATGTTGCAAGTTTGTAGTCATCATTATCATTATTGAGTTATCATTCTTGTGTACTGTCAGACCAATGAGATCTATCTACTATAAATGTTTAAGGCAACACTTCAAATACTTTACAAGTTATGCACCACACAAGAATTAAATCCAAAAAAATAAACAAAGGGAAATAACTCCAAAAATACAACAGTTATCATTCTTGCACAATGCACTCCATGAGATCTTTCCACCTGTGAGGTTTCAAAGTAATACCTCAAATACTTTTCGTGTTATGCTCCAGACAAAAATGAAGTCTGAGTATCAACAAAGGGCAATAACTCAAGGAAAAAGAGAAACAGAGTTATCATTCATGTGCACTGCACTCAAACCATTGAGATCTATGAAGTTTCAAGTCAACACCTCAAATACGTTTCGAGTTATGCCCCAGACAAAAATTAAGTCTGAAAATCAACAAAGGGAAATAACTCAGAAAATACGAAAGTCAGAGTTATCATTCTTGTGCACTGCACTCCACCTCAATGTGATCTATCCATGTTTTAAGTTTCAAGGTGATACCTCAAATACTTTTCGAGTTATGCTCCGGACAAGAAAGTGTGACGCCGACGACGACGACGACGCCGACGACGCCGACGACGACGACGGACAAAGTGATCCCTATGTGTCTGCCATGCTATGCAGGCGACACAAAAATGCTTTCTCCTCTGTCAAGATGACCGGCAGGGATTTTTCAGCGAACTCGAACTGTAAATATAATGTGGAAACAACTTTCCTCGCTATTCTTGCTTGTTATGAACTTATCTTGCTTGATTCTACTGTTATAAATGTTGGCTAAAACTTTATATATCAATATAATTCAATTAAATATACCTGAAGAAAGACCAAAACTAGATATTTGCATATTTTTTCATTTGTTTTTGGGTCTGACAGATTTTCTTTTGGTCTGACAAAGTTTTCATAACAGTCAGACCAAATGTCTGACAAATTTCTTTTGCCTTTCACAAAGTCTAGATACTATCTGGTTACCCCATCATCAATTCTATTTGAGTATTTCAATATTTATTTCTTATATCTGAGTGCTGAATATAAACTGCCCAGATATCCTAAACTATGATAGAGAAAAAGAAATGTGTCCAGGACAAAAACTCACCATTTATTTGCCCTAATCTTAAAAAATCAATTGATTTTATTACATGTACCTATTAATTTGAAAATAATTGCGAATATGGTCATTTGAAATTGAGTATAAATGCAACTAGGAAGCCTTTCTTATCTAGACTTTCAAACCCCAATGTGATTTACAGTATTTCTTTGATCCTCTAAATTTTCAAGTCCTGAGATCTAGCGTGTGTTGATCTCAGATCCCTCTATCATGCTTTGCATCTACTTATGTAAATTCACTCAAACCAAAATGTACATGACTTTTCTATCTGTTTTTTTTCCCCCTGGTACATTTGTATTTATTTTGATAAAAGTATAGTGATTGACAAAATAATATGATTCATAAATCAAAGAAAACAGTTTGCCTGATTTTCCAATAGCATACAATGCTTTCAATCTCACAGATAAAAAAAAATGTTCAGCATTGTAAATCATAGCAAAATGTATATAAAAACATTTTGTATACATTTGGTAATGTTCACCCTCTCCCTCTTGAATATTCAAAAATAAATTTATGACTTGATGAGCACTATAATACAGGACTTTATGTAAAACAATGGGTTTTTCTTTGCAGTGCAGACTTTGTGGAATCAGAGCTACATAATTATATCAGAAAACAGGTGACACTATGATCAGACAGCAAATCAATGGGGCAGTCTGATCTGGGTTTGCTCTGTTTGCCAAGGTGTCAAACACATCTCTATGAAGTAAAAGGGTTTAAATGGTCTGATGCTATTCATCCAGGAAATCATCTTTTCCATATCATATCAAGACCAGAATAATGGTGAAATTGAGGGATAAGAATGTATGAGCAAAGTTTGTTTAAAGCAGTATGATAGGCTAGGGCAAAACTATTGTAGCTGCCTCTGTATTTATATTTATTTATCAGAAGTCAGCATGGGGCACACTGTATCCCATTGTACACCACTCTTCTGCAACCTGTACATAATTTCATAATTTCCTCAGAGAGTGATACAATATTTGTTAATTGACTGTCTGACAAAGTAGCAAGCAGAAAAATATTTGTAATAATTTCCCTTGCTGAAACCACTCCTAATGAATCATAAGTCTTTTCGTTTTTTTCTTTTGCAATTAGCTAACACATTATTTATGTTTGGATGAAATGAAATTTGAGGAAAATATAAATGCAGTTACCATAGTTACATGGTACGCATCATTTGAATTGAACCACCTTAAAATACACAATGCTTGATCTGAAAAGTACATCAAAAGATAGACACCATGATACAAAAAAATATCAAAATGCCAGAATGCTGTCTGCTAATTAATTATAATGATAAAGGGTGAGCCCAGATGAAATTCAATATGTTCAGCAAATCAATATGAAACAAAACTTATGAAACTGTTTGTTTCTTTACTTACTTGTTTGTAGCAACTAAAGTATTGCACCACGCCTTCAAATTATAAAGACTGCATGAATTTTAGTTTAACCAAAGAGTGTTCCTTGGAACATGTGTCACCTGCTGAAAGAAGTGTGACGTGAAAAGTTTGACAGACAAAGTGTGACTGACAGATGACTAAGAAGTGATCCCTATCCATCACCTATGCTCACAGTTGATGACAAAAAAAGGAATGCCATATACTTAGGCTTAAAATGGTGAAGGCTTGTACCATAATTATATTAGAATTTACTATATGAATGGTCCAATTTCTAAGAAAACGTCACAAAACTGTATTACATGTAAGTAGGAGCACAGAGTAATTGTGACAGCCTCACGCATTTTTATGCATTGGCAAACAGAGTGGACCCAGATCACACAGTTCCTTCCAGCAGCTGTCTGATCAGTTTCTGTTAGCTTATACAATATTTTAATTCAAATTTATGAAAAGTCTGCATTGCAAAGAAAAATCGATTTTTTCATATACCAAATAATGTTATGTTAACTTAATATTCATCAAGTTATAAATTTGAGCTAGTATATTGAAATGGACCCCACTGGAAATAAGTGCTTGCCCTTTTTTTAGTTATCCTTGACCACAAGGTCTAAATAAACACAACTATGAACGTTCATGATAGTAATGGGATTAACCCTTTCCCTCATATAGACTCATTTTGACACACGCAATAGGTACCTCATAAAGCCTGATCTGCAGAAAACCACAGTTAAACCTTACCAAATTTAATTACAAAATCCTCATTTCCAGACCACTGAGGAGCAGCAAACAGCATAAAACCTGATCACACTGCGAGTTACTCGCAGGCTGATCTGGTTTTATGCTGTTCGCATAGGTCTTTTCATGGTATCCTCTGTGAGGGAAAGGGTTAAAATGCATCCATGTTATAAAATCATCTATAAAATAAAATGATTAAACTTACTGTCCTATATCTATGTATTTCTCACCATACAGAATTCCTCCTTTATAAATGACCACAACTTATCCAAGAAACAACCATCCAACCACTGCCTAAAACTCCAGCACCCTAATTCAGAAATATTAAATGCCAGGATGCTTCATTTATAATTGAAATAATAACACTCAGCCACCTGCCAGCATTATCCCTTAACTGGCATGCAAAAGGTAGTCTAAAGTCTGGGCCTGGGTGGAAGAATCAATTGATAACTAGAGAAGGCAGAGTCTGGTGAATAATTCACACCACCAAGATGTAATTAGTGTGCATCTAAAGACAAGCTGTAGCACTCGGTGATCAATATATGCCTCACACACAGGTGAGTTTTATGGCTTTCCAAAAAAGGTATGCACCATATAAAGCCATCCAACAAAGGCTACAGCACACCTACAATTTTTAACAAGTTAACAGCTGAAAATATACGGCCTTGCATGATTATCTGGTTAGATTAACAACCTCTTCTAAAGCTATAAATAACGTAATGGGTATTTAGGTCTGTTAAAGTTGATAACATCTTTTTTGTATCCTTATCACTCAGGGCAATTTTTCCTTCTTTTGAAGTGGCTGCTCACAGGCGTCTCCCCCTTTGAAAATTTCTTTAAATTCATACTGATTTCTGAAGTTGCTTTATACCCCAGGGATTTTCATTCCCCAAACTTACTGCTTTTCCTCCTCCAAAAAATTTATCAGAAAATCAGGAGGTGGGGAGAACCTTAGACCTTGGAGGTCAAGGTCATTTGAAGATCAAGGTCACCTTGCAGGTAGAGTTCATGGTCAAGGTTCAAGTGACAGACAGACAAAAAACAATATGCCCCACTCTATTTGCAGAAAGGATATCTTATTCTCTTCAACATCTGTGTACTACCATAGATTATTCCCATATGTTTAATGCTCTTTGCATCTGATACAAAACAACAGTACACAGAAACATCTTTCATTCATACTTTGATTGTTTTGCATTTTGAATTTCATCTTCTAATAGAACAGTGAACATACTTTCAAGTCCTAAAACTGACATCTTTGTCTATATCATCATCATCTCTCTGTAATGTAGACATACAATACCCAGAAAGTTGTTGGTGAAGACACCTTCAATATATTTTGCAGCAGAAATATTTTCAGTTCAAGGGTTGTAATTCAAAAATAATTGTGCATAAGAAGTCTTGCATCCAGCTGATGGGGAAGAAGTCTTTAGACCAAAACATTTTGAAGCGTAAACTTTCTCTACACGATGGAAACAAAGAATCAAGAGATAAATAGAAATGGGGGCGGGGACTGAATGAATGTTGAGAAATTTAAAATAAAGTGAAAGATGAAAGTATATGCAGTACCTGATTAATTGTGAAGGTTGCAGAGTTGGCAATCCCTTGGACAGTGGCGTGTTTCAGCTTGATGTCATCATATGACAATAACCCTACTAGCACCTCAGCATTGCGATCTGTGAGGCCCTTGGCAGGGTTCTGTGTAGCCATCAGGGCCTCTGTGATCTCCTCACTTGTGAAGCTACGAGGCCCTGACGTGACATGTTCTTTCAAGAGCTCTTCATAATGGAGATTCAATTGCTCAACAGTTACTGACTCTTTCTCTTCATATCTCAGCTGTCCTGAAAAGATTCAGAGAGTTTGTGAGTAATTAATTATCTAATACATTGTAAGGTTATAATGGTCATGGAAGCTGAAAAATAGGTCCTGTTCCCCAGCAAACAGACAGCGGGCCCCTTCTTTTGTAAGCCTGGTGGACTTTTAAATATTCCTCTAAGACCAGGCCCATGTTCTTGGAAACAAATTGGTACTTAAGTATGATTTTCATACTCAATCTCAAATTATGCCCACTGATTTCCATAGGGATATGAGTATGATACTCAAATTTGAGCCTGGAATAATACTTAAGTTTTTTCCGAGAACACAGGATCTGGCCCTGTCAAAAAAACTAAAGTTCGATTAGAGGCTCAAATTTGAGTATAATAACAATTGAAACATGGGTTTAGTTTGAGTCTGAGTATGAAAATCATACTTAAGTACCATTTTTATTTTCAAGAACACAGGGCCAGACCATTCAGATTTGTTTAATTTAAAAATTATAGGGAGGAAAATAGATGTTGCCACACTAATTCCTGTCAAATAGCCTTTTTTTTAGAAACTGCTGAATATACGGAATAATATCTTGGTTTCCAATGTTCTTTCCTGGTTACTAAGCTTTTCTGAAGTGATTAATTTGCAGGCTGATCAAATGTATTTTGTTGTGTTCCACTGACTTTGGAATCTTTACTATATACAGACTACATGTATCCTAGAACAATTGCAGATATACTTGAAAGACAAACTGTAATATTGTGCAGCAATTTTTTTCCTGCTATAACTGGTACCATAAAAGCACCCATTTACAATCTAATGAGACCCAATATGATTCACAATTCAAAAGTGTATTTTTCATAGTGGCATGGTTTAAATCCTTCCTACTCAGCTGAATTAATTTCAAAGGTGCTTCTCTATCACAATATCTAAGTTTTTAAAAATATAAATCATTCCTTACCGTTTTTCAGAAAAATTGCAAGGTATTCTGTTATGGCCTATTTTTTCTCCTCATAATATTAGCAGAAATGCTGCTACTTTTTTTCTCTCACAATTTTAAGAAAAACAAGGCTAATTTTCACAAGCAAAGGGGTACCAGACCCATTAACAATTCAAGTAAAAAACATCACGGTTGTGATTTTAGTTAATTGTGTTTACAAGTACATGTACATGCCTTCAAGGGAAGGTTTATTCACAGATTGTGAAAAAGACACCTCAAGTCAAAATCAACGCTATTCCAGTAACTGCTTTTTGAAGTAAAGTATGGTATGTATCAGCTTTAAACCAGGATCTAAACTCTTAATATATTCAAATATATTCCAGCTGAGATGCTTTTAACCCTTTCCCTCATATAGACTCATTTTGACGCACTCAATAGGTACCACATAAAGCCTGATCTGCAGAAAACCACAGTTAAACCTTACCAAATTTAATTATAAAGTCCTCATTTCCAGACCACTGAGGACAAGCGAATAGCATAAAACCTGATCAGCCTGTGAGTTACTCGCAGGCTGATCTGGTTTTATGTTGTTTGCATAGGTCTTTTCATGGTTTTCTCTATGAGGGAAAGGGTTAAACCAGGATCTAAACTCTTAATATATTCAAATATATTCCAGCTGAGATGCTTTTAAGACATAAACAAAATAAACAGAAGTTAATTATTAGTTATTTCATTACTCTAATGCATTAAAAAATAATGCATTAAATAATGAGGCATGCTCTACATGAGAAAAATAAACTAACATGCATGTCTTGTGCAATACAACACTAACTTAATATTTCTAAATACAGGCAAGTCAACTCTAGTGCTGGTAGAAAGTAATTGCACGGGATTAAATTTGTCACATAATTATGAAGATATAACTTGTTACTAACTTTTTTCTTCAAGCAGAGTTCTTTCACTGACTGAAACTTCCAGAACAGTTGCAGAGGCTGTATCATCATCCAGTATAGAGTCTGGATTTTCCACATCCAGGCCACTGTCACTTGGAACTGGTGAGAGATGAGGGCTATTGTTTTCACTGTTGGAGTTCAAGATAGCCCAAGATGATGAGATTGTCAGTCCTTCCCTATCTGGCATGGGAGACCCTGGTTCTATACTGAGAAGAACAGATTGTTCATCTTCACTTTCTTCATCCACTAGTACTGCATTCTGAGACTGGTTTTCTTCTTCTGTTGACTGTGCTTCTTCTACTTCTTCTACAGAATATTGATTTAGTTTTAGAACTTCAAACATTCATGTCAAAAATTTAAATTTAACCCTCTGCCTAATGAATATTCATGTGTAAGTTTTTACTTGATGAATATTAATTGGCTGTACTTTACAAAGGAGTTTAACTTTCTCATGTTTACTGTAAAGAATCAGGGCTACAATAATGTATGTGCAAACAGAGAAGACCCTGATCAGACAGTTCCTGAAGGCTCCTATATCAAGTTAAGGTTAAAATTTTAAAATTAATATTGAAAACAAAAAGGAATTACAATCAGATGAGAAAGGATTATGCTGAAAATGCATTAAAGCATGAGTTTTCAAAAGCAAATTTGTAGCAAATTGTTTGGTTTATGTCAGATTTTTGTCCAAAATAGGAAACTTTATTGCAATATCAATTTTTAAGATATTACTCAGTTACCTATCTTTTGACCCTAGATGAATATCAGAAATCATGCATTCAAACATTCTGACCATGTTTACCATAATGAAAATTGGATATGAATAGAAAAATTTCAAAGATTTGATCTAGTGACCTAAATTTTGATCCAAGAAGACCCATACTCACACTCCTGTAAAATATCGTGCATTCAAACATTCTGCCAAGTTTCATGAAGATTTGATCATACCTAGTGAGATAATGTCCAAATTGAAACCTAAACGCAAAAAAATCAAACCGCCCGCCTGGATTTTGTGTTTTAAACAAACATATTCTCAGAAAACTGACCTTGCTTCAAAATGAAATAGGATAAGTTTAATAATTCATAACACTGACTCAACCAGTCAAGAAGCAACTTCAAATTTTTACATGGTAATTATACAAATGTAGTCAGTGATTTTTTTCTTAGATTTGTTTACAACCTTTGGCTTTCTAACTGGGAAAAATAGCGTTACCGGTATTAAAAAAACAACAACTGGGAAATCATTGGATGATGAAATGTTTTAAATAAATAAAACAAAAACCTAATTATAGGTGGTAAATGTCAGAAATTTTCAAATCATCATTAAAACTATAAGAATAACACAAATTTCATTAAAATTTCATAAATTATTTCTTTTGGGAAAAAAAGCTATTTCTTTTGGAAAATAGGTAGTTATTTGTTAAAAAAATGTCAGTTTTTAGCGAGGAGAAATTACCTGTAAAAGGTAGTAAAATTCAAAAAAAAGAAAAAAGATAATTTGTGGTAGTTAAGTTGCAACTTTGTTTTACATATAAACTAGGGTATATCCAATATGATTATCTTTGATTTTATATAAAATTCTTTGATAATACTGATACCAACTAATCAACAATTATCTGGCAATGAAGTTTATTTTGGTTTCCCTCCCAAAAGTTCTTTGCATTTTTATTGGTCATATCATTGTCACATGGTGACCCCTTTATTTCTATGTAAGGTCAGTAGATATCCATGTAAGGCCAGTGAAAACAAAATGGTGTCTAAAAATTATTCTCATAAGAGTTTGTTATTTATTTTAATTTAAATTCATGTGTTCTTTTGTGTCACAAAATGTATCAGTAATGCACATTTAATGATACAAGACTATTTTATTGGAAAAAGTGTTCTGGGAATTGTAAATGTGTACTAGGATTTGTAAAGTACCGGTACAGCAACCTTGTAATTTCTAGATTGTCTGAACTAGAAAGCAATCTGTCTGCTTGTCACCAAATACAGGGTTCAAATTTAAGATTGCATACTTGTTAAGTGCGAGTGGAAATTTATAAATGCTAGTTACAATTTCAGGTACTTGCTTTTTTTTTGCAAGTGGAAATAGAGTAGCTAATGTTAAGTTGAAGAACTATAATCCAAAGCATGCAGTTAAAAGGTGGTGGATGTCTGAAGAGAGACAGAGAGACCCACCACTTTGTCATATGGGGCCTGAAAATAAAATTACATGCTCAGTTTGTTTTCACTGTATACTATGGTTCGTAGTTTTGCAATGTGTCATTAAAACTGACATTTGACTCTTTACAAGTAAAGAATTTAAAACTTTGAAATTGCGTGTTGATTTTTCATTTAGCAAGTAAAAAAAATGACTAATTGCTAAAAATAGCAAGAGCAAAATCTATCTAAATTCAAAACCTGAAATATCTGACAAGGAAAAGTGGTTGATGAAACAAATCAATTATTGGATATGGTACTGTGTCTTAGTATACACGGAAATATAGGGGGTGGGGAGGTGTTTGTAATGTTCATAGGGCCTTGGAGGACTTAGCTAGCGCCTCATCCATGTGGTTCAATAAAACCCTTATTCTGTGCTTGTAGACCGAAAGAAACTTGCATGCCTGAAAGACATAACATATGATGGCCAGCCTGGGAGTTGTGGTATAGCTAGGTCTGTCTTACAACACAAACAAATTGTTATATAAGCCCTATATTCAGGGACAAATTCTAAAATGGTGGGGGATAAAGTCACAGTACTGATAACTTACAACAGGGAAGAATTGTGTACTGTAAGCATCTGGCTAGCTCAGTCAGTATATAGAGCATTCACATTGTACGTGAAAGGCCCTTGGTTGAGTCCCGGCGGTCTGGCTTCACATAAACATTTCTCACCCAGTGACACAAGTTCAATTTTTGATTAAATATTGTTAAGATAAATTTCATGAAGAGATATTTTTACATTATGTTCTGAGAAGCAGTTTGACATATCTTTTTCACATTTGCAATTTTTCATTTATTCCATTGCCTAAGGGGACGAGTTATGAGTAGATCAGGGTTTGAATTTAGCCAGAATTTGCACTTGCTTTTTTCAGCAAGCAGTTATCTTTATTACTTGCTAAATGAAAATTCAACTTGCAATTTTAATGTTTCAAGTTCTTTATTTGTAAATAGCCAAGTGTCAGTTTGGGGCCTCCGTGGCCAAGAGGGTAAAGTCGCTGACTTTAGCACTCACTCAGCCCCTCATCACATGGGTTTGAATCCCGGAAAGTTCATTTGGATTTTCATGTGAGGAAGCCTTCTGGCTTGCGGTAAGGTTGGTGGTTCTACCCGGAGGCCACCGTGCATTCCGGTTCTTCCTCCACCTGTAATTAGCTGGATGTCGCTGTATGACTGAAGTACTGTCGAAGCGAAGGTAAACTCAAATAGTCAAGTCAAGTGTCAGTTTTAACAACATAATGCAAAACTATGAACCATAGCATACAGTGACAAGATGACCATAAAATATTAGTTCTAGGCCCCATATGACAGAGAGGTGGGTATTTTCTATATCCCTCTCCAGACATCATCCATCTTGTAACTGCTGGCTCTGAATCCTAGTTCTTTTACTCAGCATTAGCTTCTCTATTTCCACTTGCAAAAAAAAGCATGTACATGAAATTGTAACTCGCATTTCTAAATTTTCACTTGCTTTTAGCGAGTATGCGAGGTTAAATAGGAACTCTGTAGATGAGGATACATTTTTACAGAATTTTTATGGTATAGTTAGAAGACAGAATACAAGAGCTGTCAGAGGACAGCACGCTCGACTATTCAAAATGCTTGTTGGTAAATCAAATGAAATCTATTTCAATTCTTGCCTTTCACATACCCTGCCCTTTCACATACCCTGTATTATGGGGCTTTCAGTCATGTACCGTATTGTAAGTTTAGGTTTTGTACTATTTCAGCTCTATAAAAAAAATTTTTTCACCAAAATAGAAAAAATTCAGACTGACATGCATACTTGTGCATTCAAAACTGACTGCCTATTTTATTTGTTTAGTAAAACACTGCATGCTATTAAATATTTTGATGTTGTGTAAAAAGTAAGTTAACCTAAGCTGTCAAAGAAGTGTGAAGAAGCATGGTTTTTACTTCTACAGTGTTAATAAATTACCACTGTGCATTCTATTTAACATATAAAGTCTAGATCATTCCAAATCAAATCGTCATGAAAGAGCATGCTGGATTACACATGAACAAAAAATGCAAGTTTGCAAACTTTACAAGGTCAGATAAAATTGGCAAAGTCCATGTATATAATAAGGAAACAAAGAGATGACAAACCTTCACATTCATCTTTCTCTTTTCGACGTTTGCGTATGTAGAGAACAAACACGATCCCTAACAGAACAGCTGATCCTGCTGCTAAAGGTATCAATTTGTTTCTAGTCGGTGCCATGTTTTTTTCCAAATTCGTCTGCAATGTCGTAATCAAATGAGAGATTGTAAAGAAGGCAACAGTGATAATATATATAACTCTCACTTTCTACCCGGATGCATCTGAATTGTCGAATTAAACTGACTTACATGTGTTTTTATTTGTTACCGTACATCTTTTCATGCCCGTTACCCAGGCGCTTGATTTCCCTGTAAAGTAAGCTAAAATAAGCGTCTACTTTGTCAAGGTCAATTCTGATTTGTTTTACGACATCAACTCATGCGTTTTTCAGGTTGTTTTGACTTGTAAATCTATTCTTGCGAAGAAACTAAACAATCCGACACAATGCCTTTTATGAAAGGTAAAGCGCCAATAAGGCGCACATTAGAATATTTAAAGAAAGATGTTCTGAATTTCAAACCACAGGTAAAAGTCCTTTCCATCCATTATAATGTCAACCAAAAGGCAAGCACTGGGACATAGTAAGTATGCTTGTCATTCGGTTTATCATCATCATCATCATCAACAACATTTTTTTTAATCGTTCAAATGTCTAGAAATTCCTAACTCAATATAACAACATCAAAAACCGATATCTTCATCAATTCGTTTGTATCCGGACATGGTGGACAGATACCGTATACACCCTGTTAAACATTTCTATTTAATAAGTCTCACAAATCCGCCCCACCGTCCATTTTGAAAGGATGGGCTATTTGAGGGTCTATATTGTCTATTTGTATGTCATGAAAAACCGTGCCAACAAATCTAGTATAGTTCTATATAAAATGTTGTTGTTTTATGTTGTTTTCTTTCTGTTGCAAAGGGTATCTGGTAAAAACGGACCCAAGTTGAAACGGTGCTAAATTGGTCAAAAGGGTCCCAACTGAGTGAGAAGATTGGTCAAAACAGCCCCATATAAACGGACCCATTATATATAAATGGTTACGAATGTGAAAACAATAAATTTGATTAAAGGAACGTGTTTAAGGCAAGACAATATTTATTTTAAAGTGTGACAAATATGTTCTTGTGTCTGTATGAAATAGAAAGTTTTTGGTGGAATTTAAGATAGTAGGATGGTGTTCTCTCATATCGCGGTACTAACGACATGAATGGGAATAAAATATCAGTGAAGTCTTATTTGAAAATTATTTCTATATGTCACTGTTATTCCACCTTTGTACAATAATGTGAAAACAATTTAATTTTTTTCAGCCTTTCTAATAACGTTTTATTGTTTGCCATGTTTGTCCTACATAAGAAATCCCATGATTCTCTGGTATCGCGGTATTTCTTTAAAAAAAGATTGCTGGCTCCACCTACAGGTGTCGCTACATGATCAAAATACTCATCATTCATAAAACAATGCAGCAGACGAGGATCTAGCATTTGTCGAATCTTTCAATTCATTATTTATCCAACAAAACAGTTTGTGGCGGACATAGTGTGATAAGCATAAGCGTGATGGTTGAAAGTCGGTATACTGCAAGAAATTTACAATTTTTTTTACTATTTACAGAGACATAATACTTTTTGTTTATTTCAATTAAAATCGTAGCTTCCTGTTTACAAAATTGTGTCACTAGGTGGCAATCAGCAAAGTCTTTCCTAACAAAATGACAATACCGCGATACCAGAGAACCCGCGATACTGCTGGAAACCACCCTACCAGATGTTTATATCTTTTAACTATCCTACTTAATCTTCCTCTGAGCTTATTAACAATCAAAATTCACTTTGAGTTCTTAAAAAAATCAATAGGTAGATGGATATTGTTGTTACTTTGTTATAATCATTAAACATCACTCACCAGCATGCTCTTTGAAATGCAGTTGGAATTTCTTTTAAATGACATTTATTTACTTCAGTTCTAAAATGTACATTGATAATATTTTATGCATCCAGTTGTACTTCATGCAGTTTATATTCTAAAATAGTGCATTAAGACCATAGAAAGCATGAAGAGTCAGTGATTTTTTTCCTTGAATTGTGAATTGGTCCGATACCACTTCATTTGTGAAAAATTAGCATTGTTTTTTTTTTTAAAACTGAAAAAAGTAGCGGCATTTCTGCTGATATTGTAAGGAGAAAATAAGGGCTGCAACAGAATACCTTGCAATTTTCTGCAAAATGGTATAGAATGGTTTATATTTTCACGAAACTGAGATATTGTAGAAGAGAAGCACCTTTTAAATTAATTCAGCTGAGTGGGAAGGATTTAAACTATGCCTCTATCAAAAATACACTTTTGAGTTGTGAATCTGTTTGGGTCACTTCTAAATTGTGAATGGGCCCTTTAACCAGTTGTAGAAGGAAAAAAATCACTGAGTCTGAGAGTGCATGTCCATTAATTATTTGTGTAAACTTATTTCATGATTACTGTTGGCTTTGTTTCAGTGAATTCCAGTTCTGGCATTTACCACAGATAAAGTACAACAATCGTAATATGCAGGTGATAAAGTTTAAAAACATGACACCAACTCCCTTTATGCAGCTGCTTTTCAGTAAGTGGGATTCTAACTGCTTTGAAACTTAGTCATTTGCTTTGCAGCACTTGTCAGGAGAAGTCAAAGTTACCTCATTATTCTGAACTTGATTTAAATATCTTCTGCATCGGATTTTGTTAACTGAAATTTGCAATTCCAGTGGTAATGTATATCAATGGATCTAGAGGATGTGGGTTTGAACCCTGCAGAGGGGAAGGGGTATTCGTGGCATTTCCAGAAACTGCTGAGAAGGTTGAGAAGAGGTTGTAAGAATACAATCTATGTAAAATAAATAGTGTAAAAGCCTAAATTTAAAAAAGAGAGGACAAGGGGTGGGGGGGGGGGGTCCCTTCATTTGTTCAGTATATTATACCATTATTAACTTTAAAAAGCCTATAGCCCATGGGTTATTCATGACAAAGTCTTTAAAATAAAATGTAAATTTGAGGGTAGTTCCAGGACTGGTTGGTCTAGTGCAAAGATAATGTGGCTGGACATGGCATCATGCCACATGTACCATCCCCTGTGACTGAATAGTTAGAATGTCTGCCTCAGGAGCGGGAGATTGTGGTTCAATCCCTGGCCGCGACATACCAAATCTGTTATAAATGGTACTGGTATAGATCCTGCTTGGAGCTCAGCATATAATGGTAGTTCCAGAATAGTTTGCCCGGTGTCAGGATAATGTGACTGGGTGTGGTATCATGCCACATGTCTATGGTGTGATGCTGCAGTGTGGCAGCACTATATCTGTCTCAAGTAGACATAGTCTCTAAATGACTGAAATACTGTCGGTGGGATGTTAAACCCAACAAACAAACATGTCACATGCCTATGGCATGATACTGCAGTCAGTGAGGCATCACTTTATCTGCCTTAGGTAGACATTATCCCCAATTGACTGAAGTACTATCAGTGGGACAAGTGAATGAAACCATTACCAAAGAATTTATGTATCAAACTGATAGCAGTTATCATCAAGAATTTAAATAATTGTTTTTTCCAGGGCAGTGTAAATTAGATATCTATTGAGAAAAGTGCCACATGCCAATCCATTTATAACTCTTAATAGACCATGACTTAATTCAATTTTTAAAGGTTATTTTGCACCAGATATTTTAGCTTGGAAAAATGACCAACTTATTGCAGACCAATTGGACAGCCTCCTTACATAAAATTCCGAGTGAATAGACTGGGAATTTAACCCACAGGGGTTGGGGGCTAGGTGATAGAAAGACAGCATCCAGGGTTTTCCTTAAGAATCAGAGTAGAAGGCTAATTTTAAATTGGGGGGTCTGGGGGTCCTACGTTTTCTTGTGATTTTTTACTTTTTCTTTAAATTGTTCCCTTTTTGTTTTTACAATTTGACAAATTTGAACCAGTCAGGACAAAATTTAAGGCCGCCAAATCAGCCACCAGCCACCTCTTAAGGAAAACCCTGAGCATCTATAACGACCTGGCCATGGAGACATCTTTGAAATATTATATTTATGATAAATATTCTGTAAATGTTTCTTTTATCTGGAATCTTCAGTTAATGGGGAGAAAATCTTGGTTGATACTTACGGGAGGAGCAGAGAAGAGATTCTTAGTCATCTGAGAGAGACATTCTGTCTGGAGAAGGATGAGTAAGTACATAAAACACTTATGTCATATGTCTTATTCCTAAGCAATTTCGTTTTTGAATGATTGTTTTTTCGGTATGAAAGTATTTCTTGTAGAGTATAGATTGTTATGATTATTAGTCTAAGCAGAACTTTGGTTTCATTATTAAATTTCTTCTTTTTGACCAATCTGTGAAATATATCGGTAACTGGAAGCCTTAGACCTGAGACTTTTCAAAACTACAGTAAGCTGCATACCTGCATAAATACACAATTATTAAAAAAATTAATAAATAAAAAAAAACTAATGTACAGTATTGAGAGGAAACTAAAAAACAAATTTACTCATTCTCTTTAAAATTAACCGCACACTTAATGAAAACATGCTATGCAATTCAACACACTGGACTGATTTTGTGGTAATTTACTAAAAGCTTCTTTACAATGATTTCCATACTTTTGGTCCTGAAGGTAATTGCAGATACCAGTCTAGCTTTTAGCTTTCTCGTTTCCACTTACAATTCAAGATCACATCACCTGGCCAAAAACAACAACAACAACAACAAAACACACACTCTCTCACACAGAGCCCCATAATTAAAACTAACTCACTGGTGTTATACCATTGATCAGGATCACTGTAGAAGACCTTAGATAATACACATTTTTTCTTCCCAAATTTATGATCTATAAGTAGGGGGTGCGTGCATTCTATGGGAACTTAATATCATATGATCAGGGGGATATTCATGGACATAAAGATGATTGTGTGTGGTCCTCTGCAATGCATTGCAGTAATGTATTTGGCAAAATAAGCACTTAACCCTTTCCTTCATATAGACTCATTTTAACGCACTCAATAGGTACCACATAAAGCCTGATCTGCAGAAAGCCAAACTCAAATCTTACCAAATTTAATTGTAAAATCCTCATTACCAGACCAATGAGGAGCAGCGAACAGCATAAAACCTGATCAGCCTGCGAGTTACTCGCAGGCTGATCTGGTTTTATGCTGTTCGCATAGGTCTTTTCATGGTATCCTCTATGAGGGAAAGGGTTAAGCTTAGATGGAGAAACAAGTGTTCCGAGACACATTTGAAGTCATGAATACCCAATTGCTGTAAGATTGTGAGATAAATACCCATACCCAATTGACAAAGCTTATATGTAGGTCTGTATTTAAATGTTTAGCTGCACTCCTATTTTTTGAAATTTTGTAATCCCAACAGAATTTTTAGCTCACCTGAGCATAGCTCAGGGTGAGCTTTTGGGAGACTTGATTGTCCGTCGGCCGTCGTCCGTCGTCCGTCAACAATTTGATGTTTACACACTAGAGGCCACAATTTTGATCCAATCTTCCTCAAACTTGGTCAGAATGTTTGTCTTGATGATATCTTGAACCCTTTCAAAAATGGGTCAGGTTGGATCAAAAAGTAGGTCAGTAGGTCAAATCTTAGAAAAATCTTGTTTACACACTAGAGGCCACAATTTTAATCCAATCTTCCTCAAACTTGGTCAGAATGTTTGTCTTGATGATATCTTGACCCCCTTCGAAAATGGGCAGGGCCGGACCGAAAAGTAGGTCAATAGGTCAAATCTTAGAAAAATCTTGTTTACACACTAAAGGCCACATTTTGAGCAATCTTCCAAATTGGTATCTCGAACCAGTTTAAAAGGTCAGTAGGTCAAATCTTAGAAAAATCTTGTTTATACTCTGAGGGCAACATTTTTGGTCCAATCATCCTCAAACTTTGGCAGAATGTTTGTCATGATGATATCTTTTGTGGATGGGGTCAGAAAATTCCTGAACATTGTTTCACCTCATCATCTTAATTCTAAAGCAATCTGTTTTGTACAGGCAATGAATGATACTTTTCTCAGGTGAGCGATCTAGGGCCATCTTGGCCCTCTTGTTAATTATATGTATCTACCATTGAAAATTTTTGGCCCTTCTCATAACAAGAGGTGAAAACTTAGCTGAAGCCAGTGGTCAAAATTGCATTTGGCACAAAATGCTAATTTTTATGTCCACAAAAATGTAAAAGTAAGGATGAATCTTTTTTTTTTTATAAATGAGGCCTTAGGATATTTCAAGATTGAAATACTGGTAAATCACCTTATTTCTTCATAGGCATGACTATTAATTAATGTATAAGCAAAACATAATAACCTTTATTTATGATGACTTTCTTTTGTTCAACATTCTGAGTGCATGAATTGACAATCTAATTTCTATATATTGATTACTTATTTTTGTGTCACCTGCTGTAAGCAGAGGTGATACATAGGGATCATTTTTCCTTTGTCAGTCTGTCCATCCATCTGTCTTGTTTGTCACACTTGTTTCGTCACACTTCATCAGGTGACATGTTTTCCAAAGAACACTCCTGATTTACATTTGGTCAAATGGTTTGTTTATTCTTATAAAACCTTACCTGTTAATCACATAAAAAAAACCAACTTAGTGACCCTTTTCTGTAACATGGTGATCTTTATAATTCAGAATAAAAGATGTAAAAGACAAGAGATCCATAGTTAAGAGCCCAGGAGCATTTGGATTTGGATGCCGGCACTGGTGTATATGTGAGATTCCAGGACAGGTGCCCTGTCCTTGTTACACGGCCCTGCCTAATCATATGCGAGGCAAGTACAAAAATATGGCGAAAGAGGATTAGAGAAGAGGTCAGAGATTATGTGATATGATTATCTCAGTGAGTGACCACTGTGAAGTGTGATCTACATTGGTCCTGGACAGTCTGTGATAAGACAGCTCAGTGACTTTCCGTTGTCGCATACATCAGTGAGAAATTCCTTGTTATGCAACAGTAGCTGACAGAGGCATTTCTTCTTCTGTATTGTTTTTGGATTAACAATGACACAGATGTTGTTTGAATATGAATGTCAGAGCCTGTGAAGAACATGCTTTTATAGTTACTCTGAGTACAGAGTAACAATAATCAGAATCAACGAGGAGATAATGTGCTTTTCATAGTGATTAATCTGTAGTTAGCAAGGTCAGCAGATTTCAGGAGATAAGTATGATGAGCAGATGATTTTATGTAAGAGGCAGTTTTTCTTTTATTCAGGTACACTTTCAAATGTGTTCTTTAATAAGCATAGGCGTTCTAGTTGCAGTAGGACATAAATACATATTGCAAAAAAGGTGCTGTAGTGTTCAGGGATAGGTCTGTAAGATGATGAAAATAAGTTTTGCCATCTCGTTCAATGTGGAAATGGGAGAGTTTTCAAACCTGAAGTTTACTGAACATTTTACCATTGACAGCAGTCAGCTGTCAAAAAAATAACTTGTTTGACCTGTATAAAACTAGATCAGCCTGCTAGTAATTTGCAGGATGAACAGGTTTTTGTATTGTTTCCCTTTGGTATTGATGAGTATTTTCATGATAGCCAGTTATCATTGTTAACTATTTTAATCTATTTAAACAATATATGGAAAAATTTTTTTTTTTTTTGGTTTTTAATTGATATAAAGTTGGCATTCTTCAAATAGTTGTAGGTTAAATACTTAATTTTGTGAATCATGTGAAGTATTTTATGCCAACCTATGTTTTAATTTACATTTGATCATAGCTTCATATTTTCTTCAACATAAATATAGTGTTAGTGTCTGTATCAAATCGTGATATCCATTGAAGACATTTTTTTTTTTTTTTTTTTTTTGACCATGCAATCGTAGACTGGTTCAGATGATAGTGACTATATAACATTAATAAACACTTTCATAATGATATTTTTTAATTTTTCTTTGCATGCATACATCAGAAATATACAAATTAATGAAATTGGATGAAACCTTCAGAAAAAAAAAGTAATTTTTTTTTTTTTGAAAAAAGAAACCCAATATACTCGGTAACCAGCAGCATGTCCAGTAACCACTAACGGTACCCTGGTAACATTCTATACATTGCATTATTACTGGTGCAAACAATGTTAAGCTTACTGAATGCTGGGCTGAATTCCTGCTTCTCTATTTATAAGAGAAAGTCACTGCATTGGAATTTGTCACAGTTTGTAAATTGAAATGCAGGAAAGATAGGTTATAAGTTTGTTAATTCCTCTCATGCCAAAAAAAAGTTTCTTTTCTGATCTCCAGCAAATAAAAATCATGGTACTAAAGACTTGAATGGGAATAAAGTATCAGTGAAGTCTTATCAGAAATTTATTTCTCTATGTCACTGTTATTCCAACTTTGTACCATAATGTGAAAACAATTTATTTTTTTTTCAGCCTTTCTAATAACGTTTTAAAACATGTTATTGTTTGTTTGTCCTACATAAAAAATCCCATGATTCTCTGGTATCACGGTATTTCTTAAAAAAATAACTCTGGCTCCACCTACAGGTGTCGCTACATGATCAAAACAATCATCATTCATAAAACAATGCAGCAAACAAAGATTTAGCATTTGTCTAGTCTTTCAATTCATTATTTATGCTACAAAGCGTTCTTTAGCGGACATGGGGTGATAAGCATAAGTGTAATGGTTGAAGTTGTTTACTGCAAGAAATTTACATTTTTCTTACATTTACAGAGACATATTACTTTTTGTTTATTTCAATTAAAATTGTAACTTCCTATTTACAAAATGGTGTCAGTAGGTGGCGATCGGCAAAGTCTTTCCTAACAAAATAACAATACCGCGATACCAGAGAACTCGTGATACCGCCGGAAACCACTCTAACAAGTACTTGAGGTAAAGAGGAATGACAGACTTAAAATAATTCTTAGAGTATTGTCTTTATCATTGAATCAATTTGTTAACAATTCACATTTTCAATAAAAAATACAAAAGTAATGTTTTGTTGTGTAGTTATAATATTTTAAGGTAATCCATCCATCAGTAAACTATTATTATCATGGTCATCCCATGAATCCTGGCAGGGTCATTCAGATTTTCATGTGAGGAAGCCTTCTAGCTGGCTTGTGGTAGGTCGGTGGTTCTACCCGGATGCCTCCATGCATTCAGGGTCTTCCTCCACCTGTAATTAGCTGGACGTCACTATATGACTGGAATACTGTCGAAGCGACAGTAAACTCAAATAGTCAAGTCAAGTCTTTTGATCAAAGTCTATTAAGGCTTGCATTTACTATAAAATTTCCATGATCACTTGATTGAAAATGATCACAAGTGACAGGAATTGTCACAAAACCAGGTTTTCTTTTCGCAATGTGTCGTCCCAGTACAGATTATTTGTATCAGTCAAATAATTTTGTGCTCAATGTCTATTAAATCTAATGCAATTCTGTATAAAGCACAAAATGATGGTGACCCTGCAAATGTTTGGACAAAATTTATTGAGAAATGTAGGGGGAGTTGCACACAAGAATATTTCTCAATAACTTCGTATATGTTATTGAAAAAATAACTAAGGGCCATAGCTCCATCAAAAATGGTCAAACTGCAAAACCAATCATTACTATATATTTTAAAATTAAGGAGTTATGCTCCATATCAGGAATTTATACGACGGGGCAAACATGTAACTCCAAAATTATGAACCACAGAGTGAGGTTCCTATGCACTGCATTCCGCCTCAACGAGATGTATGCACCTATAAAGTTTCAAGTCAATACCTCTTATAATGTAGGAGTTATGCTCCAGACAAGGAATGTTATCAAAGGGGCATAACTCCATCAAAAATGGTCAAACTGCAAAACACAGGTAATATTCTCCAGGGTGACTTAGTGAAGGTACTTCTGTTAAGGTATGGACAAATTTTTTTAAGAAATGTAGAAGTTGTGCACGAAAGAATATTTTCCTTTATATTACATCCGTTAAGGGGCAAAGGGCCATAACTGCATCAAAAATAGTCAAACCACAAAACCCTGACAATATGCGCCAGGTCACTATGTAATAATGCTTCTGTAAAAGTCTGGGCCAAACCGTTGAAAAATGTAGGAGGAGTTACGCACAGAAAAAGTTGTTTACGCCCACCTGCTCGCCAACATACCCCAATCTAATAACCAGAGTTTTCCTTCGGTTGACAAATGATGGATCGATTACCATAACAGCAGGACACAGAGCTCCATGATTTGGTGTAAACATACACCCCAGGAACTGTCAAGAAGGCATATGATAAGTAGGAACTTCTTTTCCATGTTTCTACAAATATCTTAATGATTGCAGTCCAGTTGTTCCTAAGTAAATAGACTGCAGATCCATAACTCAAGTTTTCCTTCTTTTTTTTCCAAATCAGAGTTGAGTGTTTTTTTTTTTTTTTTTTTTTTTTCTTTTTCTCCCAAAATCTGAGTCAATTATTCCTTTTTATATTGGGATTAAAATTTTAGGGTCAAGTAGACAATTTTGTGTGTCATGGAACAGCGTACATTATACCTACTATCTTGTATTTGGGGTCCTATCTTGGATAATGCCTTATGTATGACTGTATTATAGCCATATGATTTGAGACTTAATAAAGCTTTTGGGTCTATGATATTGACAGTGTTATAATGGATTGTGTACTAGAGGATCTGCACTGTTTAAGTAGGGTGCCCCTCAGAGTAGTTCTAGTATATGTCCTGTGCTTACATTCAGCATAAAAGTTCCTGTTACAAGAAGTGTTAGCCAGTTGTTCTGATAATGTGACTGGATGTGTTATCACAACTCACACCACTTGTGTTTGGCATACTGTCACACTGAGGCAGCATTGTTCATTTTATATGCACAGAGTTTAGCACAACTGAAATACTTCCAGTGGGATGTTAAATTAATTCAGTCAATTCTAAAATTTAATACAAAAAAACGAATCGCTTGTCAGGAGTGAAGAAAGTTGCTGAGTTTGGCAGCATCAGGTTACCTTATGGATAGTCTTGCTGAAATCTCACTGGTAAAATCCCACACTTGCCACCACTGCATATTCTATGATCGTAGTACCATACTATCCCTGGCAATATATTCTTAGAGGTGTGGCTCAACGTAATCAACAATGTAGATAGAGCTGCCACTTTGGGAGCCAGAGATTGTGGATTTGAGCTCTAACTGAAGTAAAATGTTGCTGCGGAGCTCAGCATTTCAGGGTAGTTCTAGGAATACATGAAGTTTACTTGGTGTCTGGATAATGTACACGGTGTAGCATCATGGTGCTCGTCGTCGGCATGAATCGCAGTATAGCAGTACTGTGTCTACTTTCGATGTTGTATTGGGAGTTTACTGTTGCTGTGACAGTTTTACAGTCCTGATGCAATGCGAATGGTTAACACACTGGCTTTTCAACAGTGTGACTCGGGTTTGATCCCAGGTCATTCCAATGTTGTTTGTGAAAAGGTAAAAGTCGCCCGTTTTCTCCAAATATCCTTGTTTCCTCCAACACCAAGGACTACGCAAACACCACCGGGCATGCCAAAAAAGAAATTTTCATAAGCTATATCGCTTTTTATCCAGATGTAAAATAATTAAATAAGAAGATGCCAGCGTTCAGGAAGAGGAAGTCACCAAGTGGAGAGTGGCTGAGAACCACCAACCTACAGCAAGCCAGATGGATGCTTCTTCCCATGAAAAATCTGTGTGAACCTGCCGAGACTTGAACCCAGGTTTCTGTATTATTAAATAGGTAAAATTTAAATAGGGTTATAAATAATGGAAATACGTAACAATATGGCCTGAAAACAACAATATATTTAGAACAAAATACTGCAATACATAATAAATTTATCAAAAGTACCGTACAACAAAAGATCCATAAAGTAGCAAATGACTACAAAAAAAACAACACAAAATACCCTTAATGAGAGATGAATAAGATACAAATAAATTAATATTCTAAATATATTTAAAAATGAGAAATATCATACTATTCAAAATATATTTTTCTGATAATTTATAAAGTGCTTTTTGAAATTATATTCTACCATGCAGTGAAATTATTTTCCTTATAACTAAAAGGCAAAAGGACATGTACATAGAAATTAACTTCATATGGATATTTAGTCTTCATATGGATATTTAGTCATATATTTTTGTCAGACATAGAAATGTTATAATTTGCATACAGTTTGGTAGAAAAAAAAAAGAAAAAGGAAGAGTTCTACCATTGTCAATATTCTTCAATCATAAATTTATCAAACTGCTTTTTTTCCCTCATATTTTTTCACTCATACTGTCAATCATTCAAATTTACAGCTAGAGTAATTTTAATTTTTACTTTTAAAATAAAGTTAAATATGATAACCGGTACAACATAAGATATCAAGAAGTGTCCCTTGCAGGTGGCAGTTCAGATTTATGTTTACACATTCATGAGCTCTGGCCCCCATGTTCTCGAAAATAAAAATGGTACTTAAATATTAATTTCATACTTGTAATCAAACTATGCCCATTAGTTTCAATGGGGATTTGAGTATGATACTCAAATTTGAGTCTGAGATTGTACTTAAGTATTTTCGAGAACACGGGGCCTGATGTATACTTCTTTCCTCTCCAACTTACAACTTATGTACAGCATACATAGTCTAATAATATGTATACATATGCTCCAAATGATATTTGTAACAACTAATGCTACTTGGTTGCATGTTACCACATATAGGTTGTTTAAAACAAACATTTATCAATAGCTACAATTATATGTATACATATACTTCAAATGATATTTGTAACCAGTAATTATTCTTGGTTGCATACTATCACATATAGCTTGTCCAGTAATGCTACTTGGTTGCATACTATCACATATAGCTTCTGTGAAACAAACATTTACCAATGGCTACAAATCATATTCTGATGTGACATGAAAACCAACAATGTATAACACCTATTTACAGACATATTAACTTTTGTAGCTATAAAACACACTAATACTGAGATGGGTTTACACAGAGAAGATGTATCATATCACAGAATGTTTTATTCTTTAATTTAGAATGTATTTTGACCTACTAATCTTCCCTTATAAATCACAAAAACCCTTTTACCCTGCCCCTACCACCTTACCCTAAATACTGTCTACCTTTCACAACTCTTAACACTCTTCATTTTTTCTTTTAAGAGAAGAAAAACAGGCTTAGTATATTACTTAATATGCATAATACACAAATCTAGACAATGCCTTAAAAACTTTTCTTTTAAGATTCAAATTTATTTATCTTGATTGAGAAACAAGCATTACAACTTATCTGCCTGCCTTCCCAGAAGGGACTGAACCTTCAACCTTTGGATTTGTAGTCAGTAAATATTACCACTTGATCATGACACCAAAGCCTTGTTATCTGATTTCAGAAATCTATCCGGTAAATATTTAACGTAAATTTGTGAATGTTAGTACAGTGTACATGTAATTCTAAAAATAAGAGCATTCCTCTACGATAATGTATCACAGATAATGACTGGCTCTTGTAATATCCTATCATTTGAATATAAAAGAAAAACTAATTTCTACCAGTTGAGCTTCAGCTTTGAGCATTGACAAACAGTGAACGAAAAATAATTCCTTAAATCTTTTTTTTTTTCTGATAAAATACACATTTTTTTTAACAATTAACAACCAACAGCAGAATAAGTATCAAAATAATATATTAAAAAAAATCTTTTTATCTGTTTAGCAATCAATTAGATTCATAATGAGGCCAATGAGTTTACTAAGAGTTTGCTAAGATGAACATAACTTCAATCTTGGATTGCTTCATAAAGATACTGTATTTAAACAAGCATTACCATACATATAGGAACAATTAGACTTAACGACATACTAAAATGTTCCAACAATAAACAAGAGGCCCATGATGGCCCTAAATCGCTCACCTGAGATAAATAGGTTGACCCAAGGAACATCTGTACCAATTTATTTTAAAATCTGGCCAGTAGTTTTGAAGAAGATGATTTTTAAAGTTTTCATTTTTTTTTTCTTTTTGTTGCCATGGCAACAAGAGTTCTATATGGATCAAGTTTATTTTAGGAACTTTTGTGAAGGTGACCCAAGGATCATTCCTGCCAAATTTAATCAAATTCTTTCCAGTGGTTTCAGAGGAAATGTTGATTAAAGTTTTCCCTATATACATACAAGGCAAATAAGCCCCGCCCCTGGCGGCCATGTTTTTTACGGATCGGAAAATTTTTAGCAACTTTGGTAGAGGTTGACCCAAGGAACACCTGTACCAATTTATTTTAAAATCTGGCCTGTAGTTTTGAAGAAGATGATTTTTAAAGTTTTCATATTTTTTTTTCTTTTTATTGCCATGGCAACCAGAGTTCTTCATGGATCAAGTTTATTTTAACAACTTTTGTGGAGGTTGACCCAAGGATCATCCCTGCCAAGTTAAATCAAATTCTGTCCAGTGGTTTCAGAGGAGATGTTGTTTAAGGTTTCCCTATATACATATAAGGCAAATAAGCCCTGCCCCTGGCGGCCATGTTTTTTTACGGATCGGAATAATTTTAGCAACTTTGGTAGAGGTTGACCCAAGGAACATCTGTACCAATTTATTTTAAAATCTGGCCAGTAGTTTTGAAGAAGATGATTTTTAAAGTTTTCATTTTATTTTCTTTTTGTTGCCATGGCAACCAGAGTTCTACATGGATCAAGTTTATTTTAGCAACTTTTGTGAAGGTTGACCCAAGGATCATCCCTGACAAGTTTAATCAAATTCTGTCCAGTGGTTTCAGAGAAGATGTTGTTTAAAGGTTTCTCTATATACATATAAGGCAAATAAGCCCCGCCCCTGGCGGCCATGTTTTTTTACGGATCGGAAAAATTTTAGCAACTTTGGTAGAAGTTGACCCAAGGAACATCTGTACCAATTTATTTTGAAATCTGGCCAGTAGTTTTGAAGGAGATGAGTTTTAAAGTTTTCAAATTATTTTTCTTTTTGTTGCCATGGCAACCAGAGTTCTTCATGGATCAACTTTATTTTAGCAATTTTTGTAGAGCCTCACCCAAGGAACATTCCTGCCAAGTTTCATTAAATTCTGTCCAGTGGTTTCAGAGGAGATGTCGTTTAAAGCAAATTGTTGACGACGCACGACGCCGGACGCCGGACGAAGGGCGATCACAAAAGCTCACCTTGAGCACTTTGTGCTCAGGTGAGCTAAAAATGAACCCTTCCAGATTCTACTGTCAAATTCAAGCCCCATCTTTTGCCATTCCTTTTTTATTATTTTCTTTTTATGGCTATATCAAATTCCCACTAACTTATTACAAGCTAATTTGCTACTTCGTGTAAACTGGGTAAACCTAGATTAAACGATATCCCAGTGTCAGTTTGAATATACATAATCATTGGAAAGGCCCATTAATAATATAAAAAATGTTAATTTTGTTATTCTTGCCAAAAATGTTGAATTTAACTTACTTCTAACTTTAAATAATGCCATAAAGAAACTTTCGTACACAAGGTAAGACACAACATAGCATTTTACAATTTAATAATAAACATTTTTTTAAATACAGCCTTGAGATCTAAACTGGTGCACTGCATAGCTGCTATTCTCAGATCTATATATGCAATAACCACAACTCTGTTACATTTGTATTCTCAAAAGACACAAAGTTGTTTCCCTTCTCTTGAGTTGCTTAATACTGATAACACTTTGTGGAATGTTTGTCAAATTCAAGTTGGCAGATACCTGATATACCAAACATGTTTATTTTAAAGAGCAACTCCAGTTAATAGGATTATATCTAAGTCGTTCTCGGTCTACTCTATCCTCCACATGCTTGTTGAACCGTCTTTGAGCCCATTTATCTTCCATGTACTGAAAAAAAAAGAAAGCAAATGTTTTTATTTGTTTTTCATAGACACACTTTTCTTTATACAAGAGTGTTCTTTGGAACACATGTGTCACCTGCTGAAGCGTGAGAGAAAAAGTGAAACAGACAGATGGAAAAGTGATCTCTACATGTCACCTTTATACTTACAGCAGGTGACACAGAAAGTACATAATTTTTTATACATTCTACATCAAAATAACTACATGTATATATATTTGAAAATTTGTCAATTAAACAAATCACAAAATAATAATTTGGGGTACACTGTTATATTAGAGTAGCTGTATAATAAAGCACATGTAGATTATATCTAAACTGTTGGTCCATAATTATTCAAATATTTTACTTTATCAATAACGAAATCTGTAAAGGTCCAGTCGCTTTCAAGGTGTCTGTGTAAGAATGCATGCATGTGTGTGTGTGAGGGCGCTGTGGTCCATTGGTAACATACCGAGTGCAAATCAGAAGGTTCTGAGTTTGAACCCCACTTGGGTCAAGGACTTTTCATGACTTCCCAAGCGAAAAGTACTGGTCCGACCCAGGAACCTTCAAGAGGGATTAGTATAAGTTGTAAGAACTTAGTTTCCAATCAACATATAATAAATAAGTTAAAATATCTACACTTTTTATCCATATTAAAACATTTCTATATCAATAAAGAAAGACGCCAGGGTGTAGAAGCCCTTAAGGTATTTCAAAGGTGTCTGTGTGAGAGTGCAAACATGCTCATATGTGTGAAACTCTCCTGGTTGAAGGCTCTTGTACTCCTTCAAAAGGACAAAATACAATACTAGTCCCACACAGGAATGGTCTGAAGCCACATTTATGTATGGTCAGGAATTTTAGAGGGGCCACTGGTCAGGTGCCCCCCCTCCCCCTCCACACTTGAATCCAACTGTGATTTTCAAGATGACAAAAAAAACTAACTTTTTAACAATCATCAAAATCATGAATCTTCTTGTAAGTTTTCATTATCGTTTATATTTTGAACTTTTATGTAATTCATCGCAAGCGACCTGAAGTGGGGTGCTCATTTAATGCAATAAATATTCTTTAAAATTTTGAATGAAATACAAGCATTTCCTTTGAAGATAACTTGGAGAAACTGGACAAACTGTGGATATTATTGCACAGACGTTTGAAAATGCTCTTCAACTTCACTTTACCAATGAAACAGTTAAAATCTGTTGCTCTAAAGGCAGAAATTTGAAGTGCATGAACATTTTTCTTTCACAAACTTGAATTAACTGCCACAAAAGTCTTTCACAATAAACAAATTCATCAATGTGCAAAATCTTTTCAAAAACAAATCTTTTGTTTCCAATACTAAGCAAGAGGGATAAGTTAAATAGCTTTTAGATTTCAATCATCACTTAACATATCTGAAAAGTTTACTAAGCAAACAGCTCACTTGAAATTGAGGTGACGCTAGAATTTATTTCCACCTTAACCCTAGACTTTCGTCACTTTGATCATCGTAACTTTAAGGAGCTGATCTTAAACACAAAAGTGCTGGCTAATTTGTGGACTGACAAACATGACTGTTGAACATATTTACCAAAGATAAAGTTAAAAAAGAAAAAATAAATGTATGGAAAATATGCTACAACTCAAACTCAATATCATCTTTTAAGGAAGTGCTGGTATGCATTTCATGCCATGACATTGTACATGATATTAAGTTTTTAAATCATCTGAAAAATGAGGGGTTTTATATATCTTATTTTTCTGGTTTAAGTTAACCCTTTCCCTCATAGAGGACACCATGAAAAGACCTATGCGAACAGCATAAAACCAGATCAGCCTGCGAGTAACTCGCAGGCTGATCAGGTTTTATGCTGTTCGCTGCTCCTCAGTGGTCTGGAAATGAGGATTTTGTAATTAAATTTGGTAAGGTTTAACTGTGGTTTTCTACAGATCAGGCTTTATGTGGTACCTATTGAGTGCGTAAAATGAGTCTATATTAGGGAAAGGGTTAAAGTAATATTTTTCAATCTGCAATAAAACTCAAAAGCTATTATCAAGACTTAAAACCCCTAATGGAAGTCAGAGCAATCTGCATTAAAAAATGAACTGAAGAACATCCAGCTAGAAACAAATCAATAGCCTTGAATGATTTGCCAGTACAATACCTACATTGTGAACTACTTTATGAATTAAACCATCCTAGCCATTAATGGGCAAGTGTCAAATTGGATCTATAAACATAAAAAAATTGTAATTAACGATGATCAATAAACTCTTTTGCGGTACTTCAGGGTATATTTCTGAATGCCAAAACATAGAACATACTTTTTTGTTATAATTGTTATGAAAGACACCTGTGTAGGATATGAAAACACAGCATAAAAAGTAATATAATGCATAAGTCGCTGACCTGTTTGTTTACATCTCTATATTGCATTAGGTATGCCTGTTTTCTGAAGAACTCCTGTGAGTCATTTTGTCGACATTCTCGGTCATAACTGAGTGCCTGGTCAGTTTCCTGGACCTTGTTGGTCATCTCCTCCCGTCGCATGTTGTCTTTATCCTCCATCTGCTGCTTTAACGTTTCCCGAAAATGTCGTCTGCAATGAAAAATACATCAAGATTTAACCCTTTCCCTCATATAGACTCATTTTGACACACAAAAAGCCTGATCTGCAGAAAACCACAGTTAAACCTTACCAAATTTAATTACAAAATCCTCATTTCCAGACCACTGAGTTACTTGCAGGCTGATCTGGTTTTATGTTGTTCGCATAGGTCTTTTCATGGTTTCCTCTTTGAGGGAAAGGGTTAAAGAACCATATACATGTACTGTTATAACTTTCAATACATATATTACATAACCATTATTATGAGCCCTATAACATTTAAAGAGGCCTTTTTAACAGCACATTGATGATCTCACTAAGTAAGGCCAATAAAAAATATCACTGTTGGACCAGGGTGGAAAGTGTAATACTTATTGGCCCTGCTATTCCTGCAATTCGATTGGCTCAAGCAGAGAACAATAATTATGTTTTAGTATGGGAACTATTTTCCTGCCTTATTACGCAGATGAGAACAATCCACAGATATAAATATTTACAGATTCAGCCGGATGTCATACTTGTACATGTGATTGATTTGAGAGTGGTTACATTCCTTGCGACAGAATGAATATTGCCTTGATATCTGATATCTGATATTGTATGTTGTAAACTGATATCCTATTGTAAATAAATGAAATGGACATACTAAATATAATGTGTGTCATTACGATGAGAATCTTGTGCTGAGAGACAAACAGCAAGAATCACGTGAGATTCAAACTGTCAACCAGGCGCGTAGCTGGACAGAAAACGATTTGCAAGCCCACATTGGAAATGCCCCCCCCCCCCCCCCCTCCAGGAAAATTTTTTTGAAAGCCTAGAATGCAAATGTTGACAACTGGTGCCATTTTTTAATACTGTACTTGTATGAATATACTGAAACAAAATTGTTTGTAAGCATGTGATTTATTTTAGTATTCCATGAATTACTGCTGTTACCTTAAACAGTCAATTATTCATTAGAAGAAAAGTAAAATCGGGAAAATAATGTGCAAGCCCGGGCTTTTTGGCATTAACAGCAGCTACGCGCCTGTCAACAACTGTCTGAATTACGTCACAGCCTCTATTTATAGATTGCACGGAATTTTGAACTTCTTTCTGAGCCAACCACAGACTGAGGTGAATGTTATGTAAGTTCCTTGTGTAAGAGTGTGCTTTATTAAAGTGTTGAATACCAAGCATAAGGGGGATAAACCAGTACCATATGAATGACTTTGGTATGTTAAAATCAGGGTTAAATTCCACCAACAAATCTTAGCGCTAAGTAACAGTAAGTTAAACCTAAGTACTTAAGGGCAAAATTCTTTTGTCTCCTTACTCTAATAAAAATACCCAAATATTTCATTTCTTATCAATTATTGCACATTATTAAGGTAATAATTCATTTTAACTTAGTCCGGTACTTGAATATTTCATAAAATAGTAATGGTGGAATGTGTATCTACCTAGTTTAAGAATTTTAGTATTACTTAGTGCTAAGTATTGTTAGTGGAATTCAAGCCAGGGATCGAACTTGCCACCTTTCTTATATGGGGGAGGATGTGGATTTAAGGGGATGCATTACAATGTATCCATTTGCATCAAATTTCTGATCTGTGTGGCATACAGACTATGAAAGTCCTGGCCTTATATATGTCCTTAGAATCAATCAAAGCTTGCCTTAATCTATCAGTTTACTTTTTCAGGTACACACATATTGACATTTCTTTGATCACTATCAGATCTCTCAAACATGCACAGATGAAGAGTTTTGGAAAAGGGATCAAAATAGGATTATTCATTTTCTAGATATGGTCGTTAGCTCACCACACACAATAACCTTATAAAAACATTACTTTGAAAAAACAAGCTATATTTGAATGAACGCCATGCCCCCTAGAAGGTGGGGGATAGGGCAAAAACTTTGGGGTCAAGGTTATTTGAAGGTCAAGGTCACCTGGTGGGTAGAGCTCATTAATGTTCATGCACCTGTGAAGTTTGGAGGCTGTAGGTGGAAGGACTTCCATGTTATGGTCAAGGTTAAAGTTTTGTTACAAACAGGCAAACAGACAGAAAAAAACAACAGACAGACCAAAAATCAATATGCTCCAATCTATCAAACCGAGGGGGATAAAAATCATGTTGCCATGTATTTTTGTTTTTTAAATTTAAACTATATAAGAATGAAAAGAACTGTAATGTTTGTCTTTAATTAAGATCAGATATGATATGATGGCTTAAGTTTGTTTGTTGGGTTAATGGTGCCACCGACAGTATTCAGTCATTTGGAGACAATATTAATGTCTCCTTGAGACAGATATAGTGCTGCCACATTGCATATTACCACACCCAGTCACATTATCCTGACTGTGGGGCAACCAGTCCTGGAACTACTCTTAAATGCTGAGTGCCAAGTAAGGGAGCTTTATCAGTGCCGTTTTTTAGTGACTTTTATTACTTTCACTATACACATAACATATACTGTATATAGATTTGAGTTTGTTCATCAAAAGTCTTATATGAAGCATTAAAATACATTTTCTTTACAGTTAGAGAGGGAGAGAGAAAGGGATAGCTGTGCTAAAAATTTGATTCTATTAAAATTGGTTATACATTTCTTGATGCAGAAAAAATGTCAGTCTTTCTATCAATAAAAACATTTACAAGTTTTTCAAAATTAAATATCAAGTTGATATAATACTTAATCATAATATTTACCTTATACGGCAGCAAAAGTATTGCTACAAAAACAAATTTTGAGCTTATTACAAATGGAACCACAAACAATTAATGGAATGTTAATCCCTTATGTTCTCCTGTGTACAAAATTTTGTTCATCAAATTTATTTAGTAATTCTGTTTTGCCTACAGATATCTTTAAAAAAAAAAGAGAGAGATGAAAAAGTAGTTTGAGAGCCTGTTCTACATTAATTATTCAAGCCCTTAGTAACAAACTGTATGACAATGACCAATGGCAACACCTTTACATGAGATTGTGGCATCTACATGTACTAAAATGTGAAATTATTCATAGCTTGGGCATCCTGTCACACTATTTGAGATGTTTACAAAAGAAAAAAAGTGAATTTTAAACATCTTTTAAATTACGTCATGTTTCAAGGTATATCTTGTAGTTTGATTACACATGTACCAGTATTCATTTAACTAATTTGTATTTTTGGCAATGAAATCTATTTATCTAAATACAGATTCCTGTTGTGTGGAATACGACCGAGTCTAAGGAGTATTTGATATTGTACCTAAAATTTTTCCAAATTTTTTCCCAGGTGTGTTTTGCAAAGTCATAACTTAATTTTTTTTTTTAATTTTGTCAGTTAAGAGAATGAATTTCGTTTAAATAACTGTTTAATACTTTAAATAAAATCACTTTAAACAAATCTAATATCATCCATGAAGATGATCAATTCCCTAGTGCTGTCTGTATCGTTACCACTATTACCAATACTCAATAATGACAGTGTCCTCACTATTTTCGATTATTTTCATTGAAGAATGACTAAAGTACAGATACCAGTCTGGTCTTCCTTCACTCATGAACGTATTGTACTCACAACAAAAGACCATATAACTAACCTATGATAAGATTTGATGACTTTATATGAAATGTTTGTTGGCCTTTGTTAGTATGTCCTTGATCTTTAAGCCTAATTACAGCAGGAGAAAAGAAACCTGAAATTAATTACCTCAGAAAAATTACTTTTATTTATGTTGACAACAATGACATTTCAGTGATCCTACGGTTGAAGGGCATAAATCTCAAAAGTGGGAACCAGTAATTACCCAGAAACCTTTAACTCTTGCTGTTTGAATGTAATCTTCTGATGAAAAAATAGCCAATCCTTTCTGTCAATATTCACTGAGTAAAAGAAACTATCTGAGATAAATACATTCCTAGTCTGGTGAACAGTAATAAATTTAATCTCACACATGTGAACAATCAAACAATTTGTTAAGTTGGTAATAGTAGTACATATATTGAAAATTATAAAATTATGTTGAGATTATATAAATAATTATGAAATTAATCAATTTTCAGCAAAGCGTGCAGGATCAGACTGCACACTACAGGTTAAATTGTGTTAGTCTGCTTTTTTCTTGAAAGTAAAGTCCAGTGGTATTTAAGCAAACCCAACATCGGATCCCAAGGTTGTGGGTTCAAACCCCAAGAGGTTCAAACAATTTTCATGACCTTCCAAGGTGCTAAGTACTGGTCCAACCCAGGACCCATCAAGAGGGATAGAATATGTTGTAAGAAAACTTGTTTCCCAATCAATGTTAAATAAATCTAAGGTTTAAACTTTAAAGGTACAATTTGAAGTATAAAGAAGCAACCAGTTAGTTGCATGCACAGATGTGCATCATCATCATGGATGTGCAGGCTGGCCTGGCTCTTTACTGTTGGCTGACCAACTACAAGTTTTCATCTTGTTATCCTTAAAATTGATAATGGACAGTTAAAAAAAAAAGATGCCGGCTAAGTCCATTTGAGAAATTCAGCAGGTTAAGGGTTAAAAAACAGAGCAGACTCAGATCAGAGAGCAGATTCTTCCAGGAGCAGTCTGATATAAAGAGGGTCTCCTCTGTTTGCTCATAATTGTATAATATTGTAGCTCAGATTTTACAGCAAAGGAATGTCAATTGTTTCATATATCATTTGAAGTTCAGTAAATTAATATTCATCAAGTCATAAATATGCACATAAATATTCATGAGGTATAAAAGCATATATAGCTGATTGTTTATGCTATTTCCCGGACAGCTCTCCAAAGGGAGGTGAACAATCAGAGAGTATTACAGGAACAGAAGAGTTTTGTGATAATTACAAAAGAATTAGATGTTGATTAACTGAAGGTGATTAAAATCCCCACAACAAAGAAAATGCCCATAATTCTTAAAAGATCCTTGACACAGTTATCTGCACTTGCCTGCTGATTGGTCTTAACATGATATAATCATAACTCCAAGTGTGAAGGCATTATCAGCAACAACAAGAGGTGAGCAGTAAGACAGGGCACTTGACTATTCCTCACAGCTTATTAGTTTAAAACTTCTTCTAAAAGGGGACATAATTTACAACATTTTCCGACAACAATTAAGTAACTTGATTATGGTTTGATACCCCTTAAAACCTTAGTG
>CM037786.1:30762709-30812709 GCA_021229015.1 Solen grandis
GTTAACGTGCCACTCGGGCGTCTCCGAGGCCATGATGTAACCGTGATTATCAACGAGGTAACAGCTTATCATCTGAAATTTACAATGTCTGTGAACTACATTTGTATCTCGGAGGATCGAATCCTAGTCTGTCATGTAAGGGAGCCTTCCATCTGGCCCGTGGTAGGTCAGTGTCTACCTCGCAGCAGTTACTTCCCTTGTTGAGTACAAGCGACCACTTCCATCACAAGTTAAATCGGATTTTTTTTTTCGTTTTTGATTTCACATCAGTTTAGTATTATTTCATTTAAACAACATCCATAATGATGAAATAGGTAGATAATAAAAATAAGAATATATAGTAAAAATAATAAAAGGTATTAGTAATTCCTATCGTCACATGAGTTACATGTTGGCAGTGTTTATATAGTGTAGTATGACGTAAGAGGTTCGAGGAGTGTGGCTGCTATATACTGTCGCAGGGACGGGTAACTGTAATACAACGACTAAAAATTGTATCATATTCTCTTGAACAATTGACAGAAAAACAAAAAACATAAAAGTATATGCACATATCACGTCTGTATATGTAAAATTGGATAAGGTAAGTTTATTTCAAGTCAGCAAGTTTAAAACGAAATAATTTGATTGAATAACAAGTATCACGTCATATCACTTGGTAACCTACGGACCGGATCTGAGCACTTGATGCATTTCTTCGGGTTGCTGCCGTGCAAACTACATGTCTCGTCGTTCACAGACTCATTGAACTTGGCGAAGAAGTACTCGTACTTCATCCGGTAGCCCACCACGGCTGCAACGCCAACCAGCTGTGTCTGATCTTTCCGCTTCGTGATCGGGGCGCTGGCCGTCACCATGGTGCTATTGAAATCGAATTCTAGAAAAAAAGAATGTGTTATTTGATGAATTTAGTTTTGTATTACGTCGATTGGAAGTAATACTAATCCCTCTCCACAGTTACTGGGTTGGACCAGTACTTTTCGCTTGGGAAGGCCATGAAAAATCATTGTAATTTAAACGTGAACAAAACCACAAAGATATGAGTTATGAGGAATGGTATAAGACCTGTTAAAATAAGACCTATTAAAAGTAAGAAAAAAATTAATATGCAATAATTAATTTACAAAAAAAAAAAAAAAAACATCTAGTTACTAGAATTTTATAAGCTTGGCACTAGTTAGCAAATTTGACAATTTATATATTTAACAAACATACATCCTTCTATTGACACTTAATACAATTTTTTTTACAATGGCACGATTATTTAAAATCAAGTCCTTTTCAAGACAATTGTGCCGAGTGGTTAGAGCGTCCGCCAAGAAATCGGCAGGTCGTGGGTTCGATCACTGGCCGCGTCATATATCGTAAAAATGATACTTGTATAGCTCCTTTGCTTGGTGTTTAAGTATATAAGGGAACTTCCAGGACTAGTTGGCCCATTGTCAGGATAATGTGAAAGCGTAAACTTGATTTTACCCAAAACTGGTGAGTAAAATACATGTATAAATACCAGACAAATACGTACAGCCACTGAGTCTCGCGCTCCATTTGACGTCTCATTATCCAATTGAACAGTGTCACGTTTAACCAACCAACCAACCAACCAACCAACCAACCAACCAACCAACCAACCGGGCCATGATGGCCCTAAATCGCTCACCTGATTATAAATGAGCAACATATGTTGGATTTTTTTTATATTGACCTACTTTTTGACCCAACATGACCCACTTTCGAGCTTGTCCAAAATTTTATGGAAACAGACATTCCGACCAAGTTTCAAAGAGATATGGCCAAAAATGTGGCCTCTAAAGTGTTAAGGTTTTTCTAAGATTTGACCTCATGACCTACTTTTTGACCCCACATGACCCAAATTCGAACTTGTCCAAGATTTTATGCAGAGAAACATTCTGAACAAGTTTCATGAAGATTGGGCCAAAAATGTGGCCTCTAGAGTGTTAACAATGTTTTACTAAGATTTGACCTCATGACCTACATTTTGACCTCACATGACCCAAATTCGAACTTGTCCAAGATTTTATGCAGAGAAACATTCTGACAAGTATCATGAAGATTGGGCCAAAAAATTTGGCCTCTAGAGTGTTAACAAGGTTTTGATAAGATTTTTTTTGACCCCACATGACCAAATTTCAACTTGTCCAAGATTTTATGGAGACAAACATTCTGACCAAGTTTCATGAAGATTGGGTCAAAAATATGGCCTCTAGAGTGTTAACAAGCCAAATTGTTGACGACGCACGTCGCACGACGGACGACGGGGGATCACAAAAGCTCACCTTGAGCACGTTGTGCTCAGGTGAGCTTAAAAAAATGGTCTACCTTTGTTGACATCCATGGCAAATGTAAACTCGTATCTCGGTTGATAGTCCAACTTCTCCACTCCTTCCACGGCTCTCTTGTAGTATTCGGCTTCTATAGTGTTCGAATTGTTCAGTAGAAAATAACTGGACAAAAGAGAAAAGGGATTTAGTAGTGATTTTCATACCATAGATCACACCAATATATTATGGGTCACAAGGGTTCGACCCCCGTCCCCGCCGAACATGACGCCGCGGTGACCACATGGAGCCTAATTATGGGCACGTGAGTCTACAAGAAACAAATCAACTCACAGTTTTGCATTGTGATTGGACTATTCCTGTTTGTTTGTTCCATTCAGTACTGAATCACATTAGAAAATTTCTATAAAAACTCGTCCATAGAAACACGGGATGTCAAAGCTAAAGAAAAGCAATGCGTGTTTTTATGGACGTGTTTCTAATGTGATTCTGTACTAAATGGCTCACAAAGTGTATTTAAAGGTCATCAAGGTGCCTTTTTAAAAAATTTAATGAATCCTAAGTGATATCAGAATATAATAAAAGAAACTAGAACTATCACTAAATGTGATTAATACCCCCGCAATACTGCTTTAGTAATGATAAAGTTATTAGGATTAAGAAGAAGAGTACGAAAAAAAAATTTTTACATTAGTTTTTTTTCCAGATTTTTGGCCGGGTTACACAGGTGCAAACCCAGGTTATAGAATGGTGAATGTCACAGCCTCTTTATATTTGGTATACAGCATTAACACGTGGTCCCATATCGTGGGATTCGATTTCAGGTCTGTCACTCATCCACTTCCTGTTTACCGACTTAGTTATATTTTCAACATAATGGTCAATGGTAGGAAATTTTCGTAACAGTTTTCTCAGCAACTACTTATCACAGTCTCTTGATATTTGGTATACAGCATTAACACGTGGTCCTATACCATGGGATTTGATTTCTTGTTTGTCGCTCATCCACTTCCTGTAATTTGGCTGAACTACTGGTGGGCTGCACTGCTGGTGATGCTCATGACATTGTTTTGAATTCCAACCAGTAGTTTTAAAGTAAAGCTCCGGACAAGGAAAAGGAACAAAGGGCAATAACTCTGTAATTACAATAGATAGAGTTATGGTTCTTGTGCACTGCACTTCCTCATATTGTGGTTGACCATTGTATGAAATTGTTTTGAAATCCAACCAGTAGTTTACAAGTTATACTCTGGACAAGGAAAAGTAACAAAGGGCAATAACTCTGTAATTCCTACAGATAGAGTTATGGTTCTTGTGCACTGCACTTCCTCTCATTGTGCTTGACCATTGTATGAAATTGTTTTGAAATCCAATCAGTACTTTACAAGTTATACTCCGGACAAGGTTACAAGTTATACTCCGGACAAGGAAAAAATACAAAGGGCAATAACTCTATAATTACTCTAGATAGAGTTATGGTTCTTGTGCACTGCACTTCCTCATATTGTGGTTGACCATTGTATGAAATTGTTTTGAAATCCAACTTGTACTTTTCAAGTTATGCTCCGGACAAGGAAAAGTAACAAAGGGCAATAACTCTGTAATAAGTCAAGATGGAGTTATGGTTCTTGTGCACTGCACTTCCTCTCCATGTGCTTGATCATTGCATGAATTTGTATTGAATTCCAACTTGTGGTTTTCAAGTTATGCTCCGGACAAGGAAAATGCAACGGACCGCTGGACCGACCGACCGACCACCGGGTGACTCCTATATATCCCCCCCAAACTTCGTTTCGGGGGTATAAAAATAAAGTACCATAGAAGTCATCTAGATGAACCTCATGAAAAAAGGATCATTAAAACATCGCGAAATAACAAACATGACATCTTTCGAGAGGATGTTCTAGACTTAAGCTCAAAAGCTTCTTTCTAAACAGTATTAAATTTCCAATCATCAGATGCAAGTCACTTATACTTCCGTCCAAAAACATTTTTTACCAATATATCTCTTGAATTCTTAGTTACGAGGATGGTTCGTTTCTTTGCAAATATAATGATGCGAAAGTGAAGGACTTTAATAATAATACGATGGGCTACTTCGGGTTCGAGTCACGGTAGAGTTAAATGGATCGTTCATGTCCCCTGCCTTTTTTTAGGTGGCTTGTGCTAGGTCGATGTTTCTATTCGGGTGGCTTTGGGAATTCTGAGTCTTCCCCATCTGTTATTAAATGAATGTCACTAAATGACTGGAAATATGTCGCAATAACGAAAAAATACAAGTCAACAACAACAACAACATGAAATGACTGCAGGGCTCTCCTTACATGTCTTTAGATTCGTTTAGTTGAATATACTTGGTTAGTCCGCCTTTTGTCCCCACAAACATCAACTCAATGCCGTGCCTGGAAAACAAATGTTCCTACCGGGATTAACAAATAATATACAGCATGTATTTTCCATTAAATGCATAATACATTGCATGTAAGATCTTAAATATGTATCAATGTGAGACTTACAAATTGGAGAGACATAAGAGGTCTAGAATAGGAACAAAAGGCAATCGACCGAGAATATAGAAATAAGAAGAAATATACGTATATTTAAGGATAGATTTGAGCGAGTATTCATGAATAAATACAGAGAGTTAAGGAAGATATACAAGCAGGTGGATAAAGAAAACTATAGACTATAAAAAGGACCAAGTCAGAAAACGGTGCAGAAGTGAGAAGCAGAAAGTTAATCAGTGAATATTCGTTGCGTGAAAGAGCAAGTCATTTAATCTTATAAAACGGAAATAAAGTCTGTATTTAATATCTAAACTGTCTAGAAATAGACAAATGAACCCCCATTTTAAAATTAGTATTATATCTTTCGATATCAAAGAGAAACGGTGCATGATGAACGGAAGCAGACGACACCTAATTAAGCAGTTGATTTATAGCTTAGGTTACTTTGGAAAATTAATTTTTGATGAAACATGAAGGAACTAAATCAAAATCAGTTCCAGATTAGGAATGTCTAATATCTGCAATGCCTTCGCACGTTAGTGAGTAAATGAAAACTGCAGGTATTCCTGGAATGTGGCATCGGGCCCTAGATAATATCGAAATGGAAAAATATGCAATTAATGTGAAAGGTAAGGGCATGGTAGAATACAGCTAAACCTGTCCAGTAAGTGGGACTGATCGCTTGACTTTTGAACATCATATCAGTTTAGCCACTGTGTTGACAATGCATCTTAAGGCCCCCCCACCCCCCAAAAATGAAATAAAAAATAACAAAAACAAAAATTCACTCATAGGTTAAAAAATAAAGTATTTTATAAAGAGTACGACTGCTATATCAGTCTCAATTTTTGAATGACTATTGTACATTTTTTTCCTTAAAGTTACGTTAAAAAAAACATCAGAAGATGTATCTTGAACACAGCCCGAAAACAGATCTCAACTTAAACTAGAACTATCACGAACGGGGATTAATACCCCCGTATATAACTTTGACAAAAAAAGGGGCAGAGGTAAACAAATATTCTTGTTGTATTTGAATGCTGTCGAGAACATACCAAGTATACACATTTAATATGGACATCAACATCTAGCATTTTGCATTTATTACAAACTATATACAACAAACTAACTATACTTAAATATGAATTGATCAGTCTGTATAGGCCAACAAATAATCCCTGAATCTGCACTAATCTGTCAGAAGCCTGGTATGACATATAAAGACAATAAACAAGTTTTTTTAGCAAAAGATGCTAAATGTTACTAGATTGTGTAATATGTGAATCGTTAAGATGTCTGCTCAACTCAGTTTGACTGCTAAGGAGGGACGTTGGTAAATGCATAACTCAACAGGTTCCTGTAAACATGCATTAACTATTAACTTAAAGGCAATGCTTAGTTATTCACTAGTGTACATTAATTTAATATCTTACATTAAAAGAACATGCCACCTGAGTCCATTTTCATAAATATTGACAATGAAAGTAATTTGCAAGGTTACAATTTGACTGTTTCTATTTTGTCACAATATCTATAAATAACCGATTTACTCTGCAACTCTGTAAAACTTATCCTACATCAATCGGTATATAACTGACTTTTACAGTGTCGGACAGGAACTTGGATCAGCTAAACCTTTTATTTTAAAGACACGGATATCTGCAAACAAACCTTAAACTGGATAAAGGCGAAAACTCATTAAATATATATTATTCAGTGCTCATTTGCAATTGCTAGACATCGAGAAAATGCAATGCTGATCTGAAAATGAGGCAACTCGATACTCCACTTTCACGACAATTTGTTTGAACGACTGTAAAACGATCACCCTTCAATTTAAACAGAGTTATCTTGTTTGCCATGCACATTACGTGTTATTCATTACAAACAAACAAGATTCAGTTGACAATATCCCATTATCAAATACATGATCTATCAAATCCAGCCGTTATGTAAGAACATTAATGTACAGATAATGCAAAAACATTAATGCACAGTGGTAAAAGAGCCCATCGCAGATCGTTTTGATAAAATATAAAATAATTAACCTACAATAATATAATGGCGCCAATGAAGATATCTAATAAATTGAAACTTAATGAAATTGCATTTTAGATCAAATAAAAAAAAACGTTTGAAAAAAATTTGGATGTTTTCTGTTAAGGTCTATGAAACTGGTGCCACTATAAATAAATCAATGAAAAAAAAATTAAACTCGATAAATATAAAAATATGTGATATTTTATCGTAAATGTTTTAAATACAAACTCGATAAATTTGAAATTCCGAAAAGAAACTTATAACAACTAAAATAGGAAATAATGAATGTTAAAAAAACAAAACAAAAAAAAACTTTGTCACGGGAATATCCAAGTTAATATCACATGCGAATAGTAAAAAAAATCGCTGTGATATACAAATATATACCGCTATAATAAATGCTTATCGACCAAGTCGTGAAAATGCAACATGCATAAGTTTAGTGCTTTATCTGGCAAATATGCATGACATGATAAAATATGGCTATGAAAAGGGTTCACAGTACATGGGGGTGGGGACAGGGAGCCAAGCGGGTCCGCGGGGACACGGGCTGGAATCCACGGGTAACACACGGGTGGGGATATATGCAGGCATCGAGTTCGGGGTAGTAAAGGTAAACTGTACATTATAAATATCACGGGAATGCTAAATGTTGAACAGAAATCGACAGACAAGGGCACTACAAAAAATTCCAGCGAATTTTTGAAAAGAGGAAGGGCTTTCACCATACTTGAACAATTACCTTGCCCATCGATCACGCACTTGGTCTAAGTCTATGTCGACCGAACGTGGACAAGCCTGCCATGTTCCATTTCTTATCGGAGTAAAAAAAGATAAACAACCAAGTATGAAGAGAATGGCTATGCGTGGGACGCTTCGACTGCCTTATGCTAACAAACAAAAATGTATGCATGTTCAGCCGCTGAGCCGCATGCATATAAAGAACGGTAAATGATTTTTGTAGTATAAGTTCCACGAGCATCGATTTTAAAGCTTTTACCCCTGGGCATCGGGCCACTAGTATCCATCTATCGGTCTCAAGTTCGCTTAAGGCAGCCAATATAATGGCGCCACGGAATACCGCCCTCTCAGGTACCCATTTACACATGGGTGAAGTGAAACAATGCGGGGTAACTTTCTTACTCAGAGAAATTAGAAGCGTCCCTGGCAGGACTCGAACACAGAATCTCTCGATCCCGAAGCGCGTGTCCTACCACTGGACCATGGCATGTGATGTTCTGTCAAAACCTACTTTGGTGATCCTCGGTCATCTCTGTAGGATTTTTGCTCGCATGCTTGTTTTATGATCTTTTGCTCTTTTCTGATGTTAAGATCGGTAAATCTGAGTGATGTTGTATCAAACAAACATTAGTATATGTTAAATAATGCATTGTGTTTAGTCATTTCAAAATGTTCCCTTTGTTTATTTTGATGTTCAGTTAAAATTCTTTAGGTTTATTTGCTGTCGTCTGAACTGTTAAGATGTCAAAAGAGTACGTTATGTATGAAATTTCTTTAAGATTTTGTTCAGTGCCAGTCATGTGATATCAAGGTAATCCGTACACCCTTACATTGTGATCATGGTCCATCAAGTGATCGTGGGAATTTTATAGTAAATGTAAGCCTTTATAGGTAAAGAGCCTATAACTCCAAGTCAATGGATGCTTACATCTGCAATGAAGTATTTAACAAAGGTTTTTCGAAATCAAGCGCCCAAGATGGTCTATCTCATTAAAATCAGCTCGTCGTTTTCGCTCTGGTACTCAACGCATCGAAGATCTGACAAAATCTCATGAAAGGTCGTCTCAAGTCGACCTTTACGTCATGAATACTAATGAGGAAAATGATATCTACATTGTCCAATCAGAACGCGCGTTTGAAAACAATTTGAGAATCAGAATGCCTTGGTGATATCCGTAAACTAAAGTTTCCTTCCGTTGCCGTTACTTTTCAAACGTTAAGGCACTTTTGAAGCCGACGATTTTATTGGCTAGTCAAAGATTGAATCGACCTTTAGTGCGATGTCATCAGATCCTACCTAGCGAGCGTCTTAACTGAGATTTTCAAGGTCATTGTAATAGAAAGTCGTTGTTAATATAGGAATCATCTCAACTGTGTTAAATTATAACACAGAAGATGCTAGATACAAATTCGAAATTTGGATGTTCGTGAGATTTTGAGCTAAAATGTTTCTTGGTACCCCGTCTCCAAAGAAAACCCCAGAAACAACAGGTTACAAACTACTACTACTAAAAACTTTCCTGATATTAATGGTTCCGCTACTTCTTGGACCACTTAATCTCTACCAAGATAGGAAAAATACCATATGAAACACTAGGAAACCTTAGCTATCTCCGTGAAAGGCCATGAGGTCCGAAATGTAGCGGAACCATTACAGGGACTTAAATTTAATTAACCACCTAAGCTCATAGCAGGTAATGAAGTCTAAGTATAAAAATGTCGATAAACATTGATAGTTGGGTTAAAAACGTAAAATGGTCGGCCTGATCAACGACTGCGAAGCATGCTTGGTCCGTTAAACATGTAATAATGTATGTTTTCAATCAAATAGCCCTGTTGTTCAAATGTTCAAATTTAGTGAAAATTTAAAAACAACATTGTACTATAACACTCACAAAACAATATACCGAAGCATGATACTCTCGATCAGCCTGTCAGGTATCTGCCTTTAATTACATGACAACGCTGTGGTAGCGATTCACAAAAGCGAAATAGTTCAAAATTCTTTAGAAAGAGGAAACAAGTCAGTTTTCTTTCCAAAGATTAGATAAGAAAAATGTTAGCTACGAGACTTATGCTTTTAGTCCGCAATATCTCAGTGCCTCAAGGGTACCTCTGCTGAAGACTTCACAGACGTTTTTTAGAGATTGCATATTAAGGTTACAAAAGTGTGCTAAGGCGAAGACAGATTGCTTTAAATGGATAAAAAAAGGAGGAAACACTCTGAACTTTACAGAACAGGATATGTAGGAAATGTCTCAAAACTTTTGAATTCTACCTCGTAGCACTGAATCAAAATGTATGAGTAACAAGCTAAACGTGTCGTTCCTGTCGAATGTATCCTTAATAAAATATATTTTAGCAACTTAACATTAATATCAAATAATGCAAAGTTCATAAACACAAGACGATTACAAATAAATATCAAAAGCTACCAAACCAAATTCTGAGATTAGTTTAAACCTGAAATAAATGTTTACTGAACACTGCAAATTTTGATTTATCGACCATAAGCATTGGGCAAAGAGCATATAACAAGCATGCAACCAAATAGACCATTTCGCCAGGGTTCGGCAATACTCGGTATAATTCGCTGATTTAAACTGACCAATCAGTGACTGGAGAAAAATCTAAAATGTATGTTTATTTCCCATTGAACAATGAGTGGAATTATACACCAGCAGGTAGAAAAGGTGTTTGTGGAATGCTCGTTGATTTACGCAAGTTTACATTTCATTTCGGAGTGACATGGTCTAACCGAACGAAAGATCGCGGAGTTTCTCAGGTCATCATGTGCGGCTGACTCGACATAAAATTATGGTCATAATAAACTCTGAACTCGTAACATAAGACAGTCGAGGCGTTCCATAGCTATGAATTGAATTCATCACTGCTGTAGAAAAGAAGTGTGTCAAATGAGGATATTGCTCATACATTAAATCATTTAAGAAGAAAAATGGATTATACCGAAGAAGTGACGAATGCCAGATTAAAGCTGTACGCTGTGAGGATATATATATATATTTATATACGAGTACATGTCATCAGAATACAAATGTTCAAGGCTCATGCCTTATCTAAAGAAGTGAACCAGCGAAGACGTGGTGCAGATAGCTTCTTATTGTGCAAACAGTGGCACTGTGGGTAAAGAACTAGGAGAGATTACGCAAATAGATATAACTAGTGAACAAATGTGGATATTCAATATAAAATATAAGTAGTGACATTTATATTGACAGTTATTTGTACCGTAAACAGTCAATAAAGTAGTTCTCGATACGTGTATAAATATAAGACAGTCACATCAACTGCATATTTAAAGGCGGACTTCCAATTACATGCTGTATGAAAAAGCAATTAGTGTTGGGAAGCACACTATTTTCTAACATATTGAATTTAATTCCACTTTCTTATGAAAGTAATTTCAGTTTGTGGCACTTAATCATAAACATAATAACCCATTACGTAGATTGAAATTAACAAAGTAATATGCAATTTGTATCAAGATTCAATATTAATCAGTAATCTTTTTTAATTAGTTTCTAAAAAACAAAACAAAAACCCCAAAAAACATAGCAACACTGAATAAAGAACTGGTCACCTATCAAGTAGATTTTTTATCTCCAGTGGTGCAGTAATACATGGAAACCTATACAAGTATCAGCTATATCATCTAATCTTCTGCTGTTTACTTTGATTTACGCCCCTTTCGATATATCTTAGATAGTTTACATAGACCCTATTTTGACATTTCGTGTTCATGATTTCAGTAGCAGACGAAGTCTGTATTATTAGCAAGTCCTGCAAGAAAGAAACTATTTATTTGTTTACTTGGCGGGCTTATTGTTCCTTGTCAGTTTCACTCGAGACTTGTTTAATTAACGAAACGAATTTGAACTATAAGGCTGCAGCTACTCACAAAAAAAGTAATCTAGACAGACGTTAAGGTCACATGAACGCCTAATTGACCAGTCAAAGTAAATTCTTATTCCTCTTACAGACGAGGTGATGTCAGCAGAAATATATGATCAACCAAAGTGCTGGCCATTAGATTCTCCTATCACATGATGAAAGGTAGTTAATTGTAGTTAACAGCAAATGATCCACTATGCATAGCTACTCATGACGTTCTAGTATTGCTAATAACCATAGCTACTAATCTGACATGATATACATACTAAGACATATCAACCATATAGTTTATCTTACAAACGATATTATTATTGACAAAAGCACAACATAGAAATAAACGAAAGTAGAACGTACTCCCTAAACATTTGGTATCGGCTGGGGTCCTGCCATTCGCTATGAATTCCCTCAGTTATGAAGTTGTCCACAAGGAAGCTTTGTATTAAATCATTGTCGCCTGAAATAACCAAAGAAGAGAATCGAATGCTCGGAAAGTGGGTAGTATAGTTTTGAGTGACTGACGACGCACAAAACTAAAAATGAGATCAGATAAAAACCGATAAACTTTAGAATTTTAGAATAGAAAGTCATATTTTGCGAATTTTATTTCTATACATTTTCCGTTTTTGATCATATATATATATATATATATATATATATATATATATATATATATATATAAAAACTCTCATTAAAATGAATTTAAGTTAATGGTCCTGAACGCTTTGAAATGAAAAACATGTTTTAATATACGTATATAACGATGACATTACTGTAAAATCAGTTATTTTCGTGTGGAATCTGAAATAAAGTCAATTTCGTGGATACATGTTCTTAAAAAAGTGATGTCAGATCAATATTTAGGGGATAAATATTAGATAAAGCTGTCCTCGAAATGTACGAAAATTAACCCTCAACGGAAAAATTAATGGTTATACAAAATTTTATTTAAAGCTTAGATATTGACCAAGAAGTCACACGTTATTCATTCGAAAAATTAAAGACGCATAGCCAAAACCATTCCTTATTATTAGTATTGTCTTTATTTTCTTACTATGTAAGCTTATGAATTATTTATATTTGGAAGGCAAAAACGTGTCTTCTTGTAAATACTTACAGTTTTCTTTATATCGTTCATTTTTATCTTCGTCGGAGAATATTTTCCGTAGTTGTTCGACTCTCTCTCTGCCGGTGACGTCGGGATCAAGAGTCTTACAATAATTCCTAAATATCCAGAAAAATAAAGTGAAAAAATATTTTCTGTAATTCATATATCGTTCCAAACGAAGTTCTATAAAAGGCGGTGGCTAGGGATCCGGAATCTGGCCATTGTCTTGTCATATTGTTAAACATTTAACCCCCAAAATGAACTTTTTTTTTGTATACTGGCACTAGATTCGCACCCCCTTTAATTACATACATTTTAACAATTTATATATAATATAGAGAAAAAAGATGAGTGGTGTGGTTCTTTTTCGAAAATGTGAACACCATCGATACTATGTGAACACCATCGATACTATGTGAACACCATCGATACTATGTGAACACCATCGATACTATGTGAACACCATCGACACTATGTGAACACCATCGATACTATGTGAACACCATCGATACTATGTGAACACCATCGACACTATGTGAACACCATCGATACTATGTGAACACCATCGATACTAAGTGAACACCATCGATACTATGTGAACACCATCGATACTAAGTGAACACCATCGATACTATGTGAACACCATCGATACTATGTGAACACCATCGATACTAAGTGAACACCATCGACACTAAGTGATTGACGTGTTTCCATCGCTATCGTCTTTGTGACCATTTTTCGACCATTTAAAGAAGAACTAGTCTAACATGCTATTAAAATGACCTAGTGTTTTTTCTGTTGCTGTTGTTTTATTATTTATTTATTCATTCATTCATTCATTTCTTTTAGCAGTTTTTGATTATATAAACACCACTGATACTAAATAACTGATGTATTCTTTGTGTACAATTAGGAGCATTTGTATAATACGTTACACGACATGTCCAAGTGTTTTTCGAGTTGCTTTTGCTTTATTCTTTTTTAGTTTCTTTTTACAGTTGCCGTAGTGATTAATGTTCTAGCTTCTCGGCATGTCAGCAGAAGTGTCAGTTCTAGCAAACATGTTACCCCGGAAAAGCAGCGTCATGTCGCGAGGAAGCGCTGTAAGGAATGATGAATGGATATATTGCAGACTGGTCAGGCGGCCACTGATTAATCGAGGTAACATTTGAAATGAAAAAATGTTGAAATAAATGTTTTAAGATAAATTCTAAAAGAAAATTTCGAAGCATTTTTGTGTTTCTTCCTGTAAGCAGAAGTGACAAATAGGGGTCGCAACTCTGTCGTCTGTCTGTCTGTCTGTCACACTTTGTCTGGTTAAGCTTTTTTTCAGCAGGTAAAATACGTGTTTCAAGTAGTACTTCTTGTAATGTAACAGGTGTAATTTTCTGATTGAAGTATTTAAACACATCTGACTTTTAACTAGAACTATCACTGAAGATGATTAACATCCCAACACACCTCTTTGACACAGAAGAGGTGCAATATTTTACACAGTTATGTGCACGTGTCCCTGATTGGTATTATCGTGATAAATCATCTTTGCATATGTGAAAACATTATCAACATGCTACGTGCATGTAGGACGGAACGTGACAAGCATGGTTTCTATATATACATGCTGTGAAGAGATCTGTATAGCCTAAACAAGAGTGTAACAGGCGATTGCGACAGGGTCGCTGTTTCACATTGAGGATGTCTATAAACAACCTTGATATAAATTAGACTATTTGCAGTATGTAAAATACGGCCTGTTACTGCAGAGGCAGTTTTATTTAACATTGTCTGTGCATGTCATTGTGGTTTTAATGACATCCGTTATAAAGAACCGGGACTAGATCGGCAAAGCATGTATCTGGAACGTGCTTATTTCATTCAAAAGCACGTCGTGTAAGAATTAATTCATCGAACATGTTCTGCTCTAGGAGTTTCTAAATATAAATTTCAATGAAGCAGATTAAATCCAGTTTCTTCAGACTGTTTTAAAATGTCGATTATCTTAAATTGCAGCCATATAAAATGTTCGTCTGCTGCAAATGTTCGTCTGTCGCAGTTAAAATCAACTTATTTTTTTGCATTAAAATACCCAATTCTGTTTCCACATTTTGCTTTAAAGTAGCGAAGAAAGTAAGCAATATATTGAAGAAATGGCTTCTAATACTGGACCCGAAGAATCTAATCCAAATGACCTGAAACCGTTTTTCATTTTTTATAAGAATAAAATACGGCATTAATTTCCCGTTTGACTTATTGAAGTTAAGAAATACAATTAAATATGTTTGAAATATTAGTATTAAAAAGAGAAAAGAAACATTTTCGCCAAGCCATCTCATGAATGTACACAATAAACAGTATATTTACAGTCCATCTTATTTATTTTAGCTTTGGAAACAAATTATTCCAACTAATACTAATCCCTTTTTGTAATGACCAGTATTTGGCGCCTAGGAAGTACTTGAAAAATCCTTGACATTGAAGGAACACAACATATGGACCCAAAGAGGAGAAGATGCATGTGATTGTTCGTTGTTTTTTTTGTGTATGTTTTACATGAAATATACATTTCGCGATTATTCCATACGAATCTGCTTGCTTTTCGAAAAATACCAAAACCCTTATTTACTATGTTTCACATGCTACAATATTTGAGTTTTTCTTATTTCATAATTATTCGTTTAAACAGTCATAATAAAATGTACTGTCAATAATAAACATTTACTTTTTCTTTCGAGTTGAGATAAATCAGCCACTATAGTAATCGTCCGCTAAATAACCCAGACGCAATGTTTGTTGTGTTATTGTTGTTGTTGTTTTCTTTAGGGGCAGTGGGTTATAAATACTTGGGTGAAGCCAAAGGAGTGACCCCCAATGACTGTAACCTAGACTTAGATGGATAGGGTATCCGTCCAATGATAAAAAATCTGTATATTTATTTTCAAACAAATTTTCACAGATACCCATTGCATAAGGAACGGTCAAGTAACATATAAGTAACATAAGCAACAAAAGAACAATTTCATATTTTGTCTAAAAGGGATGAACCATAACGCACATGAAGACGACAACGATATAAAAACGTTAGTCATTATTATGTATTTATCGTACCGCTCTTCTCATAAAATAAACAAACAAAATGTTCAAAATAAGTATGCAACCTATGACATAATTCATTTTTTTCTGGATGGTATTCTCTACTGTATATATATTACTGTTATTAAGTCATGTGTATATATTAATATGTCCAATTAAAATGGGTTTACACTTCCGTTGGCACATGTGCAAATTGGTATTGCAGTCGAACGTAGAGCTGTGATTGAAATAATTTTCAGTGAGCGATAATTTTCTGTGTGATTGTTTGGGGGTATCATATATGTGTTTTGTGAACGTCTGGTAGTAAATGCAGTAAATTAGTGAAATGTGAACTGTCGAACTGTGTAGAGCTGCTGTTGTGATGTAGTTAATTACCTATAAATAACCTCATTTGCACCTTTGTTCTATAATTGTGGAATAAGCTTAATCGTGAAGAGAGCCGCTCAGATTTTTTATGCAAAGAGTCCTGAGTTCTATTGAAGCTGTGCCCGTTTTGTGTTTTTATTATCAAATCTTGTTTAATTTTCTTAATTAATAGAATTAGTAGACTCATTATAAATAAAATAAACAAGAGGCCCATGATGACCCTAAATCGCTCACCTGAGATAAATAGGTTGACCCAAGGAACACCTGTACCAATTTATTTTAAAATCTGGCCAGTAGTTTTGAAGAAGATGATTTTTAAAGTTTTCATATTTTTTTTCTTTTTGTTGCCATGGCAACCAGAGTTCTACATGGATCAAGTTTATTTTAGGAACTTTTGTGAAGGTTGACCCAAGGATCATTCCTGCCAAGTTTAATCAAATTCTGTCCAGTCGTTTCAGAGGAAATGTTGATTAAAGTTTTCCCTATATACATATAAGGCAAATAACCCCGCCCCTGGTGGCCATGTTTTTTACGGATCGGAAAATATTTTAGCAAATTTGGTAGAGGTTGACCCAAGGAACATCTGTACCAATTTATTTTAAAATCTGGCCAGTAGTTTTGAAGAAGATGATTTTTAAAATTTTCATATTTTTTTTCTTTTTGTTGCCATGGCAACCAGAGTTCTACATGGATCAGGTTTATTTTAGCAACTTTTGTGAAGGTTCACCCAAGGATCATCCCTGCCAAGTTTAATCAAATTCTGTCCAGTGGTTTCAGAGGAGATGTTGTTTAAAGGTTTCTCTATAAACATATAAGGCAAATAAGCCCCGCCCCTGGCGGCCATGTTTTTTACGGATCGGAATAATTTTAGCAACTTTGGTAGAGGTTGACCCAAGGAACATCTGTACCAATTTATTTTAAAATCTGGCAAGTAGTTTTGAAGAAGATGATTTTAAAAGTTTTCATTTTTTTTCTTTTTGTTGCCATGGCAACCAGAGTTCTACATGGATCAAGTTTATTTTAGCAACTTTTGTGAAGGTTGACCCAAGGATCATCCCTGCCAACTTTAATCAAATTCTGTCCAGTCGTTTCAGAGGAGATGTTGTTTAAAGGTTTCTCTATATACATATAAGGCAAATAAACCCCGCCCCTGGCGGCCATGTTTTTTTACGGATCGGAATAATTTTAGCAACTTTGGTAGAGGTTGACCCAAGGAACATCTGTACCAAATTATTTTGAAATCTGGCCAGTAGTTTTGAAGGAGATGATTTTTAAATTTTCTTTTTGTAGCCATGGTAACCAGAGTTCTTCATGGATCAACTTTATTTTAGCAACTTTTGTAGAGCCTCACCCAAGGAACATTCCTGCCAAGTTTCATTAAATTCTGTCCAGCGGTTTCAGAGGAGATGTCATTTAAAGCAAATTGTTGACGACGGACGACGGACGACGCACGACGGACGACGACGGACGCCAGACGAAGGGCGATCACAAAAGCTCACCTTGAGCACTTTGTGATCAGGTGAGCTAAAAATATCATAATAAATGAAAGAACGACAGTGTTGATAAGGTTGTTTTAAACTTGACGCAATGCGGTTTTCAAGTATTTTTTTTTTTTTTTAATTTTTGGGGTATATATGATAATATGTTTTCAATACTAGTTTTTATACATCATTTTTTTTGAGTTAGTTAATTTGTATTTGCTTCCTTTTGATTCAAATTATAGACCTATTAAACAGGTTAGGTTATAAGTTCAAAACGGTATAAGAGGGAAAGAGAGGGGGAAAGAATGCTTATTGTAAGCCGTCCATTAAAATATTTTGTTTTAATCTTTTCTTGTTAAATATAAAAGCTTTCGCTAATATAGTCTTTAAAAAATAAAAATATACAGATCTCTAGCCATCGCTTTAATAATGAGACCTCAAGGCCAGCCGTTTCATTATCACTTTGAATACAAAATGATTTAAACAAGACGTGATCTCATTACGAACCATAATATAATTAAACGGGATTAATTTTATCTGATTTATTGACAAAACAGTTATGCAGAGTCTTTGACAAATAACGTTCCTTGAATACAGCTAAAATATCAGGAACATAAAACGGTATTAAATATAATGTGTTTTATGCCTCCCTGTAGACTAACAGCACATGTGGCCTTCTTATTTATTGTCTAATATCAATTACAGTGTCAGTAAAATGTGATTTGTCTCCCGAGGTAAAACGATAAATTTTGTAACATTTTTTTATATTTTAGATCGACGAGTATTTCTTTACTTTCATTACGAGCAGGAAATACTACATAAAAAACATTGAAATAAATATGCACAGAGTTGAGAAATCGCGTGACACAACATTAGGTCTGCAAGTAATAAAATGCACTTTTAGGCCTGGAGGCGTACGTCAACCTTGCATTATCATACGTCCCTTTCTTCTTTCTGCATAAACACCCACGTTTCTGTTTTCTACAGAAATGTTTCACCTTAACATTTAAATCAATAACTATTTCACATTTTAGAAATCAAATAACATATTATACAGCATGTGATATAGGACGAAAATGCATTGTAAAGGGATTCAGTAATCCCTGGACAGATATCAACATACAGGGCGACAGTGAGAGAAATAGGAGATATTTGTTTGTTTTGAGTGGATTTGGAATGTATCTAATCGAGAAGTGATATAATTTCAACATTTATTTATACAATATAAAATTTTATCACTTTGAGATGAGATATATTCCATATCCGATCAAAACAAACAAATTATCTTTTTAATTTATGCTAACTGATGACGAAAGAATATAACTTTTTTGTGTAATCGTTCCTTTTCACACGCGGATTCATGTTCGTTTGAATACACATTTTGTCCGCTATACGAGAAAAACGTCAGACATTTATTAATTGGATTATGTGTTTACTAAACACTGTCAAACAAAAATAATAAGTCCATTTTGATACATTGACATCAATACATCTAGACTACATATTAATACAATTATCCCAATAAAAATAGTTCCGGCATATCTATATCAGTCACAGTGATATAAGTTATATCTCACTGACAGAACCCAGTATTTCATCAGTTAGCATTAAATAAGAGTACATACCACTGGGCGATCAGTATACCGGGCTGTTCTAGACACTGCGCCATTCGCTCTGAAACCGAAGAAAACAATTCAATCCAAGGCTTGCTTTTGGTGGAGAGAAAGGAGAGATAAGCCTAGAGGGCAATTGTTGGTCTCAAAGGAATATCATTTGTAATTAACCGAAGTGAATTTAAAGTATATTCCACTAAAAGAACATTTTTTTCCATTTATTCGGTGTCTTTCAACCATTCTTGGGGCTCCATACAGGGAAAAAGTATTTCCCTCACTGTTTCAAACAGTGAATATTACCAGTTTTGATTCACTGATATTTCCCTTTAATCTACCGAAAAACATTAGATAAAAAATTAAAAATTATTTCCTACCAAAAAAAATTTTTTTTTAAATTTTTACAAAATAATAATACCATTTTGATAACATACATCCATATGTTGAGATATTTTGAATAATTTTCCTCATTTTTATATGTTAATAATAAAAAAAACATAATTTTTCACTTTTAATACCTACAAATTGTATTATATTATAATTAAGAGGCCATATGATGAATGACATTGCAAAATATGTTATCTCTAAAATATTAGAATATTAATAAGATATTATTATTATCAAATCGATAAAAAATGACGTTTTAATCGCTGTTACATAGTAGGAGAATTTCAGAGGCACCGCATAAAAAGAATTAACTAGATCTATATTGAATACTTTCCTTTTTTTTTTTTTTGGTAAGATCGTTTTCCTTTTCTATTATTTATGGTTATTAAAGAAATCATATTTTCAGGATTAAAAAAAGAAACGTGATCTTAAACAAAAACAAAAAACAAAGAAAAGCTTGATTATATTTTCTTTGATTTTACAACACACAATACAATACCAGAATGTAACAATGAAGACTGGTGAGACCTTATACTTACTGGCGACAATATCGGCAGATGTAACTCGATAGAGACTAGTAGACGGTAACACCACGCCTAGTCTGTGGAGATAAAAACAATGACAGTGGAAATAGCCATGTCTGTTACACCCTATACCGGTACATGTGAACTTAGCGTAACTTTGATACAATTATGATTTGTAGCATGTAGGTTTACTACAAGGAAATGTGACCGGTCCCGGTAACCATGTAGTTAGAGCGTCCGCCCCGGAATCGTGGATTCGTTCCCAAGCCACGACATACCAAAGTAGAATAGTACTAGTGTACCTTGCTTGACGCTCAGCATTTTATGGTTCATGTAGATCTAGAATTTGCAGGCACGGTGTCTGGATAATGTGACTTGGTGGAATATCATGATGCCACATGTCTACGGCATGATAATACAGTGTGGAAGCACTACATCTGTCTCAAGTTGACATTGTTTCCAAATGACTGAATACTGTCGGCGGGACGTTAAATCTGATTAAAAAAACAAACAACGAAATCGGCTGACAAACATTCGTAAAACGAGTGTTTTTACATGATGATTAAATAGTGAACAAAGTCGCAGCAAATGGTTGGTTTGCAGAATTTATATGTTTTTCTTATGCAATTGATTATACATTTACCTGAAAGACGTATTGATGATTTTTTGCAGGTAAAATGAACAATTTCTTTTCACCATCCTTGTCTGAAATAAAAGTAGGAAAATGATATAAATTATTCCAAATAGCAAATAAATAAAATGGAAGACTATTTTTCAGAACATGCACTCAATTCCGAAAAATTGATTAGCCATATTTTGATATTTATCTTAACTTTAACATAAAGGCACGCACTCTTAAATACAGTTCAAATACAGTTATAGTGATTTTAGAGGAACAAACTGCGTTTCAGTTAACTTGATGTGGTGATTTTTTTTAAGTATTTCGAAACATTTCGACAAATTCTACCTAATGTAAGAAAGGCTACTATTTTAAGAATATCAGCTTAATACAAAACCAATTTTCAAATTGAAGAGCTGAGCTGAAAAAGGATAGTGTGTTAAATGCAGCAAGAGCTTTCCAAATTGGACTAGATATCTCTGGAAAATCATTAAAGTTGGTGATAACTAAGAGTAGACACGTCTCAAGGGCGTTTTTGTTAGAAATTTCTATAGTCGAGATTTTCTGAAAATTTTGCACAGAAATATTTTAGACTCTTACTACACGAAAGGGATGAAATTTTGAACAAAATATGTTCAACTTTACTAAATAAAGCTTCGGCTCTATGCCTTCGTCAGGTTTAACGTTTTCAATAAATAACAAAAATGGCGTTTATTTATTTGTTTTAGACTTTTACTAAGACGTATACAATTAATGAAGTGAAACATAGAGGATCCTTATCCTTATTTCGTTGATATAGCATATTGAAGCTTAACTACACTTTACTGCTGGCTAAAATATTAAAACATATAAACTTTTAATTTCTGAACAGTTTGGGAAGATAGCAAACAAATATTTTCAGAATATATCATCACAATTTGTATGTTTATAATGGCAAGTGAAATTGCCATCAAATGTGCATAAACAATAAACACAAACATAAAATTTCAAATGCGCGAGCACAAAATATATATTTAAAAATACCCTCAAAATTACAACTTCATAAGAAAATTTTCAGCGCGGGATTTAATTTTTTTATCCAGATGAAATATACTTATATAAAGGCTTTCTGAAAACGTATGAAGATATACAGAATTTACAATAAACGCAGAAATGTGTTTTGTGACTTTCAATATTAGGCAAAAATACATTCAAAAAGGACTTTTAAGACACGAATCTTAAACTTTTCTCAACTATTTTTTCTAGAAATAAATACATGTACTTAAATATTTTTCATCAAAATTGGACTACTTGAAAGCCAGGTCACGTAATTTTGATATTGATATTGAAATCGGACTCACAAGTACAAGTTTTTGGATATCTTTAAACTATAATTACTAAATTACAATAGTTTGCCTACCATATTGCTATAATGTGTCAGCACTTCCATGGACTTCCCGCCTTCGTTCCCTGATAGCATCATCTCTCTGATCTAATAAAACAATAATTGCATTCCTAATTGTGCATCTAATAGGCTAATGGTACAGCATTAAAGCGACATTTGTACAAATGCTAAAATCATAAAAAAGACACATACACGCGCGCGCGAGCGCATGTATCATTACCAGAAAATGTCAACGTTTAAATATTTTATGATAACGTGTAGTTCAATTGATTTTACCAAAATGTCAAAATCTTATTGTTTGCACTTCGTTAAACACTGTTCATTATAAACGTGATTTCAGATTTAAATGTTTTGTGAAATTTGAATTTAGATATGGATGCAATGTATCAAAGGGGCATTTTTTCTGAAACAAGAGTAAATCACAAACAAACGGGAAATTCAAAGATTTCCAAAAATAAATATTCAATATGTATATTTTATGAACAGTAAGGTTAGGGTTACCCTTACACTGATGAGGAAATTAAAGACTGCCATTGCATGCATATCCATGCAGTCTGAACACGGTCTGCACTGTTCCCTGTTTAGTCACTAAAATTTTAGCAAGCACCACATAAACAACTAATGGCACAGTCCAAAATATAGTAAGGACAAGCCCATTAAAGAAATTAAGCATGACAAGGGTTAAAAGACACGAGAAGATGTGCTGGTTTCCCGTATTCTGCGATCGGTCATTCTAGCTCTCTGTTCCAAGTGGAACCAATACTGGAGTTTTTTTTCAATCATTTTTTTAATTCATTATATTTGTGCACATTTCATCAATGCATAAAACTAAACATATAATGCTAGAGTAAAAAGGTAATAAAATCACATATCACATATAAAAGCTTACGATCAATGGCAACAAACGAGATTCAAACCAACACCCTTTTGGTCTACAGTCTTATTTGCAACGTCCGTATCAATGGACTACGGCATCATTCGAGCTGTTGGTAAACGGGAAAGTTGCACATATAGAAGAAAAAGAGCATACCTCTTCCAATACCCGCTTGTTCACGGGAAGAACCACGTCCATCAGGTCGATATTGTTGAAGTACGGGTGCAAAATGTCTTCCCCCTGAACAAACAAAATTATTTAAAGAATAACGTGCGTAAATAAAATTTCAATCTGATAAAGCTTTATGAAACGTTTTATACAAAACGTAAAGTAGGGGTCGCCATATTGTTTTTTCTTGTTGTTGCCATAGTAACCATGTCAGGAAAGAAAAAGTTATAAAGTATGTGAAAAACACATCAAACAGTCAATTTTTAACCAATTAATGTACTCAGTAGTACACGTATAAACAATTTATTTCACATTTCTGCTTTTTATGTATTTTATGTATCTTAAATGTAATGTACTTAAAGAAGATTAATTGCGCTATTGTTTTTATTCTGGTTTTTAAATCACACAATTGAGTATTGTCTGTTGCAAAATAATGAAAAATACACATATATTTTCCCTTGTTTCAAAAATCTGCCGTAATATTTTTTTTTCTGTATAAATATACTCATACGGACTATTTGCAAAAAAAAAAAAAGTAATAGTAAAAGCTCATCATATCATTAATCTTTTCACAAATGCGATCTATTCATCTATTCAGTCTAATTAAATTTTGGAAAAAAAGCAAGAAAAAAAAGCAATATGTCGGGTTTTTAAGCCATCAAAAACTTACTAAAATTTACTAGGCCTTGAGGATAAAGAAACTGTTCATGTAAATTAACATATCCAATTCAAAACTTTTTTTCAACAAACGCATGACCTTAAGTGGTTACAATAACTTTGACCACACAGATGAGAGTTCAATCCTCCCCTAGAAGCACAGTATTGCATAAGTCAATAGAGGAGACTCCAAACCGAATTATAAACTTTTTGAAATATCCTTTTTCTCAATTTTTATGTTATTATTTTACATTTGTAGCTATAAAAAAATCAACATTTACTTAAAATATGCGATTTGATGAGTGATCAAGCATTTTCTTTATTCTAAATCTAAAATTATCACTTGGCTTAACAGAACATTTCCAATGTCACTGTTTGTGCATTGGAGCATTCTAAAAAGACTACCAATGTAACGTTTTTGTTTCAATTTATTTTGTTGAAGTATGAGAAAAGCACTCACACCTACTGAGATTCTTGCATACGCTGTATTTTTAAAAAGTGTAGCCTGAAGTTAGTAACTTTCTCTATATTTAGATGAAAACTCTCTCAAAAGGGAGGCGCTTAGGGGTTTTAGATACAATTAGGCACTCAGAAAAATGAAAACATTCTTCTGTTAAAACTTCACCAAACTCTAAGTATGTTATTATTTTTAATTTCGTACTCTTTCTTTCATAATTTCATCGTGCCCTTTTTCTTTTCTTCTTTTTTTCTCAGTCGAATTTTACATGTGTATAAAATATTTTTTTTTTTTATTTTCATTTATACTAGTTCTCAAGTATGGATTGCTGTGCATTATATATATTTTTACTTTTTTTCTACATAAAATTGTTATCCTGGTTAAGCAGGATTTTCTTATCTAAATTTAAAGACTTTTCAAGGATCTTTCAAGGCTAAAACTGTTTTGTTTTTTTCAAGGTGAACTTTAGAACATTTTTTTTTCTTTCATGGCCACTTTTTGAACTATTTGAGCGCTGAAAAATTGTCTCAAATGTGTTCAACAAACAAGATAATTACTATTTACACAATGTCTTACTACGTTTAACACAACACTTATTTGCAATTTCAGTTTGTTCCAAGAATATTTCGTTCACAAATATACATCAGTTTCTAAATGGATGAAGATCTATTTTTTTAATTTCTTTTGACATCAATTTTTGTATTTAAAATGCATTGCTAATGCAGTTCTGAATATTCAAGGTTGTTTACTAAAATTGAAGGACTTTTACTGAAATTCCAGAATTATTTTTAAGTTTTCCCAAGGCAACACTTAATTCAAGTATTTATCAAAGTTAAAGTCATTTTTCAAGGACTTTTCAAGACCTATATGAACCATTGTTATACGATTTCATTTTTCGGGGGATGACTGAGTCTAAGTTGTAAGAACTTTTTGCCCACCCCACTTCCTATTTATAGAACAGATATAAAAACCATTCTCAGTGTATTCTCGAAAAATACATAGGAACAATTTCAGGCTCAAACAAAAATATCTTCTCATCTATGACTTTTTGATTTTGAGTCTATGTATATTTGAGAGGTGTTCTTAAAAAAGAAAAAAAATCTTCCTCAAAAATTATGCTTTAGCTTAATTTTGATTATGACGGAATGTTCCCACATGCGCGGATCAAGAAGGGAGGGGGTCCGGTCCCAACCTGACATTTGGCTATTATGTTTAAAATATGCATAAAATATGGTATTCTAGTGTTTTGAAATCAAATCAAGGCCATAGAAGAAGAAAGGAAGGCCCAAACTCCCTTGAAAAACCGCTGGAGCCTTTCTGGATCCCCTCTCCCATTTTATGGTGAATTGCAGGGTTGGCTTGGTAATTTTTCATAGTTATCCAACATATCCCTGTCAAACCCCACCCCACCCACCTGGAGACAAACTGCTTGATCCGTGCATGTCCCAAACTAAACAATGTCTAAAGCATGATTGAATACGATATTTAATTTAGCCGAGCATGTGTCTAAGAGACGTTGTGAAGGCTGTTCATCGATCAAACTTGAGCATACCGGTCATATTATTCTGACACCAGGTCAACCGATCCTGGAATTTCCTTACATGTTTAGCGCCAAGCAAGGGAGCTAACCAGTAACATTTTTAGGACTTTTGATTTGTCGCAGCCGGGGATCGAACCCACGATCTCCCGCTCCCAAGGCGGACCCTCTAACCACTAGGCTACCGGGGACACTGAAACTCAGATATTCATACTTCAACATTAGATGCTTTGATTGTGTTCCATGCTATAATAATTTACAAGAGCTATTACCTTTTGGTAGTCACGGTAGTACGGCCTGTAATCCGGATGGAATAAGACGTAACCATTGTGGTTAATCAAGAAGGCATAGCCATTAACCCCGAGCTGGAAAAATAGAGCACACCATTAAAGAAATCGAACTGCATTTTTTTTTTCAGAATAAATGTGTATTGTTTTGATATTACGTTATACTGCAAATAATGGATAGGACCTGAAACGATAATGTCTTTGTATTTCTTCGTTCAAATTGAAGACATTAAGGTAATCTATTCATCATTGAACTGTGATCATGGTCCATTAAGTGAATGTTGGAATTTTATAGTAAATACAAGCCTTTATAGACATAGAACAAAATAGCCTTTGATTCCCAAGTCAATGGATGCTTGTTTCTGTACTGACGTATTTTAAGCCTTGGAAGAACCATCGTTATAATTTAATGATTGGTGGATTTCCTTAATAGCAAACGACAACCATTTGAGATGGATGTCTTACCTTATAAGAAGATGCAATACGTTGAAGGGCCTGGATTGGAATGTCTGTGCCCATCACCCCCAGCAGGTTTCCATCTTTAAACTGTTGTAAAAAATAAAAATAAAATATATATATAATTTGTTGTTTTTTTCATGGCGGCGGGATTTGAAGGAAATATGATGCAAAATAAAATCATCTTAATTTAGGTAATGTTTTAAACATGTACATGTATATTAGAAATAAAAAGCCTCTAAAATCAGCCGCTACAAAGTGAAAATATAAAGTGTGTGCATTAAATTTCAATTCATCCGAAAATTTTCATCATCATTTATAGCACATTCCGAGATAATTGATATACGGTTCCTTTTAGGATGACGATAGGAGCTTCGGGAAAAATAAGGATACTTTATGAGCTGAACATTTAAAACACGTTCCTGAAGAAATATCGATCATGGATGATATGAATAAATGTCATGGCCCGACATATAAGCTCAGGCATACGCGTTTGAATTAACTAATGGAAAGAAAAATCGTGTGACCTGGGGATAGCGGTTTATAATTCTACTGTAATTTGTGATAGTCTCTGATTTTTGTGCTGCTATTCCTCAAATAATTTACAAAGCACGTTGTTTCTGTAACAAGAGGATGTTTACCGAACTGGCACAGAGCGGCCTTTAATGTCATCTGGAAGGAAATTTCTCCTATGATTGCTATCGGTTATGTAAGACGAGAGGTACGTAAAGGCGGTCCATCGATCATTTTTGAAAGATGTAATTCTCATTTCTGCAATAGAGCCCGAGGGAATACAGCTTAAACTTGCCTGCAATTTGCCTAATGCGTTTTGTAGCAATGAAGTAGATTTTAGCAAACCGATAGGTTTATTGTATAGGGTAGTGGAGGGACTTGTCATTTTGTACCTTAAAAACGTTTCTCTTCCGGACCGGCATATAGCTACCAATATTCTGGTATGAGCGGGTAAGGACGTTACTTTCACATACGAATTTTTTTCTCTTTTTACATTTTTTTACGTTTTGTACGAAATTTTTTATAATCACAATGACTCATAAATTTTCATTTCATAGATTAAGAAGCTTGGTACCAACTAAGCATGTCATTTTAATCACAATACTGGCGTGTGTTCCTCAAGCGGGCTTATATTCTGATAACTTCTCTTCCTAGTCAACAACCTTCAATTAACAAAGCCTTTGTACACGTATATTCAATTACTAAAGGTCTATAACTTGAATTTCTAATAGTGTTCAGGAACATGATAATATCGTCTAAACAGATTGTTAATAACAATCTTCAATTTTAAATTAACAATGTGCACACTAAGTCCCTCCCAGTATAAAAATGTTCGCCATTTTACAGACGCACAAGATTTCCAACGGAAATTCGCGATGACGCGCGGCGTATCCCGTCAAACATCAAATTATGCAAAAAAAGTAAAAACATGTCAACAACTTCAATAAGTATTGTATATCAAACATTATCGTTCGCGTTTTCTTGTTTGTTTTAACTCAGTTATAAAGATCGGATATTTCCGGGAACCCCATGCTGATTTCGCGCGAAATGTACACCAGCAATAAAGATTTGTGTACTTTGTACTACTCGTCATTTACATTATGTCGAGAGATTGGTGTAATTTTTACGACATAGTTTATGCAATTTGATTCAATGTTTTAATGAAACCGCGTCGGTGAATTTATGGAACGTCGGTTTTTTCCATACACTTTAAGCGACACTAATGCCTGTACACAATTAACCCATATATACTCTGAAAGAGCATATGTTCCAGTATCAAAAATTAGTATCTTCAAGAAATTCCATCCATAAATAAAAAAGATACAGCGATTTAAAAATCAACATCTCTGATCGGAATTCGCTCCGACCGGTGATTATTTGACAAGGAATTTTAATACTTCTATAACTTTAATGAACGCTTTTTGTTTCAATCAATGCAAACATGACAATATTGAAATATCATTTTACCGTTCAAACAATTTAGGTTTCATTGCTTAAAAACAAAACAAAACATTCCCACGAACGTTTAAGGTGTGCAAAACCATAAGTACCTTGTTTATTTCAAGTAAAAATGAACACTGACAATTAGATGCAGAGCAATTTTCGTTCAGCTTTTCCGTGAGTTTTTTTTTTTTTTTTTTTTTAGCGAAATCATTATTAAAACAGGAAGTGATTTTCCACAAGATCTTCTCATCCGTTAATACTTCCTATTTTTTCAGTATGTTATTGTTTTGTTTTCAATTATGTCTTGTCTTTATTGCTGTGCTTAATGTAATGTCTAAAATGTCACTCTTGTTATTGCCAGGTTTATATCTAATTCTGCATTTAATGTGATCGACAAAATGGGTTTGGTTCGGTACAGTGATATAACATCAAAGCATTTGAGCGCTGGTGTATTCACTGCGTTGCTTGTCACGTGATATGTAATTATGCGCTAAAGTTACTGTTGTCGTAATTGATACTCATCATTCATCATTGATAAAATATCATATTAACAGCAATAACAGTTTTGATGTGTAAGGATATAATTCAAAACAATACCAGTCGAGTGAAAATGATATACTGTGAAACCTCTTTACAACGGCATTCATTATAACATCATTCTCTATATAACAGCAGTAGTCTTGAAAACGTAGGTGCAAAATCCTTCTATATCTCTATTCTTTACAGCGACAATTTCTTTATTTAACAGCAAAATTCGCTGAAACAAACACCGCTGTTGTAAAGAGAGCTGACTGTATCCGGCAAAGGGCCAAATAAAAATCTGCACTATTTTGCGTTACCGCGTGGGAGTACGTTCGATGGCCAAAGCGAGGCTGAAAAATACAGTTTCTCTTATGTCGACTGCTGCGCAGTGAATAAACCGAGAGGTTGTGATCCAACCCAGCCATCTTACCGTTTCATTCTTTTTGTCGAACACTGGTATGGCTGCTGACGTCAGAAACTTCAAACCCTGATCATAAACAAACAGCTTTTATTTAAAATTAGGCGATTTTCAGATGAACATTTTTAGTCAGTAACAGTTAAAATATCGTACATGTGTATAATTTTGATTTCTGTACAGGAGTCTTCAAAATGATGCAAGTATTAAAAATATAAAAAGCAATAAAATGTAATAATGTGAATATTATAGAAATTGTGAGCATCAAATGCTTATAGTTATAAAATTTTCATTACTGACTTTTTATGAACCCCCGTTCAAAACAACAACAACAACAACTACTACTACTAGTACTACTACTACTACAAAATCTTTGCATGACCATGTGAAAAACATAGAGTATATATGTATGTGATGGAGACATATTAGCACAAACTGACTTTTGTATTTGACTTAATTCGAAATGAAAGTAACAACAATGACTTTTTAAGACATTTAGATAAATATCCTGTATATTATTTACTGATATACAGTGGTATATTTCGTGAAACCGGGCAGCTCGGAAAACGGCCATCATGTGCAATGGGATATTTTACTTATTATTAAATAATTTTTAAAAGAACTCAGCTATTATTAGCTACATTACCTAAGACTGACCCACAATGCACCACGTAGTTCAATAAAACTGTGAAATAACGATAAATACTCCTAACATATCGTTTATCTCGGGATAAATTACAAATGCCAGGCGGAGAATTTGTATTCTTTTTGAACCATGTAAAAATACCGAGCATTTCAACAACACAATACCCCACCTCAAAAAAAAAAAAAAATAAAAAATAAAAAAATACTGTACTTCCGGAGATAGACTGTCAATTTTTTAAATGAAAGTGTTTTTTGGCAGTGGTTGTACTTGCCTCTTTCTGGTCCAGCTCAGTCAAATGGTCCAGGTATACAGACGTCCACTTGACTGTGTGATGCCTCTGCATAACCATCTGTCGGCTTAGCACTTTGATGTATTCTGATGAGGTAATTAACAAACAAATTAATAATCCTGATAAATTTCAACTAATTTTAATCATAATTTGAAAGTATTCATCAAGATTTATGAAACCCTGCAAAATCACTTAAAAATGTCTACATATATCTTAGATACTGATACGTAATTTGTTTTTGAATATTCATGGATTGCGCAAGAGAGAGAAAATAATTTTGCAAAATCAATTTACATCTTATATGTCAGTTTGTATGTTTTTAATATTACTGGGTTGGACCAGTACTATAATCTAAAGTGAGAAAATATTTCGCTAATGGGATTCGAAACCCTAATCTTTGGATCAGCAGGTGTGTGTTATACTGCTGGGTCATGAGCGAATTTATTTCTGTTAAATTCAAAAACTATCCATGATAACACATACCTATGCGTGAATTTCTTTAAAAAAAATAGCATATCCAAAGTGCAAATATATACCTAACAGAAATGAACATTTATGCATCATTTATATAGTTTCCTATACCTTAGTAAAGGTAAAACTTCTGTTTTGAGAATTTGACTACTTTTCAGAGCAACATATAAACATGTTTTTTTAGTTTTAAAATTGAACTTTTCTATATTTAACATGTTTTCGAACTGTATCTTAACATAAAATCGGCTGACAGACATCTGCATGAAGCCTTTCATCAAAATAAAAATAAAGAATTAAAAAAAAAAATTTTTTTTTTTTTTTTTAAGATTACATGAAGTATATCGCTTCTGTTAGAAAGAAAACATATGTACCTGAACGTTTTCTTGGACATCAGCCAGTGTCGAAATATGTGAGTAGAACCCTGCAAATATTGTTTGTGAAGTAATCTGTTTCTTATTAATATACAAATTACACAATGTTACTAAATTTTGTTAAAATATATTTTAATATGCAACATCATAGAAGCAACTGAATTGTATACTTTAAAATACATTACTTGCTGTGTATATTCTACCTGAAAATATACGTTTTGAGTAAAGTCAAAGCGCGTTGAAATTACATTAATATATGAATACGGAAATGGAAAAAATGCACTTGATAAAAAAAAAAAAAAAAAGGCGCGCTTCAATCTGGACATCATCTTATTTTGAAGTTTCAGAATTGCATTTCTTTATTTTGCCTATTTCCTTCACCCTCTGAATTCTAACTGGTATTGTCAAATAATTTATATCCATGGGACACGATTGTTTATCAATTCTGTGGAAGGTTTTATCCACGAATATCAATCCCCATGAAAACAATTTTTTAAATACACCTCACATCTTTTAAGAACACGAACCCATGAATAAAGATATTAATGAAATTCCCTTTAAGATGTATTCGGCTTAACTTTCGAATAAATATTGGGCATTAAAATCATCACTTTTTGAAACGTTTTCGCTATAAAACGATATCTGCGTAGGTATACTAAAACGGCCGGTGACACAAGTGTATTAATGAAACAAAACTTTGTCACGGGAGTTTACGGAAATGCGCCCGATATTATCGAAAATGCTCGCCGGTAATTAATTTTTTACACAGTACCGTAAGTTCGCGGGTCAAAAGGTCACCAGTGCAAACAATAAGGGCTGAACAACATTTTGAGAGCGACGAAAATTCTATGTAAAGGAGAAAAGCCAAAACATAGGAAAAACACATAGAGGCCCATAGGGACAAGATTTATATTTCTATGAAATTTTTAATAGTTATTGGGCGTTTTCATACTTAAAATCTTTCCCCCCTTAAGTTTGTATTGATATTTGAAATCATAAAATATGCATGAATTACTGGAGGCATTCATGCTTTCCTTTGTTGAAATAATAGACAATACCCAAGAAATACGAGGAACTAGATCTCTGCATGGTTGCTTTATGTAAACAAGCGTGCCTAATGTTAGTTGCCTACAGCTGAACCTGAATGGGAGAGAAAAACGTGCAGCCTGTTTGTTGCAACATTTCCAGCGTTTCCAAATGCGACCGGATTTTTCCCGACTATGTTAGGTAAATTCAGTGTGTATTCGTCTGCAGTTAAAACGTCGGCGGTTTGTTAAGATTTTCCTATGTTCATATAACCTTTTCTGTTTCGATCTGTCGATTTTTTTGAAAATACTAATGTTGCACGCTATATTTTCACACATTGTTTCAACATACAACTTTCTGTCAATATTGGTTGAGATAAATGTTGGACGGATACATCTTAAGGCATATCAACAAAATTGATGTCAAGGAATATTAATGTGTTTACAGTATGTGTTAGTATTTCTAAAAAAAAACTACATGTGTAAATGATGTTAGCATTTATATTCACATCACCGTTTTGATCAGTGTCTTATTACAGCCATAAAACTAAATATAGCGTGCGTATCGGGTACGTACGGTAGATATCGTTTTGAAAAGATAATCTGCAGATAATTTACTTTTAAGTTTTATTTCCACATCTTTTTTTTAATGCACCGTCGAAAATCTAAGACTTTATATTGTTAAGGCTTTTTCCGCCATTCCGGTCGGCCGTCTGATGATATTTTATTGTTCCTTCCCATGGGAAGGAACATCTATAGTCATACATTTCAACTTGACAGTTTCAGATTCGCTTCCTGCGGAGATGTTATCCCGCTTAGTATCTGATTTGCCTCATGATACCTACGATGAGACGGGATCCAATCGGAAGTGACGTGATAGCAGAAACCGCCATTTATCCGACCATTTTAACGTTTTTGATGACGTGTTGGTTTTCTGTTAAGTTATCAGCAAATCAGTGGCGGATATCGTATCACATGACTCTGAGGCTGCCGAATATGGTTAGGGGTTTACACATTTGAAAACAAAGATTGCGTGTGTTTTTCTCTCTAAACAAATAGCATTTAAAGTGACGAATTTATGATCTGAGGCCAAAAAGGCTAATTTATCTTTCATAATGTCAAAAATATGGCTTTCACTTCATATTTCTAAGTTTAGAAATGCCCTGGAAGGAACTTTTGGTAGGCTAAAACTTGTATAACCACAGATCGAACTTTCCGAAGACAAATATGGACACGCAATTAACCCGGATTTTGACAACAGTTATTGCCCTTGATCTTACTTTATTGAGGACAGTATCATAAATAGGAGCCAGTATCTCCTTTATCATGTTAAACTGTAATACCGTTATAATGTACAAAATTAAATACAAATGATACACATATACGTAAAAAGCTACAGTCTGTTTATGGTTCCTCGATAATATTTTATTTCCCCAACTGACTGAACAGCGCCCATAAATAGACTAGAATTAATATCATCTGTTTTGAAACTGGGTTGTGGGTTCAAATCCTAGTACGGTCATTATTTATTTTTATATTTTCTCTTTAACCATTATTTCTGTATCTGTCAGATCAGATTAAGAAAGAAAATAATATTTAATTTCATTTTTCATCTGAATAGTTATTTTAAGTATATATATATATTTTTTTTTTTGTTGAGGCCCCATCAGGGAAAACCCCATTTATTATCCTCGTAATAGGTTCAATAGGGGTCGGAGAGCCATCCCCAATTGTCCTTACAATAATGAGAAGAAACAAGAATAGAGTACTAAAGTAACGTACATAGGTGGAACTCAATTAATAACAATAAAAGGTTTTTTTTTAAGGTTAAAAACCTTTAAACCTATATCATTAAGGAAACAATACATAGAAATTAATTAAGGACTGTAGAACAATTGGAAAGGACTGCTAACAAAATAATTTACTATGATAAGAGAGTCTTGATACCAGTTAAACTCCTGCAATATTACATACACATGATGTATATGTATTTATATAATCTGAATTTCCTATCCTTAAAAATATAAGAGTGATATTCAAGAATTTAATGTATTCAATTTTGTCATTTTCTTTATACTTTAAATATCGTTGGAGATTGAATATATCATTTAAAAGTAAGATTTATTTCTCATTATAGTAAATTGTAACAAAAGGGAGCCTTTTTTATGTGTTGAGTAATAATATATAACGTAAATGCATTATGCTTAAATAGAGAGAGGGAGAGAGAGAGAGAAAGAGAGAGAGAGAATGTTAAATCTAAAAATCACATTCATTAATTTTTTTTTTTTTAAAGTTAGGAGGAGAAACAAATAGAATAATAATAATTGGTCAAAGTTCAAGTGTTTTTTGGTGTGATGGTTTTTTATCCCATTTAAAATACTTTTTATGAATAATTTGTAATGTTGGAGAAAGGAGTCCATTTTTTGTTAAACTCTATTATATTATCATTCATTAATGCAATGAATTGTTCAGTTTTGTAAAATTTAAACACACGTTTTTGGAAGCTATTTATGTTGGGACATTGGCAATTTCTTTAACCTTAAAAAGTAATTTAGCTAGAATTAATTTTTTAAAAAATTTTTTTCTAAATCATTCCAGAATTGTCTGACTCTTATGCAATCATAAAAGAGGTGTATAATTGTTTCATCTTCTGTATGACAGAAAGAGCAGTGACTATTATCTTTTATATTCATATTCTTAAGTAAAACATTAGTTCCAATTATCCTATGGTTAATTCTTGTTTGAAACCACTGTAGAGTTGAGTCTTTGTTGCAAATGAATGGTAACTTAAATATTTTTTCATCTTTCATATTTAAATTTAGACTTAACTCATCTGACCACTTTTAACTGAAGTAGGAATTGCCTTATGAATCATTTTATCATAAATTTTTCTGCATCCTTTTGCATTCTCTAATATGATGGTTAGTGGGAGAGGAATATTTGGGTCTTGCAGTTTTTTATCTAAACAACACAATTTACTTTTTTTCATGTAACATTTTACTGCTGAAATCAAACTAGCATATTCTAAAAAGTTAGAGAAAGCACCATATTTGTTTTTAAATTCTTCAAATTTTAAGAACGTGCCATTATCATTAAGGATATCATTTACTAGATATATACCTTTTTCTAAATATTTCTTTTTCATTATATAGTTACCTCCGACCTTTATATTATTATTATACCATAAATAAACTCTCTTGAAATCTAAAGATCCAATGGGAATTAATGTATTACTAAAATGATAATAGGACATAAAAACATCTTTCCAAAATGGATTATCAATATCTCCAATAATTTTAAGAATATATTGTGGTCCCAGTTTTAAAAGGTATGATGTTGTATGATATGCTGAAATTGGAAAATTCATATATTTCCTGTTTTCTATGAACATTCTCCTGATCCAGGTATTTTTCAAAGCACAGATAAAATATCTAATATTAACCATTCTTAGACCTCCATCATTGTGGTTCATATATACAACAAAAAGTTAAAGAAAATAGATTCAATTTGTTTAATTATTTTTTCCCCCGGGTTGGGTATTGACAAAATTAGGTGATTAAGTTTAGGAATCGCTAATGTTTTAAGGACCGTTATTTTTCCTATCGGTGTAAGTAATCGTTTTGACCATAGAGATAATAATGTTTCAATTTGATTTATCTTTTCCGTGTAGTTACTGTTAATCATAGTGTTAAGGTTTGTAGAAAATTTTATCCCAAGTAAAGTAAATTCATTAACCCAACTTAAGTCTAAATAAGAACAAAGTTTAAAATTACTGTTTTTATTACTGCCTATCCAAATAATTTTTGTTTTTTCCATATTAACATTAAGGCCGGAGAATTTTGCATAGAATGTTAAGGTTTCAATGGCATATTTAAGTGATTTTTCAGTCCCATCTAAAATCAATGAAGTATTTTAAGTATATTAAGTTCATGTGCAAGATGCCGTTTGAATTTAGATACTTTCTTCTCTTTACAGATTATTTGATTCTAAACAATGTTGTCAAAATTCAAAATGTTCTCATAATTATTCAACAAAAAGGCTAATAATACGGGGTAAAAAAATAAAAACGTATGTAACTCCTTAAAGCTTTATCATTGTCTGTCTCATATTTTATTATTATTTCGGTAATAATATCATTTGATTTTTATGATGTATCATTATTTACATCTGTGACAGTTTTTATGATGTATTATTATTTAAACTTGTGATTCCTTGTTCCTATTTGACGTATGTCATGTATATGTCATGTATATTTATTTATGTCTAAAATGTTCACCATTTCTCTGTCATTGCATGTGCATATTTATTTCATGCCAAATACTTAATTGTCAGTACGACAATCAAAATTGAACTGAATTGTTTTTGGTTTTCGTGATTCTTGATATCATGTCCAGGAACCATCAGATGCCATAATTCAACTTTTTTTTTGAAATAAAACAGTTCTAGATTCTGGAATTCTTAATTTGACTGGTTAAGTTGGCTGGAATGGCCCTTGGAAATAAGTATTTTACCCAACGATCATGTATGTTTAGATGTTAACACTTTGAATATTTCCTAAGCGATATTGATTATCCAAAGCCGGTTATGAACCGAATATTCCACTTTTCAAATTAGTTTATATACCACAATATCTTTATCCGATTAACTAAAGAAAAATAAAACAGCCATATATCAAAAACTGTCACTAACACTGCGATTTTAATTTAGCTTTTATTATTTATAAGGCATACAACTGATCTTCAGCATCTGCACTTACTCTTGAATGCTCACCCTGAGGAATTATCTCTTCCAACACAAGTATGCTGTCTGAAATGCGATATTGTGCGAATGCCTGTAATAGTAATTTCAGAGTAGGAATGTAAATAGAACACTCTTAATATGTCTCGAGAGTGACCTACCGTTGTTAGCACACGCCATCCACTTAACCACCTCCTCATCGTCACTCTCTCGGCCAATCAGGTACGTGAACACTCGTGTCTGCAGGATAAATACAAATTCTAGCATTATTACTTCCGTCCGAAATAGTCTGTTTATACATTGGCTTGTTCGTCGTTTAGTGGAATTGCCTTTTTTGTGTCGAATGTGAAAATAGATCTTGCTATTTGTATAAATCTACTGTTCCTTGAATGAACAATTTATGTTGCTTAGAGACTGAACCATTGGAATATATCAGTCAGTAGGTATTATTTTTAATCAACTTTGATATCAACATACACGGCTACAGGCTGTACATGACCTTTCAGTAAAGTACTGGCCCATCCCAGAAACTGTTTTTTTCCTGGTAAATCGCGCTTTCCTGGTTGACTTCTGGAAATTTCAAGTAAACCGTACACAAATGATGTAGTCCAAGAATAAGACATGACCTACCTTTTTCTTGGGCCAGTTGTATTTTTCAAAGACATGCTGATGGTGTTCGGGGACACCGTCGGTGATGAGTAGAATGGCTTTGTTGCACATGCTGGCACTGTTGGCGGTCTACAGGGTAGATAAGATATTTTGTTGATAAAAAAATATTTTGTTGCCATAACATTCAGAATTCTGTATAGATCAAATTCTTTTCAGCAACTTTTGTCGAGGGAAATCCATAGGTAATCCATGACAAGTTTCATAAATATATCTTTAAAACTAGTTTTTTTACCCTTTGTTGACTAAATAAAATGCCGTTGTGTATAATCATGATGTACTGTATAATGAACGTTATTTCTAAGTATATTTGATTTTATTATAATTTATCATTATAACTATTTTATACAAGACGAGCGACGTCCAACAAAGGGTGATCACAATAGCTCACATTGATTACGTTGTCCTGGTGTGAACTAAAAAAGCATGTTTAAAATCAAGAACACCACATTGCAATGTTATGTATAAGAAAAGAAATTTATCAATATATATCATTTTGATTAAATTTGTGTTGCAATTTTATACAAGAAGATGCAGGTGAACAAATAAGAGACGACAGAAATTTATACGAGATAATGCACGCGCATATATACAAACTGTTACTGCAGGATACGCAAACTATTACTGTAGATCAAACACGAGACATCAGTAAAAAGCAGCAGAAAACAAACACATGTCTGTTCTATCTTAGTACACTCAGTCAAAAGAAAAAGAGTACATGTGCCTTGCAACCAGCCAAGCAACTTTTGACAAATTTTCAGCACATTAGTACACTAATATCATTAATTTGCACTCATGAAAATGGTCCAAATGCAGTTGAACCTGTTCTAGTGGTCACCTGTATTTAGCGGTCAACCTGCATTTAACGGCCAGTTTCAATATTACCAAACTAAAGCATTTTCTTATACGTTAAATCTTCATTCAGCTGTCACCTCTGTGGAGCGGTCTATTTCTCATGTTCCCTTGACTGACCGCTTATGACAGATTTGACTGTTTTAACTTTAATTTGATATTTTACATCGCACATTAAAAGCTAGAAGGGCTTATCGGCATATACATGCATACAATGTTAACATGTTCTTCTAGCTTTCAATATGAGTATATAATTGATGTTTAAACTCTATATACACTTTCTTCTTTGTGACTGATCGTACAATAATACTATCTGAAAACTTTACCTCATTCAATAATTTAAAAGCTGTTTCAAAGGCTAGTTCAAAGTTAGCAGTATTTCTGGCCGTTACTTTACTCTCGACATTTTCCATCAATTTGGCTTTATTCAGGGAGTTGGCTGGCATCATCGTGCCGTTAAAGCATTCATCTACGTACTCTACATCATTGGCGAACTGAAAAACAAACAAAAAATGGATATAAAATAATATCGTAAAGAAAAAACTATTTTTGAAAAGACTCCTGTGTCAGTTTGAAACACTTGTGAAAAGAAAACCTCGTGATTTATGTTTAACGGGCAATATTGTATTCAAGTAGGTACTTAAGCTAGTTTGTTTGTTTGTTTGTTTATGGGGCTAAACGTCCCACCGACAGTATTTTAGTGATTTGGAGACGATGCCTACTTGAGACAGATATAGTGTTGTCACATTGCAGTATCACGCCGTAGACATGTGGCACGACACCACACCCAGTCACATTATCCTGACACCGGGCCAACCAGTCCTGAAACTACCCTTATATTCTGAGCACCAAGCAAGGGAGGGGTCGCTTAAGTAGTTCATTGATTCTAAGATACATGTAAACCCTTTCAATATATTCTCTTTGTCAAAAATGATAGAGCAGCATAACGCATGACTTACATATGAATATATCAAACACACATGTCTTTGTTGAAAAGTTTTTTTACTTTCCAAAATCATACTCATTCGGAATAGTCCATTCACTCCGAAATGAGACGTAAACCTACTGGAATCAACGAGCACTCCCTGAACACTTTACCTACATGCTGATGTTTAATTTCACACCTTGTACAATGGGAAATAAACATACATTTGAGACTTTTCCCCGGTCACTGATTGGTCGGTTTAAATAAGCAATTAACCAAGTATTGCCGAACCACTGGTGAAATTGTCTATTAAAAGATGTTTAAGATTAACTTCATAAGAATCACTTTTTTAAACCAACATTTAATAAGTCTTAGAGTAAAATGAAGACTGGCAGTCAGCAACCTTTCTATTAGGTTGAAAATGTCATACAAATGAAGTTTGCAAAATTAAAATAACAGTGATGAAATTATACACTCTAAATTAAATTTCACAATGACGTCATCCTAGCTGGAGCTTTAGATTGGCCATGATTGAAACATCAATAACAGAAGGGTGCTTAAACGTTTGCTAAGTCAGCGATATGGTCATATGCGAATAAGTGACTGTCTTTTATGTTAATCGCCCCACTTCGCATGGCTTTTGTATCTTGAATTCTTGGAATGAAAACAGAGAATTATAAAAAGCTCACAAAAAGTGAATGGTTCATTTCCTTTATTGAATGGGAGAGAGCTTCTGTAAACAAAACATAATAGAAATACTTGATCTGAATAATGGATATTTGGATATGCAAATTGTGAATCCCGTGATCATTTATTTGCATTTTCAACATGGTTAATACGCATTCTTGATAATATCGCTTCAAAATGAAATTAGATCCAGTCGTACTGCAACCATAGTTATAGCGGTGTCATTACCACACTTAACGTGTATTTAGTGCCATCAAGGCTTAGGTAAGTCAACAACATCTGTCAAATGCATATGTGATACTAACGTCACACGCAGGAACTCAAATATACGGAATAATTATTCGAAATGATGACAGATTAAATATAGGTTTCTCCATAGCATATAGAATGGTTTGTCGTTCATAAACATATGATAACCATAAATACGCAGAACAAAGGATGGGTCATCCTAATGTATACACATGTGCAAGACGCTACCAAGTATTGCCAAATTATTGAAAGCAGAAAAGCAGAGCTTAAACAGACCATTTCATTCCGAAATGAGACATTAACCAACGTAAATCAATAAGCACTGACCTACATGCTAGCGTGTGATTCCACACAATGTTCAGTGGGAAATAAACATAGATTTTTCCCCCAGCTACTGATAGGTCAATTTAAATCAGCGAATTATACCGGACATTACCGATTCTCCGGTGAAATGGTCTATAAGCGATTACCCTGAGAATATTGAAGGTGTCATCGTCATCAAGTGTGTTTAGAATCTGCTTCACCGTGCTCCGCGCGATATCCATTCGGAGTCCTTTCATGCTGCCACTGCCGTCTATCAAGATGACGATGTTCTTTGGACACGTAGCCGCCTGAAGATACCAACTGCGTACACGGCAGTCGTAAAAGTCTATCTGATCGCCCTGGTTGTTCCTCGGCCACTTTAAGCCTGGATATAGAGACAGAAGTGAACTTGTTTGTTTGTTTGATGAGGTTTATGTCTCACTGACATTTTTATTTCATTTGGATACTTACTATATATTTGATAATGTTGCCACATTGCAGTGTAGCGCCGTAGACATTAAGTTCCACACCCTATTCACCCAAAGCAAATCCGTTCTGGAACCACCCTTGAATATATACTGAGCAGGGAGCTAGTAGAACCATTTTTGCAAATTCTCCTTTTTTATTGCAGCTAAGAAACGAACCAACGATCCCCTGCCCATTCTCGAAGCGGACGTTTTAAACATTCGGCTAAAGAAAATCAACTGTAGGACGTGCTTGAATTAGAACACATTTTTAAAATAATTTATTTTTGTATATTAGGCTTAAAAAATATTTTCATGTACCCATATAGTTAAAAATAATGCTAATACGAACAAAATAGTAGAAAAGCTCCATATAAACAGAAATAACAAGAACTATAATTGAAGATGACGAATATCCCTAAATACCGCTTTGTCACAGTTTCTGTTACCATGAAAGAGACATACTAATTTGTCACAGTTTCCATGACCATGTCAGATGCAATATTGACACAGTTGAAGGATAAAAATAAAAACAAACAAAACAGGTAGAGGCCTGATACACTCATACATTTATTGCAGACAAAATTATTCAATAGATATATAAAAGGGAAATAACTTAATAAATTTGATCATGGCTTGCAAAGAATATTAGCAACTAGCGTTGCTGTGAGGTTAAATCAAAATCTGACAGCAGCTGAGAAATAGAACAGATGAAAATATTGCAACTAGACTTGGAACTTATTAATACTGTGAAGTTAAATCAAAATCAGACCATTTGTTGCCGAAATTTAATTTGCACTAAATATATTAAAGATGTATAATAAAAGGCCATAACTCATTTAAATTCAAGCCAGTCATGACGTGCTTAGAATATACGCAACTAGATTTCGTGCTTATTAATGCCGTATAGATACATCAAAATAAAAAATTGATCTGAGAAAAGTGTGGACAAAATATATTTAATAAAACAAACAGCCATTACTCCAAATAGCTTTGGTACTTACTGATACTGCAAAATTAAAAAAATTAAGCAATTGGTAGCTGAGAAATAGCGCGGACAAAATATATTGAAGAAATAAATAAAGGGCCATAACTCATTGAAAATCAAACGATGTTTACGTGCCAACAGTATGCGCAGCTAGGCTTGGTACTTATTAATGCTGCAAAAATCCGGCCAAAGGTAGCCGAGAAATAGGGCGGGCAAAATATATTTAAGAAATATAACAAAGGGCTATAACTAATTTAAAATAAAAGTGATAATTACGTACAAACTATATACGCAAATTAGCTTGGTACTTACCAGTCTCGTAAAGATGACTCAAAATCCGAAAAAAGTAGCCGAGAAATAGGACACTGGAACTACTCTTATATGCTGAGCGCCAGCAAGGGAGCTATACCAGTACCATATTTTACTACTTTGGTATGTCGCAGCCGGGGATCGAACCCACGACGACCTCAATATACACATAAATGTAAAAATCTTATCATAAAACATCCTTTCAGTCACCTAATTTTGTGACCATGAAAGGTGTGTAAAAGAAGTCGCAATATGTCAGCCTTGGATACCCACGGCTGACAGATGTAATAGGCAGCCTCGGGATACTTGCCAAGCACTTTATCCTTATAAGGTCGTTCATAAGAGGTACGTTGAGCAGTCAAAATGCTGCTCACACAAATGAGTACTCTTAAATCGTTAAAGGTTTGTCTAAGTGCCGTAAGTACGAGAGTTTTTATTGGCTCCAAACCCCTACTATATAGCGGGGCTGCGAATAGTGGCGCGGCTTTTCAAATAATCGATAATTAATAATCCCATGGGCGATGTATGAGGTAACGGAATGAGCGCTCGTGGGTTGTGGTGGATATGGTTAAATATGTATAGGATTTTTTTTTTAAATATTGATTCAGCAAACCGAATCGTGCCTATCTTTTTGAATCACCTTTAAACTTAATTAATGTATCTCCATATGGATTATGGCATTCTTGATGCCTTGGAAATATTATATTTAATCAATATGCCTTTATAATTATGATCATCTATTCCCGGTGTACAGGTATAATTATCTTCTTCGTGAACATGCTATTAGCCGATGACCAATTATTAATGCAGCAATATACGGTTTCTTTGTAAAGCACAAAACACGGAATACGAAATACAAGATGTTTTCTATAACGTATCAAACGGATTGAGTTATTTCTTAGAATATTATTTCTGAGACCCAGTCTGAATTTGAATATAATGCGTTACAGGCACTGGGGGGAAAACCGTTCATTATATTTGAACTAATTAAGGGCGAAAGAAATTGCTTTAGTAGGCTATTTATCTGAATATTAATTTAAATTAAGTTATTAAGATCCATTAAAATAATGCACGACTCAGAACTCCCATTTTAAGATTCTAAATTTACTGCTGATATTGATTCTAGATTTTCTTAGAGCACACAAACCTTTCTCGAACCACATTTATAATAAAATAGACGTTTACACCAAGAACGGAAACATTTGTTCATTAAACTAAGATGCAATCATTTTGAAATAAATCTGAAGTATATCCTCCTCAGTGCAGCGATCGCATCCTTAAAGAGACGTAATGTGTTCCGTTTATACATTTCTCGGCTTACAACAAAATTTGTTTAAGCCATAATCATTTTATACACGCGGAAAAGCTTTTTATGAATGATGTAAAAGTCAAGCGCCTTAACATTTGCGCTAAATTACACTCATTAACTACAATTACTATCGAGTAATTTTTCACGAAATAATTGCTCAATTCAGCCAAAAGAGAGGCTCTCGTGCAAGAGCAGAAAGCCACAAGAACGTTGGCTAGGACCGCTCGTCAACTAACCTGGAAAAACCCGGAAGAATCCGTCCGAGCTACAGAAGTACTGCCAGGTCAAGGACGAGTCGTTTCTTCGGTTTTCACGAAACTTGGGGTCCAACATCCTAGTCCAGTTCGCACCGTTCATGATGTCCGCAGCTGTAAAATCAAAGCACCGAGAGCACTGTCAGAAGCGAAAGTTAAAATGTGTGAATACTAAAGTTAAACCCTTTATTATTTTTTTGTGGTATACATGTAAAAAAGTTAGGGAAGTTAAATCTTATTTAAAAAAGGCAGGTAAGATAGATTATGGTTCATGGTCTCTGTCAAATCAAATAAAAATGGATAAGGAATAGTTGGTCTTAGTATTGATCCTCTCAATACCTTTAATACTTCATGAATTTGCTGCAGACAGGTATAAATTAATTTTATAAGAAAAGCGAGAAAAATGGGACAATATAAAGTTATTGTTCTTTGTCACTTCACATCCTTCCCATGTGTAAAGAATGATATCAATACCTTCAATAGTGTTTTAAAGTATGTTCTAGAAAAACATAATTTCACCATATAAATTTGTAATAGAGATGAGGCAAGGTAGAGTTATTATTATTGGTAAGTAAAGTTTGACCATTGTATAAAGTATAAACTCAATCCATAAAGTACTTTCTGAGTTGTGACGGACAGGTGCGACTAGAGACACTAGAGTCATTTGAGACTCTAACAAGAAAAGATTAAAACAAAATGTTCCAATTGAGGGCTTACATACTGTCTCCCTCTCATTTCTACTGTTTTGACCTTATAATTGAACCTGTCTATGCGCAGGACACTCATATTAAAAAAGGTCGACCTCTCTATAAATTATTTGTTTATAGAGAAGTTGATTTTTTTCTTTATTTTTTTTTTTATTGAATATCAGGGTCCAGTGGTCTATGATTTAAATCAAAAGGAACCAAATACAAAAGCCAAATTAATGGATGTATAAGAACTAGAGTTAAAAAAATCTACATATATAACCCAAGAATAAAAAATAAGTATATAAAAAGTTCTGAGCTGGAATAGAACTCACGACCCCTTGCAAGAAAGAGTACTGTCCAACGCTCTACCAATTGAGCTTATTCCACAACCGTGAGTTTGTGGTGCTAATAAGGTTATTTATGAGTAGATTAATTATTGAAACTTCGGATGAACACTGAATTGTAAACTTGCCTCTTTTACAGTTTTATTTGCCCAGAAATTGTGATTATACCCAATGCTTTCAAAATCAACAGAATCCTTAAATATATCCAACTTTTATCAAAACTGCAAACTTGAATTATACAACCAGTGGTACTTTTTTTTCAACGCGAATGTTTTGATAAGTGGCGGTAATGTGATAGTAAGTAGAAAATCCACTGTCTGACTTTAGAATCATAAGCTTCTGAAATTCCACTTTAGAAATCTAGCTTCTACTCTCTTATGTACTGACAAACATTTTGGAAATCTTTAAAGTAACCCTTCCATCATAAACCTGTGACCATGGTCCATCAAGTGATCGTGGAAATCTTGTAATATATGAAAGGCTTTATAGATTTTGAGTAAAAGAGCTCATAACTCTATATCACTGGATGCTTGCATCTGCATTTTTTTTTAAACATTGGAGGGACCATATACAGATATTGATCTACCATGAGTTATTTCCGCCTTTTCCACATTTATTTTAATGGACATATTTAGCATGTATTGTGTTACGTTAAACGATTTCTAATTTCAGTCTTCTTTCCTTTCAGGAGTTATTTTGCCAATCTGTCATCATTTTTTGAAATTATTGGCCACAAAATGTCCCAACTGATCCATCAAGATCAGGAGGCAGCATAAATAAATGAATAAATAAACACGTACATTTATCGAACACGGTGGTTGGCACGTGCACAGTACTCCGGTCATCAAGTACGGGAATGTTGTTGAACTTCGGGCTGGGATCGAGCTGTAAAATCTCCATCTCGACCGCTCCGTCCTCCGAGCTCATCAGGTTCTGGTAGACATCCTGGGTCACAAGCTTCTTGCTGTTAAGGTACTGGATCTGGATGAGGAAAAATATAACTGGATTGCCTATGTACCTACAGAACATGGGGTAATATTGATACCTTATACCTACAGTACAAGGGGGTAAAGTGATACAAGTAACTGATGTAGTGTAAGCGGGCAATATTCATGTACATTGTAAGTAATATCTGGCATACAGTGTAAGAATGTAATATTGATATGACGAATTGATGATCTGCAGTGTAATGGGGGTAATGCAAATATATGCAGTACATGGGGATAATACATACAGTACAATGGTTTAATACAGTACAAGGGAGTAATGTAATTACCTACAGTACAGGGGGTAATGTTAATACTTTCAATACACGGGGGTAATGTTAAATTTGGGGGAACCAAAAAGGTAATACAGTACAAGGGAGTAATGTAATAACCTAGAGTACAAGAGGTTAATTCAAATACCTACAGTACAAGGGGGTTATATTTATACCTACAGTACAAGGGGGTTATATTTATACCTACAGTACAAGGGGGTTATATTTATACCTTCAGTACAAGGGGGTTATATTTATACCTTCAGTACAAGGGGGTTATATTTATACCTTCAGTACAAGGGGGTTATATTTATACCTTCAGTACAAGGGGGTTATATTTATACCTACAGTACAAGGGGGTTATATTTATACCTTCAGTACAAGGGGGTTATATTTATACCTACAGTACAAGGGGGTTATATTTATACCTTCAGTACAAGGGGGTTATATTTATACCTTCAGTACAAGGGGGTTATATTTATACCTTCAGTACAAGGGGGTTATATTTGTTGATACCATCAATGTAAGGGTGTAATGTTGATACCAGCAGTGAAATGGAGTAACGTTGATACCAACAGTGTAAAAGGAGTAATATTGATATCAACATTGTAATTGGGGGTAATGTTGATACCATCAATGTAAGGGTGTAATGTTGATACCAGCAGTGAAATGGAGTAACGTTGATACCAACAGTGTAAAAGGAGTAATATTGATATCAACATTGTAATTGGGGGTAATGTTGATACCATCAATGTAAATGTTGATACCAACAGTGTAAAAGGAGTAATGTTGATATCAACAATGTAAGGAGGTAATGTTGATACGAACAATTTAAGGGGGAGATTATGTTGATACCAACAATGTAAGTGGTGTTATGTTGATACAACAGTGCAATGGGGGGGGGTAATGTTGATACCAACAGTGTAAGGTTAATGTTGATACCAACAATGTAAGTTGTGTTATGTTGATACCAATAGTGAAATAGGGTTAGTGTTGATACCAACGGTGAAATGGGGTAAGTGTTGATACCAACGGTGTAAGTGTGTAATGTTGATACCAACAATGAAAGAAGGTAATATTGATACCAACAGTGTAAAGGGGTTATGTTGATACCAACAATATAAGGAGGTAATGTTGATACCAACAGTGAAATTGGGGGTAATGTTGATACCAACAGTGAAATGGGGTTATGTTGATACCAACAATATAAGGAGATAATGTTGATACCAAAAGTGTAAGGGGGTTATGTTGATACCAACAATAATAAGGAGGTTATGTTGATACCAACAGTGTAAGGGGGTTATGTTGATACCAATAATATAAGGAGGTGATTTTGATACCAACAGTGAAATTGGGGGTAATTTTGATACCAACAGTGTAAGGGGGTTATGTTGATACCAACAGTGAAATGGGGGGGGGGGTTATGTTGATACCAACAGTGTAAGGGGGGTATTGTTGATACCAACAATGTAAGAATGTAATGTTGATACCAACAATGTAAGGAGGTTATGTTGATACCAACAGTGAAATGGTGGTTATGTTGATACCAACAATATAAGGAGGTTGTGTTGATACCAACAGTGTAAGGGGGTTATGTTGATACCAACAATATAAGGAGGTAATTTTGATACCAACAGTGAAATTGGGGGTAATGTTGATACCAACAGTGAAATGGGGGTTATGTTGATACCAACAGTGTAAGGGGGGTATTGTTGATACCAACAATGTAAGAATGTAATGTTGATACCAACATGAAGGGGTTATGTTGATACCAACAGTGAAATGGTGGTTATGTTGATACCAACAGTGTAAGTACCTACAGTGTAGACATTTTTCTGTTAAGATAAATCAAATAACATCGTTTTAGTGTATGTGGGTGTAAGCCACAATATACACATTTTTATGGAAAAATATGGACACTCATTTTAAAGACGATAGTTCTGTATATATAATAAGTGACCGTCAATGACCGTTATACAATTCTCTGTATCCCCTATATTTACGATTGATTTAATTGTCCATAGGAGGAATCCTGTAACATATTTATCTCTGGATCTGGCAGGAAATCACAATAATCATATTTAGGGAGTATATCAGATGACATTATAATATGCTCAACTGGGAATAGCGTTTACAATCTTAATTAAATTTAGGATACCGTGTAATAGATTTCTGATGACGCATGCGTTGTTAACATTGATAGCTGTACCAGGTATGAGGGGGAAATGGTGATTTATTAGTCAAGGGGGAAATTGACGTATTTTATATTTGATTGTTTCTTGGAAATCACGTTGTATATTTATATATATTGGACATACAGCATGTCTGCACGAGAAATAAGTACATGAGTGATGCCTTAAACGCCACTGAAAGGGAAAGTATTCAATTGTTTTAACAACCGGACAAGTTAAAAGTGGGCAGTGAAATTAACACAATCTTTATATTTCGAGTATGTATTTCATATCGGTTATTAGTCAACAATTACCCATCCTTCGTACATTGTCATCACTTAGTTAATTTAGTCTTACCCCCTTTTAATTTTCTCGTTAACCCAAATTCATATCTTTAATAAATTAGATCCACGTAAAAGCCAATTTCTCAAGTGTGAACTTATAAATTAAACGGTTTGGTATCATAATTAAGCCTATGGGAAAGTTTAAAAGCATTCAATTAGACTGTTTGGAAATTGCTCTCTCCTTAACTACTCGCTGCTTCACCTATTAAACTGACTTATCAGCAATTCTGTCAGCTAGCTGTAAGTCATTTTGAACAAAATACCGATGGGGGATCAATCGTTAAAAATCGTTAAGCAACGTGACAAGGAAAATGAACCTTTGACAGTACTTTGTGGAGAGGCGTGTATTGCAACGTGTGTTAGTTAGGATGGAGGAGACAAAAGGGACATCAGGCAATATGCATTTGACATAAAGGAGACATTTTTAACGCCAAATTGTTTTACTTTATTACCTGTTTATTCCCCCCTCTCTCTCTTCTGTTTTACTTTCTCATGTTTTTGATTGACCATTCATTTATCACCAAGAATCATAAAGATTAGGTTATTTATTGAAATAAAACTATTTGTTAAAACATTTCGTTTTCGCCAATGGCAAACCTACTTTCGTCCAAGCGAATGAAATACTGTCGGTGGGAAGTTCAACCTGAATTTAATAAACTATGAGAACAAAAGTAGGTTTGCCATTGGCGAAAACGAAATGTTTTAACAAATAGTTTTATTCATCTACTGGAGACAGATAAAGTGCTGCCTCACTGCAGTATCACGTCGTTGACATGTGGCATGATACCACACCCAGTCACATTATCCTGACACCGGGCCAACCAGTCCTGAAGTTACCCTTATATGCTGAGCGCCAAGCAAGGGATCTTTACCAGTCCCATGTTTTACAACTTATCGGAGATATATTACCTACAATTGGTTACTTCCACTTTTACGGTACCTTACACTTTCGAACATTGTCAAGTACTAATTTGTCTTTGTGTACTTAAATTATTCTCAGTAAATTGTCAAGTACTAATTTGTCTTTGTGTACTTATGTTCTTCTCAGTAAATTGCATCCTTGCTGTCTACTGCGATGCATGATTTATGCCCACCTATAACTCTATTAGTATGTCTTTCTACCTATATTTCTCAAGTATTCTGACAGTCTATCTTTAATGATGTATTGCTTTTCTCTCAATGTGTTGACACGATGCATACGTTAGCCCCAACCTGAACAAATGCGCGAATTGCTTCTGTTTCCTTAACATTTTT
>CM037786.1:30812809-30862809 GCA_021229015.1 Solen grandis
CCAGGTCGTCTCATTGTATATTTGGATGAAAATTAAATTTTGTTCTGTTTTTTGGAATATGCATTCAAATTATATGATCAACTATCTCAGTGTTCTCGGAAATAAAAATGGAACTTAAGTATGATTTACATACTTACACACAAACTATGCCTTTTATTTTCAATAAGGATTTGTGCATGATACTCTTTTTATAGCCTGTGATCGTACTTAAAGGCGTTTCAGCAGTTTTTTTTTCTAATGGACAGATTTTTCTAAAATTTTGTACATAAGTACTATAGGCTATACCTATAAGATATATGAATTAAAATTTGGAAGTTACAATACTTGTTTTAGAGATAAAGCCAATAGTAAAACATATATATAACACATCAAAATAGTATGTTCAGAATATTTTATTAAAGTAAACTTATTATGTGTTTTATAAGTTACAGGTGAAAATACTGTGAAACATGAATGGAAACAATTTGCTTTATTTTTCAGATTCAATCCTCTTTAAAGATATAAAAATGTAAAATTCACCATGATTTTTTTTTTTTTTTTTATTAAATCTTTTTCTTTTCTTTTTCTTTTTTTTAGATTTAGCAAAATTTGCATTAAACACTAAAATGTGACGTTTGGGCCCTGAACATTTTGTCAAATATACTTGTAATCATGTTTTAATACAAGAATCTTATAATTTGTGGTTTCCTTTAAAATCTACTGAATATAAATAAGAATTTCGAAAATAAAAATCAATGGTAACCTACTGAAACGTCCTTTAGTATTTTTGTGAGCACAGACAAATGCTTAACATTAACACTGGTGTCGGCTTTTATTTCTAAATGCATTTAGATTACAGAAATTTAGGATAGAATCAAAGACCGTCCATTCGACTTAATCCGAAATCTTTTTTACATCTTCACAGAGTGAACAGAATGATTAAAAACAACAAAACAACAACAAACGAAGGCAACAGACGAACAGACAGATTGGTTTTCTGAGTATAAATGAAGTGATATCTTACCTCAATGTCTGGGTCGTATATATATTTTTCATACAAGTTTTCCGCATTTTCCATTAAATTCTGAAAGAAAAACAAGATGATTAACGAATACAGCACATATCATAGATACCTGTCGTGTTATGGATCATGGTAAAAAATTCCCGATTAAACGCTTAGATAATTGATGCTTTTGTTAGATACAAAACAAATGTGCATGATCATGCTCTTGTATTTATGTTACTTCTAAAATTGAACAAAATTGTGTTTTCATATTACCATGGGTTTAATATTCCTCTACCATTATTTCGGTATCACGCTGTAGACAAGTGGCATGATACCACACTTAATCCTATTGTACTAATACTTTCAGAAAAAAAAAGACTTAAACATGATTTACATACTCCGCCTTAAACTATGCCTAGGGATTTGAGAATACTACTAAAATTTAAGTATTTTCAGGAACAAGTGACCTGGACATTATGTACTAAGAGCCTTACACTAGGGAGATTTTAACGCCATTGGTTTATTGCGGCCAGACTGGGGATTTGTGCCATAACCCGTCTGTCACTATGACCAGTGTCCAGATAGCGTAGTGGTTACTGGGGATTTGTGCCATAACACGTCTGTCACTATGACCAGTGTCCAGATAGCGTAGTGGTTACTGGGGATTTGTGCCATAGCACGTATGTCACTATGACCAGTGTCCAGATAGCGTAGTGGTTATGGGTGACAGTTTCCAGATAGCGTAGTGGTTATGGGGATTTGTGCCATAGAACGTATGTCACCATGACCAGTGTCCAGATAGCGTAGTTGTTATACACTGGTCTACGCACCAACGCAATCCATGTTGGTTCCAAGGTCGATCCGATGTTGCACGTGAAATGGTATTTGGTTACACATTTTAGTTTTCTCCGGGAACTACGGTGTCCTTATACATCAAGGACCAAGTGAACGTCAGCATTAGCGATGGAGCTTTTTGTCAAATCGTTTTAATTAATAAAGTTTAAACTATTACGAGTCTTTTTGAACGTGTTTAGGTGGGCCGACAGACTGGCGTCAAGGTTTGACGAGTTTTCATGGAGAACTAGCTTCTTTTCAATTCAGAAGTAACAGTTTTAATATTTAATTAGAATATGTCAGAAAGATCATTTGCAGTGAGGCATTTGTGTGTTAGACCCCCAAAAATATCATTTTGAGGTTTGGTGAACTGAATGGAAAAAAGATATCGGACAGAAAATATAATGGAAGGAGCCAGCAGACAGGGAAAGGCAAAAGCTCAAGCTATCCGAAATATTCATGCAAATTTTCTGTCGAGCAGACGAGATTTTTTCAGAAAAAAAAATCATTTGATTTGACAGAAGAACAATAAAGCAGTAAACAGACGGGAGCTGTCAGTCAGCCTGACGTGTTTTAAACATAATGCATGTCGGGAGGAAGACAAAAGTTCAAGTAGTATGTTAGTTATGTGGCACATGACAAGAAAAGCTTAAATAATGTATTCAGAAATATTTATTTTGTTCACTTTATAGAAACTACAAATTGTATTATGTATATGTTAAGAGGACAATATGGAAGAATGGCTTTGCCAAATTTGATATCCTTTGAAAAAAAAAAATATATTATTATCGTTTTTATTATTCTATAATAAAAAGTCTTCGAAGAAAAAAATAAAAAATAAAACAACAACAAAACATAACAGATGATTACAAGTCGGTATGCATGGATCGTCCGCCCCGGGGATCGGGAGGTCGTTGGATCGATCCCCGGCCGCGACATACCAAAGTCGTAAAACCTGTACTGGTGTAGCTCCCTTTCTTGGTATTCACTGTACAAGTATTAGTTATCGTTATCATTGTAAATGATATGGATTTTATCTCAAGCGACCTCCGAACCTAATGCACTTAGTCTCGTAGGCACCATTCATTTACCATATCAAGACCAGACGAATCATCCTAAGCAATATATCTTTAAAATTTCAAACGTAATACATGCATTTCATTGGGCGATTAAGTATGTCAAACTGTAAGGGTAGATCCAGGACTGATCGATCCGTTGTCATGGTAATGTGACTGGCTGTGGTATCATGCTACATGTCTACGGCGTGATACTGCAGTGTGGCAGCACTATATCTGTCTCAAGCAGACACAGTCTCCAAATTCACGAAACGTTAAATGTAACAAACTCGTGTATCTCTCGAATGCATAATTTGCGATTCTTTATCACCTAAATGTCACCGTTCTGATTACTGGGTTGATTTACAAGAGAATGCTAATTAAAACTTTTAGTCGAAACTTGAATTAAAGACTTAATGTAAAATTAAGACAATGCCTGAAATTATTACACATTTATTGGACCCCGTGCATAATCAGTTGGGAGCTATAAAGTCAAATAACGAATAAAAATTAAAGAAAATTGGTCCATTGATAAGACACGAGCATACGTGGAAATTTTTTTTCCAAATATGTTTATCAAAACAATTAAGTTATAGAACTTTGTGGCATTCATAAAGTCCTATACCTTTGGTAAAAAAAAACAGGAAAGTGCAATCCAATTAAAAATCCCTGGAAGTCAGTTTAAACACGGGACTTTAAACAATTGTCTAAGCTTAATTGAAGGAGGGTGTACTTTACTTTTAATTATCTGGTGAATTTGCTTTATTTATGCTAATTGGATAAACACGTGGGTTTGTATCACCAAGAACGTTTTGAATCTAATTAAGAAAAATCGAAATCCGTCAAGCAGTCTAAGAGACGCCATAGATTCATTAAAGCGAAGAAATAATCTACTTGTCCGTATTTAAATTGAATTGTATGCCAATTTTACACAAGTGTTGAAATACCATGTTTTTGATTTTTGCTAATATCAACAAAACTCTTTAAATCAATATGGTTCTAGTTAGTTTAACTTATTTATTTTACGTCAAGGGGGAAATAATATCTTAAAACTTATCCTGATCCCTTCTTAACTGTCCAAGGATTGGTCCAGTAAGTTGCGCCTGGGATGGTCATAAAAAAATTCGGGATTCGGACCAACAACTTTTGAACCCGCAGTCAGGTACGTAGCGCCCTGTTTCTAGTCTCTCAGGTATTATTTCTGGTATAGTTATTTGTTTGTTTGTTTGCTTGTGTTTAACGTCTCAGTCAGATTATTATAACATTTAAGGACTTGTCTTATGAAAGATAACTTTCATAGATAGGTGACATGATATCACACCCATTCACATTATCCTAGCACTTTGATTAGCAGTCTATGTGCTGAGCGCTATGCCGCGAACGGGGATCAAATTCACGATCACCTAGTAACAGTTTTTTTTTTCTTAACTTGCAACGAGGATGCATTTAGTATACATTCGGTGTCCAGCACGGTATGTTGTAAGGATATGTTTAAAGACGATCGCGGCAGTTTCATCATTCTTTTTAAAACATTCAGAATTACATGATTCTTTGATAGCATATTATCTGATCTACTGAATTTGCAGTTGGTAACAGCACTGAAAACTTTGCCGTTGAAATCTATTAAGACACAATCCTTATTTTGTATCTTGAAATTTCCATCATCATGCGTTTTATTTAACGAAAACTGTAATATTTGCATTTATCGGTGAGTGTGTAAAATTTACACGTGTGTGGTCATAGAAACTGTCACGATGTACGATGTATACGTGCTAAATCGCAATGATTGTTTATCTCTCTCTGTTTTTGAAAAGTCGTATTAACGAGCCTAAATCAATAAAATATGGAGATAAAACATTTCTGCTGTGTTGACTGCCCGTGTACAAAGCTGGGGATTTCTAAAATACAAGTCCCTTGAGTACTGGATCGATAGTTTAAGAGTTTAGGGCACTCATATTTTAACTTTTTTTCTGTAATCCTGAATGAGGAACTCATTGTCTGCAGATTAATGCACATAAACGAGTGTCCTGGGTAACGGATGCATTTAAAGTTTTATGCAAGACGGATTTCCTCGATTCTGCAAGGCGCGTAATGCACGCAACTGGATGCTGATTTTGCAGAAAAGAGAAACTAAATTCAAGCTGTGTGGTAGATCGATGTGTGCGATTTATAATTGTTTTATTAATTTTTAATTAAATGAATATGAGTAATTTGAGTCACGGAACATAATTAAAATCATCAGCATTTATGTAGATATACATTTAGTTTATGTCAGATGTGTTAAATAGGTTACCCTAACACCATAAACAAACTCTTATTCCTTATTCTAATACAACTCTTCTAAAATCTAAGCTGCATGCTATACTGATGGGAAAGGGAACGCAGGATAAACTTTTGCATTAAGTTTGAAGGAAGTAAATTGCTAGTTTGTTTGTTGAGTTTAACGCTCCGACGACAGAGATTCTAGTTACTTGTAGACGATGTCTACTTCAGACAGATATAGTGCTGCCACACTGCAATATCACGCCTTATATTTATGCTTAGCGCTAACTACCAGTAACAATATTAACGACTTTGGAAAGTCGCGGGAGGGGATCGAACCCACAACTAACAGCTTCTGAGGCGGAGTGCATTGTACACAAACACACAAAAACACTTAAACAATAAGGAGGGGATGGTATTTAATCTTGCTATGTTCGAGGTAAACTCTTCCATAAAATGTTAAATTATCCCATCTTTTCAATTCCCTCCTGGTTTCTAGGATTCCCTTTGGATCGGTTGCAATGGTTAAACTTTTACTATTTGCGAGAGAGGACAGAGATACATAGAGAGAGAGAGAGAGAGAGAAAGGACAGACAGACAGAGAGAGAGGTACCTGGATGGTCTTGACCTTGTTCTCTAAAAGTGCCTGTATTTCGGCGGCAATGGCACGGGCTGTTTCTATACCCTCCGCAGGTTTGACGTAGGACGTTTTATCTAGTTTCTGAAATAAAAGAAATTAATGTGACGTCAATACATCTCATCTAATTTAATGAATAAGTTTGTCATTCTAAATGCATTTGTGTTCAAAATCAACACATATATATTTAAAATGTGAATGTATTTGTAGTAATAAACTCGAAGGTTGAATCATTAAATTCATATGAATTTCCTGCCATTTTCAGGTCTGAACAATAAGATTCTCAGCGCCATTCTATGGCGACGCTAGCAGCCTAGTAATCACTATAATGTTTCCGGGGTAACCCCATGAAACGCCATATTTCTATGGACCATGCCTTGCGTAGATAGTTTATTTTCTCTGTCTTAACAATTTTGTTTATCTATCAACGTATCTTTATCCAGTATTCAACGCCGGGAGAAAATGTGACAAGAGTATGAGAAGTCATAATTACAAAATATAACAACTCCATGAGTGAATACAACGTGTATTCAAACCCAGCAACAGGTCCATTGAAGACTCGAATCACGTCCATTGTTCATGCTAGTTTGCCTAGATGATCAAGTTATAATGTTTCAGTAGCCAGCATTCAGCCTAGGCCACTCAATGTGCAAACACCACTGCCTAGATAAAACCACAATGTCAGTCAGAAAAGTAGACTAGAGTGAAATCAAACAAGTCTAAGCACTGTTAAATAATCTAAACGATGGAAAATTAAATATAAATTAATCAGTACTTTACTCCCACCCCACCCCCTACACACACACACACCAATTTTTTATTTAGAATAAGATGACATATTTTACAAATAACTTGAATCAATAAAGCTCTATGAAATGTATCTCAGCATGGTACAATCGAGTTTCAGTAAGATCGCATGTAATTAAATGAAAATTAATAGAATTATAATTATAATTTAATGTCATTTGATGGACCATGATCACAATGATGGATGGATACCTTAAAAAAACACACACCCCCCCCCCCCCCCAAAAAAAAAACACACACACACACAAAATTAATTGCATTTATTGATTACAAAACGCAAAATCTGGATTTTAATATTAATATTAATGAACATACTAGCTCCTTGATTACGACCATTTCAACCTTCAACCGTTAATTGCACTTATACGAGGGACAGTCATAAAGTTCGTGGAGAAGGCTTGTAAATTTACTGTACTTACTTCAGAATTGGCAAACAAATAAAACGAGGGGATCTGTTCATTATATAAGGAAACAGCGAATGTACTAATTAAGTTTTCAAGACATTTTCTCTGTTGCTAAAGCAACACACTGTCCAAAGTAAGAACGTGAATGTCAAAATTGATCGGACTAGTACACACAGTCTCTGCGTTTAAAATTTACGATTTGTGCCAATACGCTGTTCGAGGAAATTGCTAGTGTATTGTAAATACATTGAAAAGACTTAAACCGCTTCGCCTTATTTAAATAATGTAAGCCATTTAACTTGAGGATGGAAAATGAATAGAACAGAACGCCAGCGTAAAGAAGGATATTAAGTTATCAGACAGACGCGGCTGTTAGAAATAGGTTCTATTCATAGACATTTATTACGTTAAACTGAGTCTTGCCATTCATTGGAACTATTTCAAAATATTTTGAACTGTGATCGAAATGGAATTATCAAATAAATGGGAAAATTCAAGACTCGTCTGGGGAGTATATCAAAACAGAGAAGCCAGCTCATTCTATCTTCTGGGTCTCCGGAAAGCGATGTGCTGAACGCACTGGCTTTTTACCAATGCAGCCCGGGTTCGACCCTAGGTGGGAGTGAGTTCACGTGGAAGCTCTTGGGAAAGGTTGGCTATCACACGATCAATGCCTACTCCTCCTACCTGTAAAAATCAGACAATCACAGACTTGGTCTTAGTACTATGTAAAACAACTTTTACCCTGCTCATTTTTCGCAGCATTTAAAATCAGGGAACCAGTAAACACCAGTTCATTCTCGAGAAAAGGGTTAGTAGAGTTGCGGTCAAAAGGTCAAAGTGACGTTACAAGTGATGAAACCTAGACCGTTCAGTTAGAACTCGGGTTTTTCAAGATCGATCTCGAGTTCCATGTGAACTCGCCCTCAGTGTTCAAGCAAGAGTCCAGTTCAAAGGTCAAATGAGGTCACTAAAGTGCAAACCCGACGCGTTCAGATGGAACCCTAAGTGTACTGTATTTAATAGCCCGTTCTGGCTCGTGGATTTACTCCGGGTACTTCCGTTTCCTCCATATTTAAGGACCACGGGGACGTTATCATCAGAACCGAAGTTTTTATTTATTAAGATTTAAGAAAATAACAGCTTGACATCTACATAATAAAACATCAAATAATATCTGCTATCACCAGAGCCATCAAGAATATTTTTATTAGCGGGCTTGATTTCCCTCAAATCAACTTCTACTTTGTATAATTTAGTTTCTTCAAAGTGGTATACAAAGCCAAAGCAACTATATATTCCGTTCAGTTCAAAGAATATATGTTATCGAAAAGAGGATTATAGGAACATATTGTGTTCCCAACTTTATTTGTAATTGATTGATAACACATCTCTCAAATAGAAGATGGCTTTTCTCACGACAATTGCGACTAAATCATTCTTTTTCTATCAATAGATTAGATATGCTTGTCCCATCAAAAGATGATAAAATTACATCACACACAATTCGAAAGCCTAGAATGGAGAAGAAATTTCCATTTATCACAAGATAATGGCTTGGACATTCTGCATGTAACAGCATTGTATACACAGACAAAACCGATAGTGCAGACTTAGCCGATCCATTATAGAAACAGCTGGTCATACAGCCAGTATTTACAATCAAATGCATCGGATATGTAAATAAATCAGAAAATATTAAATCGATCCAGGTCATTTTTCTTTTCTCATATTTTGCAATAAATAACCGTAGTTTGGTTTCACAGTAGGACACAAGGCACACTGAATTGTTAGAAATAACAGTCTAAACACGCACGGGCCCAAAACCACAGAACTATACGATGTATATGCCACCTGTTAATGTAAGGGAATAGTTTAAATTTCAGGAGTCGTTGTTCAAGTGATGCGAATCCCATTGGAGAGTGGATGGCGACAGTACCCTCCCCCCTTTTTAAATGACTTCCCAAAACGCAAAGTACTAGTCCAATCAAAGATTCGTCAACACCTATTACTGTAAGATGTAAGACCTTGTTACTCGATCAACGTAGATAAGACATATAAAACCGATTTTAAAGATCAAATTTTTACTGATGATATACACACACTTGTATATACAGCAAACCCCAACCTAACACAATCCGTATAAATCCAGATATCATTAATCTTTGAAAATTTAAATTTCTAAAATGCATTTCATCATGACATTAACTGCGAAATGTTCATGCTAATAATGAGTATAATTAATACCATTAGGACTAATTAGAAACGAGAAGTAACAATTATCAAAATTGCGCAATTTGTATAAATAAACCGGAAGGAGAACAGTGCAGGAAACGCGTAGATTTTCAGGAAGGAGAGCCGCCAAGTACTTACAACATTGCAACTGAAACATAAACTATTGTCTCTGGAAAAAACGACATGATATAACCCTTTCAGAAGTGCTGACTCAGCAGGGATTACTTTTAGATTTTCTTCTCAGAATTCGTTAAACATTTAACAAATCAGTTAGAGTCTCCGGGCTCGTTTGGACTAAAACCTGTTTTATTCTTCGCTTTTAGAGACAATGATTCAGCACGCAATGTCCAAAAATCAATGCTTTCCATATTAGTCCTACGACGTACAGGTACCAATATCTAAAATAAAGATTGCAAAAAACGGGGGAGGGACACTGTGTGGTGCTAAAAATAAGAATAAAACATTAGATGTAGATATAAGTCCACGGCTATACAAAACTAAACTGTTAGTTTTCTTACTTTGATGGGATATTTTTATTTACACTGTTCATATCAGAGAAATACCCCTAGGAGGTTTAAGTTTGGAGCCCTTCGAAACTAGGTTTTAACACCCCAGTTGGCCTTTTATCGTACAAAGGCGATTGGTATTTCACTTATTTTATTTAATGTCATGTCACCGTGTATTGTTTTGTTGTTGTTGTTGTTGCTGTTGTTTTTCTTTTTCTTCTTTTTTTGTCATTTACACGCACCTCTTTCTGGAGTTAGTTTATTTTAGATATTTGTGAAATTTCTCCAAGGATCCTTTTGTCCTTCCATAATCAAAATATCTTCATTCAATGTTGCAGAGATTTTCTCCTTAAATCCAGAGAAAATCGTAACAACATTGACATGGCAAAATCTCATCGCTAACAATCCTGTCTAACTCTCATGTGATAGTTATGTTTTTGCCCTGTGTATCCATAACAATTGATTTATTACTTTACAAAGCTCTTCTTCAATAACATAAAAGCGAGTGGAACATTTAAAGCACGTTAAGAAATCAGTAATAGTCTGATATAACACACGACCACTGTCGGAACTTGATTTGTAGCCCGATTCAAACGTATTGTATAAATCATTGAACTATTTGAATGGAAGAGGCAGCGGTTCTGTCGAAAGAATGTCAAAACTGTTGATACTGAGGCAGAAACAGCCATTTTGGCAGCCATAAAGGTCTCTAATTTCCATCAAGTTAACATGGAAAGAATGAGGTCTTTGACTGGAGAGAAGGTCGTTCAAAAGATCCTATATGCGCGAGAAAACAAATTGAAATATTAAGATATTTAATGTAAAATCCTGTTTTTGTTGATATTTTTTATCGTTCGTGAAATAAACGTTGTAAGACTCTATACACCCACCACCCTCCACCCCGGCCCGCCCCCAAGAATTTCGAAATGAAGATAAATTAGTTTTGCGAATTTCAGCGCATGCGATGCATATTTTAAAAAAAAGCATAGCTGATAATAAGGGTTCTGGAGTAGAACAATCTAAATCTTATAATCAAAATAAGAGACATTTTTTCAAACGCATTAATTGTATATTTAATCCTAAATATATACCTATCAGAACTAAACTGATCATTTATCTTTATTTATCTTCCCATATCATAACATCAACAACACGTGAATGGATGAACTTCCGTATACTATCAGAGAATGGCTATCACTAACCGTTTAAAAAAAATCATATTTCAAATGAGGGTCAACTTTTTGCCTGTCATATTTCTTCTATGTTTATCCCAAGAAAAGAACCTACTGCAATGAAGTTCAGTGCACTTCATATATTTTCTATGAAAATAGTGCCCTGTCACAGTTGTTTTCTTGTGGGGAAGTAGAGAACAATTACCAGTCCGCACTATACGAGTACGAATGTTCGTTGTTCATTTCTTTCAGCTGCTAAGTAAGTTTAATAATTACATTGTTTGACTATAGCTATGGTTGCAAGTAATCATTCTCTTTCTTCCATAATTTATTTCACTCCCTATTTCTCTCTTTTTATTTAGATTTGGTTCAAATAAGATAAACAATATATGTAGTATCTTCGTTTTTCTTCATTTATATTTTTTTTTTATTTTTGTTTAAAGCTAAAAATTGAAATCCACGTGGAACATGAACATTTAAATCTACATCGCCCAGCCATTTATTATTGTAATTCATATATAACTAGAGAAAAGTCTTTTCATTTCAATGCACTGCAAACACAAACGTGCGCATGCCATGGCTGTAATGTAAATTAGTAAGAGAAGAAGGCCGAAAACTGTCAAATATTTCATAGAAAAATCACTTCGAAGCCAACAGGGTCAAGATGTGTTTTTATATGAAATTTTGGATAGTTTGAGGTGTTTCACACACTTAATATTTTCCCTTTTATTAAAATAGTTGACAACACAATATTGGAAAACATTCATGCTTTCCTTTATTTAATTAATAGACAATACCGAAGATATATATGAAGAACTTGAACTTGCATGGTTGTCATAGGAAAGTTATGCGGGCCAACGATTTTACTTGACTGTTGTTATCATATTAGTCAGATACTGTACAAAATACTTTATAATGTACTGAAATAACAAAGAAATACGACACAGGAAGGTTTAACATGCTGTGGCAATGCAAATAATATATTATATTTAAATCAAAGCGCTGAGCGCGCTGAAAGACTGCATGCGATCAAAACAATATCAGGGATGAATTATAAAACCTGTACTTTATACATATTGAAACTGTTTAAAGATAAATGATTAACCACCTATAACTTTCTGATCAGTGCGTGTTTTAAATAGTCTTCATAAATGTTAGAGAGTAAATTCAAGGGCCATAACTCATTGTCAGCTGGGCCGATATCAGCCAAGAAAGAACAAATGAGTATGCTTGAGTATAAACAGATTTTCTTTTTTGATTTTCCGATTTTCAAGGGCCATAACTCTACACCTACTATTCAAATATCTGTCATAATTAAACTTGTTATTTCATGTTTCTAGTACATAGTAATCAAACCTTAATGTGTATTTGAAGACATCTGATAAAAATGGATCGAAATTTGAATTGACCATACAATATTAAAATATTTGAATACAATAAAATGAAAGTGCAGATACACATGCAACTACATCTCAATTTAAACCTCCAATGAACATTTTAGGAATGGCGCTCTAGAATTTGGTAGCGGACTTCAACTCCAGTGTCATAATTGACGTCATATGAATATCAAAAACATTGCATTTACATGGAACAAATGCGTCCCTTTGAACAGCTGTACTTAAAGATCTTTTTTTTTCAGCATTCACGTGCGCACTGGAAAGCAATTGAGGGATAACGATAACACCATAGCATGATTGCGCAAACGCAAAGATACAATTATGATAATGCGATAGGACAATAACGATACAGGTACAGTACAACAGTATGATATAATGATCATGAAAACGCGACAGCACTATGATGAAACACGATACTACGTTGCGTTATCATCATCGCACTATTGCATTGTCGCGTTTTCATTATCGTCGACTGAACAGTATCATGCTATTGCGTTTTCATCATCTTAGTATCAAATATCGCGTTTTATATCAACGCATTCAATGACAATGGCCCTAATGAGATTCTGTACAAAGTAGTAACTGGAACTAACACTTAAGGTGATAAATATCCCCATACTGCTTCACAAAATTGCTCTCCATAAAGTGACAGAATTTGATACAGCTAATGAAAACTATGACAATAACAGAGAGATCAAACAGAAACTTTGCAAAGCAACTTAAAATGTGCCAACATTTCATTGTACACTCTGCTACCAATGGTAACATTTTGCAAAAAGATGTTATTGCTCTGAGAACTGGTAAAGTTACCAAATGGTAATAAAATACTGAAAGAAAAAAAATAACAATATCAAAAATATAATTATTTACATCTGTGCTTAGCATAAGTGCAGACAAATAAGATTAAGAACACAGTTATTATTGAAATCCTTCCTGTAGTAATTGAGAAATAGCGCAGACAAAGAATCAAAGGTTCAAACACAGAAAACAAATGTTCAATCATAACATGAGTACAATATACACATTTGTGCATGCTAGTGAAACTTCCTATAGATTTTGATTGAAACCAATCCAGTAGTTAATGAGAAATAGCATGGAAAAATAAGAAATGTATCCAGACAAGACACCCAGGTTTCACAAACCCAGGCCCTGCAGTTCTCCAGTTAAGATGGACAAGGATTTCATACTAATGTATACCGGTACCTTTGACCTAGTGACCTCAAAATCAATAGGCTTCATCTGCTGGTCATAGCCAATGTCCCTACCAGGTTTCACAAACCCAGGCCCTCTGGTTCTCCAGTTTATGAATCCGACAAGAAAATATACTAATGTACACAGTGAGCTTGACCTTTGACCTAGTGACCTCAAAATCAATAAGATCCATCTACTGGTCATGGCCAATGTCCTGCAGTTCTCCAGTTAATGGTCGGAAAATTTTTGGTCGTACATACGGACGGATGTACAAACAGTAGAAATGCTATATGCTGCCCATTTTTCAAGTGGGGGCATAATTAAAGCTACCGACCGAACCACACAGTGAGTCCTATATACCCCCTCCCCACAAACTAAGTTTGTGAGGGGAATAAAAAGCATGCCGACCTGCCTCCACCAGAACCTATTTTAAACTAGAACTGCCATTGTCATGGCGAAAATACCCCCGCATGCCATTTTGTCACAGGAATTTTTTAAATGACGCAAATGGAGGTTACAGTTCTTTGGCACTGCACTTCTCTTCAATGAGATCTATCCACATATGAAATTTCATATTTAAATCTATTATCCTTTTTGAGTTATGGCCCGGACAAAAATTAAGTATAAAAATTAACAAAGGGCAATAACTCCAAAATTATGCAACAGAAAGTTATGGTTCTTGGTCACTGCACTCCCCCTCAATAAGCTCTATCCCCTATGACGTTTCATCTAAATACCTTTTATACTTTTTGAGTTATTGCCCGGACAAAAATTAAGTATGAAAATTTACAAGGAGCAATAACTCCAAAATTATGCAACAGAGACTTATTGTTCTTGGGCACTGCACATCCCCTCAATAAGATCTGTCCACATATGAAGTTTCATCTTGAAAGCTTTTATACTTTTTGATAAACAGCCCAAACAAAAATTAAGTATGAAAATTTACAAAGGGCAATAACTCCTAAATTACATGACAGAGAGTTATGGTTCTTGGTCACTGCACGCCCCCTCAATGAGATCTATCTACATACGAAGTTTCATCTTGATATCTTTTATACTTTTTGAGTTATGGCTCGGACAAAAATTAAGTATGAAAATTTACAAAGGACAATATATCCAAAATTACCGACAGAGTGGTTCTTGGATCCACTTATAAAGTTTCATCTAGATGCCTTTTATACTTTTTTGAGTTACGGCCCGGATAAAAATTAAGAATGATTATTTACAAAGGACAATAACTTCAAAATTATGCGACAGAGAGTTATGGTTCTTGATCACTGCACCCCCCCCCCCCCCTCAATGAGATCTATCCATATATGAAGTTTCATCTTAAAGTTTTTTATACTTTTTGAGTTACGGCCCGGACAAAGATTAGGTATGAAAATTTACAAAGGGCAATAACTCCAAAATTAATTGACAAGAGTAATGGTTCTGTCACTGCATGCCCTCAATAAATCTATCTATATCAAGTTTCTCTTGATATCTTTATACTTTTGAATTACGGCCGGGCAAATTAAGTATGCAAATTTACAAGGGCAATAACTCAAATTACGCGACAGAAGTTATGGTCTTGTCATGCACTCCCCTTAATGAGATCTATCCACATATGAGTTTCATCTTGATGCCTTTTATACTTTTGAGTTACGGCCCGACAAAGATTAAGTATGAAATTTACAAAGGCAATAACTCCAAAAAAAAATAATCTTTCTTCAAAATAGTGTCCACAAGTTGAAACTATCACTGACCTCTAACATGTAAACTGATATTCTTGTTCTTTAGTAAATAAACAATCAAAGAGAGCGTCAGGCACACTTAAACTTCAATGTAACAAGTGTGTGAGTTGTACATAACTGTACCAATACAGAATTTGAAGACATGTATATTGAGTTTGTCACGTTTACACTAATGTTGGTTTCAAAGGGAAGTAAGGATATCCACCTGTAATGGACTTTGCTATTGTAAGACCCAAATTCATGGAGACTTCGAGAAACCCTTGAAAAACAGGACTTCTATTCCTTAATCCATAATTTAAATAAATCAAGTGAGGTATGAGAGAGAGATCAATATCTATATATCTCCAATACCTACTTGTAAGATTTAAGTCATAAAATGATTCATAAGAAATCTCCATTAAAATGTGGAAATTATTATCTACTTTCAAGTAAGTGTCATGCAGCTGACTTAACATTAATCCTGATCATTGTGTTTATTCATAAATCAGCCGAGACATGCATGACACAAATAACCCTTGCATGTACCCTAGATGAAGGCAAAAAAAAAAACAATTAAGTTGTGACCCGATTAACCTGTCACCTGGATTTATGCATTCTACTACTGTCGAACTATCTAGCTAGATCCTTTTTGATGTCACATTACAATAGTAAAGTTTTTTACAGTTGTAAATAAACTGATATGGAAACAAGGTCTTGATTGGACATCAACTGGTTAATAAGTTATTCATGTTAATTTCTAAAGAAAGTAGGCAACAACAAGATGATATCATGAATAAATCAATTCACCATTTCATCTGGCACAATTACCTTGGCTAAACCATTTTAAGCATTTATTTCAAACTGTGTGTACTATAACATCAGATATAGTAATAGCCCAAACTCAGTGAACAATTGTAAAACTAAAAGAATCTGAGGCATACAATGCAAGCAAATTTTAAGCAAATTACATCTTCCATTCCATTTTTTCAGCCAAATGAATAATCACTTGCACCAGAAAAACAAAATGTGTAAGAATATCTGTTGAAAACTGAATCTTGGATGCAGTTGCTCAATGTGGAATTCTAATATGGGAATAAAATGAAACACTATTTAAATTTTAATAAATAAACTACATGAAATTTGGAATAAATGTAAATGACAGAGGCCTGTGCTATGCATTTTGAAATGTAATTTATATATATGTAACTTTTCATGGAGTTCAATGATTCCTATCTGAAGAGGAATTTAAAAGAAGAAACACACAGAGTCTGGACAGGTGTTAAAACTATCATATAATTCCATTTGATGTGCAAAATGAATTTTAAATAAAATTTTTTTTTTTTTAAAGTGCTGGTATCACTTGAAACCTGTCTTATGGCAACAACAGCATCAGCCTCACATGAATACAGTATAGTAACTTAATTATACTAGTTTTGTAAGAGTTGTTTTAGTAAAGTGCCAAGGGCAGCATAAGCAAAATTTTTTCAGAATTTCATAATCACCCATTATTATAACCATGTGAGCAGCAGTAAAATTTTATAGGTATCTATTTCATTCAAGTCAAAGGCTGATCTGTCATTAAAAGATTGTAGAAAACTCAGTCAGGAAAATTCTAGCTACTTTTTCTGAAGGGGACTTTTGTCAGAATGTTAAAACCATATTACTCTGCCTCTCTGTTATATCAGGCCATTAGATAAGTGACATGATACAATGTCCTGAGTTATCATACATTTCCTGGTACTTTACTTACTGTTCCTTATATCTAGAAGACTAAATACAAGAATCAAATTTAAATATTTGGTACCCAACTTTTAAGGGATAAACTTGCATACCATCCATCACTGAATTGTGATCAAAGTCTATAAAGTGATAGAGGGAATTTTATAATAAATGCAAGCCTTTATAGACTTAAAGCAAAGCGCCTATTACTCCACGTCATTGGATGCTTGCATCTAAAATGAGGTCTCTTTAAGCATTTGACAGATCATGATTATAAATTAATGATGGCTGGATTACCTTAAATTTTAATCAACATTTTCTAATTATCCTACAAATGCAATTATAACTAAATTGTTTCTAGGTGGGAAAATGAAAACATTGCAATGAAAAAATTCTTCCTAGTAATTAAAAGACCCATCAACAGTATTTCAGTAATTTTAGGGACTATATGTACATGAGTCGGATATTGTGCCGCCTCATGTAATATCACACTCAACAGACAAGTTACCTTACCTGTTTACCACCACTCATCAAATTATCCTGAATCTCAAATAATGATGCTAAACCAGTTCCATGTTTAACCCTTTCCCTCATACAGACTCATTTTGACGCACTCAATAAGTACCACATAAAGCCTGATCTGCAGAAAACCACAGTTAAACCTTACCAAATTTAATTATAAAGTCCTCATTTCCAGACCACTGAGGAGCAGCGAACAGAATAAAACCTGATCAGCCTGCGAGTTACTCGTAGGCTGATCTGGTTTTATGTTGTTCGCATAGGTCTTTTGTCATGGTTTCCTCTATGAGGGAAAGGGTTAAGGACTATGGTATGTCATGGCTATGCGTGAACCTACAACACCGGCGTGCGTTCAGTATGACAAACCGTATGCAACCGGTCGCTTACATTCATCTATGGAGTTGTCTTAGGACCATATAGCATGCTGTTCACGTGCTCCCTTATGCTGTTCATGGGTTTATATCAACATCATGGTTTATGACACTGAGATAGTTTCATAGCTGATTGTAAGCGTACGGTTGCATACGGTTTGTCATATTGAACGCACGCCTGGGTTAATGGAAGAATACTCTAGGTACTTGACCAACAAGACTGACAGGATATGTCTGTAGGATTACAGTCAGTCAGCAAGAATCATATATACCAACAGTTGTTTATTTAGGCCCGTTGAGAAACATACTGTTTAACAAGTAAGATCTCAAGCCTTCAGCAGATGCCTTCAAATACTTCAAGTAGCCAAAATTATAATGTGAAAGCAGTATGGTAGTTAATAGATGGTTTGAGCTCAAAACATGTAAGTGCTGTGTCTCAGGTTCTAATCCTGATCTATCCGCATATTTCTACACATGGTTATGTAATGTCCAAGTAGTTACCCTTGTCGCTGTGAGATCTGTGTAAGCATTCCAATAACTATATCTGTATGTACTGGTTCTAGTCCTTGGCTAAATGTAAGGCCGTTACAGTAATAATTCTCCAGTGTATATCACACTTGGGTAAATCAAGAACATAGATTATTTTTCATGAAAAATTTCAAATATGGCTTATGCATGGATGTATATGATTAAACTGCCCAAAAGTAATTCTGCCAAAAGTAGACCTAACTTGACAGATGCCGCTTACGTTACATGTTCTAAATAAAATAATGTAGCGAATATACTGAATAGATAATTACATTTTGTCTAGTGCTGAACGAAATTTTGAAAATATTGGAGTATCCTCTCTTAACCGACAGGTTTCAATATGAACTATTTTATAACCTCAGAACTTCTTTTGCGTAGTAATACTACGAAATGTTAAAAATTGACGTGCCAGCTGTCGTCAATCGACCGAGACTGTGGTTCTAAAGGCTGCTTGCGCATGCGCATGCAGTCTAAAAACAAAAAAAAAAAAAATAAAAACAAAAAAAATACATAGGTAATCTACCGTATGTATGTACCGTATTTTCTTTTTTCAGAGCAGGCATTGTCCGCGAACATTTGACTATTTGACTTCCCCTTTATACACAGATTTCTCTATTACACCAAAAACATATTCAACAATGATATGATACTGTCCGAAATTGCGTTTTTTGTTTTTGTTTTTATCTGTGGTGAGCGAGAAGATTATTAACATCTTGTAGACGCTTAACAGACATACACTTTACAGTAGATCAGACACACATATTTAGTTCAATCGGCAATAAATTGAAGAAAAAGCTATATATATTTATGGCTGATATGAAGCCGATTCACACAGATCAAATTGTCTCTTGACTAGCTCTTTACCTATATCAGAGTCGCGGATCTGTATTAGGTTACTAGGTCTTTGATCATACCGGCTGATGAACAAACTAAAATCACTCTTAAGAGTGAATAAAAAGTCCCTAATTTATTCTTTTTTAAATGTATGCAACGAAAAACAATATAATGTAAATGTGTCATGTCCGATAGTTAAGTTCATGAATGAACATGATCTAATATGACCGAGAGAAATGACTGGAGAGGAAGGGTTCCTTTTCCTGGCATAAACAAACCATCTACATTGCTGACTTTATTCTGTCGCATAGCATTATATATCCTATCGACTTTTCATATTTAATGTACATGTAGTGCTTAAAAAAAATCCACGTGCAAGTCATTTTCATGAAGCAAACAGCAAGAACATGTTAGTTTCAAATAACATGACGGAAATGTAGCAGCGCAACACGTAATGTAAACATGTCAATACTTCAGGCTACGCAACCAGCACTTTTTATAACAAAAAAATATCCACAATTTTATAAAAGGCGCCTGCGTCGCCACATTCGGATGTATGGTAGCAAGTTGGAAATGATTTAATTGATCATTTCGCTACCGCTTTTTGCACAATTTAAGATTTTTTTTTTTTTTTTATTTTTTTTTTTGCAAATAGCCGAGATCACGTCATAATTATGCGGGTTTCCCACCAAGTACACGTGAATTGTAGGAAGGAACAAATAACCAATCAGAAATAACTGTTTGTTCTGGTAATCCGATTCAATTCGTAAATTTTAACGTTAAGTCCAGTCTAAGGTTCTTGGTTATCATACTGGGGCTGTGATTGAACAAAATCATTTGGTGATTAAGCAACAGATGCTTTATTGAGACCGGCTAATGATAAATTGGGCAAGCCTTTCTCTTAAAAGGATTTTTTTATTAGACATACTGTGTGGAATTATCTGGCACTAAATATCGTAAAGCCATTAGTTTCTGCTGTCTCTTTATGGTCGTAAAATTTCCGACCTCTTTGGGGTTAGAAAGTAATTATCCGGAATGAAGGATGACCTATTTTTATATGAAGAAGGTTTTATTGCTCAGGAAAGTTGTTTTCCAATCCTTTAGTAGTTATTGCTTACAATGCTAAACAAACTAGGGTAAAGAGTATTAATATACTGAGATGTATCAATATATGAATTAATGAAGAGTTTGTAATATTTGCTATTGCGACAATTTGAAAATAATACAGAATAATGATATTTTTTCCTTTTTTTACCTCCGTACCATACAGAGAAAAATGAAGAAAATAAAGTTTGGATAACTTGAACAAATAAAAAAAATACGCGTGTATCCTCCAAGTCAATGGTTGCTTGGATCTGCACTGCAGTTTTTTTTTTTATTATTATTATTTTATTTTATTTGAAGCATTTGAGTGACCAGGATTTTAATATATTGATGGATAGATTATCTTAAATCATAAAACTAACGACAGAAAACACAACAATAACTACCACACCACTTTTACATGATACATTCGCCCCTTTAAACATCATGCAAGAGACGGAATTTGTACACCAAATGACTTAATGCAGAAAATTTATTTCCAAAGCACTTGCTTAGTTTTTCTTTTTGAAATAAAAACATAATGTATTTCCTTGCTCGAACTTCCTTCCAATTATCACTGGATTGCAAAATGCTTTTTGCGCATCATCTCCACCATTATCCTAAATTACGTTCCCTCCCGACCGCGATTCGCTCGGTAAAACTTGCGGATTTAAGTTGTAATATGACAAGAGAGTAATGGGCTACAATGAAATAACTTCGTGTTGATTTATGTCCTTGTGTTCAATTAATGTAGGCCTTCTACGATTTGTTTTGTTTTATTTGATTTAGAGCAGTACAGATAACCGGATATGGGATTTCTCGTTAGTAACAGTGCCACTGTAGACGGGTTCCGTAAGAAGTATTGATGGCGGGAAAGAGCACGTGGCAGGATGTACTCTGTTGCTCATTATACGCGATGGCCCCAAAATGTTTCCTGAGTTTTGTCTTCATTATCAGCCGAAATTTGACATTTCTTTCGGAATATAATCAATACGATTTAATGGGAGTGGATTTTTCTACTAGCCATAAGGATCCTTATTAGGTAAAAAAGAAAAGAAAAATAAACTGATTAGAAGCTTCTAGTGTGTGTAAAATGTTCTAAGGTATTAGGTTCTGTTTTTTATACGTAGCTAAAATTAATCAAGATAACATTGAATAGCAGTTTAATAACAATAAAGACTTGTATTAGTCTTTATTAGGTATTATATAGACACATCGCCTTAGAATTAATATAAAGCTTTATTTTCTCCTGGTTCGAATTCATCACACTCTAGTTAACGCTAAGGATTTTTTTTTATTTTATGTTATTTTGTTTTTGTTTCTGTAACAAAATATACTAGCATTTTATTTCTAAGCACATGTTATTTTTTATAACAGTAATAACTTTTCAGATTAGTTTTGTACTTGAATATTCTGGAAAACAGGAATGTAGAATGTGTAAAAAATGGTACTGTTATGTTTCACTTTTGCTTGGCTCTCAGTAAATAAGGGCTTTCTAGGACTGGTTGATCCGCAGCCAGGATAATGTGACTGGGTGTTGCAGCATTTTATTGGAGAGAGAAATATATCAACCTAAAGCACAAAATCCCACGATGACATTGAACCGATACATAAACAGTACAGTTGAACCTGTATTGAGCGGTCGCCTGTATTAAACGGTCAACCTGACTCTAGCGGTCACCAAATTATCATTTTGTTATACGTTTAGCTTTTATAATTCGATCGCCTCTGATAAGCGGTCACTTCATCTCGGTCCCTTGACTGACCGCTAATGAGGGTAAACTGTATACACAAACAAAGTCCATTCTTCCCAAATATTTTGTCAGAAAATCTTGTTCACTATTTGAGGCATATCGATGAACACTATTTTAGTACCTCTTCTCGTGCGTATAATGGCTTGTCTTTAATGGCTAGTTTTACTTTTTCGTTCACGAGAATTTCGCCATTTTATTAATTACAAGAACATATTTCATACTGAATCAATCGCTTACTATAAAAGACGTTTCATATAAAGAGGAACATCAGATTAAAGGGACTTCTTTTACACTTAAATTTCCCATCTCGACGGCAGTATTAATTAAGCTGTTTATTTCCGGAAATTAAGTATTACCAGGGATATTAACGATAAAATTGCATCCTTCATTTCATGTTAGTCGCTGGTGCTTTTTTTTTTTTTGGTTAAATTTTTTGCATTTTTTTTAAACCTTTCCTTGATTGTTTGTACGATTTGACGTCCCACCGACAGTATTTCAGTCATTTGGATACTACGTCAGATATACTTGTACTGCTGCTGCAGTATTCACGCTGTAGACATGTGACATGATACCACACCTGTCACATTATCCTGATACCGGGCCAACCAGTCCTGGTCCCACTCTAAATAATAAGCTGAGTGCCATGCATGGAGATACGAGGGGTGGTCAGAAAGTATGTGAAAATGCTTTATAACTTGAAAAGTATTCCCTTTTAACGATTTTGGTATGTCGCGGTCGGGGATTGAATCAAGGATCGAACCTGCTCTCGACGATATAACCACTCGACCAACGGGACGGTCACACATATCCTTGATAGTCTTTTTTTTCATAACGTTTGCTGATATTGGTATTTATATATTTGAGAACGTGGATATAATAATATCATTTATGTACTATTATATTCTACATTTAAATAAGAAGGGTGTTAGAAAGGTATCCGATTTTTTTTCTATTGATAGGGTTATTAGAATAAAATTTCAACAATGATGCTCTTAAATATTTTGAATTTAATATGAAAGAAAAACATATGCAAATTGCACTGATGCAAATCCAGCAGCCACAATGGCAACTTCAGGTAATTTGAGCGGGGTAACTTACTCATGAAAGGAATATGGCATCTGCAAAGCTGTCTGACACATCAAAAATTAAGTTTTTTTTTTTAAATACATTCCCTTGCACGATACATCCCTCACCAGTCTACTGATACACTTGTCAGAGCATGAAATGAAATGCTCCTGTGGAATATTAGGCTTAATTCCCGGACTTCTACTTAATCTAGTGTCGTTTTAGTTTTTGACGTATTTCACGAACATCCAGATCTTGGGGGTCGGCAACATCTTGCAAAAGATCGTTCTTGAAAACGAGGAATCACACATATATGCTGGTATCTTGATTTAACCGTTGTCTCTGATTTCGTTTTACACATTAATGCACAAAACCTTATAGAATAGTGCCATATTTACGTTTTTTTTCTACTTTCAAGTTAACGGAAATGACGTCAGATTTCAGCCCATGACAGTGCGTAGGCCTTGAAGCGGTAGGTATATTTTGGGTAGGTTTTTGACGTTTTAAGTGATCAGGGAAATATGTTACGATTTTCAAAATTAACCCCGCTCGAGTTTTTTTTCAGATTTTTTTTTCAGATTTAGTTCAAAATATATCAAGGTATCCCTTTAAAAACATTCTAATGACCTTATCGATATATAAGTAATAGAACCTTTCCGGATACTTTTGGAACACCCCTCGAATTTTTCTACAGTGTATATCAAAGTAATTAATGATATAATATTATGTCAGATAAACAAGGAAATATGGTCATACTGTCTTAAAGTGAAGCTAAGAGCTGGCTATAAAATGAAATTCAAAGCTAATAGGACTTTAAGGCATGAACATATTCATGCATTTATGTTTATGCTAAAATAATAATGTAGACAACGATAAACGCAACAAACATTTATGCAGTGATTTTGACGTCCTCATAGTCATATTCCATATGAAAACATTCAAAAATAAAAATGTTTCACCGAGATTTTTTATTACTATTAAAGTTTTATTAAATTTGGGGGAGATAATCTGTATCTGAGTTTATATTGGAGCATATGGAAAATATACATTTTCTGTGGCTTTGAAGACCCGATTTTGATTTTCGAGAAAAATTAATGGTAGAAAGGTGCATTTTATGATTCTGTTTCAAATTTTATTAAAAACAACAACAACAACAACAGCAAAAAAAACCCCAAAAACAACAACAACAAAAAAACAACAACAAAAAACTATACCGTCACTTATCAAGGGTAGGTAATAAAAATCGCTATGTAACTTTAGATTTGCATTTTGCATTTGATATTTTAAAAGCTGAAATTGTGATGTTAAATGCATGACTTTGATGGAATTGATGACTATACGGGTACTATATTGATGCGTTTTGCGTTACCGTTATTAATATCATACACTAATTCATCAGTTCAATTTTTAATGGCTAAGGTACAACATAATAACACATGAAATATCATTATAAATCATTCTGTCATATCAATAGCGACTGATATTCGCAGTTCCCAAGACGTTAAACTGAATTTGAATCGACGCATTATAGATAATCGTATGGTACGTTATTTAGACGTTAAATTGGTCGATATCATTTTCAGAACAGGTGCGGATTCAGGATCTTGGGTTAAGGGAGTAAATTTTAAAAATTTCCCGAATTGCAGAACGGGGTTGGGGAGCTACTGACGAGCGTGCGAGGGCAGGATGAAGCCAACGTTTTCACATATATTAAAACAACAACAACAACACACACTAAAAAAACAACAACAACAGATCTTGGTCGATTGGTCGTACGACGCCCCACCCCCAACACACACACTAAATCCGCTCATGCATACGCAACCAAATGCCTTTCAATCTAGATTACATCTCCCATCAGACATGATTAAAATAATTCGAAATGAATTACATTAGAGTATTGCTTTATCTTCATAGACCAATAAACTATTTTGATTTATAAACCTTTACAGTTTTAGTCGCGTTTAGTTCACTGTTGCGTGGGATACACATTTACTGATATATAACACAGTCTCTCGTGCATAATTGCAGATGATAGCAAAGAATCGAATATGGCACGTCAATAAAGATTTATTAAACGTATATGCATGCAATGAATCATGATTTTTTTTTAAATAATGTCTACCCCAGATGTTCAACGAGATTAAAAGAAGCAACACGTTTGTGGGGGGGGGGGGGGGGGGGGGATCGAAGAGAAATCGGGAAATACCCCAGACGTTGTGTACGTTAACTATGTTTTATTTGCATTTTATAATTTAAACATCTTAATTCATTTTTTAATTTTATCAATCTAGACAAATTCTTCGACGACAAATTGTGCAAAGGCTTTCAATAAACCTTTTACGGTAAAACTAAGTAGTAAGTACTCTTTCAGAAATCAGACGCCATTTTATACGTGTCTGTTTGTTACAGAGGTGGCGCTGATGTACACCTGCTGCGTCTAATGTTCGACATTCCCTGTCCCCAGGGACCATCTATATCAAATGTGTTTCTAGGTATAATTGGCATATGACAGCAAAAGAGTAAAATTTAACATAATTGCTTACAGTAAATATACTATCGGAAAAAGGTACTATAAATCTCTGTATTTTTCTCGTAAAAGGGTTATGAAAAATGAAAAAAAAAAAAAAAAAAAAAAAAAATAAAACATCAAAAAAAAAACAAAAATAGAGAAAACTTTTAAAAAAAAAAAAAAAAAAGCAGTCGATGATTGAATTTGCCAAGGACGAAATAAAATGTTGCTCAAAATTTGATAAAAAACGTTGCTCTAGTAACTCACAGCTTCAGCCGAGCTGACATTTATAATCTCGTTCATACACACATGTATACTCATATATCACACATGTATACTCATATATCACACATCTAAACTCGCATATCACACACTTTTACTCGCATAGCACATATTTATACACAAATATAACACACATGTATACTCATATATCACACATCTAAACTCGCATATCACACACTTATACTCGCATAGCACATATTTATACACAAATATAACACACATGTATACTCATATATCACACATCTAAACTCGCATATCACACACTTATACTCGCATAGCACATATTTATACACAAATATAACACACATGTATATATTCACATCTAAACTCGATATCACACTTTAACTCGATGACATATTTTACACAATATAACACACAACTATATTCACATGTATATCATATCACCATTATCCGCATGCACATATTTATACACAAATATAACACGCAGTACTCATGTATCCACATCTAAACTATTCAACACTTATATCGCATGACATTTACACAATATAACACACATGTATACTATATATCACAGTTTATCTATATCACACATCAACTCGTATACATTATACTGATAGCACATATTATACACAAATACCCCATGTATACCATATATCACACATCTACTCGAACCACTTTATCATAGACATTTTATACACAATATACAACATGTATCTCATTCAAATAATACTCTAAAGACACATCAAATAATATCCACATTTTAGTCAATTGAGATACATTCGGTATCACATTTTTACTCATAATCTATATGCACGAAAAAAATATTTCTATTCAATCTACTCAGAAAAAAAAAGTATCCAGTCTCAGACACGTTTTTCATGTAGCATCTTTTTGCTACACTTAATTGAGACAGAGTGCTCTATCGTTATGAGATGTCATATAGAGCTATATTGTTTATACTACACATGGACACAACATGTATACAATGTCTGGGTCATTCATTCCTTTCCATAGCGAAAACGAGTGAATATTGCTGCATGGGATCGATATATTTCCATTTCATGCTACAGACATACATACATTTATACCCAAGGACTTTAAAAATACCTTTATATATTCACGTCATTTTGTATTTCTCAGTTTGACTCCTCCCTTATACTCGAGTTTTCTATACTGATAAAGTAACCAGGACATAAAACATGCACCGATCTGTTGCTAGAATCTGCCTCCTTATTTTTAATATACCTAAAATACATGTGTTCGACATGGAGAAACGTTTTTAAGGTTCTTGAGTGTATTTATGTAAATATAAACTGTCAATAAACTCATGGCCGCTTTCCGATTGTCCGGAAATAAAACGTAACCAGATGCTCCTGAGAACCAGAAAGGAAAATGTTTACACGTGACTCCAGTCGTTAGCTTGTATATTTTTGGTGTCATAAAATCACTAACTCGTTAACTGCATACGAATTTAGTATTTTAGCAACGTCGTAAAATTTAGCTCAAATATAGAAAATGGCAAAGTACGTAACAAGCCGCGGCGAGGGAATGTCAGTATATAGAAACAAGAAACCTAAGGCCAAAAGAAAAAAAAAGTTTAGTTTCTGGTCTCCCGACCGACCCTCTTTTTTCACGGCCGACCCTTAAGTTGTTTTTTTTTTTACATTTCCGCCGTTAAAAAATAGTTCTTTTACTTTTTTACTTTTTGCATCATTCGGAGAACAAAAGACGGAAAAAACATCCCTTACTGTCTACCCTCTTTTTTCTGGCTGAAGACCAGAAACGGAATTTTTTTGCCTAAACTATGAAGTGTCGTCTGTACAATTTTCATTTCAGCTGGTTCTAAGACCGCATCTGCTCAGTGTCGTCTGTGATCTAATCTTCGCGTTCAAAATAAGAGTAGTCCTGATACTTGGGTTGGTTTAATACGTGTGAACGTCCCTAAAATGGAGTTTTAATTTGTTAAGATTTAATTACACCCAGTGGGAGCGAAACTGTTTCTAACAATTTGCTGATGGACTGCATTACAGAACACGCGGCTTTGTAAGTTGCATTAGAAGGTGACACGTGGCATTTATTTAATGAGGAACTACACTAATGAAGCGTGGTAAATTTAACCCTTTTCTTTGTATTTCTTTTCTCGTCGAGTTACCTATCCGAGGTATTCTGATATTTCACTTTGATATGATTTATTGATTAAGGTAATCCGATATTAAATTATGATTAAAGTCCTTCAAATGCTTTAGAAGACTTCAGAGCAGATGCAAGCATCCATTGACTTGAAAGCTATTTAACGCTAAGTCTTTACAGGCTTGCTTTACTAATAAAGATCCACATATTTTTATAGATTTTTTTTAAATTTAAACACATTTTATTGCTCAATATAAGCATATATTTACAACAGATTTAAGTTAACACATTTACAAAGCAAAGGGGTTGATCAACCATTTCTAAAATCATTTACAACACTCCCCTTCAAATATACCCCCTTTAAATATAACAAAACTAATGCAACAAGAACAACTATGTGAACAAATACAATTTCAGAAAGTAAGATAAAAAAGATTAATCGAACAAACAGAAAACAAAGAAAAGAGAGAAGCTCTGAAATGAACTGGTTGACCAAGACCACAATTCAATGATGGATGGATGACCTTAATAAGTTCATACGGATGAAGACGGAGAAAAGACCTATGAACAAGACAAATGCCCAACCAGTGGCCCGATTAATTTGATCCACGTAGGTATATTGTCCTACGCAGTGTCTACAAGCTTTTCTTTGCTCAATTAAGTATTAAGGATTGTGCCCATGTTGCTTAATTATACAAAGTAATCGTTTTTTTGTTGTTGTTTTTTTTGTGAAGAAAAGAATCACAAAAAATAACACTCCCACCACATGTATTTTACAGCCACGGACGTAGCTTGGCCTAATTTGATATGCAGGCCCGGGCTATAGATAATACTCTCTCCTAGGATTTTTTCTCGGATACGCGTATGGCGGCATGTCTGGGGCCAAAATAATGCATTTATGGACTTTTTGGAAACACCATTATTCGAAATGGTGTGCAGGCCAAGGCTTAAAGTGCCTAAAGATAGCTAAGCCAGTCAAGGTTTCGGATTTACGATGATTTAAGAGGGTAAAGTCGCTGACTTTAACACTCACTCAGCCCCTCACCGCGTGGGTTTGAATCCCGGCAGGGTCATTCGGATTTTCATGTGAGGAAGCCTTCCAGCTGGCTTGCGGTAGGTCGGTGGTTCTATCCGGATGATTCCCCCACCTGTAATTAGCTAGACGTCGCTATATGACTGAAATACTGTCGAAGCGACGGTAAACTCAAATAGTCAAATAATTTTTTTTTTTTCGTACGGACTGGTATACTACAATGTCATTGTTTAACACTGTACATCATTCTGTTTGAGTTTAATGAGATACTTCTTCGTGTTAGATATTAAGTTCCACATTAAACAAATTCTTCTTATTGTAATAGTAGTGAATGTCATTTTAACAAAAATATTATTAAAGTGAAAACTGTTGAAGTTAGTCCACCCATCAGTACATGCTTGAAAGGTCTTCAGTGCAGATGCAAGCATCCATTGACTTGGAGTTAAATGCTCTGTTGGTCAAAGTCTGTAAAGAATTGCGATTACCATAAAAATTCCCACAATCACTTGATGGACCATTAAAACAATTTATTGATGGATGGATTACCTTAAATTATCCCTTAATTTCATTTTTACGCATTGGCGTTTACGTATTGACATATCTATTCTTGTGTGTTTGTTGCTTTGTATTTGTTCCTTTTTTGGTTTAAATGCAAAGTTCGTCCATTGAAAACGAGCAGGGCTCTTCAAGCCTTCTTTTTATATGCTGATGAAACCTTCTGACTTTCAATGGACACCATAATCATGTAAATCTTGTTAATTAGAGAGAGAGAGGGAGAGAGAGAGAGAGATAGAGAGAGAGAGAACTATGACAATGTGCTTATTGTAAGCCTTCTATTAACACATTTTGTGCTCATCTTTTCTTTTTAAGACTGTGTTTACGCTAAAAGAGGGCTTTTAGGCATCGCTTGAAAATTTGATTCCCTTCTATCAAATTTACTATAAGTCAGTCATAAAATTATATTAATTCAATATAACAAGTTTCAGTAATAGGTATGAAAGAAGCAGAAACGCCTTCAGCTGTAACTGATAGAGGGACAACTACCATTTTGCCCAGTGAAATATAAAGCATAAGTTATGAAATTATGCTATAACACGTTGACAAGAATAATCGTGCGGTCACTTTTAAGATTTGTTTTTTTTTACAATGTATCACCAAAAACGCATTATATTCCTTAAGCTGAGTATTGCTCATGATTTAAGAGGAAGAAAAAAAAAGATAGTGTTCTAGATTTTTCCTCAATATAGTTTCACTATCCACTATCCATATATATTCCTTTCGGAACTGAAAGCTACATACCATGTTATTTTTCTCTTCATTTTTTAAGGTTTCCAAATTATGTAATGTCATTTATTTATTTTGCAGCAGAAGAACATACATAGACCACCAGATCTATAGGGTTTAAATTACATCTCAGTTTCTCTATAGAGCGAGATATATCACAGAGCTGGCATCCTGGTTCCGTGTCTCGGTCCGGATTTCATTCCATTTGATTTAATTCATTCGGATTACCGGAAATGGCATTTTTCGGTTGTGACAAGTACGTTTAGCTGTTGCGTTAAGCGGTCTCATTATCTGACTCGACAGTTTGAGTTTGGATTAAAATTATCTCTTTCTTTTGTCTGAATGTAAACGAAGAGAGTGAGAGGATCAGAGAAGAGGCAACAGAAGATTTGTGTACCACGATATATCTGGGAGATGCGAGCGATGACTGACGTGACTTGCTTAATAAATGAAGTCTAACACGTGTATGGTCTTTTATGATATCTTCCTGTTGGTAATCGAATTTATGTCGTTTGTCAGTAACTTATTAAACTTATCTGAGGCCATCATCAGTATGCCGAACTGAGAGATTACAGCGGTCACGGAGAGTGGCGAAAATTGTCGACCATGACCGGAACTGCGACTGTGCAGTTCGGCATTCTGATGATGTTCCTAGGTTGAAACCGTAAAGAGAATTTCCTTTCAAAATTTCCTTTTGCACCAAGCGGGAATTGAACTTGGTACCCTTGATGAGCAAGTCATGTCGCCACAAAAGCTATTTCCATGATTTTTAGATATACAAATATACAAAGTTTGATTTAAAATGGGCAATTATTGTCTTACCATTACATATATTATTTACTAGTTATCTTTCAGACCATTCATTTCCAAATGTGCATTGCTTATTGATTAATTTACTCAAACTCATCATTAGAAGCTGTTGCATGTCTTGTGTAACCTTAAGGTAAAGTCCCTGTTATGGTTCCCTATGTCTTGGACCACTTAACCTCTACCAAGATAACCAATGTACCTTAATGAAGCATTGGGAAAGCTTGGTTATCTCCGTGAAAGGCCATTAAATCCGAAATGTAGCGGAACCATTACAGGTCCTTTACCTTAAGTATTAAACTGTAATAAACATTGATTGTGTAGTGAGTATTCTCTACAAAATAACCTTATCGTATCAGTATTTTATTGAGAAAGGTTTTTGTCATATATTTTATTTGCAATATTCAAGATGTAATAATATACCTTCCGAAGAATCCAAGGAAAACTTACATCGGAGACACCCTATATGTTCAGTATATAATGTCTTAACATGGATTTTACAGTGCTTCATTTCATCATCCGACATTGCAGGAAATAAATTTCTACTAAAGAGTCCAGCATTCTGCCATATTTTCGTGTCAAGATGACAGAATGGGTCACATGGACCAGACAGTAATCGGTTTATGAAAGCCAAAAAGGTATTAATGGCGCCTATATGTTTCGTCTCTTGACAGCGCCGATGTTAAGCGAGGAAAGATGGCATATAAGAAAAAGTGCCAAAAATAAGAGAATCGTCTCTCAAAATGAAGTACATTTTTATATTGTAATCATAAAAGAAAACTATTTCTCTACCATATGTTCACATTAGCAAGTTTATTTTATGTTTGTTGTTTGTTTTTGTTTTTTTTGTTTGTTTGTTTTTTCAAATTTCTTTTTAGAGGGAAGATTTGTCCACTTTGGTAGCAATATGCTCATCTATGCGCCCCATCTATGTTAGACGTGTACAAAAATAGGTTTAGAAATGAGTCTGGATGCCTGTTTCTGGAATATGCCGGTAAGCATTTGAAGACAACAATCCTTATACAAACTAATTCACCGAGAGGTATCCAACTAATCAGCCCTATTTCTGCCGCGCAATTAACGTATACAATTAGATAGAAAAGGCCTACTTTTTTAATTATTAAATCAAAACTCAAGGTAAAGTCCCTGTAATGATTCCGCTACATTTGGACCTCATGGCCTTTCAAGGTTTCCTTATGTTTCATTCGGGTATTTTGGTTATCTTGGTACAGACTAAGTGGTCCAAGACGTAGCTGCGGTAGGTCGGTGGTTCTACCCGGGTATCTCTGTGTACTCGGGGTCTTCCTCCACTTGTAATTAGCTGGACGTCGCTATATGATTGAAATACTATCGCAGCGACGGTAAACCCCAATACAACAACAACAAGACGTAGTCATATTACCCAACCAGTCCTGCATGAATAATAATCTTTGTATGCTGAGCGCTTAGCAAGGTAGCTTTACCAGTACCAATATTTCATATCATAATTTCCTACTTACGCGCTGATTAAAAACTCACTCCTTGATACCTTAATGTCAAATTTCGCTGTTCCATTTGTAATGTTTGATGGTCACCTTTATGTATATTGAATGTCACGTTAGGTCTAGTCGCCGTTAATTGGATTTGGCGGGCAATCATCGTGACCCTTTAATGCGTTTGAAAGAGAATAATGATACCGTCTTGACACCCTCTGATCGTTCAAATCACATTTGGATGAACGTTTCTAGGGGAACGTATTTTCAAACCAAATTAGAGCAACAAATTCACGTGGTGCATGAAATCAAAGTTAAAATCAGAAATACCTTCATGATAGTCGGTCCATAACAGCAGCTGATATTGAAGATAAAGCACCACTGCCTTTAAGACTCAGTAATTGAAAAACTATTCACCATAGGGAGAATACGGACCTCGTTTTCAGCAAAGAAAATGAACAAAATATATTGGCCTTTCCAAGCATCATCATAGTTACGTGTCAAAAAATAAAAAGGGCAATAACTTTGTGTAAAACGAAATTAGACGTTCATTATGTCTTCAGATTAGTTTGTGTATTTGCTTCAGTTGCATTCATTTCACATGATGAAAAATATGTTCGCACGTGCCTACACTGCTGAATTAAGTCAAAACGACGCGTGAGCATTACTTCATCAAGTATTCTCTAAAGGCAATATCCGCTAATTTCACCAAAAATAAGTGCAATTGACAAAGTAAAATATTTCCCCAAGACCAAAATGCAATTAATATTAATCGTCTCTTAAAAACGTCTGTAAAAGTAAAACACATTAAACAGGGTAATGTGTTCGCTTTTTCAAAATATTAAAATAAATGTTCCTACGCAACACCGCTTTTTTTATTTTAGTTCGATATTATTGTTCAGTTTTCACCCTAATGTCCGATATTTATTGTCCATAGAAAAATATTTTATGTTATTTCTTGGCTGTTTTTAACATAAAGGATTCCCCATAAAGGTCTTAATTGCGTGCATCGAGCGCTCTTAATTACCCGCAAAGATGGTGTACAGACAAGATTATTCCCGTAAATGTAGGGCAGGTTGTGAAACAAAGTACATTTCGTGAACACCGTAGCTATTCCTAGTCCCCTTAAACTCAAGAGCCACAGAAAATATACCCCAAACAGTAAGAAGTTTCTCCCTATAGTAGTCAATAATTACAAGTCGAAGGATCTTCCATAAACAGAATTGTAACTTCTTGATATTTTCTTCACTTTGTATCACTATTCGGTTTTGCAATAGCAGCACAATAAAGGTGTTATACCCATATGTGAAGCCTTTATCGATTACCTCTATTCCACAAGGGATTATTTGATAGTTTTTCCTTCTTGAAAACCTCCATTTTCCTCTCATGCAGTATCAGAATGAAAAACGACTGTATCTGAAGCAGAGATATGATGTTCAAATACTGATTTACGAGGTGTTGTTTTCTTTTTCAACAGCCACACAAGAATGTTTTAATACCAGTGTATTTTTGTTAAGTGAAACACTTCTCTCCAGTCTGCCAAGCAATACGGTATAGTTATCGCCATTGCAATCTGCCCACCCGCAGCATTTACTGGTATTTATTTTATATCCATTTATTATGACGAATCAATGCAATCAACTTGCACCACATGATTATTCTGTACACAGTTGTATTGGACAGTGTATCGTTCAAATATAGTACGTTATTGGACATTAATCTCAACATCTTGGACACGATCAAATATGTAGGATAAAAGCCGTTCACGAATAAGCATCCGGATGAAACATTTTACATTATGCATTGTTTATAATACAAGTCAATCTTTTGATGAACGAAAGCATTTCGTTGTAAACAAAAACAACTGTAAGTATTCTTTTAATTTATTGCTATGATTTTTTTTTGGTGAAAATTAGATTCACGTTACAGGAAATAAACCTTAATAATTTATAATAAATAATACCAGCTGATCAAGTGTATACTATTAAATTCTGAATAAAAATTGAATATAGAATTAAAAGCTTATTTTATTATAAGTAGCATACCCATATTGCAAGACGATATTGGACGGGCCGTTTAGTTCAATATGGTGTTTGCAATCTGGCTACTTTGCCAAATATATATATATATATATATATATATATATATATATATACATATCCGTATTGGACACTTTAGTGTAAAATAACCTATAAATATATATAGTTTGTTTGAATGAAGAATGGCATTCTGGAATATATTTGCCTTTTAAATGTGGCGCTCAGTAAAAAGTGTATTGAGAATTCATATATTGCACATGACATACGCAATATGATAAGAGTTTTTAATGCAAATGTTTTCTTCTAAACATCCCCCTCAAATCGTCCTTACCCTCGCCCATGTTTATTCAGAAGACGCATGCGGGGGAAATCCTTTCTCAGCCTCCCTACTTGGAAAAAGAGATAGTACAAATCAATGGTGTCTTGGGACCGTAAGCCGAATGAATTACCTTATTTTGAAACATTTTTGTTTGCGTTGCATAGATGCATTTCCCTGATGAATAATTCATATCAAGCGTTGATATTATTAAGCAGGAACTAAGACGCTTCGTTGAGAACCGATCCCTTCTTCATGTACACATATGTGCATTACGAAATCTGCACCAGACAAAATCTGTCACTGAACGTTGTGCATGGCTTCAGGCGTCCATGCAACGCCGGGCTCAGGTTGTTTGAAATATAGCGGTGGGACGATGAATACAGAGGCGAATATGGCACAATGTCATATTTCTTTACGCCAAATGCACTGGGCCCAGCCACTCTTCATTTGAAGACATCCTAAATTTGTGGCAGCTTTGAAAATTCAGACTCAGCAATTTCTTTCTGAAGAACACCTTTCAGTTTTCCATTTTACCATATACAAAATAGATCGACCTTTTTAAAAATAAAAATCGAATGTTTCACATACTTAGTGGGACTTCTAAGTCTATCAACTTAAAGTCATTTCTGCAGACATAAGAATACCGAAGCAAGCCGTAGCAAGCGTAGGCTTCTATATTCTGAAGAAATATCTAAATAAATTTTATCCGATTTAGAAGTCATCCTAATTTCTGAAACACTTGATTTTACCAAATAGTTCGATCTATTTTGTACATGTGAAATAGAAACTAGAAAGATGTTCTATCGAAATTTTCAAAGCTTCTGATTGGCTACTTATTTTTGGTGACTTCTAAGTCGGATAAAATCTAATAAGACATACCTGAAGACAATACAAGCCTCCGCGCGGTTCGGTCTTATATTGTTAGATTACATCTTCGCGACGTGTGGTAGGAGCAGTATAAGAACCGCCAGGGTTGTCCCGTCGCGTCGCGTCTCGCTTTATAAAATGTTCAATATCTTTTCCTATTGTTGAATCAAGGCGATGTTGCGGTGGTATTTCTCGTCTTTAAAAAGCTCTACCGTTTACTAGAATTCTATACATTACCTTGTTCAGCCGTATACACGGGAGCCCTTGGAAGTTTTTCACTCCGCTTAAGACAGCCTACATTATGGTACCATGGAATTATACCACCTTCTCTGGTATTAATTTACGTTTAGCGCGATAATGCAGGTTAAATTTCTTGTTCAAATGAATTTGCAGTGTCACTGTCGGGACTCGAACCCGGGACCTCATGATCCCGAGGCGCATGTCCTACCACTGTCAGAGGACGTGGTTGTTCAATGAAATTCTCGTACAAATACATATGGTTTTGATGTTCACTAAGGTACATGTATTAAAAGATCTGCAAGTTCATCTGTTTATTTGCAATCACCAAGGTCCTGTATTTCTCAGGAGCATTGCGCTCTTCCTTGAGCCTAATCAACGTGCGGAAGTTCGAAAAGACTTATATGGCACGGTATGTTTCTAGTTATTTGCAAATTTATGGAGTTTATCTCCATTTATCTCACACAATATTGCCATGTATGTTATCAGGATCTTCTTTCGTTTGATTTCTAGCCAGATATTGGCCGCTTTAATGGTTCACTAGAGGCCTTAAAATAAGGTCGTTTCGCTACTGAGATGTTATATAATGGCGCAGTTTCATTAGATAGGTAATGTCTTTTACTTCGGTTTTATTCAGAAATCTGAAACTTTGCACTAGCAATTCTCTAAGCTGATGGTGAAAATGACAATAAAGTTTACATAAACTGACGTCAAGTGTCAGCGTATATTTCATTCACTTTGAAAATGCAAATTACAACGCGATCACAGAAGTGGCTCAAGATGGAATAAGAAATTGCCCCACGCTTTTCTAAGGGTACATCCGCTATACTAGATCAAATAGTGTTGTAAGTGTGTTAATATTTTTCATCCAATCCCATTACAGTTGTTATATGGTATAATACATCTTCGGTCTCAGGAGAGTCTAGTTTCCCTTCCCTAGATCAATAACAAGATTGAGAATCTGTTCCCAGCAACGCCGGCCAGCTCCAAACAGCGCCGAAAAACTTGTGAATTTCCTGTATGCTATAATAAACATTGGACAATGAACTTTCAAAGTGAAATTTTCGAACATACATAACTAAAAAAAAACAACGTAATAACACTCATTATATAACATTAATGTACATGGGAGCCTGTACGTGTGTACACCGATGAAGTAAAAACATGGTAAAGTTAAAATTACCATCAATCTTTGGCCTACTTTCATTCTACTGCTTTAAAACTCTCACCTGTCTGTTCTCATATCATCTTAGGAAACTAACCTCCGCTATAAACCAGATTCAGGATTTTTCAAGCTTAACGGTTGTCGACTCGAATCAAACATATCGGAGTCAATGTGTAGCGGTAACGTCTTTCAAAACTACTCTTAGCATAATGTCCTTTCTATTCTCCCGAGAGTTCGGGTATGGCAGAAGAAACACTAATGTGTCTTCTCAAGCCATGAGATTGGGATTATTTCATTTTCCCTTTACATCCCAATGGTTAAGATTTCAAGCAATTTATTGGATAAGCTCTCTTATTGATTTTCAATTCTACATCTTCTCCGACGAGAACTCTATGTCTCTTTTTTCACGACGCTTTCCTTAATTTCTTTTAATAGGTAGTTCACTCGTTTTCACCGATAGAATAATCGCTCAGAGGTTCGAATTTTCAGTAAAAAAAATGTTTTGCCATGGGTTGGATTTCTGAAGCGCATCACTGTATCACAGTGTTATTGCAAATCTTCACTCGTTTATTTCCCTTTACCGGAACACATTACACAATTAGGAAATGCAGTTACAGGACTGGTGACTTACAACATGGACGTTTGAAAGCACATGTGAGAAGAAGGGATGTAATGGACTCCTGACTATCCTTTGTCTATGTGGGATTTTTATTATTACAATGTCTTACTTCCTTAAAGACAATTTCTACAATTATCTCATGAAAATATTTCATATTTTCGTATTTTATGGAAAAAAGTATGTCAAATCTAGAAATGAAAAGAAGTCATCTGACTCATTTTTGAGATAAAAGTTTATCTGTTGAGAAGTTGCAAGAATTTCTCCGTACAAAATGGCTTAAAATTCATGATGAATTTGTACTCGACGATATTGTTTTGCATGCAAAGGTTAAAACGGCATTTATAATGATGCTTTATAAATACTCTATGAACTTTATAATGTCATTTTTTTGTGTGAAAATACCAGCCTTTCTCTTTGATTGTACCGAGTAATGGTTGTTTTCCATACCTTTTTTCGCATTTTCCTTAGAACTCTCTATATGAAACATACTAAATTTCACATACATCATAGAACAATATCTTATTTCAATTAAAAAGATATTTAAAGAATAAGACAGCTTGTCAGCTACAACTACACTGATATCTTTGACTCATGTTAATATAGTAGCTTTTATTCTCTCAGTGCTAGCTTTACTGATTTATTTTTTCGAACTGCTGAGATATAACTTTAAATTTCAAAACAACTTTCGCGGCTGTCGTTACACGTCCGGTAATTATGCAAGTATGTTTGTTACCTCCCTTGTGCACACGATTGCTGCGCATTAATAACTACCGAAATCGTCTTAAATACATACACATGTAATTATTACAGAAAGTTTGGACGGCACGATAAGTATGGCACTTGAACGATTTGTCTGGCCTACATTCCAGGTAATTACACACGGGCGTTTTAAATCTTTTAACTTCAATTGCCTGATATAAACAACTTTTTTGTGTGTTTCAAACATGTATACCCAGGTAGGCAAATTAAAAAAAAAATATATCAGGTTTTCCTTTTTCTTTTCTTTTTGTTTCAGAAGTCCCATTTGTTTGCCATTCTATGCGTGAACTCAATTCTCTCTCAGGTGCAAACACTTCTTCAGAACTATTTGCACACTAGATCTGCCACCTGATCTTCAGCATTATTTGCACGCTACCGCCTGATTTGTCGATACTTCTGGCTTTATCTTTCACCGACAGCGGGTCACCCTGTTCCGCTATATATCCTTATTTGCCTTGATAATGCCTTGAGAATTAACATCTTGTCTTTGACAGACAGTGTCTACAGTTTTTAAGATATAATTCACCAAAATTCAATTTAAGTTAAATTTATCTATTTTACCGTCGATCTTTAGATAAGTTTTTACAGCTATATTTATTTTCTAAAACAGTGCGGGGATTGGACCAGTGCTGGGGTGTCATGAAAAGAGCTTTTTTTCCAAACAAAAGGGTTTAAACGGACAACCCCAAGTCAGTAGGACACGGCGCCCTTGATTCCATATTAATCCGGGGTTTTTTTTCTGTACCATGACCAGTGCGTCAGTGTCTCATCACCAGTGTTACACAGTGACTACATATAGTTCAGCAAACTCCACGCAGAAGTTACCTCCCCTTACAGTTGTAGATAACCACTGCCACCACAAGTAAAAATTGACAGATTTAACTAATTTTTCTTTTTCCCAAAAAGATTTATTTTACTGCAAGTGTCATTTCACAAAGTATGTTTTCTTTAATAAACATTAAATATCGCCTCGTGGTAAAAAATATTTTTAAAAAATATTTTTGTTGTTGTGACGGCAGACGGAGACGCCATTTTGTTAGTTTACCATTATCACGTGATATTTGTGACGGCAGTGATTTTTTTGCTTGTAAGGGAGATAACTGTGTGGAGTTTGATAATTCAGATATGTCGGTCATTTGAAAATCAAATTATTCAAAACTAATATTAGTTAGCTATTGAAAACTATTGAATGAAGTTCTGTGAAGCGGTCTAAAGTATACAAAAATACTACCCGTGGTAATATCCTTTCTATCATCTCTTATGCCTCTACACCATATAAATTGTTGATTCCTGTAGAGCGTAAGAAATACAGACACTTAATTTGTGCTATATGGCGTGACAATCACCATCTACGTGCCTTACAAATGATGAAAATGTCTGCGTATGATATGATAACACTGCTTTATCTACTGTAGAATCATTAGTCTTCGTGGGTGACTAATTTTGTGCAGATTTCGTGCATGGTTTTGGTCAGTAATTTTCATCCCAACGAAAATTGTTCATAAAGTAGATTTCATTATTTCTAAAAAATGTAACAACCAATATATATCCCAACGAAATTGATTTTATTACACAGTCCACGAAATCAAATGTCTACAAATATTAATGATTTTAAAATATATGATTTCTATTGACATTATTCTGTCTACGCACATTGATTGTGATAACTATACCTGTCCTAAAATCCTTGTTTTTGATGACCATATATAGTCTATAAGCCTTGAACGCATACAGATTATTTGCTTTGAACGTGGACACAATGTCTAGAGCACTTGCCTTGTACGTTGTAAGTTGTAACCAAGTCTAGATTAATTGTCTTTTACGTAGAGACCATGTCTTGTCTACTTGCCATGTCCATAATAACCCTGTCTGATCAACTTGCCTTGAATGTGGTGACCATATCTAGATTCGTTGTCTGGCCTACTTGCTTTGTACTTTATGATCATATCTAATCTACCTGCGTTGTGCGTGATGGCCATGTCTAGTCTACATATTTTGAACGTGGTATCCACGTCAAGTATATTTGCCTTGAACGTTGTGACCATGCCTAGCTACTGGCCCTGTCTATGGTGACAATGTCAAGTCTGACTGCCTTTTACGTGATGACAATGTCAGGTCTACTAGCCTTGTACATGATAATCATGTCAAATCTACTCGCCTTGTACGTGATGACCATGCCAAGTCTGTTTGCCTTGTTCGTGATGATCATGTCTAGTCTACTTGCCTTGTACTCGGAGGCCGTATTTAGCCTAACGGCCTTTTACGTGATTACTATATAAAGTATACTTGCCTTGTACATGCACGTGGTGACCATGTCTAGTCCGGCTGCCTTGTACATGATGATCATGTCAAATCTACTTGCCTTGTACTCGGAGACCATATTTAGTCTTATTGTATTGTACGTGATCAACATGTAAAGTATACTTGCCGTATACGTGATCAATATGTCTAAGTTTTCTTGCCTTGTACTCGGAGAACATATTTAGTCTAAATGCTTTGTGCGTGATTACCATGTAAAGTCTAATTGCCTGTACGTGGTGGCCATGTCTAATCTACTTGCATTGTACGTGGAGTCCATCTTTAGTCTACTTGCCTTGTACGTGATTACCATGTCTAGTTAACTTGCCTCGCACTCGGACACCATTTTTAGTCTAATTGCCTTGTACGTGATGACCATGTAAAGTATATTTGCTTTGTACATGTACGTTATGACCATGTCTAGTCTACCAGCCTTGTATGTGGAGATAATGTTAAGTTTACGCCATGCCTTTGTGATTATATGATACAATACATGATCACTGGGTCTCATTTTTGTTGAAACTATCGCATCGTAGTAATATGCATGTCATTTACTCATGATATTCATGTCATTTATTCGTAATATGGATGTCATTTACACTTTCCTAACGATATGTGATATACTGTGGTATCTTACTACAACGTGAAGTGAAATATTATGTAGGTTTTAATATACATGTATGTCTATGTTTTGATCTGAACCTTTATATGACACGCTGGCAAAATAATTCTACAACTTCAAAATATATCACATCTGTTGAATTGTCCAACACGTATGTAAAGTAAACAATATGTTTTGTTCAAGACAACTACCGCCTTCCAGCTGGCTTGCGGTAGGTCGGTGGTTCTACCCGGATGCCTCCGTGCATTCAGGGTCTTTCTCCACCTGTAATTAACTGGACGTCGCTTTATGACTGAAATACTGTCGCAGCGACGGTAAAATCAATCAATCAATCAATCAATCAATCAATCAATCAATCAATCAATCAATCAATCAATCAAGACCACTACCATGGGATGTCTATACTACTCAGAGTGTAGTACAAAGTACCAAAATCAAGAGTGTCAATCGCGAAACGAAAAAAAATGACAGAATTATAATTTTCATAAAACTCACTTTCAAATTTCACAGTGATTTCTTGAATTCTTAAACTACGTATGTGGGCTTTATAATTAGAACAAATATGACAGGGAGAACTATCCATGTTTATAATTGCATTCATTGCTTTTAACTATCTATTTCCATACATCCATCTAATATACTCATTAAAGCCTGATAAATGCAACAAGAGGGCCAAGATGGCCCTAGATCGCTCACCTGAGAAAAGTATCATTCATTGCCTGTACAAAACAGATTGCTTTAGAATTAAGATGATGAGGTGAAACAATGTTCAGGAATTTTCTGACCCCATCCACAAAAGATATCATCATGACAAACATTCTGACCAAGTTTGAGGAAGATTGGATCAAAATTGTGGCCTCTAGTGTGTAAACAAGATTTTTCTAAGATTTGACCTACTGACCTACTTTTTGATCCAACCTGACCCATTTTCGAAAGGGTTCAAGATATCATCAAGACAAACATTCTGACCAAGTTTGAGGAAGATTGAATCAAAATTGTGGCCTCTAGTGTGTAAACAAGATTTTTCTAAGATTTGACCTACTGACCTACTTTTTGATCCAACCTGACCCATTTTCGAAAGGGTTCAAGATATCATCAAGACAAACATTCTGACCAAGTTTGAGGAAGATTGGATCAAAATTGTGGCCTCTAGTGTGTAAACATCAAATTGTTGACGGACGACGGACGACGGCCGACGGACAATCAAGTATCCCAAAAGCTCACCCTGAGCTATGCTCAGGTGAGCTAAAAAGCGAATTAAGGATATGTTTTACTTCCATAACATCTCACTTTATTTACAGTTTGTCCTACTTAATCGTCCAATGAAATTCTTGTTATTTCGTTCTAATAAAAAGAATTCTTAAAACATCACGTGAAGATGTCAATCAAACGAAATACGGGTCCATAATGCGAGGTCAAAGGCAAAGCTGTTTGCGAACGTGACAAACTGTAAATATATTATCGATATATATTTTATATTCTAAATTTCATGGATATGTCACAGTGCACCGTTTCGCGACGCTAGCGATAAATTCCATAAACCGAAACATCTGTATCACTTTTAAATTGGGAATGGAGTTACGTGTTTTGTACCATAACGCAGAGTGATGCACAATGTTGCTGTCAGATGCTTTGTAATTAATCACTTCATGATTAGATAACTGCGCATCTGAACTTAACGCCGTACATTTTATTTTTCTGCCATAAAGCACTCAAAACGAAACCATATTTCACAAATAAACGCAAGTATTGTTAAAACAAAACAGCTTATAAACATGCGAATCCAAGATGCTAAACATTGAGCCATCCGGCCGCAAAACAACTCGGCATCAACCGTGCAATCAACAAATAAGGCAATTAAAGCATCTGATACTTCATCAATTATGCTGCATGTCTAAAAATCAAGCAATGGCGGTATCGACGTGAGCCTTTACCACCGATAGCCTATAAAGTAAGAAGGAAATTATACAGTTTATGATTCAAGTGAAACGAGTTTGCGTGCATTAAGTGTCGGTGCCTGCTTTTAATACCACCGATCGCCTCTTTCACTTTATTTTCCATCGATTTCAGGAAGCTATTTTAAGAAAAAGAAGGTTAGGTCAATGTTATGATGAACCAAATGAGTCTTTAATTGAACGAAGAAGGCATTTTCTGGACAGAATAGTCTTTTAATCAATATTGAGACATTTTCTTTTTATTTACAGTCAATGTTCTTTCCGTCTTTAAATCGAAACTTTTGTGTATCTAACTCGAAAAATAACATTGTAGACGGCCGATCAACTTCGATTTGAATTTTGGCACGTGAGAAATACGTCTAGGCTAATCAGTATAAAAGTGCCCTTTTAGATAGCCAAACTGGTTTAGTTCTGATAGCTGGTATTTTTAAGGAGAACAGATTGCGTTTAAATTCAGTAAAACTGCAATATCTTGGAAATAATTCAATTTTAAGAAGCACAAATTATAAAATTATACCGACCATTTGGTTTAAAACTTAGACGGATTATCTACTAGTTTAAAGATTATCTGAAAATATCTTGCTTATACTGACTGCTGAAACTGATCAAATCAATTCTTATATTGAAGCCTAGTGTGCACACTTGATCCAGTGAAATTTTAATCTCAAAATTTAAAAAAATTAAGATCTGCTTGCGACCATGAAATTATAAATGGCAGTTTATACACGTAGAAATTGCACACACATTTTTTCTTCTTCTCCCTCCTCCTCCTCCAAGAATACTGAACCAAACAAACTTATACATACTATGAAATGGGTAGATACAGTAAAATCACGAATTTTTGTTGACATTAGATTTCGTTGATTATTTACTAAGAGCAAGAGGTCTATTTTAAATACGGTATATTAGTGAATTAACTTAAGGAATGCAATGAAAATTAGTGTCCCACGAAAATAAACGATTTCATAGTGAATATACGGTGATTCCTTACCATATAGTTAACCGTGAATCGATATATTTAACAAAGACCTAAACTACAATTCATCTTATCTTTCAACAATTATCTGCCTTTTTAGATGAAGGGTATTGTCAACAATATGTTAGTGGAAATGTGTTCAATGCAGAGACAAGAGAATGTGGCCTGGATCATTCTAGAGGCCCACCGGGGAACCTAGTACAAGGGTTGTCAATAGGAAATATGATATAAGTATTGACATTAATGCCCATCATTCTTCCAAAACCAATGAATATTCTTCGAACAGAAGAACCAGTTTACTAAGAGATACAGTCTGTATGTTCTCGTTGACAACAACATATCTTCAATGCATAAATGAAAAAAATATGTTACAAAAGATTGTTCGATTGTTTACATCAGATACTTCAGAAAATACGTCAGAAAATTGACGAAGGTATGCGGAACATGCAAATTAGTCATTTTTATAAACATCTGAATGATTAAAGGTAAAATATTTTATTTATGTATTGTAGTAACGTTGTCGTCAACGATTATGTACAGATTGCATTTCGTAACAAATCTGTATTACACACGCTTTTCTGTCCGAAGAATATAAACTGCTGTAATTCATTTTAATATATATGATGTTTTTTTTAATTTGACATCAAACATACAATTTTGGCTGTTACAGTTTGAACATACATGTATAAGTATTAAAAAAAAAGTATTGAAAGAAAAAAAATCAAAATATTTTAATAAAGCTAAGAATTCAAGTAGACCCTGATTTATTTCCAAAATACCCAGTGTCTATTTCGGCTTTGGGGTTACTTTCGGCTTAATTCCTTGTTTCAGACATTCATTTTCTTCCAAATTCTTGAAGATCCCGTGAGAAACAGAAAGTACGGTAGACCCTCTGTTAAGAGTCGCCTACATACAAAGAAAATCTTATTTACCTGTTGCAGGTATCTCTTGGCTGTAAGGTTGTGGCTGACCTCTATGAGATTTCTTCTGAAATTCTTTTCCCATTCAAAAACCCTGAAATAGTAGAATATATGAATACATTAATATCATATTTATTATATGTTTAATTGGTTTTGTAAATTCTGTTTACCTGAAGGTAGATAAAGTAATGCAAGTAATAAGTATATACTGCAAAACTTCAATAATACGACCGGTCATGGGACGACAGTCAGCTGGTCGTTAAATGAGGTGGTCTGAGAATCAAGTCAATTTACTTCCACTGTACTTCCACTGTACTCTCTCACGTACGTAGCTAGGAATCGAACCCGGGACGCATTGGTGAGAAGCGAGGCGCGTTACCACTACATTCCATTTTATTTCATGACATCATGCCATTTGGAAATATGCAAGCAAAACGACGTTATACAGCAGTCGTTGACTAAATATTGACCCTTGAAAACGCGCCTTAAAAATGAAAATGACTCCGGTTTGAAGACTTAAGTCACGTAACTATATGAATGAGGAGGGGGAAAAAACAACAACAAAAAAACACAAGAAAACATTGCTTTGTAAAGCTTTATCAAATAAACCCCGTGATAAATTAAGAACGTAATGGAGCAAATAAAATGGCAAATTTACAGGCTAAAAATCCCACGGACGATAAATTATATCGGGTGTTGGTATCTGACGATGAATAGTTACCTGTCTTACAAACACAAACATATTTTATTTCTAGCATTTTCTCCCTGAAAATGGCATTTCTATTCTCAAAACCTTAAAAACACAAACATATTTTCTTTCTAGCATATCCTCACTGAAAATGGCATTTCTATTCCCAAACCTTAAAAATTGCAGTCATATAGAATTTTAGATTTAAGTTAATGATAATCTCATTTTGAATTATTCAATGAAACAATGGGATTGGTCTTCTCTTTATAGGAAAAGCTTACATATAGGTATAATATACACATGGGAAAGTACTGTTATAGCTCCATTGCTTGGCGCTTAGCGTATATGAGTAGTTCCAGCACTGTATGGCCCGGTGTCAGGATAATGTGACTGGGTGTGGTGTCGTGCCACATGTCTACGGCGTGATACAGCAGTTGGGCAGCACTATATCTGTCTCAAGAAGACATAGTCTCCAAATGACTGAAATATTGTCGGTGGGACGTGAAACCCATGCAACAAACAGACATTAACATTGAAAAAAAATCACGTTTCAGTGTAACTTTTTTTTATATCATATCGATTACATTTCAAATGATTATCACAAACTAATCAGATGACAACGCACATGTTTTTATCATTAGAAAACTAAACACACTCAGTACAACCCATATGCGAGATCGGTCCAAGGAACTGTTGTTGCACAGCGAATATATCGCGGTTAGTTATGCTAATTATGTTTCTTTATTGGGTTTGACGTCCCACCGACAGTATTTCAGTCATTTGGAGACGATGTTTATGCCCCTTATATTCTATGCGCCAAGCAAGGAAGCTACAACAGTACCATTTTTTACGACTTTGGTTTGTCGCGGCCGGGGTTCGAATCCACAACCTCCCGCTCCCCAAGGCGGACGCTCTATAACCACTCGGCCATGTAGGACGATACGCTTATTTTATGCATGACTGTACTAGCAAATAATTACATTACCAAGGATGTGCGGACCATGCCATATTTAATTTACTCCTCATGGAGTTTCATGTGATGAAAAAAAACAACAACAACAGACATGTCGCTAAACGTGAAAATAAGAGGTCTGGAAAAAGTTACTGATAAGAAATTAAACGATAGATTACGAGTCAGTGCAGCAAGAGAACACAAGAGTATTACGTTACAAAGAAAGAGTTATGTAAATGTTAAAGATTTATTGTTTCATAAAATATATTGAGATGAAATATACCGGTCTTTCATGATCTGTTGCAATGCATTTGATATCCTTTAATACGGACTGTTATCCTGATGATCTCTTTTAAAGTAAATAATAAAAAAGTGAAATGTTTCAAAGATGTCGAAAAATAAATCAATATGGTAAATATGTTCCTAGTGTTACAGCGAGTGAGAAACAAGCATCAAGAGTTCCGCAAAAATTGTCAATCAGGTCATTAAAACGTACTGTAGAATCGCGCACGCGGTTGGAGATGTTTGTACTCTGCTACACTGGACAGTGTTACTGTAATTAGTTCCATATGTTTTCATCCTAAAACGGGTAATATCGATCACCACTTGAATGGATAAAAATGATGCCGACTCTGAACTTATTTTACCCTGGTACACTATTAATAGGTTTGTAGAGAACAAAAGTCGAGTTAGAAATGATTGTCTGCCCATCTTTTAAATTACATGCTTCATAAATGTAAAAAAAAGAAACGATTCCCTATAAACCGAGTAAAGGTGAAGCATGTTCAAATTGTAGTTAAAACGCGTTTAAATTTTTATTGAAAATAAAGTTATCATATGTATGAAATATCGTGACATATTGAAAGAGATGAAACAAAACATAAAAGAAGCATATATGTTTTCATTGAGGATTGCTCCCGTGTCTGCAGCTCATGTTAAGTGATACTTCAAAGGCTGACCGAGCAGGTCGTAGCGGTGGTTTGTGTACGGGTCAGGCACTACAAGAGGGCGCTGTTAAGTGTTTACCACGGAATCACCCTTGTGGTGGTGGCACATACTGGAGAGCATCATGAATAATGTAACAATATCTAACTCTGAAGTGCCGGTATCACCTCTTTTTATGCAGCCGTGAAAATCGACGTTAATGATTGTACAGAGTCTGCCTCAGAAACTCGGATATTGATTGTTAGATGTAAAAAAGCACCTCTTAGATGTCTGAACCACTCAGAAAATAAAAAAATCTACTTTCAAAATCAGCGAAAGGAGGCTGAATTGACAATCAGAGAAAAACAGAAGAAAAGGCTTAAGAATAAATGTTAAAAATGGCAAAAAAGTTCTAAAAATAAAGCAGTTTTTTTAAAATAAAAAAAACAAAAAACAAGAGGGCCATCATGGCCCTGAATCGCTCACCTGATTATAAATGAGCAACATATGTTGGATTTTTCATATTGACCTACTTTTTTACCCCACATGACCCACTTTTTAACTTGTCCAAGATTTTATGGGAACAGACATTCTGACCAAGTTTCATGAAGATATAGCCAAAAATGTGGCCTATGGAGTGTAAACAATGTTTTTCTAAGATTTGACCTCATGACCTCTTTTTTTACCCCACAACTTGTCCAAGATTTTATGGAAACAAACATTCTGACGAAGTTACATAAAGATTGGGCCAAAAATGTGGCCTCTAGAGTTTTAACAAGGTTTTTCTAAGATTTGACCTCATGACCTACTTTTTGACACCACATGACCTAATTTAAAACTTGTCCAAGATTTTATGGAGAGAAACATTCTGACCTAGTTTCATGAAGATTGGGCCAAAAATGTGGCCTCTAGAGTGTTAACAAGGTTTTTCTAAGATTTGACCTTGTGACCTCTTTTTGACCCCACATGCCCATGAACTTGTCCAAGATTTTATGAAACAGACATTCTGACCAAGTTTCATGAAGATTGGCCAAAAATGTGGCTATGGAGTGTAAACAATGTTTTTCTAAGATTTGACCTCATGTTTCCCCACATGCCCATGACGAAGTTTCATAAAGATTGGGCCAAAAATGTGGCCTCTAGAGTGTTAACAAGGTTTTTCTAAGATTTGACCTCATGTATTCAGATGAATGTGGTTTCTTTTATGAACAAACGATCGTGCCAGTTAGCAGTGGAGTGATCTCCGTACTACGGAATCCAGTTAGTGCCATTTTGAATGTCGTGTGTCGCTGCATGAAGGCGACGCACGACCATTTAAAACGAAGCACGACAATCGTAAACGACACACGATATTATAAAACGACACACGACAAGGCGACACGACACTCGACATTATAGCGTACAAATGTCGCATGAACTCACCATAATTTTTAACGAAATATCGCAATAAATATCGAGAGTCATTTCAAAATGTTGTGCGTCGCGCGCATTGTCGTGTGTTGTTTCATAATGTCGTGCTTATATCTTGTGTCGCGTGGAAGGGTCGACGCACGACAATTGCAAACGACACACGACAACGCGACACAACGCGTGACATTATAGCGCGTTGATATCGTTGAATTGTCGTGTGTCGTGTTACAGTTTAATCGCGACACACGACATTATAAAACGCCGCGCGACAATGCGACTCGATACACGACAATGCAACACGACACTCGACATTATAGCGCGCAAAAAGCATGTGTCAACCGGTATCTGTACCGAGATATCGGTATATGTCTAGACACACGAACAAATATACTTTGAATGAAACATAAGAGCTTGGTATATGTCTACACACAAGAGCAAATATACTTTGAATGTAACATAAAAGCTTGTTTATATCTATGAACAAGCGCATATCTTTGAACAGATGATTGCATCTACGAAATGATGGAAACATGCAATCTTTTGACTGCGTCTGCAAGAGTTGCTTTTGTGTCTCGTAAATGCTGATATTACTGTCATCATGTCTTCAGTCTTAACATGTCTAATACATTAATACACTATCATATAATTCAAATTGACACCATCTCACAATGCGTCAAAAATCGACCAAGCGCTGCAAAG
>CM037786.1:30862909-30912909 GCA_021229015.1 Solen grandis
TCCGTTTCACATATAGATGCTAAATTTTCTGAATCTTTGATATATAAGCATTTTTCTTGTATAAATCGACAGAGCCTACAAATAATCTAACTTGAGAGATGTTCTCTGTTTTCAAACTTGATACTTTACGTCTGTCAAAGTTGGAACACTCCTGAGGGATCGTGTATATGGTAGATACAATGTATTGCCAGTGACATCTGTTGTTATTTCAGTATATGACTTCATCATCTCTGCATGTTTATACAGTATTAATCTTACATGTCAGATACCGTCGTCAATGTTGGTATGAGACAAACAGCGTCTAGATAATCATGAATTGTTAAAAGAGAAAAATCAAAGAGCTGACGCACTAAACACGGTGAATTAATTGATAAAAGAAAGGTCATACAGTATATTAGAACGTGTTTATCATATCCGACAGAGAGATACCTGCTAGAACATGAATGATTATTCTTATTTAGTTATAATGACTGAAGGTTCGGTTGGCTGTTCAGTCATTTTAATACTTTGCTAAAATTAACAAGCAAGTGACATGCGCATAAATGTAATGTACCATTGAAGGAACAGTGGCAAATTCACACTCATAAGACAGTGATAATATCTTTGTTTGGATGTGCTAAGCTCTATTGCAATTTTTAAAACACTAGGAATCAAATTTTGTATCTCAATATCGACATTTTCTATCTCTGTTATGTTATTGCTGCACGATTATTTGGCGGAATCACTCTGAAGAATTCTGGGAAAGTGTAAATATGTAGATTCCAATGCTGCGTGAAGACCCCGCCGCAAAAAAGTCTCCTATTCCATTTGCGCGTGTTTTAAATGTGAGAAACATCTTAGGCTTTCTAACTTTTTATAAAAATACTCGTATAGCTAACAACAGATCTCGATGTCTCTGTTTCATGAAATATTTGACAGTTTCAGGTTTTTCTCCCTTACATATTCCCCATTTTACCTACCCTAGCAACAGTTAGTCTCGAAGCATGATAGGACACACGCCAGAGGCTGTTGCTATGCAATATCGGTAATAAAATGTTAAATTTTACCTGAAGCTTCGTAACAAAAATATTATGATTTGTTTCTTGATAATTAGATTGGGAAAAATGAATATAATGATATATACATGTAATGCGTTAAAAAAACATTTCATCATTTTGTCTTTGACACGTGATATATATATATATATATATATATATATATATATATATATATATATATATATATATATATCTGCCGGGACTACTTTTTTCATTATAAATGAAATGCAGTAGCATAAAAAAAAAAAATTTTAGTGGTCATCTCCAAGTGATATAATTTTCACATTTTCATGATATTATATCACTGCTCGATGAGATCCAACCGTATCCACTCAAAATAAACAAATATCCTCTCTGTATATGTCCCGTACGGTATGGTTTAAGAGATCCTCGACTTTCACATAGTTAATTTCTCTCTCTTTTTTTTCTTTAAATACCAAATTGATGTCTTAATCCCTGTTTGAAACTTTGTTTCGAGTAGTTAGTTTTGATGTACTGTGTCAATGTTGGTGTTGTTGGACGTTGGTTGTAATGTTGTTGATGGTGGTGGTTTTGGTGTTACACTCGTCTCCCGTGAGTAGTCGACCCATTGATGTTCGTAGGACAGGCGGGTGTTTCATGATCGACCAGTGCCTATACTTAACACGTTTTCTTTTGTGCATTTTTTTTTCTACATAATTTCTCTGAAAGACTTATAAAAAAACTCAAAGTTTTAGACTGATCTGAGAATTATGAGGGTTATGAACAGAAAGCAAGCTTTTGAAAATATTGTTGTTTTCTTCTTTTTCTGTTTGAAATCGATGCATTGAAAGAAAAAACTCTGTCTCTGGGTTGCTATAGAAACCAGTATCCCTGAGGAACAGAAATGTTTTTCGCATTTAACTTGGTTTCACGGTAGATCTTCCTAAGCCTCCTACAGGCGATGTCTGAATTACGGATATTTTTCTTTAGTGGCAAAAATAAATGAGGCGCATTTGACCACATTGTAAGAGCTTACTTAATGGGCATTTCACTTTCATGAAATGGACCTGAAACACGTTGCCAGACAAATGTTCACACTGTGAATAGCATTGGATGATAAAGAACATTATCTGCGGGTTTAAATATCATGGTTAATGGATATTGTACAGGTCCTCTTAAATCATTCTTATATATCCTCCCTTTTAAAAGTCAACGCATGCAATTTATCTAGACTTCGTAAAAACTTAAAAGCTTAAAAATTGTATGTTTTACAATCTCACGGAATTTACAATAGTTTCTATACTGAAATTATTTTAGCGTATATCTTGACCAATTTAATTTCGTTTTATTTAATATAGGATTTATATCATTTCGGTATAAGGTAATCCATCCATCATTAGATTATAATCATGGTATTTCAAATGCTTAATAGACTTTAGCGCAGACACAAACATCTATCAACTTGGAAATATAGACTTTTGCTCAAATTGTATAAGGGCTTGTATTTAATTTAAAACTTCCATGGTCACTTGATGGCCCATGATCATAATTTAATGATGGATGGATTACCTTAAAGCAAACTGATTCCAGGGAATCAGTTTGGTCAGTCAACAGATGCTTATAGGTGCAGTCTTTATTGACTTTGAAACCTTCCTGTATGTCAATTTCATTATCTCGGTCTTTTTCACGCGTTATATGTCACAAAACCTGAAGGAATGAGACCTTCCCGGGGAGTCTATTGCATTAAATGGCGATAATAGCTCACGACCGTGTTCTGTATTATATGATATAATGCTAAAGCTCAATAGCTCATTTTATTTCGTGTGCAGCTACGGGCAAAGTATTTCGCAGAACGAGGAGAAATATAGACCGGAAAGAAAATCGCTCAAATATTTTTATGTCAACCGAATTCAAAATACTTTCTTCAGATCTATTAACATTTTCGAAATAATCTCTTTAGCAAATATCCATAAAATACATGGTGTTCCAACGACAGAGAGACGTAACCGGCAGAATGTAAAAGCTTTTAATAGTTTAAATGAATATGAAAAAAGGTAGATGTTTGCATACAGAATAAGACAGACACAGAAAGTGTGATAAACATTTTACATGAGAAAATAACCTCATTTGAACAAATGTTTATGTAACCTGACTCAATCCAATCAGCTCTATTTTAGTCACCCACTTAGAGACTGTGGCCGTATGAGACAGCTTTGTTGCTACCCGATTGTGGTCTCACGTTAAGTTTAAACTTATTTATTCTATGCCGATTTGAAAGCACGTTCTTATATCAATCCCTCTCGACGCTCCCTGGTTGGCATTAGTATTTTGCGCCTGGAAAGGTCATGAAATCCTTGCTCTCAACGGAATTCGATGCCATAATTTGCTGATCCCCAGTCATAAACTACAGGACCATGGCGCCCTTGTCATCATGTCGTTGACCTGGAGATATTATATTAACGTTTCCATTATCTTGTCACGTGTCCGTGACGTGCATACAACCGGAAGTGCTTATTATAATCGACCTGTAAAACATCCTGCATAGAATGACAATTTTACGACCTTTATCTAGAAATGCCACCTTTTGATAAATTCTGCAGAAATTATTATCAAAAATGACTATAAAAGCTTTACACTGTTGCTCCCATGAGTGCTAGGGGAGTGGATGATAAAAGGAGTGATTGGTCGTGAGCAACAAATGAATTAACGAAATAAATGTCAGTCAATTAATGATAAGATAGACAAGGATTAGGGTAAAACAAAAGGATTAGGGTAAAACAAAACCTCAGTCAGGTATCGGGTGAGATGTCTTCATGAAAGTGAATATTAAAATCAGGAAAATACTTTATCTGTTGTTTTTGCTGTTGTTATTATTATTGTTGTTTCGTTTCATTTCGGTGACAAAACAAAACAAAACAAAAACAAACAAACAACAACAACAACAACAAAAAACCCAAAATAAACTATAAATTTTTAAAAAAAAAAAAAAAAAAAAAAAAAAAGTATGCACTATTCATTACATGTGGAATATTTTATAAATGAAATGAACGCTAAACGCTAAAATGACTTTTTTTTTGTAATTGTGTCGAATTCCTTTTAATATATATCCTATAATTACCGAACGAGGATCAAATTTTAAAACTTTGTTATAAGAGAAAATGTTTCATTTAACATGAGAGATTAATTGTAATAAATCCGATTTTAGATGCATAAACACGGTCGTAAGATTTACACTGTCTGACAAAGTGCGATTGACTTGATATTCCATTAGTATGTTGTCTCCAGCATTAATCATTGATTCGTGTCGACTCCAATAATGCAGTCGTCTTCATAAAAAACAAAAAACAAAAAAAAAAAAAACGAATCAACATCACCGAATGATGATGTAGAACTACATGTATTACTACGCGAAGTGATAAAAGAGGAAATTTGTCACTTAAATAGGCACGTAATTTGTTCTATGCATAAAGAAACCCTGATAAAAATCATAAACACAAATGGCTATTGCTATAAAAGTAATTGAAAGGAGCATGACTAGGTCAAACAAACTACGATAGTAGAATTTATACCTGTCTACATAAAGTTAAAAAAATAATAATAAAACACTCAAACAGGCAGCATCAGTCCGATCACAAAGTTTTTAACTTTGCAAGTCAAGTTTGCAGTGTTGAAACAAATTCATCAATTACAATTACCTACTTTCATAAAATATTCTGTTTGTTTGATTTAAACAAAACATAACTGTAAATTTTTTTAAATTCTTATAAAAGTGATACAGGATCAAATGACATGTCTACCATCAATTTTACGTAGAGGTATGGTAAATTCTTAAGTTGTTTTTTTTGAAGAAGAAGAATTTGTTTTTTATTTTGATATTTTGTATAGCATTCAAGAAAGGTGTTTATTATATTCGAGGAGAACCTTTCCTATTAAATTAGCAGTTTCTACCACAGGACAATAAAACTGTCCTCCTTTTCAACGTATGGTAGGAAAGGTTTGCGTTTTGATGTAAATGTGTTAGATCTGATCTTTATGGACTGACAAAGAAAACATGGCGAAAGTTCTCGAATATAATGATTCTCCCCTCGTATGTCAGGGGAATGAAATATTACAGAAAGTCTGACCTGAGAAAGTCTGACCTCAGTAAATGTCTCTTGTTTTTCACGCGTTTCGCTCTTTTATTGTACTCCTCAGTACTTGTAAACGTAAAATCTTACCGATGTAAGAAACACCTTCAGCCTGATGCTAGTTTTGCTAAAGAATGACAGTATTACAAAATACTGCAACAACGTGGAGTTTTGATTTGAACTAAAACATATAAATTAAAATCAGGGGGCTACAATACACTCGTTTTAGAGATCTAGCTAATGGCAAACCACCATTTTTTTTTTTACTAAAATTGGTAAAAATCGATGAATTTAAAAATAATGAAAATGAGAAAAAATTGAAACAGTTTATATTTAGAGAATATATTAAAACAATAATTTCAGAATATTTTATCACAGCTTGTAAATGCTACTATATTCTATAAGTTACAGATGAAAACACTGTCAAACATACACGGAAAACATACAATGATCCTAAAATTTCCATTGGGAAAGGACAAAGATGTATACAAAAATACACAAAAGTTTAAAACTAAACATATGTATGTTTTTTTCTTGATTAAAAAGATATTTCTTTATATTTTTTCCAGATGAAATTCACTCATACAAAGATCTATACACTGGTGTGTGTGTAAATCTCTGACTGGAAAAAAAATCTAAAGATACAAAACCTGTATACTTCATGTTTTGGGGTTTTTTTTTTTTCACTAAAACCATTTTCATTGAAATTTTAGCCTTCGCATCAAACGCTAAAATGTAACTTGCAGGATCTTCAAATTGCGCAAAGATACTAAAGATAATGCCTTTAACACAAGTATCTTATAATTTGGATTGTTTTTCAACACCCAACTTAAAATAAATGAGAATGCAAAAAAACAACAACAAAAAACAACAACAAACAAACAAACCAAAATTAAACTCAATGTCAACCAGCTGAAACCACCTTTAATAGAGGGAAGAACATAGGAATACAAATGACAAACAACCTCTCATTGAAACTTCAGTAGGGGACAAAGCATCAAGAATTACCAATTATTGTCATCACCTATACACCAAATGCCTGAACCTCCAACTTGTAGATCGGCAAGTTTTCCCCGGAGAGCGTATTATACACGTCTGTTTTCAATTGCTTCCAACTGAAGTGTTTATTTTTGTTCAGATATTTTTTTCCCAAAGCCTGTATATTGGTAATGAGATTTTCCGGTGCGTTATGCAAAACTTAAGTTAAACGGGACATGGTTAAAGCTAAATTCTGAAAGAAAGTATACATTTTTACTGATGTTTTCCAAAACGATGTGTAAAATTCAGTTGTTCATGTTTCCTATGCGTACTCTCTGTTAGACACAAAGATGAATATTTAAATTGAAGGGCGAAAGTTTCGATGGGTGACAATCAGGCAGATAGAGAGAAATAGTATGCAATTTAATCTCGTTTAATGACTGACATGTCAAAAAAAGGCAGACAGACGACATGATATAATCGACATTCTTCTGATGATCTAACGCATTGCCAGAACACCTGGCATGACGGACAGACGACAAACTTTAGTGTTGAAGTCTGGTGGCGCCATTTTACAGTTTAGCTATTAATTCTACGTTCAATCATGAAATTGAAGAAACCAAATGACATTGAACTCGAGCGTTAAGTGTCACGATAACGCCCATGAGCAGACGACCGATGTCAACAAACTCCATTAAATCTTTTCTTGCTTCTGTGACAAACGGGAAGAGAGAAATCCACTTGGAAAACAAGAGACCTTATCTACCCCGGGGCTTATTTAGAGTAAAACGATGTTGACCTCTGTTGACCTCTGTTGATTACCAATAATGAAACAAGTTTCAATGTGTTTTTGTTGTTTTTTTTGCAGAGCGGCAAAACAAATGCCATTGTCCGTTTACAATATAGATATGGAAGCGACAGTTAAAAAAACGTGCATGAATAAAAATATGCATAAATACACAAAGGGAAAAACAAAGCCGATGGCCTTCTGGGTATCTGTTATTGTTCAGCACAGCGCTGTGTTATCGTCATTATTAAAGACAAAAAGGATACCCAAAGGGAACAACAGAGTTGATGGCCTCCTAGGCAGATCGAGATCAAGTCGAACCATTTTTCTAGATACCATATCTTCTGAAGTCAGTGACAGTGATCCCTGTTTTGAGAGAGTTGGAATAATGTGATCAATAACTAGACAGATTCATTACAAATTTCCAATGTCATCTGGGAATAGTCCTATTTGTCTCCTTCTTTTCTTAAGAGTCCAAAACATCATGGTGTTACATTAGGGAAATACTGTCTGTTTTAAGAATAAAAAGAAACAAAATTTCGAGAGCTGTCTTAGACTTCTCTTTTGAAGAGATTATATCAATGTGTCAGGCAATATTCAGAAATATTCTCACGGATTACATTTTGGTAGAATCTTCTTTATTTAATATTGTTTAACATGTAATGCTAAAACTAAGTAGCTATTTTAGCATATAAATGATAAAAATATCTTCTAGACATTTTTCAATCAAAATTTGAAAAGGGTGAAGCAGAAATACGATAAAACAGAAATAACTCATTTTTACTTTTGACAAAAAATTTGATATTAGTAACTTTCAATACGGTCCAATGCTCTTTTAAGTGAAGAGAACAACAGCTTGTTTATAGAGAATTAGTGCTTGTGCTACGGACGAATTTGACATAAATGCGAAATGTTTTGTCATACGGGTTTATTTTGTGTGTTTATATCTCAGTATATTCCCAAATCGATATCTTGTAGTGTTTACCATGATTGATTGGTCTGTTGATACACATATACGTCGAGTGTAAGCAAGACATACACAGTAAGTACATGTAACATATGAATGCACGTTTTCGATAAGGCGAGCACCCTTTTGAAGCTCAAATAACAGATATTGGCTATTTCGGGGAATTTGCTTTGAACTTAGTGTCCACTGAGACTTGTTGAGCCAATAGTATTGTTATCTTCCAATAGACTAACAAAGATATACCACATGCTGTCCATGGTCTGATAACAAAACACACATTAATTAAACGTAAGTAAACACATCCACAAATCGATCCCCTTGTACCACCGGGAGAGGTTTTCTGCCACTTGATTTATTAAGCACACTCCGTGTTTGACGTTTGAGCGACTTTTGCCATCATTATTACCAAAGCTTCCAAATCGTACAGTCGCCTCCATTACACATCATATCTGTTAGCTCTCGATGTGTCTGTGATCATTTGCACATTTTATTTATTTATATATTTTAATCATTTACAGTTTCAATAAAGGAAGACAATACGTAACATATTTTATATATATATATAATACACACGTTTCCGCTATTATATATCTCAGCTAGTAATGCATGAATGAATGATCAATGGGAAAAACAATAACAACAACAACAACAACAACAACAACAAAGATTTGCGTTTTAAGAAAGGTTTGAGGCTAGTTGATACAAAAAATGGCCAAGCTTCATTGCATCCCGTTTCATTTTATCAAAAAATAGCCGAACGGTAGACAAAATTCCATTAATGTGGTGTAACTTTTAAATTTCTCAATACGACTCAATTACTCAAGCCTTGTCGCGACTTTTCAGAAGAAATTTGTTGAGACCCTGGGGACCCAAGATCCATGATTGCAACAAACTTCTATAATACAGCTGTAAGCTAGAGTAATACAAGGCAAGACAATCCCTTAGAGGCACCATGCTTCATCTCGCATCTATTGTTAATAAATACATATGTTTGTCAACTGTAGACATTCCCAGGCTACTCCAAGACATTGCCATATCAATTTAAAGTTCCGCCTCTCTCTCACACAAAATGACTTATTGAATCCAGAAATATCAGTGATAAAATTGAATACATTATGATTCGCTGTCAACCTTTTCATTTCTTTCAGTTAAAATCAATAAAAAGTATAATATATCTGCTGGATTTCTGTCCTTACCAAGGCTATAATTCTGTATAAGAAATATATTGGACAGATATAAACATACACGTATAAGTTTTAACAGATATGTTTTAAAAGTATTATGCTAGCAACAGTGAATACCTATATACAGACTGAATATGTATGACATTAAAGTTAATCCATCCATCATTAAACTGTCATCATGGTCCAACAAGCGATATCGGGAATTTTAAAGTAAGTTTAACTTTATTTATTTTACATCGAATACGAAACAAGTTCTCACAACTTATATTAATAACTCTCGATGGCTCGGGTGGTGGCGTATGTGGTTATTATTGTGGGAGGAAACCGTAGAGCTCGGAGAAAACCCACGTGTCTGGACGGGCTACCACTCTACCTTCTCACTTACTTGACCGGGAATCGAATCCGGAACGCATTGGTGAGAAGCGAAGCGCGTTACCACTACGCTATCCAGGCACCCTTAAATAAATTCATAGTAAATGCAAGCCTTAGAGAAAACACGATATTAATTCATTATCAGTAAAAGGAAGCAATAAGGAGTTATTTACTAATGGATGTTCAAGATTAATCAAACAGCTGTGACCAGATACATATGTATATACACTATTGTAGAATCATTAATTTTCACGGGGGACTTATTTTCGCTGTAAGCTTTTTCCACGAATATCCATCCCCACGAATACTGTTTACTAATGTATTACAGAACATGATCCAAGAATATATGTTAGGTACAATGACATTGACTTATATATATACACAGACTTCACGATATTTTATGTCAACTAAAAAGAATGATTTTACAGTATTTTACCTGTTACATGTACATGGTTCTGTGACGCAGTGAAATGAGATATGTAATATCACGTGATGTTAATTAACTTGGTATGAAACCATAGGGTATAAATAACACTACGACAATGGCAAAACACGTGATCAATTTCTAGAATTTCATAACACATAATAATGTAATTTCTTAGCACATATGTAAAGTAAAAGTAAATGCATTTTACAGTCTAAGTTTCATGCCTTTGGCACGTTCACCGACTTTACAGCTTTTACCCCTGGTCATCAGGCTACTTGTATCTATCTATCGATCTCCCTGGGGAGTCTTACACTCCGCTTATGGCAGCCCACACCATGGCGCCACGGAATTATACCGCCCTCTCAGGTACCCATTTACACCTGGGTGAAGTGAAACAATGCGGGATAAATTTCTTGTTCAAGGAAATTGGCAGTGTCCTTGGCAGGACTCGAACCCGGGACCCCTCGATCCCGAAGCGCGTGTCCTACCACTGGACCACTGCTCCCATATGTAAGTGGAGTCTGAGTGTTATATGAAACAACTTATTAATATCATAGCACCAACAACAGCATTAACGACATTAATGATAATGAAAATGATAATACTAATTATCATTATTGATAATTTATATTGCTACTATTACTATTATATGATTATATATGGTTATGGACATTTATTTAATAAATACAAGATCAGTTGAAAATGTGGTATCCAGCAGATATACGGCTATAACTTCCTGCATTCGGAATATTAAAAAGGACAGCAAATTGTCATTTAATAATAACTCGATTGGCCAACTAGGAAATTTGATCATATTTCCCGGTAAAACCATTGCTGCATACGACTAGCAGACGACAAATTTGTAATGAATTCCTCCATTTTGTAATACTGTTAGGAACAACGGATTCAATACTGGTTTTATTAGGCAGGACATTTATACACCTTAATAAATTGTTATATACTTCGTGTTTAAATATTCATAAGGATATATGGTCGATATTGTTAGACTTCTTTCTAAAATAATATTTTCCATGGGATTTTCGTTTGTTTGTTTTGTTTATTTGTTTAATGGGTTTAACGTCCAGCCGACAGTATTTCAGTCTTTTTGAGACGATGTCTACTTGAGACAGATATAGTGCTGCCACACTGTAGTATCACGCCGTAGACATGTGGCAATATACCACACCCAGTTGCATTAACCTGACACTGGGCAAACTAGTCCTGGGTCTACTTTTATATGCTTAGCGCCACGCAGGGGAAGCTAATTTTATACAATTTTATACGATTTTGGTATGTCGCGGAAGGGGATAGAATCCACGACCTCACGATTCCGGGGCGGACGCTCTAAGCACATGGCCACAAATTTTTTTATTGTGCAATGTTCTACTGAAGTAACGTGTTGTATTCATGCGCGGGGATGGTTAGGGGGTTCTTTTCTTCCTTACCCCAAATATAATGGCCAAATCCCAGGGGAGGGATCATGACCCCCTTACCTCTACCCTCCTGGATCCGCGCGCATGGTATTTGTGATTAAAAAGATGACATATACGAGACGTTCACGTAAACCACGTAAACAAAGTAATGATTTCATTTAAACACTGCCAGTACGGGTTATATTTTGAGGTGCATCAATATACATGAAAATGAGATAAGGCGGCAAAATTCAAATAAAGCGTGCAGTCAGATAAACACAGATACTAAAGCAATAACATTACAGCTGATAACTCGATACTCATGTAATGGTCTGACAGTCCCATGTCCATTAGTTAGACAGCTATCGGACTTAGCGTTAAGTCCCGGGACCTACAATCATTACTTCCTGTGTCTTCATTTGAGCAAATGACCTTATGCCATGGATAACTGCACTTTGATATTTCCATCAATTCTATCCCCCGAACGCCCCCCCACCCCCCGAACTGGATTAGAGCAAGCCGGAAACCGTGGTCCAGGAAATGACAAGCAGTATGAACCTATCATTAACAATAAAGTTAATATATTCAATCCTTAATGTGGATTCTAATGTTGACCGGAACAAAGTTCTACCCATTAGATACAGAAGTCCGCAAAGGTTCTCCGCAAATTGTCATGTATTGTAAAAGGACAGTTTTTTTCTTCTTCCATAAAGACATAATGTAAACAGAACGTCGATGAGGCACGACCCTTTAATAAAGCTTTAATCCAACATCTCACCTTTGAAATCGGCGTAACTTTGTTGTATTTTCTTTTACATTCTAAACATTTTTCAGCAGTGAAACCTTAAAGAATGCTGTATCCTTATTATGAGTAACAAACGCAATTCGTGCAGTATTAATATGGGGAAAACACCGCCACATTAAAGAGTATAATGGGTTTTAAAATTGCGCCGGAATGATGCTGAGTACATTGTTGTTATTGAACATTAAACAAAGCGTTGAAATCGAGGTTTATAGAAATATTGTTTGACTCAGTATTTTATCATTAACACTTAACAGGGATCTGCACTAGAACGCATTTCAATTAACAACCACGTGTGGTCATATTGTAATTGTCATAGGCAACTGACGTCATCAGTGGAAGAAGAAAATGTCTATTTTATTCAAATTTTCAATACGCAGTACTGTAAACCTAGAAATGATTTCTCGGGTTTTAAGTTACCGATTTTCGCGAACAGTATGAAGCCGCACATTAATTATCTTGAAATAATTCATAGCTATAAAATCGCAAAGTTTTGGTCGTTTTGAAAGCTTACATTTCTTCTACCTAAAAAAAAACAAGAAAGTAACAAAAACTACTCATAACTTGACAAATTCAGTCTTCATTGAACACAACACAAACATGTATAAATAGAAAAGTATGAATACGCAGGTAAAATTTTAAGTCTTTGTAACAGCAATTGGGATATACCAATTAAGAACAAGCGTATCGCTAGGGTAGATGTATTTCTTGAATTAAGTGAAAGGTGAAATACAATAGTGGAAAGTGCCGTTAGCGATAATTTGTGCCTCAAGCCTGGCAAATGATGGGATAATAAGCTGATTTATTCCAAATAAGCATCTACTGACAATTTAAAAAGTTTGACTAACACTGTTGAATAAATGTCCAGGAGCTGATGCATGTCGTGTTCAAGCCTTCGTTTTGGGTAAAATTCTGCCGTATCGAGATATTTTCAGAATTTTTGTTTTATCCCAAGGCCTGAACATTAATCACAGATGAAACGAGTCTATATATGTTTCGTGAATACATGCATGAGAACCTCTCAGAACAAAGCTCAAAGGATTATTGTTTATTGTTATAAAAAGTAAACATTGTTGTTTTCTTTTTCCACGACAATGATTTTTAGGCAGATCCGTATTTGTATATGCATAGCGCCACGATTTATCTTTCGCGATATTCGAGGGATACCGAGAGGCGCTAACTTAAATAGCCGCGAAAATGCCTCGGTAATCGTTGTGAATGCAAACTTAAGTAGGTTTACTATATTTATAAGTTAGAAAAAATCTTGACAGATCATTTACAGCCACGCGTGTATATAACGTTATATCACAATCCGTTCTTTATGATCTTAGTAATATTTATTTCATATTCAGTACAAAACATGATATAAAATAATTTTAATTCCGATTCAGTTTGTCATCATTTTCAAAAGGCACTCCCTAATATATTTGACGTTTCCGCTGTCTGCATGCGAAATATTCACCTCGACAACAATGTCATTTTATCCCTTTATGGATTCACAAACAACAGCTTCCGACGCCACATGTTTGCTTGATGGATTGCAGTGAGGTAAAACGTCCTTCTATTCATTACACCCGACGTCAGTCAGTAACTCCCTCTACCATGGAAATGTACTGGCAAACCACTAGCTGTTTTTTCACAGAGATTTTGACCATCGTTGAAATTTTGCCCGGTCTCGAGTAAGACACTTTCGGGTTACTTTGCGACCTACCAGTGGCGTCACTAATGTCCAACCAATCGAAAGTCATCCACTTTTGTTTTCAAGGGAACTTCGTTCGTGTTCGAGTTGTAATGATTGCCTACTTGCTATCCATTGGCCCCTGATCGATATAGTATATCGATTCCCGTCGGGTCATTCGAAATCTTTATATGACACATAGAAAGTCATCATGCTGCTTGCAGTGTAACTAGTTCTACCCTCAGGTGCCTCTCTGCTTTCGGGGCGGCCGTCCTCTGTCTGTAAATGGACCTCTCGGTAAAGTTACAATACTGTCGCGAACAACATCATTTATCAAGGAAAACATTGTTAAAGATGTGAAATACTGAACTTCGCTGAGGGCTTGGCAGGACTTGCACCAGGAACTCAAGAGTTACTTGGCGATTAACCAGATGTGCAAATGCCTACTGACGGCCACTTTCTCTTTCAAATGTTTTAATAATTCCTTGCAATCAGATCCCCATATTGATTTCTTGTCTTTAATACTTATCTTTGATATATCAGGTTTAAGTTGGCGACTGTATGTTTTGCTCTTGTTTTTTATATCTTCCTAAATTCATTGTTTTTTAAATGTAACAATTCTCATGTAATATATGGTTTTCGTCTACGATCTAGTATATCAAATATTAGATTTTTAAAAAAAATCTAGAGAATATTTCTGAGAAAAAAAGTCATTTCGGCAGAAAATGTGCTGATATGGAGCCGATTATCATTGTTAAGAGACTGTCTGATGTCGACCTATCAAAGGCATAGACAACCGATCGTCATCCTGTCGCATGAAACTAGCAATTAAATATCACGAGGCACGTTCAATCGCTTCTTTGACTCCCTACATATATTTGGTTATTGACCTACCTCGCACCGTCATCTGTTTTTCGCCCTCATTATCTGAGTGCCTTCGGCTAATCCTCTCGTTCTGTACACACAAATTAAACAACATAAAGATGGAAGCAATCTACTTTGCTGTTTATTTAATCACAGTAAGATTACATACCAATACACAAAGACGTTTCTCATTGGGCTCAGCGTTGAAAAAAATTGGGATACACGGAAACAAAATACAATTCGAATATTTCAGACAGTCAGCAATTTTGACTTCACATAAAAAAAATCAACCAATTTTGACTTTTGAATTTTGATTTGATTCTGACATTTGAATGTTCTGAGTTTTTAAAAATTTAAACATCCCTGATTGTTGTGGGACCGGTCTCAGCAGCCGAGTGGTTTTTGGTCCCCAGCCGCGACATATCAAAGTCGTAAACAATGATAATGGTGTAATTACCTTCCCTGACACTAAGCATATAGTTCCAGAACCGGTAGGCTCGGTCCTGGTGTCAGGATAATGTGACTGGATGTTGTATCGTGTCACATGTCTACAGCTTGATATCGCTTTGACAAGACTTGACTTGACTTATTTCAGTTTACTGTCGCTTCGACTGTATTTCAGTCATATAGCGACGTCCAGCTAATTACAGGTGTAGGAAGACCCCGAATGCACGGAGGCATCCGGGTAGAACCACCGACCTACCGCAAGCCAGCTGGAAGGCTTCCTCACATGAAAATCCGAATGACCCTGCCGGGATTCGAACCCACGCGGTGAGGGGCTGAGTGAGTGTTAATGTCAGCGACTTTACCCTCTCGGCCACGGATGCCCCGATATCGCATTGAAGCAGACGAAAATCTTAAACTAAAATTACTGAAAAACTGTCGGTGAGAAGTAAACCCAAGCAAGTAACTAGCTTGTCGCGGGTCTTTATTGTTTGTTATCTAGTTTTTTTCCCCTCTATCCTTATAAGAGAGCAAATATATGCGTAACCAAAACTAAAGCAAAGCTCCGTGAATCCAGGGTATTTAAACTAATCCAATCATCATTAAATTATAATCTGATCCTTCAAATGTTTCAAAAGACTTCAGTACTGATAAAGCATCCATTGATTTGGAGCTATAAGCTCTTTTGCTCAAAGTCTATAAAGCTTGCGTTTACTATAAAAATCCCACGATCACTTGATGGACCACGATCACAATTTTAATTATGGATGAATTACCCTAACGTTATAATGTCGCATATACCAATACACGTACAAGCATAGATAAATAGAGACAGCACTTCAGCCGACTTAGCTAATGAAGTGGTGGCACGAGTAAGACATCTTAAAGGTAAATTATAAATGTGTAATGCCGGTGTTGGTACAAATGTCTCCGAATGAATTGCGATTGACTCCCTCGCGCATGCGCATAGAACAGGTGCGATCACAACATAATGCGCTTATAGAAGGCAAACGTCGGCTGTAATACTTTTTTTTTTTCCAAAAGAATATTCGAGTATAATCATGCCCTTTCTTTGACATACATAAGTAATAGATAACAGAACAGCTATTGTTTGATATTTAACAAACAAATTTGTTTTTCTCTGCATTCTTTACCATATTTTTCTGAAACGTTGTTCAAAAAGTTTTAGACAATCATCTTTAAAGGTTTGGGAGTAATTTCTTCTGAATGCCAGACGACGAAATTGCCGCATAAAATTCATGAAATACAAGACGAGCGGTTCGAGGGTATAAAAATACATAAAATAATGATATGTTCGCTGAGAAAATTTGATTATTTGATAAATTCATATTTAATGGAACATGGCTGTATGAAATTATATACATGGTCATAACATTGATTTATGTTGTAGCCTGACTAAACAGAACTACTTTCCAAGTCATAAAGTCCATGATTCATTTTGAAGTTATATGAATCGTAGCCTTCCAAAAATGAATATGATCATTGAGATACCACCATACTACTTCATACGTATCTTACAGGACAGTTTTTCAACCATTAAGTTGTTCACCTTTCCAACACTGATTTTTTACTGCTTTCATTCCACATTTTCTAACACCTTTCAAACTCAAATTTAGCATTGGATGTCAATTTAAACACCGGAAACGGGACAAAACTGAAACCCTAGAGCCATCACGTTTGCCTATGAAATAACCAGGACCAAGGCCCAGCCATCTTAGTGGGTTATCGGCCTCGTCCGCGACTTTATGACGTCACAGGAAACGACTTTATAGCACCTAAAGTGGTATTGTCTAATAAATGAATATGCAGGATAAATGATTCATTGATTTAGAATTAAATCCTACTTGCTAATGTCCTTTCGAAGATAGAACAAAGAACAAAAAAAGCATGACTATGGTGGCATACTTCTGCCAGCCACTTATCCACTTAGCTATGTCGAATCTTTTCTGAAAAATTGTCACATAGTCAGTTAGTATCTGGCAAGTAGAAAACTTTCGTGTTATCCTCTTAGGTATCTTAATAGAACAAAACTGCCTGTTAGTGCCCACTACTGCCAGCCATATATTCACTTAAGATAACTGGATATCTCGCCTTTTTTAAAGTTAGTTAAATTATGTGGATAACAAGCATTTTTTCACGTAATTATCTGGAAAAAGGCATGGTATCCAGTTAAAATAAGTGAATATGTGATTGGCAGTAGTGGGCACTAACAGACAGTTTAGTCCTGTTAAGATACCTAAGTAGATAACTTGAAAATTTGCTACTTGCCAGATACTAACTGAATATGTGACAATTTTTCAGAAAAGTTTCAACATAGCTAAGTGGATAAGTGGCTGGCAGAAATATGCCACCATACATGACAGCAAAATTATACACTCGTATGCGACTGGCGCTCATTATACAAGAATGACGTTTTGATGACATCACAAACCTTCCTGTGGGTCTCCAGGAGGTTCATAGACACGTTTTAATTCTAAGTTAATAGATAGGAACATTTCATAGTACAGAAGCACGAGACAAACTATTGTATTAATTACACAAGTGGAAAAATCATTTTCAAGTCCATACATTCGACAGTCCCTGTTAATACAAATCCAAAACCCTTTTGTTTAAATGTCCCGTTCACGAGGCCATTGCGTTGCATTAGAAATAATGCAGTTGTCAATGACAACGTCTTACCTCTTACTGAGAATATACCAGTCACAGGGGTCAATATTTTAACCGTTGTATATGATATGATTCATCCCATGCAACTTCGAGCCCCTGTGTTTCAAGACCTGAAAAATTATCTGCTTCAGGCATATTGCATATTCCACTGTTTTGAGATAAAAAAAATGGCTTTTTTTCACACTGTACCATAACTCTGCTCAGCAGTTGAAAGAATCAGTGTAGCCCGTCTGACAGGGATCCATCATTTTCTGAAGACATTGAAATGAGACATTTCATTCCGAGTCAATATTTGATGGCGAAAATGTGATCAGTTTGTAGCAGTTTCAAAACTTTGCTGATTGCTTAAAAAGAAAAACAACTGCTAAACGCTTGTATGCCTTAAGTGATTATTCCAGCAATTCTCCTCTATAAACATCAGTTCTGCAATGCTAATTATCAGATAAGGAAATTATTGCGGGTTACCTAGGGGTTTGTTTGCTGCAGTGTATGCAAGGAGGACTTGGCTGTCGTCTCCAGAGATTTGCCTTACCGTAACAACATGCTGTCTTTCAGAAGTTGGATAACAGAATAACTACTGTCATGCAAGAAGCAATTATTAGACTAGCGACTGCTTCTCCACGCTTATCAAGCGCGAGTGAATGAACTGAACTGTCTGTAAAAACTATTTCATGAAAATAAGTTAGGCTTTGCCAAAGTCCACGTGAATGAAGTGCGTCATATGTCGCCCTTTCTTCTTGGAGAATTATAATTGAAAGAGGGATTCTTTTCCATATAATGAAGGGGGATTATTATGGAAGTGTATTATATTATTAAGCCTACATCATTATTCACATCGCAGATGCCCTGTAGTGATGATGCTGACTCTAATTTTGCGACAACCTTATTCTATTTCATAATTACAAAGTAGATCTAGATGGTTTATTTCAACATGTACGAACACGCGCTTGTATTGGATTTAGAAAAGCAGCCATCAATGAATAATAGAAAGCCACATACACAAATCTTCAACAGAAAGGTTTGCTTATTTGATTTTTTTGGAGGAACATCCAATTTTGAGTATTCAAGGCATTAGGGGACTACATGAGACAGAGGTCATGTTGACGTCAAATGTTATGATACCACGGTTGGGGACTTAATCCCCGACACTGAACCGACCAGTTCAGGAACAATTATACAAATTATTTATTATTCCTACCTTAACCCTCATATTTAGAACACGTACTGCAAATAAAACAATTTTAAAGAAATATTATTAGATACTATTTCAGAGCGGTTTCCGAGAAGTCGCTTGGTTCGCATTTAATGTCAAGTTATACCGCAAAATCTTTTGAAACCAAAATGAGAAAATGTGAACAGTGTGAAAAAGGGGGTTGAGACTTTGTCTGTAATTTGTCTCGATGAGAATTTGGGAATGAGCTATTTTTTTCCATTTTTGTGCCTAGAAGCAACTCCGATTCAACATGAAAAAGGCATTTCATACAAAATTTCCCTATGGTATTATTAAGACAGGCAGGCAGGCAGGCCGCCTTATGACTGCTTTGATGAGGCAATCTATCGTAAATGTATATGCAAGGGGATTTAAATAGCAGACTACGAAATTGCCCATCAGGACTAGTCCATGAACGAGAACCGGCAAGTCGAGAAAACATCATTGTAAGAACTTACAGAGGATCACTAATATACCTTGAAAAGAATCTTCTTTCATCAAAAAGCAACACAATTAGAGATATTTCTTATTAGGTAAGATCAAAAGCGTAGGAACGGTGAAGCCACCAGGCCTTGGTAGCAACCTTTGGTCACATGGGGGCTGAGCTGACAATGATGATGTTGTTCCTTGTGTCATAACAACTCTGGGCAATTATTCTTTGATCGAAATTATATAAGACTGCATTCAGGGAGTATGCCTGTCACATTACGCTTAATGGCGATGGAAATGCGATCCGAAGAGTGTCTGGATAGGATGAGATCTAATTCTTTCCGACTTGCAAGCCAGGTTTAAATAATATATGACAAAGAGCAGCAGAAACTGTGCATTTGTCTGACGTTCAACGGACGATACCTACCGGAATCAGACAACAGTCGGCACCCTGCAATCTGCCGGCGGTGTGTTCACACTTTCTAATGAATACGCGATTGAATTGCCACTGTGTTGTCTGGTATTCCACGTTTTACATCTAATATGGTTCAGAGAGGAAAGAAAAATAAAATTACCGTATTTCTTAAGAAAAACAGATATAAACTTCTGTAATATTTGCTCAGTGTATCTCTTTTTATTTCTTTGCTTTTATTTATTTATTTATTTATTTATTTATTCATTTTGTTTTTGGTGTAGGGGGGACTGTTGTTGTTGTTGTTTCGTGTTTTTTATAGGATAAATGGACTAAAAAAAAAAAGCCTGTTTCATTCATATGCTAGATGTAATTATTTACATAGACATGTTACATTGGATAAATAGGCTGAATGTTGTAGCCTATTTTCACTACATTGACTAAATGTACTAAATGGGTTAAATGGTCTTCACACACAAAATATCGCGAGGACTATCACCCACGCAGACTGGGTCTTTGTTCCATGTAACATACTTAAACTGTGATTTTCCTTACTACAAACGGCCTGAAGTTCTAAAAGTCACATATTGAACGATCTAGAAAATAACTCACCAATTTTTACGAGAGAGAGTAGAAAAAATTCTAACGATCATCTGTGAACGAGCTATTTTTAATTTATTTATTTATTTATTTATTTATTTATTTATTTATTATTTTGTCATGCGGAAAATTATTTATGAAATACAGTTAAACATTCTTCAAAGTCGTTAAGAGAGAACTTTTATAACTTTCAAGTACGCCATTGAACTTTATCAATACCAAGATATTTAAAAAGTTCGTTCACGAGTTCAATGAATCAACTTAAAAACACAGTTACTTCCTATACTTGCAAAAATATATACGATCAGAGTATATTCAAAAGAGAGATCGTGAACAAAATCTACAATGATTGCAATGTTCTGTCAAAATACATTGCGTTTGACGATAAAAGTCTAAGGGATTTTAAATATTCATTTAAAAGTCCTATTTGTATAATAGTTTGAAATAACTAGGCTTGTGAACAAGCGAGGTCTTATAGTAGGGTCATTCTATCTTTAATCCATGATAGAGTTAAGGGACTTTGAACAATAAGCTATAAAAAGTTATCGGTAAAAACAGGAAATTGGATAGCTTGTCAATTAAATGAACCCATATACACTCCTTGTGAGACTTCGGGCGGAGATTAACATCACTTTATATTTGCATGTCTGTTTTTCAATTATAGAAGATCACGTCATGTTAAAAAGTAGTTCTAAAAATAGTATGCTGTATTTAGGTGCTCTTTGTATTATCACTCGGCAAGAGTGGCTCCATTTGGTGACGTCAAAACAACTCTAAACTAAACAATCATATCGAGGGCTCAGCGCAAAACGGTCGTAACTTGTTCTTTAATACATATAAGTTACAACCGTTTTGCACTGATCCCTCGATATCAGAATCTGATTTTTTGCACATGTATATAATCATTATAATGAGACTGAATGGCTCCTGTTTTGACAGATTTGTCCAAAGAGCACCTCACCTCTAATAACTGCGCAAACAACGTTTGATAATCAATGAAAGCAATTTGTAGTTTAGAGTTTTTAATACTTTCGGTAAAAGAATGTAGCAGGAATACACAATGTGTTGTAGAATATCTCTACATCCATAAACAGTGTGAAACATATTTTTATTTTCTTTCACGATTCACACCATCAATTCATTCTGGATCTGAGAAAAAAATGAAAAATGCGATAGCCATGATATTAACAAGAGATCCCACGATAATTCCAGGTTATACATTATTCTCCTTCCCTGTGAACTTAACGTATTACAGACTTAATCACGAATCAGGGGAAATTCCTGAATCAAATATTCAACTAAAATAATGACAAGATAATATGAACTGATTATAATCAAACCGTAATTATTAAAATTACAACTTGTGTGCCTTTGAAGTGAGCTAATTGATTTTGAAATTTTCTATGCATTGTAAATGCTACTAAGTTCCACAACTTGTTAGTTATGATCACGCGAATATATATCTTCATCAGCATCTAATTGGCCATGGAGGAGTATTAGAAACTTTGCTAAATTGGTCCTCAAAGTCGTTTGTGGAATACCATCAATATAATGGCATTATCACTTTTCTTTTCGTTTTAGTTTAAACATTTGTAATCAAAGAAAATTACAAAGTGTAGATATTCAGACATGGGTTTGAAGACTTAAGAAAAAACAGTCAAAGCGTTGCAATATTCTCTTACAGCTTGTTCGCGGATGATGTCACGTGATTTGCATTTATGCGCGAAACATTGCTAGTTCGTAAATGACAGATACTGATGATTGATCATTCTTTGATAAAATCATCATATCAAAAGCAACAAGAGTTTGGATATGTGTAAGCACATCATTCTACATTACAAAACAATACCGGTCCATTAAAGATGTTATATCAACATTAGTGCACTATTTTACGTTAAAGCGCGGACGTACGAAATCTCGTGTTAGAAGGCCAAAAGACTGTGAAATACAGTGACTCTGTATTCACTGCCACGCATTGAAGACTATCATTTTATTTCTAAAAATAGTTTACCTCCTATTTTTATCGAAACATTAACTGGATATTGAATGATGCATTAATGTTACCAATGCTTAGTTACATTGTGTTGCGTTTGGTAGAAATTATTTCGGTAAGTAAATTCAGGATAAGTCCAGTGCTTTTGATCGTTAGTCTTACCGTTTTAAGAAGTCTTAATAGAATTAGATCTATGGTATTAATATTAAATGAGGACAGACTCTGATACTGTCTTTTTGGAGAAACTATAGTGTAAAAGTCCCTTAATAATTAATGATGTTGATCAAATTTAATCAAGAATGAAAATTAAGATGCCGTTATTTCGCAGAATTAGTTCTAGATACAGATGACGACAATTCGGCTGCATGGAAACAAGTTTCCTATGATTAAAGAAGTTGGAATTTGTAGTTTACTTTTGTAATTCTTAGTTTTAGTTTAGTGCAAATATTTCCGTACAATTGCATTGGCATTTGCGCGATTTTTTTAAAGAAAGATCACAGCAGACTGAAATAAATTGAAATACTCTGCTAGATCTAGATCCATTCCTATAATTCGTAGCACATTGCGCATGCGCAAATTCGATTACGCCACTTTGTGACATGCGCATTGAACGTTTCTATTTCTCCCACTCCACCAAGTAAAACATAGAAGAGACGGACTTGCTGCTATTAGTTTGTTCGCACAAGACAAAACTGTATAATCTATCAAAACTTGTGAATTTCTTAAACTTCCAATGATGTCCAGCTAACTCAATAAAATGCGGGGTTGTGATCTGGCAAAACAAATTACGCAAATCTAGATTTGTCTTCTCTTGTAATTTGATACAGCTCCCAATCGCTCCTACGTTGCAGGATTAGAAGAAGGGCCATGCTCGCGTCGGCATCAACTAAATTGTTATGGCTTTGTTCAGATATTAAATTAAACTCTATGACTTTAAAAACGCAATATGTATAACCTCCGAGATTTTTACAGGTTGACCCTGCATCCTTAAAACTCGTATTTTAGTGATCATATAAAGGTCGGATACAAAATAATCATCGATACTGCTGATATAGGTCTTATTATATTTCCCAAATAATCTTAATTGAAAAACACGAGATAAATTTTTTTTTTCCAAGATACGGCCTTTTAAAAAATCTTTAGTATATTTATACAGCATGATAAACACAATGAACTACAAAAACAAGAAATATCTTTAAAAAAAAAAGATATACGGCTTAAGAAAAAAAATGATTGTTGTAGTTGTATTGGGGTTTACCGTCGCTGCGATAGTATTTCAATCATATAGCGACGTCCAGCTAATTACAGGTGGAGGAAGACCCCGAGTACACAGAGGTACCCGGGTGGAACCACCGACCTACCGCAAGCCAGCTGGAAGGCTTCCTCACATGAAAAATCCGATGTCCCTACCAGGAATTGAACCCACAGCGGTGAGGGGCTGAGAGATTTGAAGTCCACGACTGTAACCGCTCGGCCACGGCGGCCCCCGAAAAAAAAATGAAAGTTGAAGGAAGTAAAAGTGTTAAAATTTAAAACTAATGCTAGAAAACGTGTTTGTCGCTAAATTTAGGAGATGTAATATACTAGCAAGTGAAGAAAAAAAATGGACAAAAATGAATTTTTTTACGCGAAACATAAAAATGTTACGTCGGTGGGATTCGATCTCGGAGACCATTATTTACCAGACGTGCACTTAACCAACTGCGCCACGGAGGCTGTTGCAATATATATATAACTTATGTTAGCTAACTTACACACTGAGAGATTTGCGGCTTAGAGGGACGAGTCCACTACCAAGGTTAACTACATGAAGACTCACAAGTGTTTACCTTTTCAACTGGGTTGTTTTCATATTGAATTTTTCAACTGTATGTTTTTTTTATGTTTAAATAGGTAGATTAAATTGTTATTTGCCAATAGACAATCATGCAGAAAGATTTGCACCCTGAAATTCATATTTCATGATGGAATATCCTAAAATGATTCATCCAAACCATTGAAACGAGTGCTTTTTCGGCTTCTTCGGCTGTTAAGCAAGATTAAACTGGTTCAATAAATAGGTATATCCATTTTATACAGCTTACTCCGAAAACAGAGAAACTATAACGTGAACAAACATGGAGTGAAGAAAAACAGGGACCCAATCATTTTCATACAAGAAGTCAGTTCCCGCCATGTTTAGGAACGACCTGTCAAGACAGCAAGCGACACTAGTTTAGTATGCGTTGGACCATTGCCTCGAATATACCACCGTCGGTCTGAGTGACAATATAATTACAACTGCAGTTTCAACGCAGAGGCGCCAGATTTCCTTTGAATTACTGTTTCAGGCTGTTAACCTGGCTGTCAGGTCAGGAATTTTACTTGAGGTACACAAAGTATCTGTATTAGAGGCCACACAATGTGCTAATAAAATAAGGTGTAAAGCCACCATAATATATACTTATAACGATGTATATTTAAATGAATAGAAAATACCGAGAAAAAAAAATGAAAAAAATCTTCAGGAAAATAGACTATGTGTCAGGTTTTAAAGTTTTCACAAATAATTTACACGTAGGGAGTTTTTAATATCAGAAAAGCGTTTTAAAAAGAAAATTCTTAATTTGAAATTTTCCTTTTCTAAAAAAATTCTAAAATTCTGCATCATTACTATTTTGCGATTTCAAAGGTATTGAAGAACATTTTCTGAAAGGGTATGCTTATAAAATGTATTTTTTTAAGTTCTATTCTCTATGTTTGTATGCATATTTTAAAGAAGAGAAACATATCAAATTGAGATGTGTCGTAACCGTGGGCCTAAAAACGTCGATTCTCAAGGAGCTTCTCACTACTTCCGGCTCCAAGGTCGTCATTTAGAAAGTTTGTCTTTTGCATTTGACGTTTTCGGTACACAACTGATTTGTGTGTCATAATGGTCCATGTCATGCAGTATTGGCTCAAGGTTATTCATCCATCCGTAAATTATTATTATCCATTTGCTTAAAACGACTTCAGTGCAGAACCAAGCATCCTCTGCCTTTGAAATATATACTATTTTGTAAAAGTCTTGCATTTACCACAAAACTCCCACAAACACTCGATGGACCATGAGCACAATTTAATGATGAATGGATTACTTTAATACGACCATAATCCGGAAGAAATATTTGAAAATAATCTATATGACATTCAGATTAATCTCCAAACGCTGTCTACTTTAGATTATTCAAATTATGATCAACATAATACTAACGCGTATATTTAGAAATATTTTATCAAAATGATATATGCAATATACCGGTAGTGTCCTATTCAAAGTCAAAATTTTTAATATGCTACCATGAGGGTAAAAAATGCTCTTTTGTTAAGATTTATTTCACTCTTTATTAGGTTTACCGTCACGTGTTTCTGTGTGTGCTGAAAACTGCACAACAACTTTATTTTTGTCACATTAAAAATTAAATACCGCAAAAAGTATAAAAATAATGTAAAACCTATTATTTAGTGGCGGTTAATGTGTGCTACAGCTACAAATGACAGCCAGTTATAGCAGAATCTGCAGCTGTGACGTAGCAACTTGGAGGAAATTATACGTGTGGCATTTTATTGTCGCTGTCATTCTCAAATAACAATGGGGAGACATTTGTCTTTACTGAATAATTGTAACATACATTTATTTGCCTGAAATGCTTCAAGTCACTGAATTTTACTAATTGTTCACAATGACGTAGCTACTATCAGGCCATATAGGCCCGTGCCTACAAGTTTGCAGGACATTTTCATAGGGCCGAAAATATGCTAAAAGGGGAGGTTGTTCAAGCCTTATGATTTTACAGTGTGCATACAGGGTTGAGTTAATTTTGCATCGAGTCATTTTTTTTTTTTTTTGCTGGTTTATTTTTCCTGAAAATTCTTTGAACTTGCGTTTTGCTCTTTTTAATCTCCGCTTGTTTCCAGCTTCTAGGGGCATTGCCGTCGAACTGAATGGGCAACCGCCACTTGGAACCCCTTCTGTGGGCTAACAAGTTAAATCAAAGCGCCCAATGCGCTGAGAGACGGCTGCGGGATTAACATGAAAGAGCTTTAATTCTAAACCCAGCGTGATTGAAACAATAAAGACAAAGGTCATATAACGCCAAAAACTCCACACGCTTTCCTGCAACTTTAGTTGCTACAGAGCCAGTTGAAATCGCTCTGTTTGTTACATTATAATCCAGAGTAAGGATCATGAACCTGATTTCATTCATGAGCTGCATACCTAAGTAGTTCATTCAATTTCTTCAGTACTAAAATGTATAATGTATACATTCTATATGTTGTCGAGTATGTGTAAAAATTGAAAAGGTATTTTATTATTTAAGATTTTTGAATGTTTGCCTTTCTATTTCAAAGTTAAGAAATGCTCTGGGAAGAACCTAACTCGCCATCATGCAAAAATACCTGTGAACTATTTTAGATTAATTACATACATTGGAGAGCTACTATTTTTTTTTTTTTTTTTTTCAGGAGTAGATCTTCATATATCTAAAATGGGTTGCTGTACTGATTAATTAACGTCACGGATAATTTGTTCACCCTTAAAATGGATGTTTCCAGTTCAAAATAGTGGTACCAGAAAACATGTGAACAAACAATAACACATAAAAAGTGGTTACTGTAATGGTTCTAACGTCTTTGTAACATATTCCATTCGTATACGTTGGTGCAGAATCGTATTGCATGAATACGCAATAAGCGCGGAGAGGTACAGTTAAATTTGTCTTGGAAAATATGCCATTAGCAAGGTCAGCAAGGCATGTTTTCAATTTCTAGCTGCATATACTAAAGACGCTGGTCGCGCTTTCACAGTTACAAAAAAGAAGGCGAAAGCAATAAGACTGGAAAGTATTACTGAACTTTGTTCAACTATAAGCTCCTCTAGTGAATAAGATTGAACTTGTATATACAAATGGATATGAATCTTTGAAGATACCAATTTGAATGAGCAACCTAGAAGGAAATTTTCTTTCGCTATAAGTTAATGTATATTTCTTTTAAATCGTATTTTGTATAGTAATGATGGGACTAAAATAGGGACTGACGTTTGTGCAGTTTAATGACAGAAGCTTAAATTAATAGTTGAGAAGTTATGGCAAAGGTCAAAGGTTTTCACGACGACAACTGCAACGACAACGACACCAGAGTGATGACAATACCTCAACTTTTCCCTTGAAAAACAGACGATCTAACAACTGAGATGGCTAAGTCTATATCACTGAATGTGATCACTTACATGGTCACGTGACATTGCCCATACATTGCTTAGATATCTATCATTTTCATTTTCTGTTCTTCTTTTTAAATATGTCTTTCTGGAATCAGAAGAACTCTTCCAACTTTTACTGAGGTCCCCTGCACACAGAAACTAGGGGTTAGATGGACCTGACGCGAAATCCCTAGGCGGTACACTGAGTTCGTATTTCCGGTATATATAGCCCCCTTACCTCAAAATAAAGCGGGGATTATAAAAGATAATGCTTACTCCCGAGAAACTATATAACCAATCATCTAACAAGAAAGTCTGACAAAAAATATCTAGCTCCGAATTTGAAACTCAATCAAAACTGATATAAATATCTATTTTGCATTTGGAAGATGATCCATCACCTACTGAAGTCAGAGATACACGTTCCAGAATTCCCTGGGTATTCCCATCCCAAGTCGCATATTTCAATGACGATTTCTTCTGGGAAACCAAGCGAACCTAAATCTCTTCTGCTGGCGCTTAGGAGAATCGAATCGAATGCTGCTCGGATTTCTGTCGTGAAATAAATGGGTCGGAAATCAGTTCAAATGAAATAAGACGACGGCGGCTATGGCAGGCTATATACGTGCATCGGTAGACAAATAGCTGTATTTGTCACACGTCAGACCAGTCCTATTCCGCGAATATGTCATGTCTTACTGGTAGACTAGATCCTTTCACTAGGAGTTATTTTTTATTATATACATATCAAAAAGGCAGAATACAGCCAGCAACGTCTTTTTTATCTTTGACATGAGTGCTGCTACAGTTTATTCCGATTTTACATCGTCAGTGATATAGTACCTTATACAGCTATTGGTCTTTGTCAACATTTGAGAAATCTGCTCTGTCCCTGTAAAGCATAAACCTGTCAAGAGTATAAAATGAGTAAAGCTGAAATAGCTATGTTAAGATATAATATAAATTTATAATACGATCCCCAGCTAAAAGAATTTGCACGTTTGAAATTCATATACTTTAGGTTTTTTATGCATGGTTATATCATTATTTACGCATAAATGATAATGATATAATAGTATTTCTATCAATCTAAAGGTTTTATCATTTGGCTGATATACATTTGCACGAATCAATATCCTAGAAAAAAAATCTTTCAAAGACTGACACTTTCAAAGTAGAGGCATTTACTGGCTAATTGCACGTCATTCTTGCAGGAATAAACGATTGGTCATTATCCCTGTTTATCACACCAGGAATAGTTTAACTTCCTAGGTTTCTCAACATCGTTTTCTGCCTAAGAGATATACGAGGTGTAGCAGTATTTACTCATTAAACAGGTTGAATTGTCCCAGTTACACGACGTCAGCAACTTTCAATTTAACTCTCACCCCTTTTTATTTTCAATTCGAATAATCGCTATTTCGAGTTTCAGTTCGGTCCAAACGGCGGTCTACAGTAAATTACAAAGACTGTCAGACGGAGTTTCCAACAAACTTAACTTACGTGGCTACCATGTTGTTCTATCTATTGATCATGGCAACACAACTGAAGGAAAAATAGTCAAAGATTCGTCCTGAATAGAACTTTGTCGTGGCAGTCTCTACTTTTTGAAATCAAGCAATTTATGCGGAAAACTGCACATTATAATGAACTGATATGAAACAACATGAGACATGTGGGTTTTATACACCTTAAAATGGTAACCATGAACTAAGAGATTATGGATAACCAATGAAACCACGCGTTATATTTTGAATACTCTGCATTGAAGTTACGCTTTCAAAATCATAACAACTGTATGTAACGCACCATTTCATTGGTCAAATGATCCGCGCTGTCTCCACCAAGGATCAAGTAAATGCCTTATGCATGGTAACTCACGGTCGATTAAAAGCAAAGCGTATTGAACGAACGTGGGTTCCGACGATGGGTGAGCGAATATGTATCTCAAATATGTATATAGATAGTGTTTTTAAACTTGCAAATATTTGCATTAATTCGGTGTGTAATGAAGCAAAATTGGTCAGTGGGACATGGTTTGTGTCAGTTACTCATTGAAAAGTACGTGTAAAGAGAAACATTATACGATATTAAAATGAAAGCGATGGCTTTCTCTAAATTCAGTGTGTTTAAGAGAATAAACGTAAACCCTTGCACGTGAATATCGGCTCGTTCTTTTTACTTTTTACCAAACATAGACTTGCAGCTTGAACAGGGGTAGGTTTTTTTAATTTCTAGTTCGAAATTGAAGTGACAACATGAATTAAAATACCAGATCCCGCAAAGTAAAGTGAAAATCTATGTTGCCTTGTAAGCCACAAGAGAATACAATCAGAAGTTTTAAGTCTTACAGATGGATATTGCACTGATCTGCTGTTCCGGTAGTTCTCAATAAAAACAATGACGTTTATGTAAAACGTGTAAATAGGAACATACTATCATACTGCAATAATACATGCCGGCCTGTTTGGAATGGCAGAAGCATGCAAACTGATTGACAGAGTAAGTGGTTTCTGTTTAGGTTAACTTTGTAATGCATTTAAAATGAATTCTCAGTTGAAGAAGCAAAAGGAAAGAGAGCACTCAAGTTATTTTTATTTAAAAGTAGTATTTCTTTCGGGGAAAAAATAGTGTTTGGTGAAGAACATTTGGAGTATTGTATGCCAACATGATACACGTTCTTTTTCTTTTCTTTTTTTTGTACTTTTTTTTTTTTTCGAAAGTATTTTAAGGGAATGCTTGCTGCCAACATGATGTATTCATGCAAGAAAATTTGCCTTTAAATCAACAATGTTTTCATTTGTAACTGAATTTATAATAGATAGAAAATATTTGTTCGTGCACTGAAGGAATCAATAACATACTTGTCTTTCGCACGCAACCCGTACTTATTATTCAAATAAAAGCTAGATTTTAAGTTTCACAAAACATGATTTAATTGATTTTAGTAATTGTTAGACGTTTATGAATGTTTTATAATACCCAGTGAGAAAAGGTAATGGTGGGTTAAAGCGATTGCTTTAAACGGCCAGATATTGATTTGGCTTCACAACTTGTGGGGCTAGAAAATGAATGACAAGCCTCTGTGACTCACACAGGGCGTGCACTGACGGACGAAAAAGTCTATATTCCTCAAAAAGTAATTTAATTATATATAAAAAAAAAAATATAAAATATATATATATAAAATATACAATCTAAGTGGCTATGAGAGCTACTGCCGCCTATTTAGTTGGGGTTTTTTTTCTTGTTTTTTTTTTTTTTTGCCAAAAGCCACGTGAATCAGCTACGCTGTAATCTTGTTCTGTGAAAATCTACAAAAAAGGGACATAACTGCAGACATATGAACACTGGCATTGAAATATACGTCTGAGACAAAATTTACCGAGTGTTTCCGAATGACTTTATGAGATTAATAGTGCATGCAGCTTACCGGCAACATAATTTCTTTTTTCACATATAACATATACAATTAGCAGCTTTTTTATTCGTTTACTGTGCGACCCACCAATTTGTCAAAGAATCTGAAAAAATAACAATATATTACTGTTCCGTACTTCACGAAGTCAGTGCGATAATTGTACACGAGCATGTATATATAGTATATTTGGCGCTCAACATATCCAGAAGAGAACTTGCTGTTCCAACTGGATACTGTGACTGGGTGGGGTATCATGCCACATGTCTACGGCGTGATACTGCAGTATGGCAGCACTATATCTGTCTCAAATAGACAAAGTCTCCAAAATGACTGAAATTCTGTTAAACTTTATAAACCGACAAATAAACAAATAAACACAGATACATACTTATAAGGTAATGCTTCCTTATAAACTTATTTCATAAATTTATAGTCGTTTTAGTATTTACATATTTAGTAAAACATCGAGCTGAATATCTCCATTTTTAAGGCTGAGCTTAAACTCTAGGCTAAACATATTGACCAGGAAGGTGTTAATGGTTTTTTTCTTCTGTTTTTTTCCCGACAGTATATCAGTAATTTTGAGACTTTGTCTTTACTAGAGACAGATAAAGTGCTGCCACACTGCGGTATCATGCCATAGACATGGCATGACTCAACAACCGGTCACATTATGCTGACATCGGGCCAACCAGTCCTGGAACTACTCTTATAAGCTGTTTCTTACGACTTAGGTTTGCCGCGGCCAGGGATGGAAAGTGTTGATAATGGATCTGATGACCCAACAGAAGCAAGATTCTTTCTCTACAACCACATAACTCAGCTGATACACAAGAATTGTCCAGAGGGATTGGGATTTAATCGTATAAACCCGTTTTTCAAAAGATGTAAAATAATACATTTAAATCGCATGTCAGTTTTTGTACAAAACGCTATTTTTGTTCTCGTATAATACGTGATAAAATTCAGTTCCACCAAGAAATCGAAGAAGATGGCTTCCTACAAGTAGCTCAGTAATTGTCATAGTTTTGTATGATATACGGCCATAAGTACATCAGTTTCTTAATGACTTAACAACTTAGAGATATAACGTAAAAACTCTGAACAAAAACACTCTCTCTCTCTTTCTCTTCTGACATTTATAATACGTGTTCACATATTATAGTCAAGCAGGCAGCACTACATGTTTCGTGAATAGAATGAACAAGGCATAAGCAATAGTGCTCTTCATTGGGAAATGAATGTGGAGTCGCATTTCTTATTAGTTCGACTTCCTGTTTGGTTCCATAATGGCCTTCGTGACTTGTTATCACTTACTTGGCAATGGGAATGTCCGCACGAAAATGTAAATATGACATGTCTGTATATGCTGAGAGGTTTACCTCTTGACACATTTTAACAATATGATCTCTCAGTTCTGTATTCTGTTGCCGAGTTCATTTCCTTTTGAGTCTTGATAAAGTAAGGCTATAATAGAAAATGAATATTTGAACAGGGGATGAGGAAGCGATATTAAATATTTGATGTACCAGCTTGCATATTAGCTGGTAATAACAGAATGTGGGTGCATATTTTCACTGATTTGTATCAATATTTGCTGCGCCAAACAATAAGAAAGGAGAAAAGTTTTGTATATTTGTTTGCGTTGGGTTAAATTCCCATGCACCGACTGTTTGTCAGTCATTTGAGGACACTAATCTACACTAGACAGATGTGATTATGGCCATACCACGTGGTATATATCATTTTAAGCAATACATGTATATCGCGAAGAGCATATTTTGCATCGATTCAAAGGGAAAAACTGCTGGATTTCATTTCTTTATCAGAGCGCATTCGAAGCAGAAAATTGTGCCCTACACATAGGTCCCAAGATTCTTTTGTCAGATGTTAAGTGTTTCCTAACTTTTGAAAAAACCTTCAGCGTTCGTAAAATTATGTTTGCTAACATGTAAAGCACACCGCTAATTATCTTTTCCCGAATGTTAAGAACTCACGATCTCCTGGTTAGTTGGCATTCGGAATCACTCGCTCATTTCTTCGAATATCCAACGGGTCAAGCCTGGGATTGCCGAATTGATACGATTGGTTAGGTGGCGAACGCTCTGACCTCTCTGTCCCCTGGGCCGATGTGTAAACACTACTAATATTGTTGTAAGCATATATCGACATCTTGTTTGTAACTATTCCGGGATTCAGCATGGTATCCTTGTCGATCAAATCGTTTCTTGAAATGTTTCTATACACTATATGCTGCTACTGACAGCACGATTTTGATTAAAAAAAAATGACATTACATTATTTCTCAGTGAATACAAACCAGCGCAATGCGTACTATAACACTCTCGGCGAATTCTTAGAAATTATAAATAATTCAAGGTTCGGTTCCCTCAACAATTCACAACAAGCGAAAAGTCTATTAACTCCATATCACAAGGGAGAGCCTAGAAATCGAGTTTCATAATGTGAAAGGCTGACTCACAGAAAACATCAAATGTTTCGAATTAGCCTCACATACGGACGTTGTCTCCCACAATCCCGATGATAGTCTATTTGATCTTCAGCCACTCCTTCGTTGCATAAAATAATTGCACGTCATCAACAGTTAAGGAATTTCTAAGAACTCCAGTATTAATCAAATGAAACTCTATATTTTTGATTAGCTGTAGTGTATGGTAATGAATCTGAGAAAACTTCAATACGACAGAAGAAATAAATGAGTTTTATACGAATGTCTTAAGGAAAGACTGGGGGCGGACAGGTAAGAGAAAGAACGATAAGACCATAAAACAAGAGGGCCATAGAGGCCCAGGATGGTTCACCTGAGTATAGGGTTACCCAAGGAACATCTGTACTAAAACATTTTGAAATCTGGCAAGTAGATTAAGGGAAATGTTTTTTAAAGTTTTCATAATTCATTTCTTCCATTGCCATTGCAATCAGAGTTCTACATGGATCAAGTTTATTTGAGCAACTTTTGTGAAGATTTATACAAGGATCATCGCTGTCAAGTTTAATCAAGTTCTGTCCAACGCTTTCAGAGGAGATGTCGTTTAAAGTTTTCACTATATACATATAAGGCAAATTAGCCCCGCCCTTGGCGGCCATGTTTTTTTTACCGATCAAAATAATTTTAGCAATCTTGGTAGTGGGTTACCAAAGGAAAATCTGTACTAAAACATTTTGAAATCTGACAAGTAGTTTTAAAGGAGGTGATTTTTAAAGTTTTCGTTGCCATGGCAACCAGTTCTGCATGGATCAAGTTTATTTTAGCAACTTTTGTGAAGGTTCGCCCAAGGATCATCCCCGCCAAGTTATATCAAATTCTGTCCAGTGGTTTCAGAGGAGATGTTAAAGCAAATTGTTGACGACGGACGACACTCGACGACAGGCGCCGGGTGATCACAAAAGCTCACCTTAAGAACATAGTGCTCAGGTGAGCTAAAAACGTACACTTAATCTCTTAGTAGAGATTATAAAAAATGTTATCACACTTTACAGCGTTCTATCTTATTCTACGGCTAAATCAGTATGGATTTTTATTTTAATGCAAATCAAAAAATCAAACAGTTCACAGCGTCATGCATGTGGCTTTTAATCGAAGGTTGACACGGACTTCAGAAGCAACACCGTGGCCACAGCAGCTTTGACGTGCCTTGTATTGCCAGGATTTCACTTGTACATGGTTCAAATAGGTTTGCTTGGAAGGGCATAGTTTACTGCGACGCACAACGAGAACAAATATGGTATAGCACGGTAGACTTCAATAAACCATATTGTGTAGGTGAACAATGCCAGGCCCATTTTCTATTCAGATACTCAGGACATTGATCAAAGCATGTAAAAACTGGCATTGACGCATATGATATAACTCGATATTGGGTGCAGGACCTGGCGAAGATTTGTCTCTTTGACATATTAATGTCAAGGTCAGATGTGAGACGTTGTGTTTAAAAAAAAAAACGTTTTAATTTCGGGCCGATGATCCTTACGAAGAACAAACATCGACGAAAGGGTCAACGAAGTTCGTGGGTCATGCCGATGCCAGGACATTTTTAAATGAATCACTTTTGTATCGCCTGTTACAAATGTGGTTACATACATATTGGGTGTTACAAATTGTGTAACGGAAACCAGGCACACGTGTAACAAATGATTAATGGCATGTGATCACATTCGCAAATGTAATTTGTCACGTTATTTGTTATGCGGTCTTACAAAATTGGCCCCTGAATTCACTCCTTTTAGAAACTAAACAATGACAAGGATCTGATATAAAATAAAATAAAGATGTCATTTTTTAATAAATCTTTCAGTTCCTTTCCCTTCCATATGACTGTCTTGTAGATGGAAGGCGAGATTAATGATGATAGATATGAGTTGAAATAATATCGGTTGGATTGTGGACACCGGAGAGCGAAAAAAGTGGCTATTTGGGGGAATTTCCGTAAGGAAATGAAGGGAAGTATTCATCTTCTGTGACAGGCAATGGTTTTCTACGCCATCATATGAAAATAATAAACGAACACAAATAGAAGAAAACAATGTGCTGTGATACCCCCAGGCTTGTTATATTCAAATTGTCAATGAATCTCAAAGAGACTCTTGTTTTCTCTGTAATTATCTTTTTTTGAGCTAACCAAATCATTGCCATTAAGGCTTTAAAAAAAACCTTCCGTTTTCCTAGTGATTTATAGCTTCGGTGTTTTCCAAACGTTTTAAAAATGACGTTGCAGCAAACTGACGAAACGCTTAAAATCATAAATAAGTTATACAGACTTTTACGTTTAACTTAAAGCTACGCCGATTTCGTTCATATAGAAATACTTATATTTTGGTAAACGCCAAAATTTAAAGACAATATATTGTTCAATATTTATACCTTCTTTCCGTGATTTATTACACCCTGGGAGAAACTGATTTTTTATGACAAGGACATGGAAATTCTAGTCAAGCAAATACCAGAAATACATATTTATAAATGTTTAACTGAAAACACTACTGAATGGGAGTTTGCATGATCAAAATGTGTCCATATTTATATATGCACGTGTCTCCGGGAACAGAACGGATTACCAATAAGTTAAAATACTCCCTGTTATTCGGAAACCAGTCTCAGAAGCTACAATCGCATTAATATTATTGGACTCTTATGCATTATGTTAAGAAACACAAAAGCGAAAGTTTATACCGACATTATAATATATTAGACAAACAATAGCAAATTTTAAAGAATTATACCATCTGTATAAACCTTGGTTATGAATTTCTTTTTTTTATTTTGAAGCGGTATGTCCAGTTTGGCTCCGTTCTATAATATTAGATGATAGCGACAAGAGAATGTTACTAATTTCTGTAGAACTCCTGCGGATGATACATTAACATTATCTGTGGCAAGTTTTTTTGGCTACCACGATAGCACTTTGGAAAAAGAGTAGGCGACTATAAGCTTAATATGATATAATATCGTGTTCTTCTTATGAAAATATCAATTAAGAAATGCGGCATTTTCATTGGATAACAAATAATTCTGATCATTAAAAGTACTTTTTTTCATTATGAAGTATGTAAATTATTTAACAAAACTTGGCCAAACATTTTTATTATACAAAGAAGATACACATATGTTTTATCGTTCATTTTAACAGAAATACTTTTTACATACTCATAGCACGGTGTTTAACAGTGTTTATAAACAGCTTAAAAGACGTACTGCCTGAAACGTATTGTATGTATAATACTGAGGTTTGCTTCCAAATTTGGGGAATTTAATTATTGAATGAATATTTTTACCACGATGTTTAGAATATGATAATAAGTAAGTAAAGCAAGTACATAAAATTAAATGTCATTTTACCTTGGTACATAATCCTAGATACACAGGAACCATTACAAATTATCAAATTTTGGTGGCATAATTCTACCAGTCACTTTTCGATTTTTTCCTGAAATAATATCCAAACTCGGTCATTATCTAGCAAGTAGAACATTTTCAAATTATTCACTTAGGTATCTTAGCAGGACAAAACTGCCTGTTAGTGCCCACTACTGCCAACCATACATTCACTTAGGTCAACTGGATACCATGCTTTTTCCACTCATACAAAAAAATGTTTGTTATACATATGATTTAACTGACTAACGTGAAAAAAGCGCGATATCCAGTTAACTTAAGACGGGAAAAATCCAAAACACAATGCCAAGGAAGACTCAAAAAATTGACAAAATACGAACTTATTTTATTTGAAAGGGATAATTAGGACTACGAAACACCTAAATAATATGCCAAACGAATTTTATGAACTTTGGAAAGATCCTTGACTTATGTCGATAGAAAGGCTCCACAATGTCCCGATCTAGAGAAGAGATCGCCACTCTAGAGTATAGCAGTACGTGGAATAAACAATCCTGGTGATCAATATGGAAACTCTCTCTCTCTTATTTCTCTTTAACTATACATCTCTCTCTCTGTCTGTCTGTCTGTCTCTCTCTCTCTCATTTCTCTTTAACTATACATCCAACTCTCTCTCTCATTTCTCTCTCTCTCTCATTTCTCTCTAACGATACATCTTTGTCTGTCTGTCTGTCTCTCTCTCATTTCTCTTTAACTAAATCTCTCTCTCTCTCTCTCTCTCTCTCTCTCTCTTAGGTGAGTGAGTCATTGTTTATGCATAATTCGATGTGAATAGAAATTTCGCTCTTATGACGTCAAATACGTGATCCCTCATTCCTCTTTTTTGTAATTTCTTACTAAAAATCATTGACTGATGACGCAACAACACAATGTTCCAGCATTTTGTAAATCTAGTCAATCAAGATTATGTAATAATTACTGTTTGACGGAAATCTTATTTTTGGTAATTATATCATCATCTTGCCACCTGCAACGTTCTTATCCGGAAAAGTTCTAATCAAATAGAAAGTAGGGTATGAAGATCTTTCGGGGCATAAAGAAAAAGCAACATATTGAAGAAATACAAATAAAAAGTAATGGAAGTACTGGTTATCTTGACAACCACTTCTGTAAGGGATGAAAGACTTACAATCATGGCCCAGTGTTCTCGAAAAATACTTAAGTACGATCTCAGGCTCAAATCTGAGTATCCACTCAAAACCCAATGGAAACTAATAGGTATAGTTTGAGTATAAAAATATACTTAAGTACTATTTTTAATTTCGAGAACACGGGGTATGAAGGTATCAAAAGTATTAATTAAGGTAATTTTTAAGCCATTCTTTTACGTGTATATGATCATATTGCATTGTCTATTGCAAACATGCGTGTATAAATGTGTATCTAATTGTATTAATTAATTATCAATTTATGAAATAAATTATATATTTTATTTAAAATTATTTAAGAAACGTCATGATATAATTGTTTAGAAAATATATTGATTGCAAAAATAACTTTCAATTTGACTGAAATGTGGCTGCTTGTTTTTTTTTTCCTAAAAAAAACACAAGGTTTATCGGGAATTTATGTAATTTTGAAAATCACTCGTTAAGAAAAGAGACTATTTTATTATTTTTATTTATTATGAACCAGCATTCTGAAATTACTGCGAATCATATTCGATTGATTCCAGTTAATTGAAATCATTATTTAGAAGTAACAAATGCTTATTTTTTAAAAAATCGTAAAAGCTGGTACATGTTTTGATTGGATAACAAGAGTCATTTAGAGTATATTAAAAGTGGTCTCTATTGAAGCTTTAATTCATGTGAAATAAAAGATGATTATCTTTCCAAAATGCCGTGACGGTGACAGTTTGTGACTAAATGGAACATGGATCAAATTGTTGCACGTTTATAAGTGATACTGGCCGCCCGACTTGGGCTGATTTCTTGAATGCCATGTCGTTTCACTAAAATTCGTACGAACAAATTTGATCTAGGTCGTCACAGGATCTCGAAGTTCAATGGGGCGAATCATTTCGTACTTATTGGTTAATATGAAAAGGGGAAGAAATGGCACTGTTTTGAGACCAGATTTGGAAAAACGCGTTTATAACGAAATTCAATATTGAAAATGGACCAGGTTATATTTTAAATTCATTAACTAAGAAAGTCCTAAACGATAATGAGGTAGTTTTTCTCTTACAACGATAATATCGTGTAATTAATCCAATCGAGCTTGACAACAGGACGGTTATTTTCCGATTTCTTTCGTATTGAATATAAAGGTTAGTTTTTATTGGTCAATCAAAATGAAAACGAAACTGGCATTTCTTGGGAAAACTTCATTGAATTGCGGAGGTCCAGAGAAGCATAAACAATGCGATTGACATGGGCACAATGTAATCATTGTCGGACAGGCAGGTACAGGGAAGTCATACCTGCTTAAACAAAATTCAAATTTAATATATTAACTAATGAGCGAATTATTTTTTATTTACTGGGAAAGAAACCGGAAGTAGCCGATTCCGGCTGTTTTCAAGCTCGATTGGAGCATAAAAAACACATGTTGTTAGTCCTTTATAAGAGTAAGACAATACGGAAAACGCCTCGAATCTTTCTTTCTATCATTTCAAATGTAAATGAACCATTTTACTGATCTTTATTCACCGAAATTGTGATGTTCAAAAATTAGCCCAAAATAGTGTTCTCCCTTCCTTTTTTAATGTTACTGTTAGGTACGAAAGGATTCGCCCCATGCAACTTTGAGCCCCTGTGTTAGTCGTAAGTATGTTGTCCACATAGTGTCTGCTATTTCTTATTTGCACAATAAAACATGAAGAAATGTGACCCATTTCATTGCATTATACAAACACAACTCTTTTTTATAAAGAAAAAAAAATCACAGGAAATATACTATTTTATGTCTTTGAATTAATGCTTACGAAGATTTTCTTTCTTAAGTGAAACGGGCCCCAGTGCAGATAGTGGCGTTACAGTCTCTATTATTCTATTAACATAAACATACACATATATTTATACAAGACTTAGATTAAAGCATGCAATTCAAAGTTGACAATGGTGCAAATTTCGTGTTTCCCTCTTACATGGGGTTTCATTTGATTTCGTGAAAAGTAATCTCCTTTAGATGTTCTGTCGTGTTCAAAATACTTGGATAGATCACGTAAGGTATAATTCTAACAAACAAAGAAAACGACTTGATTAATATCGTATAAGATCTGCTCGGAACTAGACTATGTCTCGAAACTAAGCTATAATTATGTTGTATGTTATTTTGAACGCACAATTTCAACGCAGAATGGCACGTTAATTATCCCGTGTCGAATGTATTTAGGTAACTCAATTTCGTTTTAAAACAACTGGCAACCGAAAAATAATATTGGATGTCTGTTTACGTACCAATTTTCAAGAAATAGCATCTTTAGAACTTTTCAAATACCAGTATTTCGTTTCGGAGCACAATAATTTATTTTTTTATCTAGGAGTATAATCGATACCGGAAAAGCGTATAATTGAAGCATTTCGCAGTGTCTATACAACCGAAATAAAACAACGTAGTACTGTGTGTGATGTTTAATGACTTGACTATTTGAGGTTACCGTCGCTTCGACATATAGCGACGTCCAGCTAATTACAGGTGGGGGAAGACCCCGAATGCACGGAGGCATCCGGGTAGAACCACCAACCTACCGCAAGCCAGCTGGAAGGCTTCCTTATATGAAAATCTGAATGACCTCTTCCGGGATTCGAACCAACGCGGTGAGAGGCTGAGTGAGTATTAAAATCAGCGACTATACCCTCTCGGCCACGGAGGCCCCCGTAATCTTTAATGATGAAACAATTAAGTGTATATATCAAGACTAAGATACTGTGGAAATCATGTTTAAAAATATTGTTAACATAGGCATTTTATGTAAAATATGAATATATGACAAAAGAGAAAAAAAGGTCCCTTACTTCTTTAAAATGCATTAGACAAGAACACATGTACCACCTGCTGAAAATGTGACAGACAGACGACGGAGAAGTGATCCAATACAAAATCTAAGGCCGTAAGTAGTCCGCCTGTATAAAGTGTGCCAATGCTGACAAACACTCTGACCTGTGTTTCACAAAATATCAAATTGAGATGATTTTTTTCTCTTAAAATCTCAATGCAAAAAAGGGAATAAGGCAAAAATATTTCTATAAGATTATGTGTACATTGTTTTTGCTCTATTTCAATAAAAAAGGAAGTTCTAGATATTTGTGGTGATACGTAATTTGACATTTTTGCTGATATTCTTTTTTTTTTTTTTTTTTTTGTGTGTGTATTAAGATTTTACAAAAATAAAAATTAAATAAATTAAAAAACTTAAGAACTGCTTCCTTGATACATCTGCACATAGTCTGTGTCGCATTTTCTCTGAATCGACAAAAAGATCACGTCGTCCTGTTACCACTGGAGTAAACGCTAGTTTGTTCATTCGAATTTATGACTAATGAGAAAGTAGTCGTTACTCAAGAAGGTCTTCGATAAAGGTCAACTTGAAGGTTAAAGATTAAAGTCTTGTGTCAGCACAAAGCACTCGTACTTGAAAACACATACAAATTAGACAATGCAAAGTTAAAAAGCATACATGACAAACATTTTCAAACTTACGATTCTAACGAAAGACCTTGACCTTTTTCCCTAAAAAAAAACAACAGACGCGTGATTTTAAAAGGAAGGCTTTTAAGACATTTATGTCTACTTCAAGAAGAATTCAATCCGTCACTGAAACATCTAAGATTTTGTTACTTGCATGCAGAAGTTCGTCTTAGGGCGGGATAAGGACAAAGGAATGCAGACATGTAAGCATACTATAATATCTAATCAGGTTATATTGACACTGATATAATCTCCGTAGACAAGCAATCCCGTTCAACCAGACCCGATATTGCATCCACAGATTGCTCGATTCCAATGGCATAATTGTATAAGTAATATAAGCTGTTAACTTTAGGCGACGAATACTTTACTACGCCGTCCTGACTCTACAATATGAAAAGATATTGAACTTTTTGTAAAAACGAGACGCGAAGGAAAGCGATGGAACAGCGCGCCGGATTTCTATAAAGTTCTTACTTCACTTTGTAATGCGGGTAACAAATTCATACGCCTTCATACTGTATCTAATATTTTGGAGAGCCGAGCCTACAAAGTCAATATCGTAAAGTTGTACAAGTCAATCAGCAATACATATTCGATACAAATCATTGTCGTAACATCATATAAATCTTCGAGCCGATTTGGGTGTTTTCCTTACATCTTACATCCATAATATGACATCATGTCATGTTTCATTACCCATGGCAACACAAACGGTGGGCTAATGTATTGACATACTTCGCCACAAAGGACCCTCTAGGTCAATGCAAACAGATGATTGAACACCGTTATAGTTACGACCTGGAGATTCTTCGCTAGAGGTCAAAATAGACGGCTGGGAAATTGACCGCCATTAATGACTAAATTAACATCGAGCTGTGCCGTCTAATCCATGTTCCTAAGCATTCCAGAGACGTGTCCTAAAACACGGCTCATACTAAAATAATTTATACCCAAGAGCTTTCTCTGAACTACAACGTTTGACATAAACTGCGGCCGAGACATTTATTAGTCAATAGTTCGATTATTTGTCTAGAACACATACGCACAAACGATTGTAACAAAGACATTCGGAGGTATCGATACATTTGTAATATGATGCGGTTCTATTCTCCCAAGACTGTAATACGAGCGTCCCATGGCGATGCAAAAGCATGCATATTTCAGGGAGTTTAGTGTCGTAAAATGTCAAACAATACTGAGTGTGGTTGATTGTTCTAGATACTATCAATACCATTGTCAATGATATCAATACTTTTGAAAAGGTGTAAATTAAAATGTAATACTGAAAACATTCTTCTCAAAGCCAAGTTGATATGCCATGATAATGACACAATACTGCAATATAACCTTTAAAGTTTCAATATTATTGAAAAAAAAATCCAAAACTGACAACGTTATTGACAATCCTACTGATTGTGTATGCCAAGCTTTATTTCTTTTCACGTTTTATTTTTTCTTTGCAATTGCAGTGACCAGAGCCACCATATGATTCATCCCCCTTGTTGACATCTACCAAATACTGGTTCTACTCAGGAACTTGCCTACAATGTAGCGGTGCTATACAACGGGAGCGTCAAAGAACCAAGGGGTCTATTTGTGAAATGAAATTGGGTATCGCACCCGGACTCCCTTGTATCCAACCACTGTCTCTTCTACATACGGTCTCTACAGAAAAAAAACATTACCTTACTGAGAGAATAAGCACTTTCGTGAGTTATCGAAGACCGCAAGGTCCATTTCAATGTAACAATCTACAGCCAAAATTAACATAATAACGCGTAATTAGTGGATAATATTTTTATTTTCAATAATATTGCTTCAATATTCAATATACTTCAATATTTTTGCAATAATGTTTATAATGTATGGGCTGCTTTAAATCACGTGAACAATAAACTATTCGGGAATGTTCAATTACACCCTTGATATTTTTATCAATATAGGAAACACTCACAATACATATTGATACGAACATACAGACCGGCTGACTAAGTGATTGTTTATTGATGAATCTACATTGTTGCACTGATCACAAATTTAAATGAACTATACTTTTATTTGTTCTTTTGATACAACAGTTTTAACGTAGATTTTAACACTCCGTTCAGAAGATAATAAAACTGTGGCGAAGTTCTATGAACGAGATTAAATGTATCATATTTTTCTATATACAATGCAATGTAAAAGAAAGCATCTCGCTCCCAAAGGGATCTCGTCTCAGAAAAAAATCAATTTTCTCTTATCATATTTAGTGATGGTTCATTTAGTGACTATTTGTGCTAAATACAGTCAATTCCGACCGCTGTTGTCAGTGGAGAAAGCTGATACATGGTATATAGGGAAAACTGGCCATACCACCGACAAAGTTTGTTTGATCAATCATCTTAAAAGAAGCTATATCTGTAGGAATTCATTAGCTTATCATTTTTCAGACAATATATTTGTTTTATCCAACGGTTGCCGTAGCAACCTTTTTCCCGCAAAAACAAAAATTCCAATGATATTTTAGCAAATTGATGAATGTCCGTCGTGAAGCCATGTCCGCCTGTTGTTTCAAGATTAGGTAGACTGATCAAGGAGATGCCAACTTCGTGCTAAGGTGAGCAAAAAATCGTTATTCCAGTGAAGGAGTTGAGAACGCTGGTGGTAAATTGAAACTCGACTGGATTCTTAAGAGTTTAAATTTAAACGATTTTCCTTAATCCTCTATGTTAGCGGCATGGAAACCAGATAATATTCAAACTGTTTTAGATGACGAGGAAATTACCTCTGTATATTGCCTCGGTTTATCGATATCCAGAACACCGTGAGGAAGACAAATATTCCCGAGTTGTCTGTGTTCATTTTCAATTAAATGTATAAAGCAATATGATAGGAAAATAAGGGAAAAAAAACAAATAATCAATACCGTTAAAACCTCCCGTCTCCAACAAAGTTTCATAACATTTTACAGTTAACTTACTCAGCTATTATGTTTGCCATGATCATGTGTTGATGGCAATACTCGTGACATGTATTATGCATATACAATATTCTCACAAGGGTTGGTAAAAGAGTTTTATGGGAAAGTATAAAAAAGGGCTGAATGAACTATGAGGAATAATATATCATTCGGATGCATCAATATAGCGCTGGTACGATGTGGCTCAGGGTGGCATCAAAACCTGGTCGAGAAATTCTGAATTTTGAGGCAACTGCATTGGTATAAGATAAACGTAGTGTGTTTTTACTTGTACATGTTCTACCAATATAAGAATAAACTGTAAATAAATAGATACATGTAGATTTAAACTCTGTGTGTCTGCGTGTGTGTGTGTGTGTGTGGCAAACGAGTTCGCGGTATAATAGTTCATGTCAGCGGTAGTTACAGTATGAGGCCATCAGCGTGTCAGCATGCATCACTACAAACCAGTATTTTAAAGTGCCATACACTCACCATAGACCAATAGTTACAAGTGTCATACTAACAACATGGACCAAAGTTTCTAGTGACATAATGTCATCATGGGCCCTTACTTTGAAACTTTGAAGTTTCATCATAGACCAATATTTTTTTTCAAGTGTCACCAGAGTAACAGATAAGCGGGGTATTTGAGTATTTACCTACATAAGTTTAGCAAAAAAAACAACAAAAAAACTAAATCCCAAAACTAAACATTGTCATATTGTAAATTTGTTACTTAAATAGAATATTAAAAAAACTAATTATTTGTAACTGTCACAATAGACCAATATCCTAAAATTTCACAAAAGATCAATATTTTCAAGTGTCAATCTTTCACCATACACCAATATTTGCAAGCGTCAACGTAGACCAATATTTACACATATTTCAAACTGTCAACATAAAGCAATATTTTCAAGTTTCATACTTTCTACATAGACCAATATTTTAAAGTTTCATACAATAAACATAGACCAATATCTTAAAGATTAATCACAGACAAATATTTTCAAGTTTCATACTTTCTACATAGACCAATATTTTAAAGTTTCATACTATCAACATAGACCTATAGTTTAAATATTAATCACAAACCAGTATTTTCAAGTTTCATACTGTCTACATAGACCAAAATTATCAAGTTTCATACTGTCTACATAGACCAATATTTTCAAAATTCATACTGACAACATAAACCAATTTCTTAAAGATTAATCACAGACCAATATTTTCAAGTTTCATACTGTCTACATAGACCAAAATTATCAAGTTTCATACTGTCTACATAAACCAATTTCTTAAAGATTAATCACAGACCAATATTTTAAGTTCATACTGTCTACATAGACAAAAATTATCAAGTTTCATACTTCACATAGACCAATTTAAGTTAATCACAGACCAATATTTTCAAGTTTCATGCCGTCTACATTATGCAATACTTTAAAGATTAATCACAGACCAATATTTTCAAGTTTCATACTGTCTACATAGACCAAAATTATCAAGTTTCATACTGTCTACATAGACCAAAATTATCAAGTTTCATACTGTCTACATAGACCAATATTATCAAGTTTCATACTGTCTACATAGACCAAAGTTATCAAGTTTCATACTGTCTACATAGACCAATATTTTAAAGTTTCATACTATCAACATAGACCAAAGTTATCAAGTTTCATACTGTCTACATAGACCAATATTTTAAAGTTTCATACTATCAACATAGACCTATAGCTTAAATATTAATCACAGACCAGTATTTTCAAGTTTCATACTGTCTACATAGACCAAAATTTTCAAGTTTCATACTGTCTACATAGACCAAAATTATCAAGTTTCATACTGTCTACATAGACCAATATTTTCAAGATTCATACTGTCTACATAGACCAATAGCTTAATGATTAATCACAGACCAATATTTTCAAGTTTCAGATTGTCTACATAGACCAATATTTTCAAAATTCATACTGTCAACATAAACCAATTTCTTAAAGATTAATCACAGACCAATATTTTCAAGATTCATACTGTCTACATAGACAAAAATTATCAAGTTTCATACTGTCAACATAACCAATTTCTTAAAGATTAATCACAGACCAATATTTTCAAGATTCATACTGTCTACATAGACAAAAATTATCAAGTTTCATACTGTCAACATAAACCAATTTCTTAAAGATTAATCACAGACCAATATTTTTAAGATTCATACTGTCTACATAGACAAAAATTATCAAGTTTCATACTATCAACATAGACCAATATCTTAAAGATTAATCACATACCAATATTTTCAAGTTTCATACTGTCTACACAGACCAATATTTTCAAGTTTCATACTGTCAACATAGACCATTATATAAAACATTAATCACAGACCAATATGTTCAAGTTTCATATTATCTACATAGACCAATATTTTCAACTTCCATACTTTCAACAAAGACCAATATCTTAAAGATTATTCACAGACCAATATTTTCAAGTTTCCTAGTGTCTACATAGACAAATATTTTCAAGTTTCATACCGTCAACATAGACCAATATCTGAAAGATTAATCACAGACCAATATTTTCAAGTTTCCTAGTGTCTACATAGACAAATATTTTCAAGTTTCATACTGTCAACATAGACCAATATCTGAAAGATTAATCACAGACCAATATTTTCAAGTTTCATGCCGTCTACATTATCCAATACTTTAAAGATTAATCACAGACCAATATTTTCAAGTTTCATACTGTCTACATAGACCAATATCTTAAAGATTATCACAGACCAATACTTTTAAGTTTCATACTGTCTACATAGACCAATATCTTAAAGATTACTCTCAGACCAGTATTTTCCAGTGCCAAACCTTTACATTTTACCAACATTACCAATTACACCAACTTAGCATATTTGATCAAATAAATGTCATCTGCTCCTGTTCGTGTTTCAGTGATAGTTTAAAATGACTGAATATAATGGTTCATAACAATTTTTGCACTAATATAAGCAAGGAATGTTAATGTTAATTAGCAAATAATTGCCCCGGTGGCCGTGATAATCGGCAAGACAGCAGTGCGAATAGCCACTGGCAAATGAGACTAATTGGATGGAATCTTTAACATGCTAAAGATGTATAATTTAATGCTGCTGAAATAAATGGGAAACACATAAAAGCATCGATTATCATAGAAGAAACATTGTTATTTTGATACTAATATTCATGCTGGTTCCATTTCAGAGCAAATTGAAGTAATTATATCTGTAATTTCAAAATCAATAGACGTTATTAACAGAATAAATATGCCCTACCTAAAGAAGAACTATAAATTTCGTGTACATGTATAGATAATTATTACACATGTACATTGACAGCCCGGAATGTTGTCATCATGTGGAGAAAAAAATAACTATTCATTGTATTGGCGAAAAGCAATCAAGCAGAAAATGTCTAGAGAATCAAGCCTATTTCTAATATGTTGTTATTCAGAGCACCGACATTAACAATATAATTATATTAACACCAAATTAGGGCATGAATCGTATCATAGCATAACATATCTTTTAAAATGCTCGATTCAGATTCTGATCATTAAAAAAGGACCGCAAAAATTCGAAAAAGCAATAACTTAAACCCACGCGTTTGATATGATGAGTTCGCTTGTTTCTATATAAAACTACGATCATATGCCTGTATATTTGCACCTTTTGGGAGTGGGATTTGTCTATCAATTTGCAACGTTTGTCTGCAGCACGGCCTAAGTCTAAAAAAGCTTGAAGAAGTTTTACCCTATATCTTTATAGAGTCTCAATGGTCATAAAACATTCTGTGTTGTCTGAGAGGCTACCAAGCAGAGTAATCGATCTAACTGCCATAATGTAACCAAACCACATGGCGCAGTCATCCTGCCAGCTTTCTCGTATCCAGAAGAAACGACTTTTGAGATACAAATAGCTATTCACTTACTGCTACGCCATTTAGATTTCATCACCCACGTTTGATGTGCTCCACAAATCGACTATTGAATTTCTTTGAGAGAAATGTGAACAGACAGTTTTGCCTATGTTGCCGATTTTGTAAAATTTACAAAGACTCAGTGGCCACGATGTTCCAAAATAAGCGTACACGGAATTCAAAAACGGACGTGCCCAACAGGAAGTTATTAATATCCGGGGTTTTTTTTCCGGACAAAGACGAGTGGATGATTACCGAGATACTTTAAACAGATATTATAAATCACACAACTCGATTTAAGCATTTTTCAACTGTGTGGGTGCAAAAACAAGCAAACAAATAGACTGACGAGGCTTTCCAGTGTATCGCAACATCGTACTGAACCTTCTCTGATCCCCCTTGGGTGACATTCGCTTCATGGTTATTTTCTATCTCGGAGCTGGCTAAAGAGCTTTGTTGAATAATTCAGCAGAAACATTGAACGTCAATACATTCAGATAAAATGTTGGCGCTGTCTGCCGATGGGTTTTCAAGTGAAACAACTTTATCTTTGGCGTCCCGGTGACAGGAAGAAAACCGAGGTATTTGACTTACGTCATGTTGCCATGGCAAACAAGTCTTACTGAAGAACTGACATGAACCACTTTGATATTGTCAAAGCAACAAATATGCATCTGCAATGTATGTAAATATTCTTTGACGACAAATCAACAATTTTTACAATAAATTTACGCAACATTTTCAATTTACCGACCCTTTTCATGATAGCCTATAAAAGAAACCTTTATCTGTCTTGAATGAATCACCTCTACTAAATAATCGATCCCTCGATGCAGGAATATTTATCATCTTAATCAAACGATACGCAGTATGGAGAGGGTGGCAAATCTTGCATGTCTTCACGTTCATGTTCTATTTAAAAGACGTCAAGACAGTTCAACATCGAGTTTTACCATAAAGGCGAGCTGGGCAAGCAGTTAAGCGCATAACCAGACGGCTATGGGTTTCAGTCCCCGGATATGACGTAGTTTCTACCCTGGGACCATCTTCAGCGATTTTATTTAAATTATAAGAAATGAACGAGATTTAAAATACCTCTAAATTGATAATTATTAAGTACATTGTAGTATTTAATGTCACAGAGTGACATTACACTATCGGTCTGAAAAACATCAACGAAACTATGAAAGTATCAATAAATTGTATAAGCATCTGTTTGTTTATGTATCCTACACACGTATCCACGTCAAAATCAGCACGTTATACTCGTACCTGCGGATGACAGAACTAGGACAACCTGACGTCATGAATGAGCGACGTGACGTGCATACTAATGCTGCAGACTTGTTTGTTTATAAAAGGTGCTATAGGATGCCTGTCGATAGAATATCACGGATAATTGGGATAAAATAAGCATCCTGGTTTGAACTGGTCAGTGAGGTTGTGGTTGGAGTGCGGATGTAACATGACGATGCCAATTGAGTGTCTCGTGCTGCATTATTTATTATTACTCTGAATCAAGAAA
>CM037786.1:30913009-30963009 GCA_021229015.1 Solen grandis
AGCTTGTATCTTCGTTGCTTGTTTTTGAACAGATTATGGCCAATATATAAAAACAAAAAGATATAGACATCAATATTTCAAGTTGAACATTATTTACAAATTCATTTTTAAAAGCATACGGATATTTTCTTAAACATTATCATTACTTATTCAATTTTAGCTTATACCTTATATTGGGTCGGATAAAATCATCATAAAACATTCTATCTATAATATATCAATGATCTGAAATATATGTGTCGGTTAGAAAAACGTATATCAAATTTGTTGGAATACGTATGAAATGTATATTCTCGTCCCATGTGTCAATTTTATACAACCTTATATTTACACAAATGTATATTGTACTGAGATTAACAATGAAATCTGAAAACAAGAGGGCCATGATGGCCCTGGATCGCCCACCTGAGTATGGGGTTACCCAAGGAACATCAGTCTGTATTAAAACATTTGAAATCTGGCCAGTAGTTTTGAAGAGGTGATCCCTGCAAAGTTTAATCAAATTCTGTCCAGCAGTTTCAGAGGATATGTCGTTCAAAGAATTCACTATATACATATACAGCAAATTAGCCCCGCCCCTGGCGGCCATCTTTTTTTTTTACAGATCGGAATAATTTTAGCAATATTGGTAGAGAGTTACCCAAGGAACATCTGTTGCAAAATATTTTGAAATCTGGCCGATAGTTTTGAAGGAGATAATTTTTGAAGTTTTCATATTTTTTTCTTTCCGTTGCCATGGTAACCAGAGTTCCACATGGATCAAATTTATTTTAGCAACTTTTGTGAAGGTTCAACCAAGGATCTAATCAAATTCTGCCCAGCAGTTTCAGAGGAGATGTTTTAAAGATGTCACTATATACATATAAGGCAAATTAGCCCCGCCCCTGGCGGCCATGTTTTTTTACAGATCGGAATAATTTTAGCAATATTGGTAGAGACATATCCAAAGAACGTCTGTTGCAAAATATTTTGAAATCTGGTCAATAGTTTTGAAGGAGATGATTTTTAAAGTTTTATTTTTTTCTTTCTGTTGCCATGGTAACCAGAGTTCCACATGGATCAAGTTTATTTAGCAACTTTTGTGAAGGTTCACCCAAGGATCATCCCTGCCAAATTTAATCAAATTTTGTCCAGCGTTTTCAGAAGAGATGTCGTTTAAAGTAAATTGTTGACGACGACGGACGACGGACGCAGTGTGATCACAAAGGCTCACCTTGAGCACTTCGTGCTAAGGTGAACTAAAAAGGCCGAAGTAATTCCAGTAAATAAAGTAATTTAACCGGTGCAAGTTATGAAGGTTAACCGTCTTGGAAGTTCCTTATGAATGAGGCACCCTTGAGTGGGTGAGGGATTGGTAATGGTTAAGATAAGGGTTTATAATATATCGATAAGGGACATCGTCGAATACCCACGGCTGACTTGTTCCGTTTCATTACATGACATCATGCCGTGGGGAAACAGGCAAGCAAATCGTCGCAATACAGTAGTAATTGATTGAATCACTGACCAATGAACGCGTTTTATAAAAGCGTAGAGGCTTGTCAGTCATGAAAACAATAAAAAAAAAAGCTGCGTCCGACAGCAGTATAAAACGGCTTCTATGATTGTTTTAAAACGTTATGCGACCAATGAAATGGCGTAATTTGACACACACACACACAAAGCCGTAAAATCCCAAAGACTATAGCTCTATCGATCAACCGTGGGCATTCGACGATTGGTAACGGTTAGCCATAAGACATTCTCCGATTTTTAGGAATGGAAAAATGTCCATGGTAACTTTTATTACGAGGCAACATGTTCCAAGGCTATGAATGACATGCGTTTCAAATTTTAGTAGACGTTGCCTCTAAAAAATTTAAGAAATTCAATATTTTGTTCAAAACATTCCGTTTTCACATGCAGTTAAATTATCAAATGCGTTTCAGTTTGTGTTGAAAATAACATTTGGCTTGTGATTTTGTAATTACGGTGTCCCAGTGGGAAATAAATTTTAAGATACCGAATTATATTATTTACTGAAATTTTAGAAATAGTGATAACCCTATCTAGGACAATGTAATATAATTTCATAAAAACTTAATCAAGCAGTATTTCGCATCATTAGTAATGCAATTATCATCTATAAACGTAAAATTTAATGACAGCAGTAATAGAGAAAATTGCTGTGTGACAGATTTAATACTAGATGCAGTGCTATCTTCTGAATCTAGCAATTTATATAATGGCATATCTACTTGAGGAAAAAGAAAGCCGTGATACAATCGTTAAACTAAGGCAAGTATGGGATTTTTTATCATTACTTATTTATTCCATTTCATTATTTCATTTCCTGATAGCATTTAAAACATATACTTTACCAATTAAATTTTAACTGACGTCTGCAAATTTATAATTGCTTTAAAATAAATTAGAAAACAAATTAGTTGTGGCATAGAAAATAAATTAATGCAAAACATTTTTTTTTTTTTTTTTTTTTTTTTTTTTTGAGGTGGGGAGGGGGGTAATATTTCTGTTAACATTATATTTTTTCCATTCTAAAATAGATCTTTAAACGATATGCCTTCGAAAATATAACTAATGTAAAAATAAATTACAGATGAATAGTGGCAGAGAAAACAAATAAAGCCCTACTTGCTGTTGGGGTTGAGGGGGTCAAAACTAACATATCTGTTATTGATTTCGCCAATCTAATAGCTGCATATGTCAGGAAAACTCATCTCCGCAGACTTCGTTTATTCACTCGGCAATCTCCGTCTTCTATCGGAAGATTTTTTTTTACTTTCAGGGAGAAGAGATTTTTTCGTGTGTATTTTACTTCATTGAAGATGTTTAAAAAAAAAAAAAAAAAAAAAAAAAAAAAAAAAAAATAAAAAATAATAATAATAAAAAGAAAAATACACCTAGCTGCAGCCCACTTTTACATTATTTTTGACTTGGCTTGATTATTTGGGTTTACCGTCGCCTCGACAGTATTTCAGTCATATAGCAACGTCCAGCTAATTATAGGTAGAGGAAGACCCCGAATGCACGGAGACATAGGTAGAACCACCGACCTACCGCAAGCCAGCTGGAAGGCTTCCTAACATGAAAATCCGAATGACCCTGCCGGGATTCGAACCCACGCGGTGACGGGCTGAGTGAGTGTTTATATTATTTTTTAATATGATATATTGAATACGCTGAGGATAAACATGAAAGAACTGGTACAAAAGATTAGATGACATTCTTTATGTGTAAAATTCCCTGTTTTGGTGTTTCCGAATAAATAAATATGATGGATTTATACCAGTTTCAATACAGAAGTGGTTGCGTGCAGGCTTAAGCAATGACAAGCAAAATATATGGCCTCATCTAATCAGATTATTAAATGTGTGCACGCGAAATCATCTGTAAATTTCTGTAAATCTGTGCTTTTCGAAACCAGCATAAATCCGAGAACCTGAACTGTCGCAAAATAGCCCCATATCTATTTGTCTACCAGAAGGAATACTCCATTATTTTTACCGTAAAAATAAGAACCCAGGGGTTCAGGTTGCAATTGTATTTGGTTTTTATTTTGCTTTAGGCTAACTATGAGTATTTGACAAAATACTTTAATTTTTAATGGGAAAAAGTCATTATTTCCCTAATAAGAAAAAGATCTGCTTATCTGGATAAAACTTGAATACCTTTTAGTCATGAATATGCAACACAAACATGTGTGTCTGCAAACTTAATTTGCTTTTAAACATTGGCAATATACTATGAGTAACGAACTCCATTGACCGGTCCCGGTGGCCTAGTGGTTAGAGCGTACGCCCTGGAAATGGGAAGTCGTGGGTTCGGTCGCCGACTGCAACAGTCAAACTATATTATTCAACTTCATCGCCTGTAACAGTGATACGGGAAATGGCAAAACGTTACCCTGACCAAGAACGACAAAACAAATTGCAAATAAGAAGAATTGTTACTCGATTTGAACAAACAGGATCGGTAGCGGATAAGCGCCACACTAATCCGGGGCGACCAAAATCTGTCAGAAGTGAGGAAAATATCGTTCAGGTCCGCGCCGCTGTAGAAGAGACACCTCAGAGGTCTGTTAGAAAAATACTAGGTGACATTAGTAATCAGGTTAGTCGTACTTCAGCGCATAGAATACTACGATATGATTTAAAACTCACACCATACACATTGTCCGTCAGACAACATCTTAAAGACAGTGACATTGAAAGTCGTCTTCGCTTTGCCCACTGGATGAATGAAAATGAAAATATTGCTGAGATCCTGTGGTTTTCTGATGAAGCCCACTTTTACTTAAATGTCCAGTTAAACAAAAAGAACTGCCGTTATTGGAGTACAGAAAAACCTGACTTTTATCTTGAAAAGACATTACACAGTGAAAAAATTACAGTATGGGCCGCTTTGAGTGCAAACGGGATAATCGGACCTTTCTTTTTTGAAGATGAAAATGGCGACGTGGAAACCATCAACAGAAAAGTTATAGCTGTTTGTAATGGTATCAGATATTATGGGACACCCTGTACCAAAGTCGTAAAAATAGTACTGATATAGACTATTGCTTGGCACTCAACATATATATGTAGTTCCAGGACTGGTTAGCCCGGTGTCAGGATAATGTGACAGGGTATCATGTCACATGTCTACGGCATGCAGTGTGGTAGCACTATATCTGTCTAAAGATAAATTAGGTCAAAATGGACATAAGAGTTATGACCTTTGACGAGAATGTAGCCCTTGTGATGGTGAACAAGTATATAAAGTTTGATGACAGACGGTTTAACAGTTTAGACGAAAACGCCACCAACAATGACGACGACGACAACGAAACCACAGTGATGATAATATCTCGACTTTTTTTCTTTGAAAAAAAAAAAATGACGAGCTAAAACCAGGTTTTTGACATGCACTTTATTAGTACTTTATTAGTGACAAAAAATCCGCCTCTCTGTGTAAAACTGCATTAGATCTGCTTGCTCAGGAATTAAACATTTTTATATATGAAAAAAAGATAGAGGATATAATATACAACACCGAAGCAAGGGACATGTACATACGTTTATTAAATAGCTATTATTTATGAGCCCTATAACATTTAACGAGGCTTTTTCATTAATACACTGACGATCTCAATAAGCGGGCAAGTATGTTTTATCACTGTCGGCCCTGTTTTACCTGCAATTTGATTGGCTAAAGACTTTCATTAAATGATTAGATATTGGCCTTATTTGTACGACTGCCCTCGGAATATAAATAACAGGACAAATGTCAAATAAATTATTAAATAAAATGCAATACAGTATAATTCTGTAGGGCTACCCAGCTCTCCTAACTGGAGAAATGAAAGCGCATCTGATATTTCGGTAGTGTTAGTAGTACGCCTTAACTGCATCTACAAGGAATCGCCTAGAAGATCTACTCAAATTTAAATATGTATAAAAATCAAAAGAATTTTCAGTTGGCAAACAAAATGCTATAATCAAAATAAATAAATGACGATAACATTTCAGAAAAAATAAAAATACATTAAAACTGCAAGAAAGGAATTCATTTTGTTCAATATCCCTCATAAATAACTCTAGCGAATTTCACCGGAGTCCGTGAATTCTGCAATCCTATCTCTCAAGGGACAGCGGTGTTCATAGCAATTGCAATACCCATACAAGGGATGACCTGGCTCCAAATAGTAATTTGCTGGAGTCAGCAATTTTGTGTATAGGCCACTCTTTACTAAATTCAGCCAATAAAACCAGCCAGATATAAATGTATGGACAAGTACAAACAATAAATGCTATACATGAATTAAAGTATAAGCTTGATGTTACTATAGTTTTTCTTTTGATAAACATGGCCCTAAAATGACCAAAAAAAATGTATGTCTGTGGGACGTTAAAACAAAACAAGGAAACAAATGATGGTCTCTAAAATATAACTTTCAAAATAGTTTTACACCTGAACCCCCCCCCCCCCCTCTCTCTCTCTCTCTCTCTCTCCACACACACACACTCGCGCCCCGGGCGCTGCTGTGGGGATACGAAAATGAATGTTTAAATCTTCTCCATGTCAAAATTTAATATTGACTTTAAAACGTCTCCATGTTTTTGACAGAGTCCACTAGACTGTTTATGGTTTTACTCTTAATATAACTTTTACGATGCCACCACTTCAGAGAGGGCTTTGTTTAGAATTCGTCTAAAATAGCTCAATCTCTCGACATGCCAGTGTCTATACATGTATGTTCATATACTCTGGTACGCAGGAATGTCAGGAGAAATGTAATTTGATTCCCTATATTGATCACAGAAAGTTATTGGAATGTACATTTACATCGATTGAGAACTGTGCATACTGGTACTCAACCCTAGGGAAAACTATACCAGATCACGGAAGTGTTAAAAAATACATTGGATATTTTTCAGATCTGGTACCCGGCTTACACTAGTTTAGAGTCTATTCATATATTTACTAAAGGACGGTTCGTTGCCCGGATATTCAGATTAGAAAGGGAAAGCTATCAATGCGAAAAGATTAATTAGATTTAAATATTCACTCACAAGAATATCTCTGGCTGGGTAAATGCCGTGTTATGCAGCACTAAAACGTGTAAATGGAACTATACTGAGAGATTCAAATAGTGTTTAGTGTTGAAATGTTTTGTGTCGATGAGTACGTGATATGATGATTGATATCAAAGTCTGGGTACAACAATGAACTCCTATCTATAACGGAGCCATATGGGAGTAGAAAACAAAAGCACAATACTGAGACTATATGAAAAACATGTATATACTGTAGAATCCCGGTTTTTCGCAATGCCGGGGACCAGTGTTTTATTTCAAATAAGGCATGATTTTTTAAATAATTCCTAATTGCAAATTTCTGATTTACAAACCCATGTCAAGGCATTTATAATACAGTTAGAATGAAAAGAGTTTTTAAAATCTTTTTAGACATATTTGAAAAGGACATCATAAACTTTCACAGGCAAATTCCCAATCTAAGTAAATATATGGTAAATTATAAAGAGCCAAGATGGCCCCATTTGCCGAGTGGTAAGAGTGTCTGCCCCGAATCGGGGAATTGGGATTCGATCCCTGGCCGCGACATACCAAAATCGTGAAAAGCTCAATTGCTTGACGCTCAGCAAATAATGGTAATCCCACACTGGAAATTCACACTAAAATACTGGTCAGATGCTAGAATTAGGGCATGTACTTGAATGTGTTTTCAAAGAGGAGGGGGTGCTCCGTGGCCGTGAGGGTAAAGTCGCTGACTTTAACACTCACTCAGCCCCTCACCGCGTGGGTTCGAATTCCGGCAGGGTCAATCGGATTTTCATGTGTCAAAAGTTTGGATTTTTTTATGTGAGTACTTGTTTGTATGTAAATGCGCTTGCGTGTGTGTTTAATCTTGTGGCCTATTATCCTAATATGCATTTTTTAAACACCACAAGTCCGTGTGAACTGACGCCAAACTTCTCCGGCTTCACGTGATGCGCCATCGATTGCACGAGATCACACCAAAGGCATGAATTAATGGCAATTGCACTCAGTTTTATGAAACTTTCACTGTTTACTCTGACAAATTTATTGATAATCACTTAAAGGCACAACTATTAGCTGAGAAGTCACCGGGGTGAAGGCATTCAAAGGAAATGCCAAAGAAGTATAACACATATCCACAATGTAAACAATGTGACAATTAACAATACTTGCAGTGTTTCTTGATTGTAAAAAAGGCTGTAGGCTTGATGAAAAGATTCTGCAAAATAAAGCTACCGAATAGAAGATAATTATCTGGTCCAAGTCACAAGAGAGGGGAATATACTGCTTCTTGTTGCAGCTAAAATCTGCTTGAACATAGAACTAGAGCTCTGTCATGCCTTCTAGAACTTGAAATACTTGTATATGCTTCAATATATCCAGTTTCACTTGAAAATAAAAAGACAAATAAATCGAAACGAGAAATATTAGCTTTCCTATGCATACAGATTATTCACGAGTGTTCAGATATGTTGAAATTAAGACATATAGTCAAACCTGTCTTAAGCGGTCATTCAAGGGAACAAGAAAAAAGACCGCTTTGTAGAGGTGGTCGCTGAATAAAGTTAAACATAATTATAAAAAATGCTTGTTTCGTAGTATCAAAACCAGACCTGAATACCTAATGTAGCTTCGTGTCAAAACTGATCGCTAGATTTAGGTTGACCGTTTTATACAGGTGGCCACTAGTACATGTTCAGTAGTGTACACGGTAATATATCCAGTTTTACTAGGAACTTATGTGATAAAGAAATCGAAACGAGAAATATTAGCTTTCCTATACGTACAGGTCATTCACGAGTGTTCTCAAATGTTGGAAATTAAAACATATTTGTATGAGGCTGAAAAATGCCTGCCTTCCTCATCTCGTTGCTTGTTCTTCCTGTGTTTTCTCACTAATCTAATGAACTTTTATAAGTTCATTACAAGCAGTGGGTTAATGTCTAAAACCAGTTAGGGCTTTAATATAATGTGTGCATTCTTGCAAACACTCCGAAAACATTCATTGACCTCTTCTTCTTGTAAAACAAGAAAGGTGCTTAAGAAATGAGACTAAGTAAAACCGATTTTGAAATAGCGAAAACTGCATTTAATCAACCAGCCAACATTGTCCTGTAATTCGATCACCCTCTCGTTGCTTTGATTAATGATTGAATCATTTATTCCAAGGCCTTTGTTTAGAGTGCACTGGTCCAATTAACACACTTACCATCAAGCTGAACAGCGTTACCAGCTCATCAGTGGCTGTACTAGCTCACGTTTCCATCTGGAATTCTTTCTTTTGTTTTATGTGTTTAAACTTTTTTTATTGCATCGCTTGGGAAACACGTCCATGCAAAGTTTTACTAATCCTTATTGACGGTTTATGAAATGGACAAGTATTTTGCACCTGGGAATGTCGTATATTTTAACTGACCCCAAGGCCTATAAAAAAATCTGTGTTTCGGGCAATCCGATCCTACCTAGCGAAAAAATTCTAGCGGTCGGTTTAGCGGCCATTTTCCGTGATTCATTTACTGTTGTGACTGAACTTAAAAAAAAAAAAAAATCAATCCCGACCCTACGATAATTTTTTGTTGACCCTTTTTTTAAGGCCCAAGCGGAATTCGAATTCGAGGCGAAACCTTTGGATTCGTCTAGTACTACTCGTAAACCTCATGACCACATTTCTCATCAAAGCTGTACTCGTGTGTATAAGCTCATCCAATGTAACTTCGTGTTGTCTCTTTTAAATTTTTAAATATTTTACTTTTTTATACATGTTGTTACTAAATAATACATCAACTGAAAATATACTTTCTCTGCAGAGAGAAACAATACAGAGGTTCTAGATTTACAGTCGATATAGCTACTTAAGACAAATGAGTTCATATTTAAATATGGAATCATAAGTTGAAACTTAAAACTTTACATTTTTATAGATTTCCGATGAACTGGATGTTAGGGCAGAATGTCTAATCATTATTACTGAGTAAGGTTTCCTTTTTTAACAAATCTTACGGATATGAAACTGTCCGAATTAAAGTTTTTTATGTTGTTGTTGTTGTTTTTGTGTTTGTGTGTGTTTCGTGACGAAAAAACAACAACAACAACAACAACAGGTGAACGGGATTTAAGCGAGATTTCGCTGGCTGAGACCCTTAACATCTTGCATATGCCTGCAGACGCTTAACAGACAGTATCATTCATTAAAGAGATCTGCGATCTAAGGAGAGACATACATATTTGGTTTTATCTGCAATAAATTGAAGAGAAAACTCAGTTTATTTATAATTGATATGAGCAACTTTACACATCTCACGTTATCTCGCGGTTACATGATCATACATGTAACATAACGAGGGCTTCTCGTGATTTGCTCTTTACCTATATCAGAGTTGTGGATCTCTGATAGGTTATTAGATCTTTTCTTAGAGTGATCCGAATTCGGGTTGGAAAATATATGCAAGAAATAAAAATATTTCCCTCTAAAACATTATCAAGTAGGAAACATATTTTTCCCCTCACATTGACTTAACTTGACTATTTGGATTTACCGTCGCTTCGACAGTAATTTCAGTCATATAGCGACGTCCAGCTAATTACAGGTGGAGGAAGACTCCGAATACACGGAGACATCCGGGTAGAACCACCGACCTACCGTAAGCCTGCTGGAAGGCTTCCTCGCATGAAAATCCGAATGACCCTGCCGGGATTCGAACCCACGCGGTGAGGGGCGACTTTACCCTCTCGGCCACGGAGGCCCCTCCCCGTCTCCCCCTCACATTGAAACTTTAGTTTTTGATGCATAGCTTAAACAGGCTGAACTTGATGAAAATAAAGGAAATATCCCGACTTTCCAAGGCTGTATGATGAATTCATTTTGAAACACATCTATCATGGATATTGAGACAAAACGATAACTGATAGCATCATACACCAGGATACATGTATGTCAGTTTCTAGCGTTTGTGTATGTCTTTGCACAGATGTTCTTGAATATTGATTTTGATTTTCTAAAATAACGTTCCTAATCACCCATCTACGTCTTGAAATGTATTGTTTGTTAGAAACCAAAAACTAAATTTCTTTATTGCACACATTTCACTTATTGTTGTTGTTGTTGTTGTTTTTTCTTCTTTTTTTTGGGGGGGGGGGGGGGGGTTCAAATAATAGGAGCGTAAATTATATTTAGAAATTATATTTTTTAAAAAAAAAAGTCAAATAGTCCCAATTTGGTGGAAAACAAAATCATATTTACAGGGGCTGATTTCTGTCATGTCGTGTAGCAGGCTTTTCGGGGAAAAGTAAGAAATAAGTCGAAAAAATGTAGTTTGATGGGACGACATCATGTAAAGTCGAAATTTTGGGGATGAATATTCGGTGATCACAGAGATATGAGATATTATCCTGTAGAACAACTCTTCGTGTACAATAACAATCAATGGAGGAATTCTGTACGAGGAATATGAATGGTGACCACAAAATGTGTTGTTCACTAAAAATGTTCATGGGAGACGACTTCGCTGTATGCTTAGAAGCCCTCATCGGAGAAATGTCTATTGTATACACTGAGGAACTGGTAAATTAAGGTAATCTATTCATCATTAACTTTTGACCATGGTACATAAAGTGATCATGGGAATTTTATAGTAAATGCTTTGTAGACCTTGAGCCAAAAGAGCCTATAACTCAAAGTCAATGGGTGCTTGTATTTGCACTGAAGTCTCTTTCAGCATTTAGGGGACCATGATTATAATTCAATGATGGATGGAATAATTTAAAACCTCTCCTATATGACACCAATAAAAATGAAAATTCATGATTTGATCCTAAACAACAACAAAAAAAACAGTTTAATTTAAATTCCACGAATGATCACAGCAACCAATTTAAAAAAATATGTAAATATCATGCCCGTTGAACGATTAATTTGATATTGAAATATCATTTCGCTGTAATAAATGATATTAAAGAAGTGGCGTGCTATTAAAATTAACCTTTAAGTGCGATGCAATTTCAAAATCTGTTTGGTTTCGACTATATTTTATGCATTTTCTACGTTTTTTTGTTTCTAGAATGTCAATTTATCTTCGACATTCGCTGCAGATCATTATTTCTCCACGTGTCGATGGTCGTTTTTGTGTGTTGGTACGCAATCAAATCAAATTAAATTGCAGCAGGAAGAAAATATTCATTTCTGCGTCGGAACGACTGTCAAAGAATTTCAAATTATTTGAATACGGGAGTTGAAACTCAAGCGGTTTGAACGGATTAATGATATTCATGGAAACGGATCGGTAATCTAGGTGATTTCATATGACGTTTTTTTATATTATATTATTATTATTATAAAGTATTCCATCCTCAGTCTTATTTGGATTTTCCGTTATCTGACATATATATCTGAAACTTAATAAAATGTTCTGCTATCGGTGTGCACTTTTTTTTAATGATTTTACCAAAACGCTTAGTATTATCTTTGCAGACAATATTACATAATTGTTAGAATATTTTACAATAATTGATAGAATATTTTACAATAATTGATAGAATATTTTGCAATAATTGATAGAATATTTTGCAATATTGTTCACTGTCTCCCTCTGCTGTAATCTCAGTGTACTTTTTAACTTGCAGGCAGGTATGCATGAATAAATAAATCATAAATCATAAATTATAACCTTAGTTATCGAGAATACTCTGGCATATAATGGACTATTCATTAATATACATACTGAGAAAATGTTGCCATCGACACTTTTGCCAATATTGTGGTTGTATCAACGCCTACCATCTGGGGAACTGTCACCGGACCTGCAGTCTCTAGTTCGATCTACTTGCCATGGCAACATTGTGTTCATGGGGGTGTGGGTGTCAACATTTAGTGATAAGCGCTCAATGGAAAGATGTTGAGCAAAGACAAAATACCCGGACGACATATATCACCATTGATTAAAAAGTGTTTTTAATATTTTTCACTTTGCCTCTATATAATCTGAAAAATCCACATACTTGCTGCATATTGACATGTTTATATGTACATGTATATATAAAATGAATGTAATGTTTGGCATTTTTGTTTGTATTTATCATATAAATGTGCTGTTTGACATTTCAATTTGCAAATACAAATATTAAACAGAAAAAATATATATGAAACACAATAAATAGTCCGCGTAAAAATATATGAAACACAATAAATAGTCCGCGTACAAATAATGTTTAATACAGATTGTATATATCATCTTTCATTCTTTATCCTTATTTATTCTTCATCTTCTCACCTCTCTCACTCTCTCTCTCTCTCTCTCTCTCTCTCTCTCTCTCTCTTATTTTATTTTTCTTAATTATTTTTTTTCCTTTATTTTTTGAAAACATAAATTCATGGTATTTTTTTTATTGGCAAACGAAAAATAAATAAAACGCACCTGTCTTTCATGTTCACATTCTCTTGAAATACTCCCAGCGTAGTCTGAATTGAGTACACTATCACTATCACACAGATGACTGTAAACAGCGACCATTTGATGAAAGCCATGATTTACCGGTTGGAATTCAGTCTGTATATAGCGACATGCTTGATTAAATAACTCCAAATATCCGCTGGCTGATTCACAATCACTCGTTGAATGCTTTTCCTTTTCTGTCGATATACTCATAAATCGACATTATATAACGTCCAGTATGCGCTCCGTTTTGTGATAAGAGATTTAGAGTTGTGCCTGCTTCACTTAATGCGTCATGCGGCTTTAAATAGTCGCCCGAAGTGCCTCATACAGTTATAGCTGAACTAAGCTTACTCCACGGAACCGCTGAAATATTAACCCGACTGCCTATGTTACAAGATCGCTTAGACGCTTGCTAAATCCGTTTGGAATCAACTCATTACTGATTGCTCGGAGACCGAAACTAGCCAACGCTGTTATAGCTGTCTATTGCTCTATATTGTTCTTACCCTTCTGGATAAAAACACTAATGCTGACCCCGTGGCTCAGACAATGAAACGATTCCATTGAACACAATACATATAAACATATAGTATTTAGTCCCACTGGCGTACGTATTGATGAGTTATTTGTGAATGAAAATCGATGAGCCGTTTTATCAATATTGAAAAGGATGCATGAAGCAAACTTTCACTTTCCAATTAAATGTCAGTACTACGCTAGAATCCATTAAGTGAAAGAGCGTTACGGTAGTCAGTCACGTTCCAAGCTCTGTATTATTTATATGTATAGCTGGTCTGGATGGGAGAATGCAGTCGGCCCTTCTGGACTCAAATTTCCAATACTTATCAAAACTGTTCGGCTGAACGACGAAATTCGGGTGCCACACTTTTCAGTAATTGATACATCCTACGAAATTAGTCAGTACTGGGAAAGGGTATTCTGTCAATTTCGTTTGTCTTATTGGAGCTCATCGTTTATTGCATTATCATCTAAGCAGAATATACGATGAGAAATTAATTCATGGCCAGGGCAATCACTCACACAAGCGTACTTTATGAACGAGTGATGTCATATTAAAGCTATCGTTCAGGAAGAATTCATAGATTTGCATTAAGGCTGATTACAGCTATACTGACGTAGATGACATTAATGATTAGATTGTTGACATTATCTTTAAACTTTTTTCATCCTTACTAGTAGTAAAATGAGTGCTCGCCCATACCTTGGTATAGGGAATTGCAATATACATGTACATATCTCTACACTTAATCAAAACAATTTACACGACTATTTTAATTAATGTAAATCCATTATCAATACTATTAATTTTAATACTTTATATGTAAAACTTAATAATCATTCTTATCATGTGAACGGAACATAAGTTTTCCTTTTGATAGATGTAATAAGATAAAACCGTAGATTTAAGTAAGTACTGAAAATATGATATTTACCTTTCATAGATTGCATGGCTTTTTACCTTATGTTCAATTATTTCCCTTGCCAAATTAACATCAACCATCTATAGAAGTGTAGTTACTTATTAAGCATACTGTAGAATCATTAATTTTCGTGGGGTATAATTTTCGTCGTTTTCGTGAACGGCTTTATCCATGAATATTCTAGAAAAAAATATTCCACGACCATACGTACTGTTAGCACAGATTCCACGAAAATTAATGTCACGAAAAATGAATGATTTCACGGTACACAACTAGTGACAACTGTGCTAAATAAACACCATTATTACAAACAGATAGTTATAGTATATTCAAATGGTTATAACTATATGTGATTTAATCAACTGTTTTACACAAAAGACACCTACAGGGATAATTAAGGGTGTTCCTGCCATACAAATGTATATCTCTATACACATCCATCTCGTTAGTGGTCTCGCCTTCCTTTTCCCCGTTTTCAGATGTCTAAATTAGAATATGTTATGTATGGGCAGCGCGCTAATATCTTGTTTCAAAAGTGGCGGTTGTAACTTTAAAATATGACCATCATCCGCGAGGAGAATAATCCCGGTCTGGAGATTGCCGGTCAGGGAGCCAAGACTGGAAACAAATGTGGTAAGGTCGGGGCTGCAGTTGCACTGTGCGTGTCTAACGTTAATTAATGAAAAGGAAACGACAGAGTTAGGCTCTTCTCTGTCCATTTCTGAATAATTACGGCTTCACCACAGCTTAATAGAGAAAGTAAATCTACACGAAGAAGTGTCCCGGAGTTCAGAATTTCGACAGTGCGGCTATGTCTGCTGGTTGAACATTATGCATGGACCGCGAAAGATAGATAGATAAAGCTTTTTTTGTAATCATGTTTAGGGAACATTATTGTTTGACGTTCACAATATGTGCTGCCGTATTTCAGTTATACCGTTTTCATGTGTTTCTGAATTTAATCAAAAGAATATGAAGAAATAAAACTGCATTATTACTTGCGCAATGTTTTGATTTGTCACAAAATTCTAGTTCGCTCTACATTAACAGGGGAATGTGTGTTAGGGTCGCCATTTTCTCAATTATTTATTTTCAGTTTCACCTTAACATTGTTTTTCTGCTCTGCCAATGCGTTTTGAACTGCTTGAAGCACGTTCGTACCGTCTGCTGTCGTATATAATTAATAATAAACGTCATGTACTTATGTATCTTATTATTACTTGGTACTGTTGTAAGTGATTTGATGATTTTGCATGTAAAAATAAATAAAAGGACTTGGATTTCTAATGTTGCATTAAGCATAAACTGGAACAGTAAAGGAGAAAGTCAAGTGGCCTGTTATTTGGAATTGTGTTATTAACTTTTCCAAATCAAATGGATCTTGTAGCTAATATATCATTTCGCCGAACATATTTCAAAGAGCGACATTATTTTATTTAGATTAACCAAGGATATAGTACATGCCAGAAGTGCGTGAAGTGTGTATAGCATGCCACTGGCTTACGTCACACAATTTTATTCAAAATATTTCAAGCTAACGCATCATTGCAGAGTTACTACTTGTTGTGTGCCATGTCAACTTCTATAATAAATTGAAAAATAAATCATATAAAGAAGAATGCTGTGTATTATTCGTGTAGACATTAAGAGAAATGTCGTACACCTAAACAGGAGCTCGTCAAGCAAGCATATTTATCTATTCTAGTTAACATGTGCACGTATAGCTTGTCTGCTAGAGGACATTGAATTTGGATACCCGTTGTTATATTCCCACGATCAGTTATATGATGCGTTGTAAATAAAGCAATATAAAAACGACACGCTTCAAAATATACAAGATTAAGATTACTCCATGTATTGCTCCTACATGACTGTTTCTTTTGTGGGTCGCCATGTTGAGTTCAAGTGACAAGTGTTGTAACTTGCGAACACAGCCGCAAGTCATATATTCATTTAGATTTTTGATTCCCTTTCTTTCTCGTAACATTTTGGACATGCTGCATTGGACAGATATCCGAATTTATCAGTTTGTGTACACATCATATGCGGGTTGCCTAAGGTTAACATGAATTGTGGAAAGGGACAAACTGACTGCTTGTTCTGGTACTCAGCTTCCATTTTTAACAAATTACAGAACCGGAATCCATTTAACATTATTAGTCAAATCATATCTAGGCCTTTAAAGTTCGGGTTGTGATTAGGAAGATACAGGAATTAAAACATTACTTTTTGAAAAAAAAATATGTATATACAGGCGCGCAGCTGGACAGAAAACGATATGCAAGCCCCCCCCCCCCCCCCCCCGGAGAATTTTGAAATCCTAGAATGTAAATGGTGAAAATTGTTTGTTGGCGTTGATTTATTTTGTTTTCCACGAACTACTGTGTTTACCTTAAGCAAAGTCAAGTATTGATTTGAAGAAAAGTGAAATCGGCAAAATAATGTGCAAGTCCGAGCTTTCGGTGTAAAGGCAGCCACGCGCCTGGTATAAACCTATTGATGAAATTTGTTCATAAAAAACACAGTACTAAACACTGAAAGTTTAGTCCATCAGAAGATACTTGGTTATTAAACTTGGACCCAAAACTTGAACAAAAACAGTTGTTAAGCAACAGATGATTTGGATAGACCGACTGGTCAAGCTTTCCATTTAAAAAGGAAATTGTATTTTATTTATTTTTATATATTACAGAGGGGTAAAAAACGTTTTGGATAATATGCCATCTACCTTTACATATAATGAAATTGCAAGAACTGTTGGCGAGTTTTACAGTATAAAACTAATCAGTATGGCACCCGTGCAGTATAAGAGACACATATCTACTGGTATCTTATTTGATACCAATCATTATGCAGACAGTAGCTTATTTTGGTTGCATACGACTGATTATATGTTAAATTGTATATCCCAATACATTCAGCACATATCTCTTTTTCAGACAAACAAATATATCGCAATTACAGTTGTCGTTTCATGATACTTCTGATATAAACTGACTAAGCTATAGGTCTCTAATATGCCTCTACCCTCCCACACAATTCAGTGACAATCGGAAAACCTTGGCAGTCGTCCTTACAGAAATTATTCGAGTATTTCCGATTTAGTTCAATGGATGTATTGATTTCCGCCGGTCTGGTAAAACACCCCAGACCATCTGGATCCCCGAACCATCTGTCGTGGCTGACCCTTATTGCCAGAGGCATTTCATCCTCTTTCTACGCTGTGTGTGTGTTTGTTTGCCACGACTGTCAGGTCAATTGTACATTATTGCCAGTGGTCAAATCTTATCAAGTTTATATCTATAATAAGTTCATCATCCATAAGTTTAATAAACAATGTTGCTAAATGTCTATATTTTGTTTTTCAGCTAAGAACAAACATATGACATTTAGTATATTAACAGTTATGAAATATTATTATGTAATCAGATGTAAAATATTTTCAAGTGGAAAATCAACAACCTGCTTCTCTGAAAAATATATTGTGTCTCATTTTTTGTGTATGTGATTAGTTTGTTCGTATATGTATATGTTTTATGCTAATAAACTTTATGTTATGTTAATTTTAAAGCGGAAGAGGACCCCACAAGCCCAACTCGGAAGATATATTTCGACGAAATGAGTGCGAGATGTTCCGAATTTCAGCTGGATGGCGCCCTCACATCATGGGATTATTCGAGAGCCTAAGCCCACAGCGGTGAGGGTCGTAGTGATGAGAAGTCATCTACCATAACCAATCAGTCAAAAGAGACCCAAAAACCTTACATAGGTGGGATTACGGCGTGCCATTCAAGCAAAAACATTACGATTACCTGATATATATTGACAGATGTAAGAACACAGCCGTAGCTGCACCTATATTTGTTGCAGATATATCTGTCCCTGTAAAAGATTTAACACAACCCTCTCTCTTGTATCCGACCACCGCCGCATATGGCCAAGATTGCATTTGACCCTTGGAAGCACCACAGGGAGTAGCAGCGAAATTTGCTACAGCTACAGTTTTTAGAGTTTTTATATCATAATCTACAAATTACCGGTATACCAAAAACACAAGCCATATATCTTCTGTGAAAGCTCAACAAGGAGCATTCGCTATTTCTATTGTGATTTTTCCATTTAAAATATGACCATTGTCATTCCATGAATGTGGCAATACGAAACCATCACTGGCATCTGGCATCGCGAGATCTAAACAAGAGAAAATCTGATCCATAACGGTGAATCCAATTATATGAAAGCACGTACATGTCGTTGTAATTTGATAACACTCATTGTTAACAAACCCCACGACTATTTTGTGAACAAGTTCTCCCAGTGTTCATTGAATAGCATCATATCTAGCTATCCGCGAATACTCCTCATTTTCAGATAATGGCTGTCACCGGCAATTTTTAGTCCCATCCTGTCTCCCGTTAATTTTCGCTAGATGAGGCAAAATAATTGTAACCATACCAAAAAAAGTTTATTTGCAGTTAATGCATAATTCTGTTTGCAGACAAAACAGAACTGATGATCTTGCAACGACAATTACTGTCCTCAATTAACGAAACTGACAAATAGCAGATTTTATGCGCTGAATTCATAATTGTATTGATCGTGTTTTTGCTTACGGGCCACCGCCCGGCATTATGCCATATGTGCAAAATATGCACGTTTAATATGCATTTAAAACACATTTTGTGTATACAAAGTAATGCAAACAGTAATATTTTCCTGATCGATTGGAATAGAATAGGCGACTAATTTCAGATTTGCATGATCAGGATATTCTACAAATATACTTAAGGACTTTGAAAATGCACGCCGGCCTGTATTATTATTTTTTACACGAAAACGAAATACGCAGGATTCCATCAATTGTATATCATATAAATGGCGGCAATGTATGTGTCAATATAAACATTTAACAATTGCTTTCGTTATAAAAACACATCCAAAGCGTGTGTTTTCAATGTCCTTGATTGTTCTGGAGTGATGCATATAAGTTTTCTTTCTTTCTTTTCTTTTTTTTTTTGATATATGTAAAATTAAATATCATTTAAAGGACCAAGTCATTCGTTTATCATATAGATGGACATACCCTAATGACTGTTTGTTTAATTTATATGACAAGGTGCAGAATTTGTGCTAATTGTCAACATACGCCGAATTTACAAAACAACATCATAATCAATTTGCAAATTCACATAATGAGACAATTTTATATCATTAAGACAATATTAACAATAACATATCTAAATGATTTAGCACATGCTGAGTTACCCATAGCAACCAAAGCAGTGCATACGTATCATTAAGGTAATAGTATCTTCATTAGAGCATTAGAGATAGGAATGTTCGGGCAATGTCGGTATTTATCGTACCCGTTCGGGACAATCATAACTACTCGGCAATATCCGTCGGTGCTCGTATGAACGGGCGGTATTTTCCAAATGCGTTCGGGATTGTTCGTGCGCTGTTGTAAGTGACGATAAAGACTTCATCCAAAATAAAAAAATTATGCAGAATAGAGATTTTTGAGTTATAAACTAAAAATATTCCTTTTTAGCTGTATTTTATCTATGTGTAAATAAAGCATATTGGCGACCAATTCCGAATAGATACGACAAATATCGACATTGCCCGAACATTTCACTTCATCACATGAATTGACTGTTCAAAATTGTAGAACTAACCTACATTACCAAAATGCACTCGTATATCATCGGCTGCTGACAGCGACACGACATGTTTTGTTTTATTAATGGTACAACAACTCCCGTGGCAGTTGTTGGGGTACTGGTTGACCGGCGTCTGGATAATATTGTGATTAGGAGTGACATCATATCACAAAAGTCTAGGCATGATACCAGTGAGGCAATACTTTATCTTTCTCATATTGAAGAAAAAATCCCCCGCAATAATTGAAATGCTATCGATATGACGACATATAACGCGTTGCGTTCACCTCTAACATATATCCAATCAATTAAGAACGAATAATTACCAGTTTATATCTTTATATCACTTTATAATGCAGAATCCCATTATGTTATATTGCTTTGGGCGTTGCATCACGTGACAGAATGTCGCGTGCTGTTCGTGTCATTTTCAGGTTTCACCTATATGCAATATTGATAAGCCGGTGCATGAAAACTCCGGAGTGACTGGCGTGTAACACTGCCGAATACAAGAGCGAGTTCGAACCAATTCCACACGTATGAATTATTTATTTTGTTATGTACGACTAGGAGCGGTACATTCTCATTCTAAAAGTAATTAAGCTTCTATCAGTACTGCAGAGAACTCTGGGTAATAGGAAAGACTCAGTAACAACACTGCACAGGTTATCTGCCCTTGATTGTTTTTATTACAATAATAAATTTGATACAAAACATGAAAATATTTTGATAACCTGATATCTAACAAAAACCTTATTGAAACTATACATAAATCCCGGTGAATAACATTATAACATTAACATACATACTTTCTAAAATTGTAAAAATAACTGTAGTTTAAACAACATTGCACAGGTTTTCTGCCCTTGATTGTTTTTATTACAATAATAAATTTGATACAAAACATGAAAATATTTTGAGAACCTGATATCTAACATAAACCTTATTGAAACTATACATAAATCCCGGTGAATAACATTATAACATTAACATACATACTTTCTAAAATTGTAAAAATAACTATTTTAAATCAAAGATTTTCATTTTTTTTAGTTCATTAGTTCATCCATCAGATTAATGGTATATAAAATAAAAACTAAGTATCTACGTTTTTCTAAATACAATTAAAAGAGGACGGGGTGGGGAATAACTTTCCCTTAACCAAATGAATATTCATATACATGTATATGACCTGAATAATAATTAACTGAACATTAAATAGTTAATGAAACAACAGATGTTTTTTGTTGGTTTTTTTCTATGGGGAGTGCTTAGGAAGTAAGCTATAATATTGTATGATCAAAAAACAGAGGAGACCCTGATCAGACAGCTCCTATAAAAACACTTCTGAGGTAAAGGTTATGGCTTGAACATTCTGTGGTGGGCTCAGAAAGTAGATCCAAATATATGACATAATCCAGACAGTTGTTCAAATATTTAATTTGAAGGAGACTAGATAAACTGTGAAATATATATATATATAGCACCACTGATACTGATCAAAATGGTCATTAAAATTACAAATTAAGAAAATAAAAAGCTGGCTTTAAATTACAATATCTGGCTGAACCAGTAAATATTTACATTTGGAAAAGAGTGTTTGTGGATAGTTCCCTTAGGAGAAATAAGGCAGAAAATAGTTCCCATAATAACAATTAAAATTAATATTTTACATACTTTTTATGATGATTCAAAAAGCATTTATTGAATATTTCTATACTTTTGATCCGTAAAATACACTTAAATCTGCGTTAAATGAGTGTTTTCTATTTTGACAAGATTCTTGAGGAAACCCATTGCAAAGATGTTATGTGAGGAACGAATGACAACTCTACCTTGAGATTGGTAAAACTAATAGGGTGTGGTGTGTGTGGGGGGGGGGGGTGTCAGGGGAGGAAAATTAAATTGTTGCTGCCAAAATGTCTGCATTATTTAGGAATGCTGCTTTGGGAGGATTTACTGTACTGGATATTGTTACGCTCCGCCCTTGGTCTGCTCTGGTCTTACTTTGGGCTGGCGTGGTCTTTTGGTCTTTATGTATGTGTGCGTGACAGGTAGTGTTAAGGTTGGACTCCAAAATATAAGGTATAAATAAAAATAGAACAGTTGATAAAATTATTTCAATTTAATTGAGGTGTGAAAATTAATATCTATTCTGCTATAAAATAATTCATGTCACCAGAGCCTGAGCAAATCTATCTGCCAACAACTCTTAAAACTAACAAGAGACTAGAGTGGTACTGCAAATCGGAGTTAAATTACCAGAGAACAAATACTGCGATATCGCCGACTATAATAGCAAACACGTTGAGAAAACATAGACTAGTACAGAGGAACTGCCAACTTATGCCTTGTAATAAGTTGCTGCTAAAATGAATAATTATATTTAGAGAAAAAAATCTCTTTTAAATCAGCAGATTCCTATTTCATTTAAAGGTGTAAAGTGTTTAATAAATTAAATAAATTATACAGACTGCAGTTTAGCTAAAACACAATTTAAAATTTAGATCATGCTAAAAAAAACTATCATGTTGCAAATTATGCATACCTAACACAAAACGGCTTATAGAAATTAAGACTAAAAGAAACGCAGTCTGTGAATAAAGGTTCACAAATGGTGGAGTCCCTGAAATGACTGTGAACACAGTATATATACTCTCTGTGTGCTCACAGCTCACAACCGTGGGATTCATAGGTCCACAGTGTGATCTGTGTGCTCACAGCTCACACTGTGGACAGTGGGCTCACACAGCTCACAGTGTGTGGTGTGGAAACATAGCCCACAGCTGCTTATACAGGGTGATATCCACAGGTATTTGACACTCACTAAAGTATTTGTTAGGCTATATATTATATATTAATATATATAGAGTATAATCTGTGTCAAGTACCTGTGGTGATATCAAAAAATAGAACAATTTACTTAAGTTCAAAATTACTTTTAAATAACAATAACCTCAAAAGTTCTCTTTCTGCAATTCAAAAATTGAGTCATCTATCTATATACATGTATACTGCACAAACTCCCCTTTCGGGTATTACTGGCAGGTGGTCATTGCTAGAGGTTTAAGTTTAACAACAGTGTACTTTAAATTTGCCGCTTCTGTGGTTGCTTAGGAACTGCACTCACTTGAAACAAAAATGGCGGATGTGTTTACACAACCAGAACATGACGGAATAAATCTCAAAAATATGGAATTATAACAAGTGAACATTTACAAATACTGTGCAAAACCAAGTTTTAACATGGAAAAGATCAAACTGACCAGGAAATATTGCCTAGGATTGCATAAATAACAAACAGGATGGATAGCTGCTAGGTCACGAAAACTAGTGACATAAACACCAAACAGGGATTCTGCTGTGGGAAACTCAGGGAAACTGACAAATAACTTTAAGGATAGAGAAACACTGGCAAGAATACTGAATGAGGATTTGTTGTTCTGTGATTTTTACCAGAACAAGGATCTAAATCATGTCTTAGTGCCAGTAAAATCATCACAATTAAGGAAAATAGGAATAGGCAAGCCAAAAGCCCAAGGTAAGATTTGGAAAAAACCCTGATCATTACAATATAAAGGATATGTTTTATCATTTTCTTACATACCAGTAATAAAACACATTCTCAAACATGTACATTTGTATCACTCTTGTCTTGAATTCTTGTACATCAGTAACCTTTCTTCAAATCAATCTGAAATTTCAGTGGCAAGTTTTTCTGGTACAATCTGTAGTTTTTTGAAAAACTCTCTGCAACCTGCAACAGAAATTGAAATAAATTTGATCTTGTTAATAAAAGTTCTTAATATATGCTCTCATTACAGTCAGAAAAAGTAAATACACATATAAAAGATGCTATTTAATCATAGTAAAAACAAGAACTATCATTGAAAATGATGAATACCCAAAGACACTGCTTTGTTACAGTTACTGCATGTAAGCATGTATCGCAGTCAAAGTATAGTCAATATATAAAACAATGAACAATAACTTGATTCAAATTAAGCTGATCAAGATTTACTATGGATATGCACAACTAGCAAAGGTACTTATAAATGATATTTAGTTAACCCTTTCCCTCATACAGACTCATTTTGACGCACTCAGTAGGTACCACATAAAGCTTGATCTGCAGAAAACCACAGTTAAACCTTACCAAATTTAATTACAAAATCCTCATTTCCAGACCACTGAGGAGCAGCGAACAGCATAAAACCTGATCAGCCTGCGAGTTACTCACAGGCTGATCTGGTTTTATGCTGTTCGCATAGGTCTTTTCATGGTGTCCTCTATGAGGGAAAGGGTTAATCAAAATCTGTCCAATAGTAGCTGGGAAATAGAGGAGATAAAATATTTTCAAGAAATATGACAAAGGGTCATAACTCATATAGACTATAGCTAGTCATGACATGCCTATAATATATCACTATCAGACTCTGTACTTATTAATTCTGTCAAAATCAGACCCATGATAGCAAAGAAATAGTGCAAAGAAAACTACATAAAACTAGAACTATCACTGAAGGTGATTCTTACCCCCACCCCCATCTTTGACACAGGATGTATTCACATGACACATAAAACGAATGTTCACACATAGAATTTGGGCTTATAAGCATACCAAAAAAAAATATTATCACTAAAGGTGATCAATACCCACACCGGAAGTCTGTCATGTGTAGGAATACAGTTTCAAAAGTTTGCGTGAGTGAAAGACTACATGTATGTAAGGTTTAAAGTTAGTGTGAGCAATGGTTCAAAAGTTTTGGACAATGCTAAAAAGTTTTGACAGACAGACAGATAGACAGAGAGACACACATACAGACACGCAGAAGAAAACAATTTGCCCCCAAGATCTGTAGCTGAGGAGAATAAAAATGCAGTCTAATTATGGTTCACATCCATATTTATTGTTTGCAAAAACCTGTCTTTAAGAATTTACATTGTGGTTTTCTTATGCACTGCACTTCCTCTCATCAAGATCAATCTACATATGAAGTTTCATCAACCTAGCTACTTTAGTATTGGAGTTATGCTCCGGACAAATCAAAAGATTAAAAATGACAAAGGGCAATAACTCCTTTCAAAATACATGCAGAGTTATGGTTCTTGTGCACTGCACTTCCTCTCATCAAGATCAATCTACATATGAAGTTTCATCAACCTAGCTACTTTAGTATTGGAGTTATGGTCCGGACAAAATCAAAAGATTAAAAATGACAAAGGGCAATAACTCCTTTCAAAATACATGCAGAGTTATGGTTCTTAGGCACTGCACTTCCTCTCATGAAGGTCTATCTACATATGAAGTCTATCTACATATGAAGTTTGATCAACATAAGTACAGTAGTTTTTGAAAAATGCTCCGGACAAAATCAAAAGACAAAAATTAACAAAGGGGAATAACTCCTTTAAAAAACATGTAGAGTTATGGTTCTTATGCACTGCACTTCCTCTCATCAAGATCAATCTACATATGAAGTTTCATCAACCTAGCTACTTTCGTATTGGAGTTATGCTCCGGACAAATCAAAAGATTAAAAATGACAAAGGGCAATAACTCCTTTCAAAATACATGCAGAGTTACGGTTCTTGTGCACTGCACTTCCTCTCATCACGATCAATCTACATATGAAGTTTCATCAACCTAGGTACAGTAGTTTTGGAGAAATGCTCCGGACAAATATTTATAGACCAACCGCCGGACCGATGGACCGACGGACGGACCGACAGGGTGACTCCTATATACCCCCCCCCAAATTTCATTTGTGGGGGTATAATAAATAAATAAAACAAAGAGCTATAGTTCATTTAAAATCTATTTGGTAATGACATGCCAACTATATGTGCAACTAGGCCTGGTGTTTATTTATTCTTTCAAAATCAGACCCACGGTAGCTGAGAAATATGCAAACAATCTATATGAAATAAGTAAATAAAACAAAGTGCTATAGTTCATTTAAAATCATGTTGTTGGTAATGACGTGCCAACTATATGTGCAACTTGGCTTGCTGCTTATTAATTTTGTGAAGTAAAATTAAAATCCAACCAAAGGTAGCCGAGAAATAATGCAGTCAAAATAATATATTTAATAAAAATAACAACGGGCCATATATAGATTTTGCACTTAGATAATTTTTACGTTTAGTTCATCTGAAGGTAATTTCTCAAGTAAAACTAAATACAACAGTCTTCTGTGGTTAGTCAGTTAATTATGAGTCTTTTACAGCCATGACAGCTAGACTTAATGAGATGGTAGCAGAGGTCATAGCATTGTTGAAACCCACTTCTGTATATACCATGGGAAATTTAGCTGGCAAAACTTTGCTTTCATGAATTTAAATTAGCAACATGCTGACCAGTGAAATAACGCATAGTATATTGAAAACTCTTTGTTGAAATTTACAAAAGCAAAAGCTGACTCATTGTTCCTGATGGATAAACCACAATGCTTAGACAAGGAACATGACATCAGCTCTACATGGTAGAATGGAGCTACCTTTCAAAATACTGTGCTGTTTCATCGGTCAAATGATCCCTGCTGTTTCTGCCACGGATCCAATGAAATGCCTTATCAATAATTCACGAGTACCAAGTTTTGCTAACCAAAAATCCCAAGTGATTAAGAAGCAAAGTGTATTGAGCAAATGTGGATTTTCCGACAATGAGGCCATAGACATTAGTACCTAAATAAAACAACATTTGTCCATTACCATAGGATTTCTCCTAGTGAACTTCCAACAACTTCCATATTTATGATCTGACCATCTAACTTTGATGGTAATTACATAGGGACCCCAACCCCTTGTAGCCTTATTTCAAAATGAATCACCCAGTACTTTTTTGTTCTAAATTATGCTTATTTTGGACAATTATCACTGATCCAGTTTCAAAAAAGAAAAAAAAAAATTTCAACAGAAATTATATATACTCTTAACCTTATAGGATTCATTTTGACTAATTGGCAAACAGAGCAGTCACTCAGATCCGACAGCTCCTGGAGAAGCTGTCTGATCAGAGGGTCTTCTCTGTTTGTTCATAAAATATTGTACCTCAGATCCTATGCAGTCTAAATGGCAAAGAAAGATCTATATTTCATATCCCATATGATGTTCCAGTAAATTAATGTTCATAAAAGTCTTTATACCTGAATATTCATGAGGTACAAGGATAATAAAAACAAAAAGTCCCCCCAACTACATCATATTCTTTCTCTGTTTCAGCTATCAAGGTAGAGGACAGGTTGAGATGATCAGTTGTGCAAAATAAAACTAAATTATGACCATTGTTTTCAGAGGAGAATAATTTTGTAACATGCTTTACTGATTCTGGGAGTCTATTTTTTTTATATTTTTTTTTTCATTATCAAATTTGTCCTGCAAATTTGGTTGAGATTCATATAGCGATATACTTGGCATGGACGACCCTTTGGTTGTTTAATGACTAATGAAATTAAATTCTGACCACTGTTTCTAAGGCACTTAAATTTGTTTCGAATAAAATCATTTTAGATGCCATGGCAACAAAAATTAAATTCTGACCACTGTTTCTAAGGCAATTAAATTTGTTTCGAATAAAATCATTTTAGATGCCATGGCAACAAAAATTCTACATAGGTTAGACTGATTTGGAAACTTTTGTGAATGACAACCAAAGGATCGTCCATGCCAAGTTTCATCAACTTCTGCCCTGTTGTTTCAGAGATGTCATCTAAAGCAAACTGTTTCCAAGAAATGATATACAACTTACAACTATTTTAATGTTTTCTTCTGTTCAACATGTCATCTCATTAATCAAAGTGATCAAGGCCTTGAGAGGTAGGATCTACATGACATAGCTTTAATTCTAAACCAAGAGTTTCAGCAGTTTTTAACTCAATAGAGGCAAAATCATGTGACACCAAAATTATAAATGTTTTTCTGCAACAAATCTTAGTATGTAAGCAGATCTTGCTCTTTGTTTCATGATAACCCCACCAGCAATCTCTCAGTGCCCTGAGTTCTATGCTGGTGGGGTTATCATGAAACAAAGAGCGAGTTCTGTTGACTTTCATTTGTTTCCTAATGATCTGCAGCAAGGGTCATGATCCTGATTCCATTCATAAGTTGCATACCTAATGATGTCATGATCCTATCTCAGTAGCTCATTCTATCTGTTGTAGTGTAGAGTGATACTGCACTACAGCTAAATCAAGTGCAGTAATCATGCAAATCAGCAAAGCCTGTTTTTGTTTGTCTGTTTCATAAGACTGGATCTGCCATCATTGCTACGTATACAGGCTGGAGACAGGGCTCAAACAGAACAAGTGTACTCATCTCTACTTACCCTATGTGGGAGAGAGATTCCAGCTATATGGGGAGTGATCAGCAAGCCTGGGAGAGTCCAGAGAGGGCTGTCCGGGGGTAGGGGCTCTGTAGGGAAGACGTCGAGCACTGCCCCACCTAGCCAGCCAGACCTGGGCAGAGATAAACCGTGGATCAGCATTCATCCATACTGTTAGGTATTCCATCTTACAATTTACACTTGAATGTATATCAGTTCAAGTATGTTATCAAACATTTCACTTCAAATAAATAAGAAAAAGAAATGTCCAACATGCTTCACTTACATTCAAATCATTAAATTAGTCTATTATACAGGAGTAAAAGCAGTCTTCATCTTCATCTAAACACAGAAGCTTAAGGTCCATTGGACAAACTGCAATACTGTTTATTACATTAACCCTTTCCCTCATAGAGGACACCATGAAAAGACTTATGCGAACAACATAAAACCAGATCAGCCTGCGAGTAACTCGCAGGCTGATCAGGTTTTATGCTGTTCACTGCTCCTCAGTGGTCTGGAAATGAGGATTTTGTAATTAAATTTGGTAAGGTTTAACTGTGGTTTTCTGCAGATCAGCCTCTATGTGATACCTATTGAAGGCGTCAAAATGAGTCTATATGAGGGAAAGGGTTAACCCTTAACCTTATATAGTCTCCAGTTTAGAGCAGACCCAGATCAGACAGCTCATAAAATATTGTAGTTCAGATATTACGCAGGTTGCAAAGCAAAGAAACCATTATTTCATATACCATTTAAAGTAAAGTAATTAATATTCATCCAAGTCATAAGTTCATGAATATTCATGAGGTAAAGGGTTAAGAGACCATAACGCAAATGCCAATACTGTAAAATGATTATATTTCATGGGGGATTAATTTTCGTTGTTTTCGTGGATGCCTTTATCCACGAATATTTGTCCCCACGAATAAGTTTAAGGCAAAGGTCATAACCTACGACGATGACCTGTCGATGTTGATATTCTACCTTACCCCACTCACATACCGGTTTATGAACATTACGATAGGAAAAATAGTGTAAACACTGAAGTAAATATTTTGTTGTGATGTGTATAATTAGATAATTATTAGTAAAAATATTGTTATTATTATTATTATATAGAAATATAACAATCCCGTACGTAATTTAATAAGTTATGGGTTACGTTCATGTTTTAAGTACCAGCCGATTATAGTGTGGGTTACCTTCATGTATTGTACTCTACTGTACATAGCACTTACGCTAGAAGTTGTAATTATTTTTCTTTCATTTGTCTTTTGCTTTTTTTTTTTTTAAAATAAGATATATTATAATAGAACCATATGAAAAATAACCCCCTCAAGTAAAAGTAATAAATTGTTTTATTATAATGATTAAATTAATGTTCTGTGCGCCGTTATGTAGCAGTGGGATACTCTCATACATGTGTTGTACCCTTATTGTACTTATTTGACATACTGAGTGTTAATCAATTTTTCACACCTCCCGAGCTGCCCGATATAATAATACTCCCCGACCCCTGTCCCACCCCCTGTTCCCCTTGAAGCCACATAATATCACTTGGTTACATCCTGTCGATAATTGGTCAAAGTTACTCTGTTTTTTTCCTGTCCAAAATATTACGGAAATGATGGGGACATAATTCTTGCAACTTTTACGTTTGTTTTCTTATGCAGGGTGAGGGAGTTGGTATATATATTAAAGAAATAGTCATGGACAAAATTTTAAGGTAAATATCCAAAAAAGGATAATAGAAATATTTTGATATTAGCTGTGTTTTTTTTAAAAACAAAAAATACGATCAAATCTTTCTCCCAGAAAAACACGAATCCACGTATATCTGTCCTCATGAACACGTTTTGGAGAGTGAATCCACGAAATTTAATCCACACGAAATATAATCATTTTACAGTATAATACATTGTCCAATAGATAAGGTATCCAAGTTAGGACCCCAGAAAAAGTATGTTTGTTTGTTTTTACATCCGCCAACAGTATTTCAGTCATTTGGAGTTTGTCTACTTGAGATAGATGTAGTGCTGCCACACTGCAGTTTCATGCTATAGACATGTGACATAATACCACACCCAGTCACATTATGCTGACACCAAGCCAACCAGTCCTGGAAATACCCTTATATGCTGAGCGTCCAGCAAGGGAGCTATACCAGTACCATTTTTTATGTTTTTGGTATGTTGCCGCCAGAGATCAAACCCACAACCTCCAGATTCTGGGGTGGACTATCTAATCACTCAGACACCAGGACCGGTCCAGGTTAAGTGTTCTAACGGACCTGCAGTATACAGTAACATATCAATGACCCACCTGACAGCTGTGACCAGAGATTCCTCATCCGTGATGTCTCCTCTTCCAATGTTTATAAAGACACTTTTCTGAAACAACAAAATGGAGAATGCTGTCATAAATAGAGATAATAGATAAATACTAGGTTAGTGTTGCTTAGAAAAATAAACCACAAGCCTTGGCGAGCATTTTATATTTTCTAAGCTGAGCAGGATAAACTTATCTTTATTCAACACTAAGCTAGTATTCTCTTTATCCTATTAATTCAAAGCAATACACAGGAAAAACGAAAAAGAACGTAATATAAACTATCCGATCACATGACCTTCAAACTCCTTGACGTCATACATGTAGAAAACAAGAAAGTTGTCACAAATGACGTCTGAGTATATAAAAAATCACGAATGAATATAAAGCATATAAAGTTTATTCGATAGGCAGTTTATACCACAATGTGAGTCTGGTAATAGGATAAAACAGAATTCTCTCAATGTGTCAAAAATTACTGTTGTGCTATGTGAGCTAACCTGTGTACCTTCACTTTGCATCTACTTTCAAGATGGCGACTTCGGGATGTCTTTGCTCAAACTTCAGCAAAGTGTATTGGCTCTGAATCAATTACTGCTACACTGAGTTACCATGTGACCATGGTGTGTACCAAAGGTCAGACTACTGATTACCTTGATTTAGCTAAATCTCGGCTATTTGTCAGCTCACTGTGGTAGAGATCTCTGTGAGATCTCCTGCACTGGAGATTGACCTGTAGTTATCTATGCTACTATACAAGTCAGGAAATGCTGGTTTGTAATACAGACTGTAAAAATGTCATATTCATACAGATCAAATTTATCATAATATCACCTACATTTAATGGTCAAGCAAGTAGATTTCGTATAAACAGTATATTTTTGTGGAATTCTCACCAGCCCTGTATTCAGTTATTATATAAAGTCCATATCAAAAGCATCAGAATCAGCCTAACAGATGTGAAAGTGTGTATTTGATTGCCCAATCAGATGCATGTTTCCTCCTTGTACCCCAATTCTTCCTCACCCTTCCCCCCAAAACATCAAAGTCAATGCAAATGCCACCATTGATGTTAATAAAATAATTTCCAAATACAATAACTTTCTTTCTTACCAAATTAAATAAATACTATAACCCTATACTTCATGAATAATCATGTTTAAATTCATGACTTGATGAATATTGACTGACTGAACCCTACATGTATATGAAACCATGGATTTTTCTTTTCCATTCAGACTGAGCAGAACCTAAGCTTCAGAATTGTATGAGAAAACAGGAAACCCTTATCATCTAGGAGCTGCCTGATCTAGGTCTACTTTGTTTGCCAGTGTATCAAAATGAGTCTTTATGATAGATAGATTGATAGATTTTATTTAGTTTACCATCACTGCGACAGTATTTCAGTCATATAGCGACGTCCAGCTAATTACACTTGAAGGAAGACCCCGAAATTCACTGAGGCATCCGAGTAGAACCACCGACCTACCACAAGCCAGCTGGAAGGCTTCCTCACATGAAAATTCAAATGACCCTGATGGGACTCGAACCCACTTGGTTGAGTGAGTGTTAAAGTCAGCGACTTTACCCTCTCGGCCACAGAGGCCTGAGTCTTTATGAAGAAAAGGGATTATACATTATGAGTCTCAAGAGAAACCTACCTTGTGTTGACAGTGCTGGAACATATCACCTGACAGAAGACCCCTTGTTGCTGCCGTGCTCGGTAGTACGCTACATACATAATCACACTCAGTCAAAACTTCTGGGAGCTCTGCTAGAGTCCTGTTGAGAAAAAAAAAACTGAGTCTTACCAAGTCAATCCAAATCTCAGAATTTACCCCAAGATCTGAGCTTAATCCTTTATTTCATACTGACTCATTTTCACACATTGACAATCAGAGCAGACCCAGATCAGACAGCTCCTATAAGAAACAAGAGGGCCATGATGGCCCTGGATCGCTCACCTGAGTATACGGTTACCCAAGGAACATCAGTCTGTATGAAAACATTTTGAAATCTGGCCAGTAGTTTTAAAGGAGATGATCCCTGTAAAGTTTTCCCTATATACATAAAAGGCAAATAAGCCCCGCCCCTGGCGGCCATGTTTTTTAATTGGATCGGAATAATTTTAGCAACTTTGGTAGAGGTTGACCCAAGGAACATCTGTACCAATTTATTTTTAAATCTGGCCTTTAGTTTTGAAACAGATGATTTTTAAAGTTTTCATATTTTTTTTCTTTTTGTTGCCATGGCAACCAGAGTTCTACATGGATCAAGTTTATTTTAGCAATTTTTGTGAAGGTTAACTCAAGGATCATCCCTGCCAAGTTTAATCAAATTCTGTCCAGTAGTTTAAGAGGAAATGTTGATTAAAGTTTTCCCTATATACATATAAGGCAAATAAGCCCCGCCCCCGGCGGCCATGTTTTTTACGGATCGGAAAATTTTTAGCAACTTTGGTAGAGGTTTACCCAAGGAACATCTGTACCAAATTATTTTGAAATCTGGCCAGTAGTTTTGAAGAAGATGATTTTTGAAGTTTTCATATTTTTTTTTCTTTTTGTTGCCATGGCAACCAGAGTTCTACATGGATCAACTTTATTTTAGCAACTTTTGTAGAGCCTCACCCAAGGAACATTCCTGCCAAGTTTCATTAAATTCTGTCCAGCGGTTTCAGAGGAGATGTCGTTTAAAGAAAATTGTTGACGACGCACGACGGGTGATCACAATAGCTCACCTTGAGCACTTCGTGCTCAGGTGAGCTAATAAAAAACAACAACAAAACAAGAGCTGTCAGAGGACAGCACGCTGGACTATTCAAAATGCTTGTTGGTAAATCAAATGAAATCTATTTCAATTCTTGCCCTTCACATACCCTGTACATAATAATAGTCAAAAATGATATACCTTGATAGTCTGATACCCCTTAATATTTTTATGATGTCTAAAATCAATCCCATGCCTAGTTACTGAGACATAAACACTATAACACTGTGCATGCAAAACTTTAACCAAAAATCCAAGTTAGAAAAGGGCAATAATTTGTATAAAATTCAGTCCAAAAGTTATCCTCCTTAGTTTTCTGATGCCCCTGAAGACACTCCTTAACTTTCTAGTCAAATCCACAAGCAATTTCTGAGATATAAGTAGCTTGAATGCAAAAATTTAACCAAAATTTTAAGTTAAAATGGGGTCATAATTTTTAATATATTCCATCAAGTGTTATCTTCCTTTATAGTATGATACCCCTAAACATATTAAAGATGTTTCAAATCAATCCCATGCCTGGACTCTAAGATATTAGCATGAAAGTACCTTGCATGCAAAACTTTAACCAAAATTTCTAAGTTTAAAAAGGGGCCATAATTGTTAATATTCCATCAAAAGTTATCTACCTGAAAGTATGATACCCTAACATATTAAAGATGTTTAAAATCAATCCAGCCTGGATACTGAGATATTACATGAAAATGCAAAACTTTAACCAAAATTTCTAAGTTAAAATCTATCATGAAAGTATGATACCCCTAAACATATTAAAGATGTTTCAAATCAATCCATGCCTGGATACTGAGATATTAGCATGAAGTACCTTGCATGCAAAACTTTAACCAAAATTTCTAAGTTAAAAAGGGGCCATAATTGTAACATATTCCATCAAGAGTTATCTACCATGAAAGTATGATACCCCTAAACATATTAAAGATGTTTCAAATCAATCCCATGCCTGGATACTGAGATATTAGCATGACAGTACCTTGCATGCAAAACTTTAACCAAAATTTCTAAGTTAAAAAGGGGCCATAACTTGTAACATATTCCATCAAGAGTTATCTACCATGAAAGTATGATACCCCTAAACATATTAAAGATGTTTCAAATCAATCCCATGCCTGGACTCTAAGATATTAGCATGAAAGTACCTTGCATGCAAAACTTTAACCAAAATTTCTAAGTTAAAAAGGGGCCATAATTTGTAATATATTCCATCAAGAGTTATCTACTTTGGTTATCTGATGCCCCTAAACATATTCATTAACATTCAAGTCAATACCATGAATGGTTATTGAGATACAAACTAGATAGTAGCTTGCACGCAAAACTTTAACCAAATTTTCTATTGCATGCAAAACTTTAACAAAAATTTCTAAGTTAAAAAGGGGCCATAGTTCATATTAAATTCAGTCAAGAGTTATCTACCTTGGTTGTCTGATGCCCCTGAACATATTTATAAACTTTAAAGTCAATACCATAAACGGTAATTGAGATATAAGGTTGATAGTAACTTGCACGCAAAACTTAAACCAAAAGCTGCAACGCCAACGCCGACGCAAGGGCGACTACAATAGCTCTCATATTCTTCGAATAGTCGAGCTAAAAACAAAACAAAAAAACAATAAGGTTATAAAATAAAGAAATATTTTATCTATTTCATGCATTTTTGTTGCTTTTAACATATTTTTTCTTCTGTCTATCTCATCTGTGAAATTTCCCAAAATCGTTATTATTGATTCTAACACGACTAACACCTTTCTCTCTATATAGAAAAAAAAAGAAACGAACTGTCTGAAAATTTGCAACAAAACACTGGTGGAAGCACGTGTTCACGTGAATTTATTGCCATTACATTTTCCTCCCTCGTAACAATTCATCAATGAACGTAAATATCTTAATAACTTTTGATGAAGTCATGGAAAGATGTGGATTTTACATTTAAATATTTTCGTTTTAGATGTTCTTCCAAAATAAATGGATAAAACATGAAATTAAATCAAAGGGAATAACATTAAATGTAAATTTTATAAAGAACTCATATTTTGCATATCACATGTGTTTGTTGTTTTCTATGCTCTTGTGATATAAAAATCCTCACCTGAACTCCAAACCTGTGTTTAAAAACATAACAAAACATGGGTCGAGATAGAATATTTCTTAATTTAACACTTTTTATTATCACTTTTGATTTTAGTGTTTATTTTAAGGTATATGAACCATAAATAGGCCTATTTCCCAGTTATTTATAAAACAACTAATGAAATAAAAGCTGTACAGTATTATCATTTATTTTTATTAAGGACTTATTTTCACTGATTTAGTCATTAAATCAGTACATGTACTGTAAAATTACATATTTTCAGGGATGACTAATTATTGTTGATGGACAGTTTTATCCACAAATATAAACATCCACGAAAACCGGTCATTTTGAAGACCTTATGTTTTTATAGAATATGAGTCTATAAAAATATGAATGATTGAAATTGACTTAATTACAAATTTCCCAATATTCAATGTCAACAAAAAACCAATGATCAGTTAAAGTGATTGAATCACTTTACATCTCATGCATCCCAACTTGTCTTTATGTAATGTGAGTGTAGGACGTGACGTGACATGACAATACATGAACGAGACATAACGGGACTTGGCGTGATTCCTATATAGCATCCTCTTCTGTGATAAGATGGCATAGCAATGATCTTACAATCACATTCTTCAACAAGATGACAACACACTATCAGAAACAGGGTAGCAGCTCCAATCTAGATACCCTGGATGTTTATCGGTGTATTACTTACTTGTACATGTCCACAGCCGGGCATCTTCTGTCTTCGTATGGCAGTGTCCGATTCACGCCGATCACTTTCATCCCTGCTCCCTGACACAACCTGGCCACTGAAATAGCCACTTACATTAGAGATTGACCATTTCACTCCAAAATGAGACATAAACATACATAAATCAACGGGCACTCCCAAACACTTGATCTTCATGCTGGTGTAGAATTCCACACATTGTTCAGTGGGGTTGGAAACATACACATGTGATTCTGTCACCTATTTGTCAGTTAAGTCAGGGAATTATACTGAGTACAGCTGAATGCCTGGTGAAATGGTCTATCGTAGAAAGTAATCTTTTATCAAATGATGACCATTGGAAACTATGCAAACACTCACTTGATGCCTAGAAAGAAAAGTCTGTGATAAGTGATTATAATTTTATTATGTCTCTTACAAATTTCTTATTAACAACATTTGACCCCAGAATTTATTTAATTTCCATTAAACTGAGATACATGTAATCCTGACTACTTATTAAAGATCGGAGAAGACTTTGAGGACATGAGGCACCCAGGGAGATGTACTCACCGACCACAAGTAAAGGCTTCCGTTAACCTGATCAGGAAATGAAACAACTGATATGAGGGACTAGATGAGGAGTTGTTTGTTTGCTTAATTTGACAACCCTCTGACAGTATTTCAGTCATTTGGGGACTTTCAGATATAATGCTGTCTCACTGTGATACCACACCATAGGCAAGTCGCATGATACCACACATAAAGCCAGTAGTGTGATACCACACCATAGGCCAGTAGCATAATATCACACCATAGGCCAGTAGCATGATACAACATACAGGCCAGAAGCATGAAACCACACATAAAGCCAGTAGTGTGATACCACACAATAGGCCAGAAGCATGATACCACACCATAGGCCAGTAGCATGAAACCACACCATAGGCCAGTAACATGATACCACACATAGGCCAGTAGCATGAAACCACACCATAGGCCAGCCACACTCTGTCACCCACAAGAGAGACACACAGTATAGATTTTAACAACTTTTGTATCAGTCACATCAATTTGACAATGGGCCAAACGATCCTGCAACTATACTTATATGATGAGTGCCAAGCCCATGAAAGAAAAACAAGTACTGACTTTAACAATTTTGTATATGGCAACCGGTAACTTGTGATCAAACTCATGGTAACGGGTAGGCCACCAGGACTAGTAAATGATAAATTGGTCAAAAAGGGGGTATCGCAGTCTGTAAGACCAGCCAACACACTCAGCTACACACTAACCATGTGAGCCTATTTCACCAACACCAAGAATCCCTAGGGTCAATTCACTCAGCGACCGGTAATTTCCAAACGATGTTCTGAAATTCCAAACAGGTGTGTTATGCTTCTTGTAAGTATCACATCTTGGTGCAATGGTAAAACAAGTATTTATACTATATCATAAGGTACAAAAATAGAATACTGGTAAACAAACTGACATTCACTTTCAGGATTAGGTAATGGTATCTACTATTCAACAAAAAATATGGAGGGAGTAATGGTCTGAAATTAGCAAAAGCCTGTTTGCCTAGTGCAAGCCAGCGGTTGTAAAGATATCTAAACTTCTTATATGATGTATACTTGTATATTATAAAATCTGAATTTTATATATTATGCATATTTAACCCTTTCCCTCATATAGACTCATTTTGACGCACTCAATAGGTACCACATAAAGCCTGATCTGCAGAAAACCACAGTTAAACCTTACCAAATTTAATTGTAAAAATCCTCATTTCCAGACCACTGAGGAGCAGCGAACAGCATAAAACCTGATCAGCCTGCGAGTTACTCGCAGGCTGATCTGGTTTTATGCTGTTCGCATAGGTCTTTTCATGGTGTCCTCTATGAGGGAAAGGGTTAACATTTCCCCATATTCACATTAATCTTAGTTTGTATGACTGCTGATAAACACACTTACTTATTCCATGAACATTTCTCCTGTTCCTTTGCTACCTCAATGATAGATCTCTCCTTGGTGAGGATGTATCCCAGTACATATTCTGCCATGATATCATTGAAAGCTCCCCACATCTCGTCAGCATACACTTTGGTGGCTGTAAAATTAAAAGTAATCTCAAGATGCTGAGTGATTCCTGAAGGGTAATGGACGAAGCGTACCATTACCGAAGCGTACCAGTTTTGGTCGAAGCGTACCACTTTTCAAAATAGGTAATTTAGCGCTAATATTTTATGTTTTGTTATTTACATTGAATTGATTTAAATGTGATATATGACAGAATGGAATAATATTTTGTTAAACATGCAATATTATAATAATAACAGGCACGACATTGAGTGAAAAATCAAGTGATATACCGCCGATAATGTCAGATTACATATGCAGATAATCTTCTCTTTTTTTTTAGTGTTTAGTGTAATGGTACGCTTCGTCTAATCCTTCCTGAACATATCACTTTGTCATATGCAGTTTAACCCTTTACCTCATGAATATCCATGTGAAAAGTCATGACTAGATGTATATAAGATTACTGAACTTTAAATGATACATGAAAAAATGGACTTTTTCTTTGCAGCACAGACTACCTGTAAAGAACTGTATGAACAAACATTGGACAGCATTTTTTTTTTCCTTCTATAACTGGTACCTTTAACAGGACCCATTAACAATTTAGAAGGGACCCAAATTGACTCACAAATCAAAAGTGTATTTTTGATAGAGGCATAGTTTAAGCCCTTCCTACACAGCTGAATTAATTTCAAAAATGCTTCTCTTCCATAATATCTCAGTTTCCTGATAATATAAACCAATCCCTGCCATTTTGCAAAAAAAAATAATGCAAGGTATTCTGTCTTAGCCCTTATTTTCTCCTCACAATATAAGCATAAACGCCACTACTTTTTTTCCACAAATTTGAGAAAAACTACACTAATTTTTCCCAAATGAAGGGGTACCGGTCCCCCATGCACAATTCAAGGCAAAAATCACTGTAGGAGAACCTGATTATGAAGAAGCTGTCTGATCTGGGTCTCTTCTGTTTGTCTAGATATCAAAATATACTAAAAGGAAAAAAAACGCAGGGTAAACGTTTGTGTCAGTTTTAAATAGGAAGTATTCAACAGTATTACAGTTTAAATTATTTTGATAAAGACTTTTTTCAAACAAAATAAATGCTTTAGAATGAGATGAGGTCTATCATATGAGGTTGATTGCAAGATTAGGAGGTAAAAACTTGAGTCTTGATACTACTTATTCTAGTTACCCTGCGCTTCCTTTTCCTTTGAGTATATAAAGGTAAAGGGTTAAATGTTCCAAACACATCATAATAAAAACTCAATAACATCTAACCAATTATAGTAACAAGCAAATTTGACGAATTTATATCCCCCACCGAAAAATGCAAATTTACTAGCCAAAAAAACATTTTTTTTAATTTTTAAAAAAAATTCTAGTATGTATCCTGAAATTAATCAAGTCAGAGAGAGAGAGAGAGAGAGAGAGAGACAGACAGACAGACAATCAGACTGCAACCTACCTTATCAGGGTCCAGCTTACTTACAAGTCTTTCAACACCTGTCATAAAGTTAAGTTTAACTTAATGCATATTTAAATGTGGATTTTCAAATGCGACAAACTTTTAAAAGTGTTCAAGTTCTCTTATTAGACCATTTGCTTTCATATTTACAAATGACTACAATTTGAAACTTATTTCTTTTCATGAAATATATATACAATATGAACTGTAATTCTATTCAGAAATTCCAAAAGTATTTTTCCTGATTTGAATGTAAAAATTCCCCAAAAAATCTTCAACAAAAGAAATCAATTTGACCAAAAGTTAACAAAATTAAGTTAGAGATGTTTTCAACACAGGCAGCTAAAAGAAATAGAAAACAAGAGTGCCAGTGATGCCACAATAAACGCCGCCACAAAATATAAAGACCAAGAGGGGTCTTTGAATTATTGCTTTTAACATTTCTGTAAGCATAAGCTCATAATGAAGTCTGTAAGACCAATTAATTTAGCTGAACAGAGATAGAACCCTAAAAATGCTTCCAATATGACAGTAGGTCAAATAGCAGTATCAATATGAATCCTTTTTCCTTTCTCCACATAACTCTTGCAAAAATCACTGTACCAGAAAATCCCTGCTTTATGCACTTTTACCTGTTAGAAACATGAGTTGTGTTTTCAAGAGACCATGTTTAGAAAGGCATAACTATTGCAAATATTGATGAACATCAAAATCCCTGCTTTGTGCATATCTACCCAGTATAGTAATAACATTGCCATAGTTTTGAAAAGATTCATTCAGAAACATACAAGAAATTGCATTCACAAAGCTGAAATATCAATCAGCTAAAGAGACTAAGTTTCAAGGGACAAAAATCTTGCAAAAATTAATGAACCAGAAAATTGCCACTTCATGCACATCTACCCATTATAGTAATGACACTGACCAAGTTCTGAAAAGATTCATTCAGAAACGTAGGAGGAGTTGCATTCACAAAGCTGCAATATCAATCAGCTACAGAGACTAAGTTTCAAGGGACAAAAATCTTGCAAAAATTAATGAACCAGAAAATTGCCACTTCATGCACATCTACCCATTATAGTAATGACACTGACCAAGTTCTGAAAAGATTCATTCAGAAACGTAGGAGGAGTTGCATTCACAAGGCTGCAATATCAATCAGCTACAGAGACTAAGTTTCAAGGGACACAAATCTTATAAAAATCAATGGACCGGAAAATCGCCACCTTATGCACATCTACCTATTATAGTAATGACACTGACCAAGTTTTGAAAAGATTCATTCAGAAAGGTAGGAGGAGTTGCATTCACAAGGCTGCAATATCAATCAGCTACAGAGACTAAGTTTCAAGGGACACAAATCTTGTAAAAATCAATGGACCGGAAAATCGCCACTTCATGCACATCTACCCATTATAGTTATGACATTGACCAAGCTTTGAAAAGAATCACTCAGAAATGTAGGAGGAGTTGCGTTCACCAGATATGGACGTACGGACAGATGCCAATATACAACCGCCTCCACGGCGTGTAAAGAGAGAGAAAAGCAAGATTACTAGACACATAACGCATGCAAAAGATACCTGCCCAAGTACTTTCTGCCCATTTCAATTTCTTGGCACTCTCGACCACTTCCATTATGACTGGAACATCAGCCAACAACACCTCTGCCTCATCTTCTAACATTGCCTTATTGTTGGGGCTCAGTCCATCTGAAAATTTATAGATAGTCACCAGTGGAGTGGCCTCATGTTCTAGTAAACTAAACTATTTTACATCATTGGGGAAACAAGTTCTTATAACTTATACTAATCCCTCTTGACAGTTAACGGGTGACTTGTTACTTTGCCTCTAGCTTTTATCATATTATTTATCATTTAAATATTTTTTTATATCTCAGTTAAAATGTATTTCTTTTGAAATCAATTTTGAAGCATGTTTTTATTATGGTATCAAGTCAGAAAAGCCTAAACTGTAAACTGAAGGCTCAATCCTGAAAGGCTTATTTTTAAAGTATACAAGAAAGACCTAAAAAGTCAGGTCAAAAAGGCTCACTTATACCACAGGCCCCGTGTTCTTGAAAATAAAAATGGTACTTAAGTATGATTTTTGTACTTATACTCAAAGTTTCAATAGGGATTTGAGTATTATCAGGTACTCAAATTTGAGTATGAGATTGTAATTAATTATTTTCCAGAGCACTGGGCCAGGAGTTTGAAGTTCAATCAATAAATAAAGAATCTATAGTAAATAATAAGCCCTGCATATATAAGAAAAATATGTGGGGTTTATTATTTATCATAGATTCTTTAATTATTGATAGAACTTCAACCTCCTGTGCTTATACATATATCATTTTTAATTGTATTAATATGAATTATTTAACACTTTATGAGATTTTTTTTATACTTTTTACAATTTAAATGAGTAGAATGAGTGTGTATCATATACTGCTTTATTATAGAACATTATCTTGCAATTTGTTTGTCCTGCCATGTAACCATAAGGGTTCTAAATGATATGACTAATTTTTATCATCACCAGTTACTGCAAAGTATGCATTATTATCAATATCATTTATTATACAAAGTTGTCATTTGTGTTTGAAATTGATTTAATAATTATGTTCATTTATGTTATGAATCCATTAATCTGTTTCATAACCTTATTATTTCATAAATATATGCAAACAGTGGGATGCTTTACATAATAATTAGAAGTGATTGGTTGGATATGACAGTAAGTCCCATCACTGAGCAGCTCTCGGTGCAACAATTATGCCATATTTGGTACTGGTTGTCACGCCTCTTCATAGAAGATTAAGTGCCAAACCGAAAGTAGAACCATATCACATATCACGGGTACACAAATGTGGACTAGGAATGATTGTGGTCAAATGGCTTTATTTAATAATATCTGTGCCTTTCTGGTCCAGTCCTTTAAAGGCAAGGCAGTTCCAGACTTGGGTCTTACTGGTTTGGGGCCATTTTGACACTTAATTCCTTATAACATATATATACTAATCCTGCACAACAATTACTAAGTCATAATCTGTGTTCTGAAATGAAATGGGCCACTGTGATTGGTATGTTTAAATAAGGTAAGAATTATATCCACAGGGACTCCGATCCATAAGGTGATAGCACAGTTCTTTTTCCTTTGGTCTAAAAAATATCAGTGTCGGTAAAAACCGGACCGTAAAACCCGATTAACCGGTTGGTTTACTTAGGAAATATCGAAACATATGAAAGAAGACTGTGTAGACCTTTCTGGTGCACATCAACTGACACAATCTCTTTAGTGGGCAGCAGTCTTTGCAATGCGACAGCGATAGAACGGTCAGAACTAGCGACAAATAGCCTTGACATGTTTATTAACTTTGACATTCCGGGTCAGTGCGAGTGATGTCCCTTGATACCGGAAGTAGGAAATCTTGTCGACTGGACTTCAACCCACTGCTTTCGATTTAGGAAAATAATGATCAGCACACTAACGAAAGGATGTCATCTTCTCTAACTTCGGAAATTAAGAGGTTTTGTAACCATTCCAAACGTTTACAAACAATTCTAGAAGAAACAAAGCGTTGCATCGACGACATCAATGAAAAAGGACATACTGAAAACGGTAAGTCCAGTACCAGATCAGCTGGTCGTTTACTGTAGTGTACTGTACATTTTTGCATCATGTCTTTGCTGTTAACATTCACATAAGTAGAGATAAATCGAATTATTCATGCAGATTAAAATGAATTACATGGATGTGGTACTTCCTTTATAAGGGGAATGCAGGTAAATTTGTACTTTGACAGGAAACCTAGTTTGTTTCAACTTTCATGATAGAACAATTCTTACAGAACACTTGCATTAGAAATGGACATTATATGTGAACACATGAGTTAGATGTTTTATCAGTAACCTCGAGATCTGAAACAGTGAATTGTACACAAATGACTTCCATTTATAAAAATGTAATCACAGCAGATGAATCCCTTAGATACTTTTATTTTAATAATTTGAGTGTAAAAGGCCATTCTGCATGGAAGTCATTTTGTATTAAGAAAAATACATAAAAAGAGTGGTGTGAGATACAATTTGCAATATTTATCTGTTTTATTCACATTTTCGCCCAAAAAAATCATATGGGTTCATTTATTGAAACATTTAAAAAAAATTCTCATGGTCACTTGAGCTTGTGATAAAATCTTCAGAGGCTACATTCAAAAAAGAATGTTGGTGGTATATAGGTGATACGTTTTGTCCAAAAATCATACATTTATGATATATGGTCAGTGTTTCTTCCAGCACTGATTTTCAGGGGTCAAATATGATGTAACATTTTGATTTTTAATGTGACTAATGCGCACAGTGCATGTCTTTCTTAACCAGTGCTGCTACACAACAAGATTCTTACATCATTCCCACACTTTTAAAGTTTCAATGCGACAAATAAAAACCTGTGTCACGGAAAACGCACAGACCGAATTTCATTTCGTCAATTCCAAAAAAAGAGCATCATAAATGCAAAACCGCTCTCTGGAAGAAACACTGTATTGTACACTTTTGCAGTGGTACACTTCATCCAGCAGTAATGACCTCCAATGATATATTCCGATTACACAAATACTTCAGGAATATGCATGTACACATACTTTACTAAAAAAAGATTGAAATGTTCACAAAAGATCAGGTTGCAGGTCCATGAACATTCAACTTGCTATCTAAAAGTTGTATTGTTACCAATGTTGAAGAAAGTAGAAAGTACTTGCCATAGATATAAATTTCAACCCCTTAAGGATATTGATCAAACATCTGAATCACATGGTATGGAGTTCAGCTTTAAATATATCTTCTGCACACAAAGGTTAATGAAATAAGCTTTACTGGTAGGAAATTAAAGTATACCTATTATTAGTGATGGGTTGTTTATTTGTCAATTTGGAAAACCAATGTCTAATGCTTCTTATAAGCCAAAATGAAGTGTGATTTATTTTGGTTAGTGACATTCTATATTTTTTACCTGTTGCCATTTTTCTTAATTATTTACCATGTTCAATTGCAACATCTTGACCACTAAATTTTCTCATGCTGTAGCATGTTTGACTGTATTGCATTAATATTGATTATGGTATTAAAACCTAGAATAAACTTGATTAATCATTGCAAGTATGTATTTGTTTTGGAGAAATCCAATATGTGTAAACTGATTCGTCAAAAATTGCAAAACTAAGCAAGTACATATAACTGTTTTCTTCCTTTTAAAGTGGTCAGTTTCTCTTCTGCTCTCTCTTGTTCTCACTCTCGATTGTGTGCCAAATCACATTTTCAATAATTCATCAGCACTGTCACTTAAAGTACATCTCTCTTTCTCTTGCTCCCTCTCTTTTGTCAATGTATAATTCCACTTTGTGATATCAGAATTATATATTGAGTTTTAAATTCCTTATTATATCAAATTAAAGTTGTGAAGCAAATGCTGGTAAATGGTTATAGAAAGATGTGTTTTTGAAAGACTGTATTCTATTTTCTACACTTGTTCTTTAAACATTGGCTTGCAGATCACATTGATAGATCTAGGAACTTCAACCTTTTGATTAATGATTATTTTAGTATATTGAAATATTTAAGATTTTAAATTTACATCTCAGTTAAAATGCAAATAGTTTTTAATACTGGTGTTCAAAAATCATATCACAATAAGTAATTATTATTTTTTTTTTTTAGAATCTTTTTGATTATGTATAATTACAGTCAGGTAGAACTAGCATTCATGTCGTATTGAAAATATTTTTCAGACATATTTTTATTTTACTTTTTAGGTCAGCAATTGATATCTGTAGATCTGTTTAAGGAAGAGGAGGAAAACATCCTGTCAAAAGCCCACTGTTTACCAGGCATAGTTGTATTAGGTCAGAATGCCTACTGCAAGTCAAAAGTTGTTAACATACTGTTCAGCAGATCAATTTTCCCAAACTTTGACCATGACGATGACAAGAAACGGTGTAGAACAGTGCGTTTTAGACAAGGTGATAACTTACGCATCAACCTAGAGTTGCCAGATAATTATGCCTTGGCGGAAAACCTTGAGGCCTACAATGGGCCCTGGAACACTATTCCCCGAAAGGACCTTCTAATAAGTGACGAAATACCTACAGACACAGCTTCCAGCTCAGCTATATTGGAAGTGTCTTTTAATCACCAGTTGCTTCGTCATGGATGTAACTTGATGGTGTCGGCCTGTAATGTTCCGTTTGAGGAGGAGATAAAAAGACTGCTTGAGAACATATCCCCTATATTTGTTTATGCATTTCAAGAGGAATCCTTTAGTACGCAAGTAAGCCTCCTTTATTCTATTGTCATTTGTCCAGTGACTTATTGTTATCATTTTTTTATCTCCTACACAATAGGTTGTGATATCATGTCTTCTTTAATTGAACTATGTACATACAATAATACTCTGAGGAGAACGTTCTTTAATTGAATGGCTCATCAACAAAACACATCTTAAAACACTTTTCTCACATAAAAATAAAAGATTTGCTGTCACCAAAATGATGATCACTAAATTGACTTGCATTGTTTGAATACATGTATTTACCTTCATATTGTACTGTATTTGTTAAAGACAATGACTTCACCCTTGTTTTTATCAGTTTGCACAAGGTTAGGGAAAGATAAATTTATGAAATAGGGAAGGCAGGACCTGTTTCAGTTTAGATTTTGTTTACTTGAATTGATTGTGAAACTTTAATTGAATTGATTGTGAAACAGTATATACATCACTTTCAGTTGTGTGAATGTTTGCTTATGTCACCCAGGCAGTGTCTTTTGCACTTTGGGGGAAAAAGGGTCCGGGCCAATAGGGGGGGGGGGGGGGGGGGGAAGCGTGCGAACAAGCTAAAAGGGGAATTTTTCTACTATGTATTATGTAGATGTTTTATTGTATTTTACTATATTAATTAAATGATATTTTATTGTATAAAAGAATAATAAGAACAACTAGAACCGCAAGCGGTATCTCGGTTTTCGCTTTTAACCTAATCAACTTGAACACTTTATTTCAACTCAGCCACAATTTTCAATATGAAACAGAACGAAAAGGTTTTTGAAGACCTACTCTCATTTGCACAGTTTTATTTTTGCAATGTTAGAACATTCAAACTCTTCTAGCGCAAATATTTTCCCATACCCTGTCCCTTGAAATCCACCACATTCTGTGGTGCTGTCAACAAGGAACAAAATGCTGAAAACCGCATTTCAATCAGACTTTAACATTTTTAGTTATAAGCAAAAGAGTGATTTTAAGCAAAACGCCCTCTAGCGGTAAAATTAGAAACAAAATTGCAAAAACAGCAAATACTTCAAACAAGTATATAAGTCGCACTAGTCGAACATCCTTTTTCTTATATATCACAACTTGAAGCATAAAAACTGATTAACAATTACTCCAAAAAAGGATCAAACTTTGGACTGCCGTAAAATGAACAAATCAAGTCGATCTTTAAAAACTAAACATCACTGGAAAGAGCTCCTCAAGAACTAAAACCTTTGTTTATATACTCCCAATGAAATATTTTTAGATTTGGAGCACTTTGTGGCCGAATAAAAACACAATTATCGCAATACATGTATGACATTGACCTTTTCAATGTTTTTTTTTTAACTTTTTAATTGTGAAACCCTTTCAAACTTAACAAAACATAACGTGTGAAAATTTCATGACGAATAAACAAAAAATAAAGTCAGGAGCGACAAAAAAATGTTTTTGGAATTTTAATTTTTCCTAAATTTGACCGTTTCTAGTGGACAAACCACGCATTTCTTAAATTCGCCACCCCATATATTTTGTGTTTATACGTCTTTCAAATGTTATACCGGAGACGGAATTCTTCTATCTGATCTCTAACAAAAATGAATAGGTTTTTCGTAGACCTACCCTCATTTGCACATTTTTTTTTTTTTTTTTTTTTTTTTTGGTGAGGTTCGAACATTCAACCTTCCGTAGCTCAAAACTTTCAGCCACACAGACCCTCGAATCCTATCATATGTTAGTAGGCCATCAACAGGGAACAGAATGCAAAAAACCGCGTTATAAGCAAAAGAATGATTTCAAGAAAAGCGCCCCCAAGCGGCAAAATGAGAAAGAAAATTGATTAAAATTTTACTGTTAGGTACCTAGCAAAGCAGCAAATAGTTCAATCAAGTATACTAGTCGCACAAGTCAAACTTTTTATTCTTATGTATCAGCATTTGAAGCATAAAACCTGATTTACAATTATTCCAAAAAAGGATCAAACTTTGGACTGCCGTATAATGACCAAATCAAGTCTGATCTTCAAAAACTAAACATCACTGGAAAGAGCTCTTTAAGAACTAAAACTTTTGTTCATATACTCTCAATGAAATATTTTTAGTTTTGGAGCTATTTGTGGCCGAATAAAAACACAATAATCGTAATATGACCTTGACCTTTTCAATTCTTTTTTATTTTTTGAATTGTAAGGCCCTTTCAAACATAACAATACATATCGTGTGAAATTTTCATGAAGAATGAACAGAAAATAAAGTCAGGAGCGACAAAAACATGTTTTTGAAATTTTAATTTTTCCTAAAATTTAGTGAAGTTTGACCATTTCTAGAGGACAAACCACGCATTTCCTTAATTCGCCACCCCATATATTTTGTGCGTATATGTCTTGCAAATCGTATGCAGCAAACAGAATTATTCTATCTGATCTCTAACAAAAGTGGGTAGGTTTTTCGTAGACCTACCCTCATTGTTCCACTTTTTTCCAAGGTTCGAACATTCAACCTCTCCTAGAACAATTTTTTTCCAGTACTCGATGATAAGATATCCATCATATTTGATTGGGCTGTCAACAAGGAACATTATGAAAAAACCCGCATCTAAATCAGGTTTCAAATTTTTGAGTTATTAGCAAAACAGTGATTACATGCATTGCGCCCCCTAGTGGCTAAATAAGAAATAAATGTGAAAAGTTTGACCATTTAGGCACATGTTCAGATAAAGATGACTCCATGCCCAAAATTTCATAGCTGTAGCTTTTCTCATCTGGCCGCTAGGCTGGACACAAAAATGGGTGGAATTGGAAAAATAATAAAAAAAAACAAAAAAAAAACAAATCAACAGAAGAAGAACAATAGGTTTTCGCCCTGCAGAGGCGAAAACCTAATAATATAACATGTTTGAACAGTTTTATTAAGAATATAACTTTCAAAATTGACACTGCAACATCGAGTCCATGCACACAATGTGGTATTTGAACTGTCATAATTATGGAGGGGGAAATGAAGAAAATTGTAGGGGGGGGGGGGGATATATATTCCAGGCAGGGGAGAAATGCCGCCTAATTTCTCCAAATATTTTTACAAAAAAAAAAGTCTGCCAGGGGATAAATATGCTGTTCATTTGTGTAATAGCTCATTAATGATTTGCAAATATCCAATTATTGTTAAATTGATTGCTAACAAAACTAATTTTAAAATCTTTGTGAAATTGATCAAATAGTACAAATGATAACAAAGGCATTCACATTAAAATTGTTATATTTTGATATTTATTATAAATAATTTATAGAAGTTCTAAATTCTTAGTGCAGTCTGTATATGAAATAAATAGTTTACAAGTTTTAGTTTTAAAGTCACTAATTAATGATAAATCAGTCATAAAGGCAGGCTGATTTGTCAACTTTTTTTTTCGGACTGAATGATTTTTTGCCAACACTAGTAACTACAAGTGCCTTCCAAGTGAAAGGTGAAATTTATGGATGGATTTTGTAACTGAGAAATTTCAGGCTGATGAAAATGATCTTAAACAAGGAGATTTAGTCTAATAAATATGATCTTATTTTTAAACTGAGAAATGCAGTGTTGTAAAATTAATGTAATCCTATATTTAAAAAGGAGTTCTTTTCATAAACCCAGGTTGTTCAGTCACATAAATATGATCCTATTTTTCACCTAGGACATGCAATTTGGTTTTAATATGATGCTATTATTTAAGTTACAAATATGATCCTATCTTTAACCCAGGAGATTCAAGAGCTGGAATTGCTGAAGCAGCTGACCCACTTCCAGCCCATCTGTTTTGTCAAGGTACCACCTCAGGAGCCTGACTCCATC
>CM037786.1:30963109-31013109 GCA_021229015.1 Solen grandis
AATCCATGCGGTCAATGACTTTACCCTCTCAGCCACGGAGGCCCCTAATATATATTGAAACTTGAAGTAATGGATCTAAAGTCTTGATATTATAATATTGCTTGGGTTGAATATTTTTTTTCAGCGTATAGCTGTGCAGAGTTGTGTTATTTACCAACACAAACAAACAAGAGGGCCATGATGGCCCTTGATCGCTCACCTGAGTATACGGTTACCCAAGGAACATCAGTCTGTATTAAAACATTTTGAAATCTGGCCAGTAGTTTTGAAGGAGATGATCCCTGTAAAGTTTTCACTATATAAGGCAAATACAAAAGCAACTTTTGTGAAGCTTCACCCAAAGATCATCCCTGCCAAATTAAATCAAGTTCTGTCCAGTGATTTCAGATGAGAGGTCGTTTTCACGGCCATAATTTTCACAATCTTGGTAAGTGTCTATAAGGTGATGCTACACACCAAATATCTAAACTCCAGGCCTCACGGGTTTTGACAAGATGAATTTTGAAGGTTTTCCTACATTACTCTATGTAAAATGAGTGTCCTCTGGGGCAGGCCTAATTTTGACCCAGGGCTATTATTTTAACGATCTTGGTAAGGGTCCAAAAGATGATGCTACACACCAAATATCTATGCTCTAGGCCTTATGGGTTTTCACAAGAAGAATTTTGAAGGTTTTCATATATAACTCTATGTAAAAAAAAGTGACCCCTGGGGCAGGCCTTATTTTGATCCCAGGGCCATAATTTTAACAATATTGGTAATGGTCCATAAGATGGATATCTAAGCTCAAGGCCTTATACTTTCTTACAAGAAGATTTTTAAGGTTTTCTTATTATAACTCTATGTAAAATCAAGTGACCCCTAGGGCGGGGCCAATTTAGACCCCTGTGTCATAATTTGAACAATCTTGGTAGAGAGTCATAAGATCATGCTACATACCAACAAGAGGGCCAAGATGGCCCTAAAGACGCTCACCTGAGGACATTTGTGCTGACCAAGTTTGAGGAAGATTGAATCAAAATTGTGGCCTCCAGTGTGTAAACAAGGTTTTTCTAAGATTTGACCTACTGACCTACGTTTGGATCCAACCTGACCCATTTTAAAATGGTTCAAGATATCACCAAGACAAACATTCTGACCAAGTTCGAGGAAGATTGAATCAAAATTGTAGCCTCTAATGTGTAAACAAGATTTTTCTAAGATTTGACCTACTGACCTACTTTTCAATCGCTTTTTAGGTCTATTAGATTAATGATCTTCGATAATTCGTTGAAATTTCTGAAGAGAATCGTATACCTACCAAACTGAAACCGGAAATGGAGGGCTGAATAGTTTCCTAATTTTTCATTGGTTAATAATATTATAACCTAAAACGACCGAATGTGTTTTCATTACCAACAATACGATTATCTGTACTTTCATATCTTTCTTAAAGAAAACTTTTATTTAATATACAATTGACACAATATATTCTCTTAGTCTTTTTATCATTTTATTTAATCGTAGATACTGATTTTAATATAAAACATATATCAAGTATGTAATTTAAAGTAAAAAGTGATTCAATCAAGGGCCAAATTTTAACCATTATCTAGTCATATCTCTCAAACTAGTAATATTGCAAAATATTTTTTTTATGATTGGTTTATATGAATTATGTGGGTACGGACCACTAGACAATATTTCACATCAAATCTATAGATTAAGCTCTAGGTCTTTTCCTATGTAAATCTATGTAAAACAAGTGACCCCTGGTGCGGGGGCATTTATCACCATAGGGCTATGCTTTGAACAATCTTGGTAATGAACCATTAGATGTGCTACATACCAAATATCAAGTCTGGCTTATGGATTTAAGAAGAAGTTTAGATTTTCCTATATAACTCTATGTAAACAAGTGACCCCTGGTGCAGGGGCATTTATCCCCATAGGGCTATGATTTGAACAATTTTGGTAATGAACCATTAGATGATGCTACATACCAAATATCTAAGCTTGGCCTTATGGATTACAGAAGAATTTTTTAAGTTTTCCTATATAACTCTATGTAAAACAAGTGACCCCTGGTGCGGGGGCATTTATCACCATAGGGCTATGATTTGAACAATCTTGGTAATGAACCATTAGATGATGCTACATACCAAATATCTAAGCTCTAGGCCTTATGGATTTATAGAAGAAGATTTTTAAAGATTTTCCTATATAACTCTATGTAAAACAAGTGACCCCTGGTGCGGGGGCATTTATCACCATAGGGCTATGATTTGTACAATCTTGGTAATGGCCCATAAGATGATGCTACATACCAAATATCTAAGCTCTAGGCCTTGCAGTTTTGCAGAAGAGTTTCAAGTTGAGTTTTTAAAATCTATTTTTAGCTCCTGTGACCTACTTTTTCAACCAATCTGAATAATTTGTACAACTTTGATAGAGGGCATCATAAGGATGATTCCTGTGAAGTTTGGTCAAATCCCTTCAGCGGTTCAGGAGGAGATGTTGTTTGAAGCAAATTGTTGACGACGGACGGACGCACGCACGGACGACGGACGACAGACAAAAGGTGATCACAATAGCTCACCTTAAGCACTTCGTGCTCAGGTGAGCTAAAAATATAATGTTTCATATGGTGCTACCTACAATTTTTTATGCAGTACACTGCAAGGCTAGCCTGCGAGTTCGAATCCAGCTTATGCTAATATTTCATTTCAATATTACTGTAAAAATAAATAAATGAAATGAAAAGGGAAAGAAAATATCACACATAAATAAAAGAAAATTGATAAGTTAATTTTTCCTTGGCAAAATGCAGTAATGAAGTATTACATGTATATTTTTGCGCTCTATTCAAAAACAACATCAGCATTTTTTTTTTTTCAGCCTATTGGGAACGGGTCCTGTACCATTTAAATTAGGAATTTTTGATTCGCTAAAATAAGTAAATTGGGAATAAAAGAACCGCAAATCATGAGATTGGGAAATTAGTTGTATATTTGCAAAAGTCTTAAACAGGTTATTTTGAAAGTGTCTGACTGATTCCGATTAAAGCAGTCACAGTCACCAAGTGATGTTGCCAGAAGACAAGTTCTATCAGTAGGGGGTCTTAGAAACAGCAGGTGCCTGGTGACGGGTCGTGTGAGGAACGAGGGGCTAACTATAGGGATTTCTACTAAAGAGCACATTAATTAACCCAAATCACAACAATTTCATCTAAATACACTGTATAGCCTTGAAAATTGTACGACCAAGCCAGCTGGGGGAAGCACGTCTCTCTGTGCCACCCCGGTGAATCTGTGCCTGTTCTGACAAGATTTTTTCAAGTTTTTCCTATGAAAGTAAACCGTGTGACCCCTGGGGCAGAGCCATTTTGACCCAAGGGCCACGATTTGAACAAACTTGGTAGAGGTCCACTAGGCCATATTACACTCCAAATATCTAAACTCAATGCCTTGTGGCTTCTGAAAAGAAGATTTTTCTAGATTTTCCTATATAAGTCTATGTAATTTTAGTTTTTCCTACAAAAGTTTATGTAATTCTAATTTTCCTATAAAAGTCTATATAAAATCAAGTGACCCCTGGGACAGGTCAATTCTGATCCATGGGTCATGATTTGAACAAACTTGGTAAACGTCTACTAGACTATGCTACACACCAAATATCTTGGCCATGTGGTTTCCCAGAAAGATTCACTTTAAAAATCTATTTGTTCCTGTGACCCAGGCATACAATGGACCAGAACCATCAAATTTGGCCCACTGGTTTCAGAGGAGATGTCATTTGAAACAATCGTCGACGGCAGATGGATGACTAATGCCATTGATCCAAAAAACTCACTTGAGCACTACATGCTTATCATAGACTGATAGGATGGATGAAGTGTTCTAAACTCACTGAGCCAGAACTCTTAGAATGAGGTAAAAGGCCTAATTTTTGTCTGTTATACACCACCTCAAAATAGTTTCATTTAATTCTGATAGTAAACATATTGTTGCACTGGTTAGTGCAAAATACACCTCACAGTCCTGCAATTTCATCGCTTGAAGGGCCATAACTTTAGAGTGCCTTGGGACATTCCAGGTGGTTATAAAACTTGGTTAAGATCTTGTACCCATGTGAATATCCCTATAATGATGAAACCTTTACACACAATAAAACAAGACAATGTTTCCTGATTCCTATGAAGACCCCCTTCACTCTGTGAAACAAGGGAATAAATATACTTAAAAAGGATGTCCAAGGGCGACATGTCCAGCCCACTGCCTAAAGTGCACCTTTCACCTCTACTTGTGACCTGACCATGGAGCTAGGGGCGCAGCTGAACTCTTTGGTGTGACACATTATCTTATTAAGGAAAAATTTACTAATCTTTTGAGTATCCTTTGATCCAGAAATTATTTACTGCCTGAAAAAGCAAATCTAGCACAATGACCTTCACTTCTAAGTATGACCTTGGAACTATGGACCAAACTCTTGTGCGCAACACTTTGTCTCATTAAGGCAAACTTTACTGCCAAGTGTTTGAAAATCCTGCAATCCATGTTTAACTTACAGCCCAGAAAAGCAAATCCAGCATCATAACCTTTGAGACTTTGACCTCTAAGTGTATCTTTGACCTTGGAGCTAGGGACGCAACTGAACTCTTATGTGCACCATCTCATCACATTCAAGCAAACAGTTCAGTCAGCTTATATGAAAACCATGAGAACCATGTCTATGTTACAGCCAGGAACAAGCAAATGACCTTTGACCTCTAAGTGTAAACTAGGTGTGACCTTGACCTTGAAGCTTTGGTCCCAACTCCTGTGCATGACACTTTGTCTCACTGAGAAAAATATAATTGCCAGCTAATTATTACCTGAAAATCCTGCAATCTGTTTCTAATTAAGTTATAGCCCTGACAAAACTTTAAAAAAAATACCCATGATACTGGAGGCCTCTAAAATTTCACACAGCAGTGCACAGGGGTCTGTTACGAAAGGGGAGTCATATAGCATTATATAAAGTGATATATGACTTGCCTTTTGTGCCAGACCCCTGTGCGTCTGTGTGGATATCTTCCCAAGACTCAAACAAAACTTGATCATAGTGTGATGTTGACTTCATCTTTTCAGGGATTTCTATCAAAAATTGTTGCTTGTTTTGTATCTGTTAACATCAGTGGTAACGGTAATGAAGTCCAAATTTGCCATGTATGTTGACATGACGACACTCAGTGATGACACAATGTTCCAACATTATTGAGGAAGAAATGTGAAAGATGTATACATGTACATGGTAAAATTTATATTCTTAAAATCAAAAGAGAGCCGGCAAATATTTCAAATAGGTTGACTCTATCTATCATATTTGATTCATTAAAATATATTCCTATATAAAAATGGTTAGAGCAAAAATCTAAGTTATTCTGGGACAATCATTGTACATGTATACGTATGAACCAATAGATTTGTCTGCTGTGCAGACTGTGTAGAATATGAACTTCAATATTGTATGAGCAAGCAGAGGAGACCCAGATCAGACAGCTCCTAGAGAGAGCTGTCTAATCTGGGACTGCTCTGTTTGTCAATGTGAGAAAATGATTCAATATAATCATAAAGTAAAGAGTTAATACATTACTTATACAGACCTTAAAAGTTCCCTCTGCCTTTTCTATTTCGTACTCAAACTGTAGCCTTCTCAGCTGCAGTTTGTCTTCATCTGACAATTCTCTATACCACAGCATAGAATTCATGGTATTCGTATTGTACATGCATCTTGATATATTCACTTCTTTCCATACAGACAAGAGTGGTCTTAAGGAACTTAACAGCCCATACTGACTTTTAATTCTATGCGTTTGATTAACGCTAATGTACAGAGGTCGTATAACCATCCTGAAACAATTTGTTGCAAATCGGATGCATCCAGCACATAAGTTCACACTCTTGTGGATCATATTAAAATGTCTTTGCTGCTTACATCAGTTCAATCTTTTGCCACATCTGAAAATATACAGACAGTTATGAAAGTCAATTAAAATACTGGTGGGTCACCATGCAAATATATAGAGCTTAATATGTTGCAACAAAAACAATATTTATTGCAGCCTCTACACAAAACTTATCACCTCTGACTTTAATGAAAACCCAAGCATAATGAAAAAAAAAGGCAATTTAAACTTCATTATATTCAGGACAGGACAAAACTATATGTTCCACTTCAATTCTTTTAGGGATCAGAAAAGAAAGATGAGCTATCATAATGCACTTCACCTGAGTATGGAGCACCAAATCTACAAAAAACTTATTAAATATTTAATATTGATATTAAATTCATTTGTTGATATCTTCTAATTAAAGATCTCTTCAAATTTTTGATATAATAATTCAATTGTTTATAATAACAAATTTCAGATTTGGAGATATCAATAATTATATATAGAGATATACAATCTATTGAGATCAACAAATGATTTGTTGATATTATGAATTCATTTGAAGATCTCTTCAAATCATTTGTTGATATCTTCAAATGATTTGAAACAGTTTGTTGATATCAATAACTCATTTGATATCTCTAAATATTTAAAGACATCTTCAAATATTTGAGTTAATGTAGATTTGGTGTTCCATACACCAGGACATAATTTTATATCCTCAAGTATTCAGTCCTCGCAATATTGGTTTTCTCGAGCTATTTACACTAATGCAATGTTTCACCTTGAGGGTGACGTAATTTTACAGGGAAACCATAGACAATTGGCAAAATAAATTGATCCTTTGTTTTCAAACTGTTTTTTTCATTGAAAATGTTTGGGGAACAGATAAAAACATTCATTTAATAAAGAAGTATTTTCACTCGTGCCAATTTTTATCACTTTTAACAAACACCTGTTAAATCTACCAATAACAATAAAAAGTTACAAATAGCAATTGTTTCCCAAATTACAAAACTCGGAGGGCACCCAGTATAATAAAATGGTCACAGTGAGTGTGATAGTTTTTTGTTCTTATTCGATTCATATTAAATTCTGCACACCAATCTGTGATGTTAGGAAAAACACAGAACTTCATTGCAACTGGTGTTTATCTATTTTGTCTCTCTATGTTCACCATAGTTGTTACAGATTCATTTTGAGCTCACTGTCGAGAACTCAAGACGCCATTTTGAAAATATATATATTTTTAATTTGTTTTCAATTACCATTGACATTTATCACTTTCGAAGGGAAGATATTGATGCATTTGATAGTATATTCAATATAAAAGTGAGGGATTACTTTGTTAATTTTTCTTGAACTAACTTCTTATGCTGTCGAAAACTGGATACTCCAGGATAAATAAATCATCCTAAAAAAACAAGATTTGCTAGTTATATAACAGAACCGTAATTGAAGAGAAAATTCAATAAAATAAAATCGTCAGTTTGTTTCAACTTCGCTTTCACATGAGAATGTTCAGTAGTATTAAGCTTAAATAATTTTATCAAATCTGGTGTTGAAGAGTGTCCGGTGACTACTGCTGTCCGAATTCCAGACGTTTCACCCCCAAACCATTTCCTCCCCTAGACATTTCACCCCCCAAGCTGTTTCCTCCCAAGTCGTTTCACCCCCAATTTTCAAAGATCGAGACGTTTCACCCCCCACTTTATATTAAACTTGTTAATATGTATATTATTGTAATTTTTTTCCTAAAAGAAGATAATGCATTGTACTATTCAATGTTATATGCTTAGTTTTAAGATTAAACCTATATATTTAGGAGATAAAAATTAAAATGATCTTTCATTGCATATAATCACGGACATATATATTAGATGTTATGTATGACACATCCATAATATAATCAAATACCTATTAAACAAGTCAGTTGATGATGTGTAATAATGTTAATGTAGGTATGATCATTTCTAATCATACTTAAGATTTTGTAAGTCTTGAATGAATCAAATATGTTGAAGTAAGTGTGTGTGTGAAATGAAAATATGATATAAAAAATAACAAGAATTTTAATACAAAAAATAAACAACACAAATACATATTTACAAGATCAACAACTGAATAGTCGAGGAAAACTCTTATTTTCTTACATACTTAGTGTAGCCGGGGTTTCAATAAAAAACAATACGTGGATTCTGCTTCGTCTTTACCAAATCAAGAAATAAGTTCCATAGTGTAGTTTCACGTAATATGTAAAGTTGAAACAGTAGAAATATCTTTCTACTCAACAAGAAAATGATGCCATTCAACATTGACAAAGTTGAAAGAAGTTGATTGAAGTAGAAGAACCAGAACCGTACGGTTCGGCGACCAGAGAGAGAGTGCCGTGAAATTTAGGGAGGCGGAAGACAGCGAAATTAAAATTAAAAGCTCGTGCAGCACGCACTCTGTCTCACTCTCAAAATTCAGATATTTCCTAATAAGGTAAAATACTTTCAGGAGGTTTTATAAATATTCATAAGAAACAGGTCACATGTTAGACGAATACAAAACGAGGCTGGCGAGTACAAAACACGAGACTTAATGACGAACACAAGATTCACGTGCACTGTAAACAAATAATACGTCACACACAGAAACTTTAAAATACATTAACTATATTATCTAACCCTGTCTACATTAGATATTAACCATGGCTTTATGTTTATTGAAATATAAATTAACCGTGTCTTGGTATGACTTATATAACATGTGCAATACATCGATGATACTCTTTAATCACCATTTCTTACATGATGCACACACTAGAGTAGTAAACAGAAGTTAAATAGTAAAATTTAGATTTCCTTAAAAATATTTATATGTTAATAATATTTATATTTTTTATCGTATTTTGCACTTGTCTAGAGATTTAAGAGTCTTTTTCCTGACAGCTTACTAATTTGTATATAAAAGTTATGTACAAAATGATTTTTTTAAATTTAAATACTATGAATTAATAGTAATATCTACCAAATTCTGATGAGCGATGTATAATGGTAAAAATGAAAAAAAAAAAAAAAAAAAAAATGAATTAACTTGGTCTACAACACGTGAGGTTATACCAAAATAAATGTGTCATAAATTTAGGAAATATTAAAAATATAATTTAATTTTTTTGTAACCAAAACTGGTTTTCTTACGTAATTCAAATGGATTTTGCAAAAAGTATCCCGTCTTGGCTATAAATGTGTATACACAGATAAAGGTGTTAATTGTGTATTTAAAGCTGGTAAGTATATGGTCCTATTCATTAAATAATTGCTCACCTGATGTATTTATTGGCAACACTTAACGACACGTGTCACTTAACTGCTACTGTGTATAGTGGAGTCATTCAGCCGACACGCTTAATGACATACTTTCACACCAGGTGCATGTCCATAATTATGTAATAGAATGCAATCCTTTTTTTTTTTTTAAATTTTTACACGAATGTACATCTGACTTTTATAAAAATCATTTATTTTTTATTCAAAGGTCATTGACATTATCATATATTTCGATTTCTAAATTATGGGAATATTATATCATACTTGGAAAATACGTAAATTATCATTTCTTATACTGTCAGTACTATTTCACAACTTTTTTATGTTAACAATGTCATTAAATAACTAAATAAATCAAACTAAGAAGATAATTATCATTAATAACATAAGGATCAATTAATATACAATAATTTCTACCCAAAGGACTTCAAATAAAAATAATAAAAAAAAATAATGTGGGAAAATATGTTTTAAAATACGTAAAATTTAAAAAAATAAACAATGCATTTAAAAGTTACTGAATTGGTGTTTTTTCTCATGTGTGTGTGTGTGTTTCCTCATCTAATAAGATGTAAGATATAGTGACTTGTGTATACAAAATTACATAAAGTTAAATAATTTACAAAATCATTGAACACCCGGCCCAACGGGCCTATAAGTCACCTGATGTGCACTCGATCACATTAACCTTTCAAAGTCTTAATTGCATTGTTTATCACCTTAAACACTATCACCTTTTTTACTTCTCACACCTTTATTATTCAGATCATTAAACCCATCTTATAAATAACATCAAAGTGGGTGCCTTCAAATGTAATTAAAAACAATTAAATTAAAACATTAATGAAATCAAAATATTAATTAACATTTTTTTATCCTATCACACTTTTGCACTTATCAAATTAAACGTAATTACTGATTAATTCTGTAATTAATTAATTTTTTTAATTTAAATAAAGTAATTAAATCAAAGGCTTAAAGTAAATAAAAGAGGGGAGGAAACGACCTGTTATATGCTCAAATACAGGACGTTTCACCCCCAAATTGGGGGTGAAACGTCTTGGGAGGAAACGACTGGGGAGGAAACGACTTGGGGGTGAAACGTCTGACAACCCTGCTGTCCGGACACTAGTCTATTCCAATCGGGGTGGGCTAGCGTCAAATCCAGTGTATTTTGTTGATGTCAGTTTTACAAACTGCACACATATCATCACAATAAACCAGTCCATTTTCATCCATCTAAATATCATATATTTACGTTTTTATTGAGTTTTCTAGCCCTTTCAACTGGCTGTTGAACTCGTGTTGACTGGAAGAGCAGCATGTATATTATGCGGATCGCATTATATACAAATGGGATTTTTGTATTTTCCAATGAAACTCTAAAATTATCAAATACGTTATTTAAGATATGTACGCATTTTTATTTACAAAATCCGCCGTATATTTAACAAGAAAAGATTAAAACAAAATGTTTTAATGGACGGCTGCCCCCTTTAGTTCTCTTTTCTACTGTTTTGACCTTATAACCTAACCTGTCTATGCACAGAAACTTTATATTAAATATAAAATAAAAATTAAAATAAGATAATAATAATAATCTCTCTTAATATTAATATTATTTATATATAGAGAGGCAGTTATTACTTTAATGACGCCGCGTTTCCACGCGGCATCAGTATGGGTGTTTTATTTTTGCCAATGGAGCCGCATAATCAAATCAGGGAGCAACCATTGTTATTATTGTAAAATAAAAACATGCAATATGTTAAAAAAAAAATTTCATCACTGTCAGGAACGAGGGATAACATGCCCTCCCAAATTTATCAATATAACCCAGCCCATCAATATATTCTCAACAATATATTCTGTATGTAGCACCCATCTACAGCTTAAAGCGGTACAGGGTGTGCCTGTGGATGTTATCTTAAACGAAGTAGGCTGGTATTTGTAATCCATGATTGCCAGATTTTACAATGAACCGAATTCAAACTGATTTCAAACCAGCTTGATACTTAAATTTTGAGGTGCAGGGAATCCTTAAACTGAAAATAATATTCTGAATAGATTAATAGATTTTTATTTAAAAAAAAAAAAGAAGATATATATGACACGGCTTGCTATAACATGCCCTACCAAATTTATCAATATAACCCAGCCCATCATGTTATCACTAATTCAACCATTTGAATAGTTCAATACTGGTCAGCTAGCTCGCGCTATCTCATGTTATCCCTCGTTCCTGACAGTGATGAAATAGAATCCCGATCAAACTTCAACTTCCTTAGGTAAGTCTCGTTTAATCTATACATTATATGTGTCCAGTTTCTTTTTAATAACGACAGAAGACTTGCATATTTTGAATCTTGTAATTTTATTTAAATCAGTTAATGCAAGTAATTGATTCATAATTTTTTTTTTAACATATTGCATGTTTTTTTTGTTTGTTTTTTTGTCGATTGACACGTTCCATAAGGCAGCCAAAATGATTCTGAAAGGTGGGAACATATATGGCCTATATTGTCGTCAGAACAATGTAAATGCATCAATCTTATGATTCTCAGGCTCTGGCCTCCAAGAAATATATATCTCTTAATCTGATTATTTATCATTGAGGCAAACATGTCAACACCTGGGTTGAATTCTAGTAACCGTGTAATTTGAGTAAACACCTGTGGATCCAGCATCCACTCTGTTTTCTCATTTAAACTCACGAATTTTCTTATCAGCTATAAAGCGATTGTTATTGCCACTAATGTGGGCAGATGTTACGCAAATATTTTGTTACCAATATCTAAATACACTGAGAAGTTTCTGTGGCGTTGTGAAGAGTGAGAACCGCCTTGCTCACGAGTATATGACACTGTGGTCATTGAGTAAAGAGGTAACAGTATATATGTTTATTTGTTATAGCAGAGCAAATTGATTCCAAAGCAAAGAAACACATTGATATGGTAAAAGGCCTCTGTGGCTATCTATGCCCCCTGCCTTGACAGTCGGTTCCCCATCCCATTTGTACAGGAGTCAGATTCAATGATGAGGTCTTGCCGACCATGAGATACTGGGGCTTTTAAGAGAGTAAATTATCTAACCACCACATTAGGTTAATTGCGCAAATGTCCAGTAGACTTTATGCTGCCTGGTGATTGCCTTTAGCCTCCTGCAATGTTTTTATTTCCTCATACTGTTCTGTAGACAAAAAACAACAACCTGCCATAGGGTGCAGCTGGTAAAGCGGCTACAAGAATTTGGGATTTTTTAAATGATGCCCTTTGTCATACAAGGTATATTCTGAATGGCCACAGATAATTTATTTGCTCTGCTGTTAGTGTAATAGTCATATTGACAGATTTGTTTTGATGAATAATAATTAAACCCATATCAGCTATACATACAACATTCTTATGGCACTGAGATAAAGTTCTCTCACAGCTTAAGCTGTCATCTATATATACCTACATCGAACTGGTGTCTCTGACGCCATATGTAAGCATACACAGGTTTAAGTAGGCATGTAAATGCACGGTGTGCTACTGAGTACCTATTTGGGTAAACAAGGAATTTGTAAGACACCATTTACTCTTAGTGCTGTTGTGTACGCCAAGCTTTTTTTTCCACGGGCGTAATTTGGTGCCTGTAATTTGGTAATAATATCACAAAATTTGATTATTTAGATATTCATTTATTTGGAATACTTTGACTTCTTTTTGACGTTTGTCACATGGTAATTCGGCCTAATATGACCTGTCTTATGGACCTTCAGGGTCTTTGGCAGGTAATCGCTAAACAATTGACCTGTTATTTTTTAAAAAAGCACTGTCACCCTTCAGTATAGGCTTTCAGGAGCAAACGCCTTTGAAGAGAGATGTTTTTGCATGTCCCCAAAAAGGGCTATAGCATCAGTGCTGTGGCGTAGGACCCCGCCTTCAGCCATTTTGAGTAAATTCTTGGTAACTTATGCTATAGCAATGGCACCTTTTATAACAGGTTTTTGGACATTCATTAGTCTGAGGTCCCTCTTCCGGATTTCTGTATAAATTTTCTTTTGGAACTACAAGGTCATCACAATTTTGTGTCATGAGACTTTGTTGTTTTTCTTTTATTAATGCATTGGACTAAGTGTCTAATTTAAGGACTTATTTACAATATTTGTTAGTTTTTTATGTTGTCACCAACATCCCCTCCTTACCAAGAGCAGCATCAACCGATTCAAAACATCTGCTTGTCCGTTTTTAAAGGAGGAGCTGTATTGCCTAGTAGGCTATAAATGTCATTATCGTCATCAAATAAGATATGTCATCCTCATAATCGAATACTGTTGACACGTAGTTAAATGTCATTTGAGCCGGTGGCTACTTAATTGAGGTTAACCAATGGTCGGAAATGGTTGTTTCCTTAGAGCTCAGAGCGGTCAAAGCTCCACTCATCTCTTTCAAGCTAAGCCATTACAGTCATTGACTGCTGAAGTGTTTTTATGCTCACCGAAGGTGACGCATATAGTCGCCGCTTCGTCCGTCCGTTCGTCCGTCACACTTTCCTTGTCCGGACTATTTCTCAGGAACTAACGGCTTGAATTCAACGAAACTTTATGGGAAGCTTTATTACCAAGAGGAGATGCGCATATCGTCATCATGACCCGATTCCTAAATTTTTCAAAGAGTTATGGCCCATTGACTTTTCGGCCTATAGTACATATTGCATGATTCTTGTCCGGGCTATTTCTCAGGAACTAACGGCTTGAATTCAACGAAACTTTATGGGAAGCTTTATTACCAAGAGGAGATGCGCATATCGTCAGCATGACCCGATTCCTAATTTTTTCAAAGAGTTATGGCCCATTGACTTTTCGGCCTATAGTACATATTGCATGATTCTTGTCCGGGCTATTTCTCAGGAACTAATGGCTTGAATTCAACGAAACTTTATGGGAAGCTTTATTACCAAGAGGAGATGCGCATATCGTCAGCATGACCCGATTCCTAATTTTTTCAAAGAGTTATGGCCCATTGACTTTTGGCCTATAGTCATATTGCATGATTCTTGTCCGGGCTATTTCTCAGGAACTAATGGCTTGAATTCAACGAAACTTTTGGAAGCTTTATCATTAAGAGTAGATACGCATATCGTCGGCGTGACCTGTTTCCTAAATTTTTCAAAGAGTTAAGGCCCCTTGACTTTTTCGCCTATAGTACATATTGCATGATTCTTGTCCGGGCTATTTCTCAGGAACTAATGCTTGAATTCAACAAAACTTTTGGAAGCTTTATCATTAAGAGTAGATACGCATATCGTCGGCGTGACCTGTTTCCTAATTTTTCAAGAGTTAGGCCCCTTGACTTTTGCCTATAGTACATATTGCATGATTCTTGTCCGGGCTATTTCTCAGGAACTAATGGCTTGAATTCAACAAAACTTTATGGGAAGCTTTATCACCAAGAGTAGATACGCATATCGTCGGCGTGATCTGGTTCCTCAATTTTTCACAGAGTTATGGCCCCTTGACTTTTTGGCCTATAGTACATATTGCATGATTCTTGTCCGGGCTATTTCTTAGGAACTAATGGCTTGAATTCAACGAAACTTTTGGAAGCTTTATCATTAAGAGTAGATACGCATATCGTCGGCGTGACCTGTTTTCTCAATTTTTCACAGAGTTATGGCCCATTGACTTTTCGGCCTATAGTACATATTGCATGATTCTTGTCCGGGCTATTTCTTAGGAACTAATGGCTTGAATTCAACAAAACTTTATGGGAAGCTTTATTACCAAGAGGAGATGCGCATATCGTCAGCATGACCCGATTCCTAAATTTTTCAAAGAGTTAAGGCCCCTTGACTTTTTCGCCTATAGTACATATTGCATGATTCTTGTCCGGGCTATTTCTCAGGAACTAATAGCTTGAATTCAACAAAACTTTATGGGAAGCTTTATCACCAAGAGTAGATACGCATATCGTCGGCGTGATCTGGTTCCTCAATTTTTCACAGAGTTATGGCCCCTTGACTTTTTTGCCTATAGTACATATTGCATGATTCATGTCCGGGCTATTTCTTAGGAACTAATGGCTTGAATTCAATGAAACTTTATGGGAAGCCTTATTACCAAGAGGAGATGCGCATATCGTCAGCATGACCCGATTCCTAAATTTTTCAAAGAGTAAAACCCCAGTGACTTTTTGGCCTATAGTACATATTGCATGATTCTTGTCCGTGCTATTTCTCAGGAACTAATGGCTTGAATTCAACAAAACTTTATGGAAGCTTTATCACCAAGAGTAGATAAGCATATCGTCGACGTGACCCGATTCCTAAATTTTTCACAGAGTTAAGGCCCCTTGACTTTTTGGCCTATAGTTCATGTTGCATGATTTTTGTCCGGGCTATTTCTCAGGAACTAATGGCTTGAATTCAATGAAACTTTATGGGAAGCTTTATTACCAAGAGTAGATACGCATATCGTCGACGTGACCTGGTTCCTCAATTTTAAGAGAGTTATGGCCCCTACTACCATGTTGTTGACTAATATTCATTTCATTTTCCTAATTTAACAGGAGATATCATTTAAACAAAACCCCACAAAATTCAATATGCTAGTAATGTCAATCATAATCATGTCAGCTAATTGTTGTTTAGGCCATTATACACTATTTCAAATATCCAGTCATATGTCAAGAGTGTTGGTTAACCTCTTTGATATGAGCACACATTGAAATGTATGACTTAATTTTTAGTAGTATAAAAACTTAAAAAAATCAATGAAAGATCTGATGAGTAACACGTATTATCATATCAAATAGTAAACTGTTACTAAGTCTCCAAATTAGAGTTGGTAAAACATCTCATCTGATGAGGAGAATAGATATGATTTAGGAATGGGGATTTCAACATATCCTCCCACCCATTGACCAAGGCCTTATTTGTAACAATGACGTTCTTCGGGGAGCATCTGTCAGTTCTACTGACTTTCTTGTTTTTTTAAACTTGGCAATTTACGTCTTGACAGCATCAGGCTTTCGTTGCCTCCTATCGTCAATATCATACCTTAGTGGCCAATGGCTATTTTTGAATAGTATGCACGGTGTGCCAAAATATTTCTGCTATAGATGTATGAGTCCCAATGGGTTTTCCTTATACATTTGTATTGCACTACGTGATTAATATCTTAGTGGCCGATGGCCATTTTTGAATAGTATGCACGGTGTGCCAAAATTTATATTGCACTACGCGCTTGATATCTTAGTGGCCGGGGCCATATTGAATAGTATGCAATATTTCTGCTACAGATGGAGTTTAAATGTAGGAGTCCGGTGAACTTTCTTTATATTGAATGCGTGCTTAAAATACGTATAAAATTTGATATTTGTGAACAATTACTTCGTTTCATAAAAAAAAGATGTATGTCTTACTTAGGTAGCTTCTGTAAACAAACAAAAAAAGAGTAAGATATAAACACACACACACACACACACACACACACACACATACAATATATATATATATATATATATATATATGCAAATTAAAATGATAAAGTATTACTGTACATTCGTCATGATTATGTTAGCTAATGTTCTGTCAAGTATCCATAAAACTCTTAAACACACTACACGGTGCACAAACCCATACTCTGATAAACACCAGTGACTGATAAGCCCATTCACATCTTCACTGGTCGAAAGCTAGCAGCACAGTGGTCAGCTAGCTCGCGCTATCTCATGTTATTCCCGAGTGACCAGACATGTGATGAAATAGAATGCGTATCTGATGACTTCTCCATAAACTTGTAGGCAACAGGTTTTAAAACTTAGTTAACGGACCTTGCAAGTAACCTGGTTTATTTAAGCTCAGAAAAAAATCTTTAGAGATGTTTTGAGATCTTAAAATATTCAGAATTTTGATAAAAACCGTCAACTTGAAAAAACAACGAAAAAGCTGTAAAAATATAAATATTACAGCATATTGTAAGAGTGTAAAAATGTGTCTACTGTAATTAAAGGATTTTCTGTGCTTTTTTGTTCTATATTTCTGAATAAATTGATAATATATTTTTGTTGTTTTTGTACCTTTTTTTGTATGGCTTTGCTTTATTTAAGTCGTGGCTTCAAAAACATGAGCGGCGTCTTTGATGCTTTGCATCAATATTAGTCTTGTAATTTTCCCTTTACGAGTCCCGAGTCTCTCGATCTAGGCTTAAAAATATGATTCCCAATTAAGTAACATTTTCCATATATTTTAAGGCATCTTGTGGATGCATTGAAATTAAAGTCATGACCGATATGTATGTAAACATCATTAAAATACATACATCTACTGACTAACAATCTATCAAATATGATAAATTACACTAGAAACTATTTAAAACAAACACAAATCACGTGTTTGAAACCTCTTAACAATCACATAGAAAAATATCGGTCACTGAAAACTATTATACTATCACAACTTAACTTTAAAGGAAAAACCCTTTTAATTGATATACTAATATATATACATATACAGTACTTAATAACAGTAATAAAAAAAAACAATCATTACAAATAATTTGCCATTCTGAATACCGTCCAGAAAATTGTATGTTGTTTTCCGTCTAGGATCGAGAACTAAGATCGAGTCAATTCAGTATCCTTAGGTATTGAGTTCTCGCCATATTGGTATCCTCGGCTATTTATACTAAACTTGCAATATTTGACGTCAAGTGTGACGTTTTTTTACAGAGAAACCACAGGGACTGCTCCTGTATGTTTTTTTTTTTTTTTTTTTTTTTTTTAGAAATCCCACTGTCATGTGGACAGTAGGATTTTTTAAGACTTAAAGAGCAAGTCACTGTGGAGAAACCATCGGCAATAAACAAAATTGATTGATCCTTCTTTTTAATACGGTGGCATAGAGGTGACACACACTTCTCTTTTTATGTCGAGGGAACGAGATAATAAGTTGAGGGTACGAGATAATAATTTCAAGTCAAGGAACGACTTATTATTTCGAGTGAACGAGATAAAAGGTCGAGGGAACGAGTTAATTATCTCGAGGGAACGACTTATTATCTCGAGGGAACGAGATAATAAGTCGAGGGAATGAGATAACTACTCGAGGGAACGAGTTAATTATCTCGATTGAGCGACTTATTATCTCGAGGGAACGAGATAATAAGTCGAGGGAACGACTTATAATCTCGAGGGAACTGGTTTACTAATAATTTGATGAAGACTATGTCTAATTGACCATTTCACCAGGGTTTTGGCATACTTTGTTGATTTGAATAAACTGACCAATTAGTGACTGGTTCAAAATGTCGATTAGATTAGTGTGGATTAGGTGTTCGGGGAGTGCTCGTTGATTTACTAAGGTTTACGTCGCATTTCGAACTGAAATGTTCCTCACAGACGTTAACTTGTAAAATATTTGTTTGATAATTCATATTCTAAAAAAAAAAAATCATATTCTACTTAAAATTTCTATGCTGAATTTATAAATCGTGTCAATCGAAAATGCCAGCATTGTCAACCTTTACAACAATGTTTAAATTATATTGTTATATTCGCTGCTTATTATAGATCAACAATTTACTACATATAATTTAATTTATGACACCAAGCATAAACTACAAAATACACAATGCAAAGAAGCATAACTCCGTCTGTAACGTTTGCTTGGTTAGCCTTCGTTCTTTCTACGTTTTGACAATGCAACATTTGACTGCGAATGCGCAAGAGGACAGGAGGGAATATTCTAGCTCTCACTAAAATTCTATTAATTATTAGTTTAATTAGACAAGCAAATTCCTTAAATACTTTTTTCTTGAATATAAATATATTTTTTGGCATAACTTTATGATAAAAAACAAACAAAACATTTTTTGTAGGGTTACTTCGTCTGGTAAGTCTTGAACTAACCCATCGTCACCTCTGAATACTCGATCGTAGCTCGGACGCCATATTGATTTCATTCATTTTTCTTTGAAAAACCAATTTGGATTATCCATTTACTAACTAAAATACCTTGTTGATAGAATTACAACTCCTATTTCTATATCTCCAGCAGTGATTCAATCTGTCTGTTCATATTTAACCCATCCCTTTAATTAAGTAAACCAGCCCGAATTACATCGTCCCAGTGTCTATTCGATCCTTTTTCTTTATAAACAACTGTGCAACTGGTGAAGTCAGTGCGGTTTCAATTTTCAATCTTTATTCAACTGCTTGTGCACCTGGTGGAGTCAGTGCGGGTTTTTCCGCGCTATACTTAGCTGATGCACAGTAGTCTGACCTACAAATCCAGTACTTCCATAAAATAAATTACAGTGCAGCTGGTGGAGTCAATGCGGGTTTTTCCGCGCTTTACTTAGCCACTGTAAAATACTCATCTCAATAAATAAAGATGATCAAATACAAAAACAGAAACTTCTTACCATATAGTTGCTAATACATAAGATGGAGTCAGTGTAGGCCTTTCTGCACTATACTCAACCGCTATACTTGACACATCAACTAAACAGATTAGTAATTTTACAGAACAAAAAGGCAAAATGTTGACTTTATACCTCATTCTATTTTTACATGTAGTGACAAGCAACAACAAAGAAACAACGAAATCTGAAAAACATCAAAATATGCTATACAACGTAATCAATAGTAAAATGAACAGCACCGGCAGAAGACCAATATCACATTCAAAGTAAGAGAAAAATAAACATTCTGCTTCTAGCACTGGTTCTGGCAGGGGACATAGAACTTAACCCAGGACCATGCAACAGACCAACCACATACCCTTGCGGGTTATGCGAAGTACCTGATACATAGGATTGCCAAGGGGTGTGCTGTGACGGATGTGACATATGGCACCATAAATCTTGCATTGAACTATGTACACAAGACTATGAATTTTTTAGAAAGATCAAATATCCAGTGGCTATGCTGCAAATGTGACAGTATAAATGTTTCAACTTTCACTTTTAGAAGCTATGAAATGGATCACTCAAATATATTCGAGACGTTAAGAGACATCGACTCAACAATGGACTACATAAGATCCGCCTTCAGTCCACTAAAGACTAGTAGCCCAAAACATAAAAATTCAGGAAAAAACAATTCAGAAGTACATGTACATGTAAGTCTCAACCCGACCAAGTCACATTCAAACAGCAACCTATATGAAGCCCCAGCCAAGAAAAATCTCAGAATTATGACAATAAACTGCCTTAGCATCAAGAACAAAAAACAAGAATTTGAAACAGTTGTGCACTACCTTAAGCCTGACATTATCTGTGCAACTGAATCATGGAGTAAAGCCTGGTGAAAATCCTACCCCTGACGCAATTAAATCAAACGAGATTTTCCCTACAAACTACCATGTCTACAGAAATGACAGAGGGACCATAGGAGGGGGAGTATTCATATTAGTAGAAAAACCAATAACATCAGTAGAACAGACCTCTCTCATTACACTGTGAAATTGAATTGGTAAAAATAAAAATAAAAAACAACAAAGACCTCTTAGTGGTATCATTCTACATGCCACATCGAGAACAAATTAAAACACTTGGAAGAATTAAAAAAATCCTTGGAGAAAGCAGATACCAATAAGAACTCAAATATCATACTAACAGGGGATTTTAATTGTCCCAATATACAGTTGGAGAACTCAACAGCAACTGGACCAGAAATAGAAATACAACAAGGGCTAGTAGACTTGATGAATTCTAACAATTTGACCCAAATCCACAATAAACCTACAAGAGAAAACAACTTAGTGGACTGGTTTTCGTCTCAAACCCAAACATGACAAAATCCTGAGTAAACGTACCAGGAATCTCAGACCATGACATAATAATATAAGATTTTGAAACAAAGGTACATCACCAAAAGAAAAAACCTAGAAAATGTTACCTATACAAAAAAGCAGACTGGAATGAAATAAAAAAGGACCTTATAAAACTGAATGAGAAAGTAGAAAATCAAATAAATGAAGACAAAAATGTCCAAAAACTATGGGACACTTTTAAAGACTCCTTGCAAGAAACCATGGACAAAAACATACCACAAAAAGAAATAAGATCTGGAAACAACATCCCCTTGATGAGGAGAAAAGAAAAGAAAATTATTAAAAAGAAACAAAGACTTTACAACCAATCAAAGAAAACAAATAACTGGACCAGCTACAGAAAATTCCAAAAAGAATGTAAGAGAGAACTAAGAAGATCTGAATGGAACTTTATAGACACAAACATCTTAGAAGGACTAAAAAACAAAAACACAAAACCCTTCTGGAAGTATGTCAAATCTAAAAGACAAGAATTTACCGGAATAGCCCCACTCAAAAGAGGAAACAGCCTAATAACAGATAGCAAAGAAAAAGCCGAAGAACTACTCAAACGATTTAAATCTGTCTTCACAAAACCAACAAACAAAGAATTTCCAGAAATGAAAAAAAAAACAAGTGAAGAATAACATCAAACCAATAAAAATTTAACAGAAAGGACTGGAGAAACTACTTTCAAAAATAAATTCACCAAAGGCTTCTGGCCCAGATAACATTCCTAATAGAATACTAAAAGAATGCTCAAAAGAACTAGTCCCAATCCTGAAAATAATCCTACAGTGTTCAATAGACACAGGAGAATTACCAAAAGACTGGAGAGACGCAAACACCTCAAGCACTAGAAAACTACAGACCTGTCTCTTTAACCCCAATCATATGCAAAACTTTTGAACATATTATTTGTAGACACTTACTGAACCACCTTGAAGAAAACAAAATACTGACAAACTTAAATCATGGATTTAGGTCTGGGTACTCCTGTAAAACACAACTGATCACAACTTAAAATGACTTCCTACTAGATCACGACAAAGGTCAACAAATAGATATTGCCATATTAGACTTTTCAAAAGCCTTCGACACAGTACCACATGACAAACTTCTACACAAACTTGACAGCTACGGAATTTAGGAAAGTCTTCACACTTGGTGAACAAATTTCTTAACAAATAGAACAATGAAAACAATAGTAGAATGCGAAAAATCAAGCGAAACAACAGTAGACTCAGGAGTACCCCAAGGCACAGTACTAGGGCCAATCCTATTCTTGTGCCACATAAATGACCTGTCAGAAAGTGTAAAATCCTCAGTTTGACTTTTTGCAGATGACTGACTACTATATAGAACGATAAAATCAGAACAAGATCACCTCCAATTACAACTGGACCTAAATAGCCTAGAAACATGGGAACAAACTGGGGCATGAAATTCAACGCGAAAAAATGCTATATCATGTCAATCAACAAAAAAACAAAAACAAAAAAAAAAACAATAGATTTTATCAACTGAATAACCACATAATACAGGAAGTATAAGATAATCCCTATCTTTGACTACAAATATCAAATGAATTAAAATGGATTATACATATCAACAAGGTATGCAAAAAAGCAAATTCAAATTTAGGCTTTTTAAGAAGAAATCTCAGAAATGTACCAGAGACCTGTAGAAAAACAGCCTACATTACACTAGTAAGATCAATAATGGAATATGGGGCTACCATCTGGAACCCCTACCAGAAAGACAATATAGACAAACCAGAAAGAATCCAAAACAGGGCGGTAAGATTCATAAAAAGATATTAAACAAGCAGAACACCAGGGACAATATCAAAAATGAAACAAGAACTTGATTTTGAAACATTACAAGACAGACGCCTAAGCCTCAGATTAATATTAATGTATAATGTGATTGAGGGGTTAGTTCCAGCACTGCCAGCATCAGATTTTGTGAAATTCACCAGACAGTAATAATAAAAAAATAATAATGGCTGCGAAACATCAAATATATTAGAAAAACGCATTTGCAAAAATTCAAAGGGTCTGGAAAAACTATCATCAAACTCGAGCGTTTGCGGAAGTTTCCCATCGGCGAAATAAGGCATGAAATATTTTCCATAATAACAATCAAAATTAATAGTTTACACACGTTTTACGATAATTCAAAAAGTAATTATTCAATGTTACTTAAATTTTGATCCTTAAAAAACACTTAAATAGTGTTTTCTGTTTTGACAAGATGCTTCTAATTGAGCCCATTGCAGAGATGTTATGTGAGGAACGAACGACAACTCTGCTTGGAGATTGATAAATAATCCCAAACTCCGCTACAGTAGTTACCTCCCCTCACAGTTGTCGAGTTAGTTCTTAGTTAATAACTCGTGGCCACGAGCAAGATTTTTTTTTCTTAAGTATATGTCGTTGCCACGAGTTAATATTTCTTTTCTTTTTTTCTTTTTTTTTTTCTTAGTTACTAACTCGTGGCCACGAGTTAGCAAGATTTGTTTTTCGTTTTTTCTTAGTTACTATCTCGTGGCCATTTGACAATTTGTCAAATGCAAAATTGTAAGATGTACGCGTGACAAATTCACAAGACGGAATTGTGATATCGTCGCCAAAAAAAAGAAGACATTCGTAGAAATGAAATAAATAATCTACATTTGTTAAGTTATTACATTTTGTATTTTCATTATGCTGACGTTTGTGCTGTTTATAACGTTATTTCTGCATTTACACGTTTTACATATTGAGATTTGAAAAAAAAAATCAAGTTTATAATTTACAACAACATGTAGATAGTATATTCATATATGTGCGCATTTCATAGTAAACACATGTAATGCATATAAACATTATGCTTTTTGATTACTTGCAATTATTTTTTTTAATTTGCGATTGAAATATGTAAATTCTGCAATTAGGTATTTTATACTAACTTATTAATCTTATTCAACAAATACAACATTTATGTTGTTAAAATAAAGAAATGCAACATTTGTGTTGTAAAATAATTTTGACTGCGATTTCCCTCCATAACAGAGTTGCACTTTGCAATATTCCGTGATGGGTCGTTCGGGGATACTGTACAATGATTATTTATATTTAATTGGACTTTCCCAAATTGCGTTTTGACCTACACTTGCCATCTTGCTTTAAATATCACAAATTTTCCGTTTTCATTTATTTTTGGAATACCCGCGTTAAATAAGTAGTGTATATATACAGGCCTCGAGATGGTAAGTCGCATTACTTGATATGATGGTACTTCTTGCAAATAAGAGATCAAGATCGCTCAGGGGTAGGGTCCGAGGTCTTTTGAACATAGGCCTATTTGTCATGACAACCGTCATAGCTCTACCCGGAACTAAAGGTAAGTGACAGTTTTATATTTTTTTAAGCTTACCAGAGCACAACATGCTCAAGGAGAGCTATTGTTATCAGCCTGTGTCCGTCGTCAATTGTCAACGATATGTTTTAAACGACATTTTCCCGTAGATTTTGATGAAACTTGGCATGAATGATCATAAGAAGGCCCTCCACAAAAGCTGCTAAAATAAACTTGATCCATGCAGAACTCTGGTTGCCATGGCAACGAACAGAATCTTATTAAAAATAAATCTGAGGCTTATAGACAGAGTTTTATTTCATTTGGCATAAATGATCAATTTATGGCCTTCTACCAAAATTGCTAGATAATGAATTTGATCACTTGAAAAATGAGCCGCTAGGGATGTGCGTGTGGTGTGTGTGTGGGGGGGGGGGATAGAAAATGCAAAAATAATGTTGATCCCTTGTAAAATAAGACATCCAGGGGGTTGGTTAGTTTGCTTATGTATTCTATATAATATATGTAACTTTTATATATTTTTTGTTTCTGAGATTTAAATCTAGTTGATGGAGAGGTACTCTGATCTTATATAATAAGTATAGACATTTTAGACTTCTTTGTAAATGAAATTTAAATCTGTTTTCTACTTAAGGAAATCACGGAAAATCAAGTGACATGCATTGTTTTAATTAGGCTGATTAAACTCTGGTTAGCATTTTAAGGCCATGATGGCCTACTTGTTTCAGGTTTGTTGTTGTTGTTCATTCTGTTTCCCCTTGATTTTAATCATCTTAAGCATACACCACATAGTGATGATGATGATGATGTGTGAGAGAGAGTTAGTTCAAGTGCTCCTTTGCAGATCAAGGATTACATGTTTATGTTAAAGTTTTCCCACAAAAAGTCAAAGACTGACCTTGCAAACCTGTAAAAGACGCGACTACAATTAAAGTCGTTGTCTCCCTGCCCCCCCTCTACCTTAATTATCTTCTTGTTATTAATGGGCAGACAGTATTGACGTGGGTTTTACAGTTTCTTGTCATATCAACTCACTACATATTAACAGTTAATCACAAGAAATGTATCAAATTATGATTGTCAAATTATGTCATAAATGTCTAGCATTATGGAGGAGGAACCATATACATGAAATAATCATCTAAGAGAAATCTTTAAAAAAAGAAAATAGATGTACCTTATCACCGTAATGGCATAATTTTTAAGTTGCCTACCGTTGCTGCTAATTCTGTATGCACGTGTACATGTATAACATTTTAAAGAAAGCATTAATTGGACGTCTCCATATATTTTCATATTAAGTCATCCATCCATCGATATCCATTTTGAATTTCACTACATACGCAGAGTATTACAAATAACCAAATTGTTATAATATCACTACCGTGAAAAAAAAAAAAAAAAAAATTCATGCAGGCGTGTTTTGACGTCACACAGGGACTTGACCCAGACATGACGTCAGATGTTTGCTCACACGATATTGTCAGAACTCAGACTCTATACATAATCTGCTAGCAAATTAAAGTCCCATTTATAGTTCAGTAAGTTATTATCCAACAAGTCATAAGTTTCTTTTATGTTTTAGATATTCATGAGGTAAGGACGTAAACTATTTTACCACAAATCACGCGATCATGCCTATTGTCTTGGATTCCCGAAAAATGACACACTCCCACAATTAGATGTATTTTCTTTTCAGGCGTGGGTCGTGTTGACATGTACACAAAGCCCACCCACCCACACAAACCAACACACACACACCCGTTATGATATTTAAACGTGACAGCCTAGCTGTTTTGGAATTATGTATTAAAACTATTGCATAACTGAAACCGTTGTTCTGTCTTTAATTAAATTCTTTCATAATGATGATGGTGGTGGTGGTGATGATGATGATGATGATGATGATGGTGATGATGATGATGTCTATGATACGGTGATAAAGATTTAATGTGCTATCGAAATAATAAGCAATATCATTAAAATCATATCCTAATTTGCACTCCTCTACTATCCGTGATTAGCATACTGAATCTGATTTTAATGAGATTAAACAATAAGAATCTTGCCAATCTTAAGTGTGTATGGGTTTAACCTCCCACCGACAGTATTTCAGTCATTTGGGGGCGTTTGTCGACATCTGGAAAGATAAAGTGCTGCCCTACTGCGATGTCATGAAGTAGACAAATGGCTGGAAACCATACCCGATCACATGACCCCGATACCGGGCCAACCAGTTCTTTAACAAATACATTTTAGCAAATGGGCTATATACTAATACCATGTCTAACGACTTAGGCATCCAGGGATCGAACCCACGAGCTCTCGATTCCGGGTGAGACGCTCTAACCACTCAACCACGGAATCGGTTTAAATCTAATGTGTCCAAATATACCAGTTCAATGAAATAGAATTTCACAGTCGTCCTAGGTTCGTATGTGACATACATGAATGAGTATCATTTATATTATTATAATTATTATTATTAATTAATATTCTTCTGTAGTATATCAAGTTTATGTTCATGTTTAACCCTTTCCCTCATATAGGCTCATTTTGACCCACACAATAGGTACCACATAAAGCCTGATCTGCAGAAAACCACAGTTAAACCTTACCAAATTTAATTACAAAATCCTCATTCCCAGACCACTGAGGAGCAGCGAACAGCATAAAACCTGATCAGTCTGCGAGTTACTCGCAGGCTGATCTGGTTTTATGCTGTTCGCATAGGTCTTTTCATGGTATCCTCTATGAGGGAAAGGGTTAAATGGTATTTATACACATGCCTACAATAAACGCTTCTATTACTATATTTAAAAGTAGCACGAAGTTTTGTATATATATATTCGTACATGAGTATACATATCTTCATGTATATGAAGGAAATAAAACGGTTTAAATCGAATAACTTCTGTCCAAATATTATAACAATTTATTATCTCATCATGACCTCGAACTTACTGCGTTTAGTGCCCAAATATTTGTTAAGTATTACACATTTTATCGAACTGATGAAACAAATGATAACACACATATAACGTAGGTCCTTCTGAAATTCTATCAACCTATACAAGGCGGTGTATAACTCACACATTGTTCAATAGGAAATAAACGATATTAGTCACTGATTGGTCAATTAAAATCAGCGAAATATATATATTACCGATCCTCTGGTGAAATAGTCCTTTTAAGAATATTAATATTACAACCAGCGTTATCATTTATCCTATACTTGTCTTACAGGGGAGGATCATAATGGATGTCATGGAATTAAAAGATGCGGTTTCCCAAACACTCCAAAGGAGTTCGACTGCTTCACTCACAAATGCGTTGATGGTGAAATCCGCCCACGTCTTGAGCTGACATCCCGAACCCTTAAGAACTTAGAACATCCTATTTGCGGAAAAAATCAGTGCAACGGTAAACGAGACTGTGGAAGAAAGGAGGGCTGTTGTGGGCCTTTGCCTTACAATAAAGCCCACCAGACGTGTTGTGTGAACGGGGGGGAGACGAAACTTCACCTAGATAGTCCCGAGAACAACTTCATGTGAGTATACCCATCATGGTCCATCAAGTGATCGTGGGATATTATATATTGTAGAATCTTAATTTCGTGGGTAATTTTCGTTGATTTCGTGGATTGACTTTATCCACGAATATTTATCCCCACAAAAACTGTTTATTTCATAGACCTCATGTTTTCTAGAACATGGTTTCACGAATATATGTACCAACGGAATTGATTTCATCACAGATTCCACGAAATTTAATGTCAACGAAAATAAATGATTTTACAGTAGTAAATGTAACTTCAAGTCATTGTATGCTTGAATCTGCACTGAAGTCTTTTTAAGTACATGTATTGATAATTAAATGATGGATGGATTGCTTTGAATAGCGAGCATATACATGTAAGTCATTGAATTTAGCGTCAGAATTAACATGACCAAGATCGAAATCTGTTGTGGCGTCTCTTAACTGCAGCTGACGTGTCTTCTCACATCTACTATATTCCCTCGGGATTCGAACCTGCTTAAAGCGTAATTAAGATGTACATGTATTTGGACCAAACACAACCCCTACATTACAGATATCAAAAAGGAGATGATGATGATGATGATGATGATGATGATGATAAAATATTGCTTATGACATTATATTATCATAAAATTACCACTTTCAATCAATTATTTATTATTAATTATTTAATACTCGATGGTAATTAAAGTTCTTGGAATCATCAAGAAACTCATCGTCGGATACCCCCCGGCTGACTTGTTCCGTTTCACTATATGAACTATAGTTGATCTATCGATCGGCGGTGGTGATTCGACGATGATAGAAACTGTGAGCAATATATGAACCAGTTTAATCTGTAGGTGGAAACAGACCGCAAAAAATAGCCTCCGATGGTGAAATGGTTATTGTATAAAACTGATGTAAATAAACTTTATTTCTCCATATAAAGTTCATAAGGCAAGTAAATGATTCTAACCCATAATTGAAGTATTGTATTATGTCAACGCATTAATTTAAGTTTTTGATAAATCTTGAAAAAAAATTAAATGCTCTGTGTTATATTATAAGCATAAAAGGCAACACATGTCGATAAGTTAGAACTTTGTACGGTACTTGTATTAAACAAAGATTAGTTTTAATGAATACAATTCTAGAAAAAAGGTGACCGGAACAAGATTCAAGATTCAAATATTTTATTTAGTAACGTAAACATATACATGTTTTTTGTTACATGATCCAATGATTTTAATAACAAAACAACAAAAGTCACATGCCATGGTCTACGATGGCAACTATAAAGAGAGAGAGAAAGAGAGAGAGAGAGAGAGAGTACATGTATCAAACAACTAAGCGAAAAATATTCAAGTTCTAAATAAATATACATTTGTGTGTAGATTACTTAATACAATAATAATGTGAGGATGAACAAAATGCTATACAAAGCACAATGCAGTCAACATAGCTATCACAGAACAAAATAATTACAGAAAAAATTATAGTATCGTAAATAAAATCTTTTTAATCAATTCAAGTATTCGGTATGAACGCACGGCTTACATAATGCTACTGTCTAAATAAAATACAAAGATAGAGAGAAGCATTAAAATTTACCTAAATTTAGCAAAATTGTTTTATTCTTAGATTTCATAATATTAATAAATTTATAAACACTAGGTTTAACATAGTATTGTCTTTTCAAATATAACTTACGTAAATCATTATAAGCATTACAAACACATACAAAATGAAATTCGTCTTCAATATCTCCATTTCTACAAATATTACAATACCTTTGGCAATAGTCAACTCTATTTGCACCGTACCTACCAGCTTCAACTTGTAAATTATGTGACGAAAGTCTTAACTTTGAAAGAAATATTCGATAAATTCTTGGTAACTTATCCAAATAAAATTCATAATCAAAACATGTTTTAATAGATTTATATGGGCGAAAGGATTCGCCATTAAATATAGTTGTAAACCAAGCCTGTTTAAATTGGTCAATCAATCTTTCTTTAAATAATAAATGAAATGATTTACGATCGATACTATTTGGATTAAGCCAAACATGTGAGAAACCATTTTTGTCCAATAAATCTTTAACCTGAAAGGCCCAATTCCTCTTGCCTCTATTACAGTCATTTAATAAAGAATTATACATTTTATGAATTATTATATTATTACTATCTAAGGTATTCAGCCAATATTTTATTATTCTAACATGTCTATTAATAAATAAAGGAAATCTACCTAATTCACCATAAATCGACATAGTACATGTAGATTGTTTGACACATAATAACCATTTACAAAATTTTAAGTGAATTCTTTCTAATGTTTTACCTTTACCAAATCCAGATATTTCACACCCATAACTTAGGACAGAGCCAACAAATGCGTCAAATAATTGACAAACAGTACTAGGTTTAATCAATTTTGAACTAATATTCACCATCAATGTATTTAGAGCCTTTAAACCTTTACCCGCCAACATGTTTATATGGACGACTAGATCCAGTTGTAGACTTCATGGATCAGAACCCAAAGGTTGCGAGCTCGAATATTTCCTCCATGGCTGTGATTCTTTCATGGCCATCAAGGCGCATAGTATTTGCCCTATGCAGGAACCGTTAGTAGCAAGAATTTTAAAAGAAAATAGTTTAATTATAAATACATGTATTTTAACTTAATTTGATTTCTAGATGCTGTGGGCTACATGCATTCCCAAGAGACAAAGATAACCCATGTGTTCACAGCTCTAACAATGATGTCCTGAAAAAAAATCCGGAACCATTCACTGGAAACATCTCTTGCGAGTTCTCTTACGGTAAGACTTTTAAATAAGAAAAACACTATTTCTAAAACCGATAAACATTGTAAGACCTTTGCTAAAATTTAATATTTTTTCTTCATCAAATTGCTACCTTGATACGCCGTATTGTCTTACTCTCAATGTTATGATTACACCTTTTTCAGTGTATATGCTGTTTCCCAAGGTCAAAGAAAAGCTAAATGAAGCGTTGCCTGGTTCCCATGTAAAAGCCAAAATAGACGTATTTAAAGTAACTGACAATGGCAGAAAGTCATCCACCGAAATCAACATTCCATTCGATGTGAACTCTCCGAAAAAGAGGTTGAAAAAATCGGGTTACCTCGTTCTGTCCCGCGTACATCATACGAAAAACCTTGACTTTATATATCGACCGGATGAGGAGATTTACAGACTCCGAAAGTGCAGCACTCGGAGATTATTACAGAAGATTCGAAAGTGGTCAGAAAGGTGCCAAAATGCACCATAACAATTTTCAGTGATTTAAAACTAACCAATCATTGACTGATTGAACATTTCAAGCATTTGTTTCATAACCCTCTGAGCAGAATGTGGAGATTTACATTTTTTTAGCTCACCTGAGCACAACGTGCTCAAGGTGAGCTTTTGTGATCGCCCTTCGTCCGTCGTGCGTCGTCAACAATTTGGCTTGTTAACACTCTAGAGGCCAGGCACAAACTTGATGACCCGGACTTTGTTAATAAGATTAACAAATATGACATCGTATTTCTGTATGAATCTTGGACTAATCAACTTTCTTTCATAGACATTAATGGTTATAAATCTTTTAATTTGTATAGAAAATTTCAGCATAGACGAGCCAAGCGTTGTAGTGGAGGCGTAGTTATATATGTAAAAAATTCTATTTCTGGAGGTGTGAAAATTATAAAAAATCATTATGATACTATTTTATGGTTAAAGTTAGACAAGAACTATTTAAATTTTGATACTGATTTGTATATTGCAGGTGTTTATATATGGGGCGACAGCTCTCCGGCTTATAATACAATTAATGTCAATTTATTTGATGTTTTACAATCTGATATAAATCTATTTCAGGCTCAGGGTAAAATTATGATATATGGTGATTTTAATGGTCGTGTTGGTAATAAGCGAGATTACATTGTATTTGATCGTAATATTGATTTTATTGATGGTGTTAGCTATGTCCCAGATTTCCCTTATGCACGAAATTCATATGATAAGTCAACAAATTCACATGGGTTAAAACTCGCTGATTTGTGTATCTCGTCCTCACTACGTATTGCCAACGGACGTTTAGGTAATGACATGTCAGGTAGGTTTACATATGTTAATAAAATGGGTTCTAGTGTTATGGATTATTTATTGCTTAATGAGCAAGATTTTTATTGTATTGATAACTTTAGAGTTGAATCATTGTGTGAATACTCTGACCATTGTCCGTTGGCGTTTGTTATTTTATGTTCAATGCCCCACGAGAATGTTCCGCTTAAACGCTCTAGTATTATATGGAATGATCAGCTACAAAATGACTTTCGTAGGGGTTTGATTGGTAAATTACCTGACTTAAATAATTTGGTATACAATATAAACAGTTAGAACAGTGATGGTTTAAATAAATGTGTTACTAGTATACTTAATGGTGCGGCTAAACCATTATTTCATAAGGTGAAGGTCAATTCTAAAAATAACCAGTCATGTGATAATAAATGTACCTTTAAGAAGGCTGAGTGGTTCGATTCTGACTATGCAGAGGCTAAAAGAAACTATTTTATTCATTTAAATTTATATAACAGTGACAAATCAGATATTAATAGAATAGCTATGCATAACCATAAGTCTTCATACAAAAAACTAGTACGAAAGAAACGCAACTTATATGAAAAGAAAAAAAATAAATGATATTGAACGTTTAAGGCATAGTAAACCTAGAGATTTCTTGAGATTGTTTTGTAAACGTAAATCGTCGAGTTCTCATGATATACCTATAGGTGATTTTTATGAATATTTTTCAAGTTTAAATAGTGATATTTCCACTGTACTTAATGAAGAGTGTGAAGGACTTGTTCACTTGCACGATTTTGATAATAATGATTGTAAATTAAAGGAATTAGATTTGCCTATATGCGCATCCGAGATAGAAAGAGTTGATAAATGTCTAAAAAGGAATAAGTCTTTTGGAGAAGATAAATTGTTAAATGAATATTTTATTGAGTCATTTGATTTTATATCAGCACATTAAGTGGATTTAATCAATGCTATTCTGAGTTCAGGTCATTTTCCAGAACAGTGGTTAAGAGGAATTATTGTCCCTGTGTTTAAAAAGAATGACCCTTGTGATGTGAATAACTACAGAGGTATAACACTTGTCGGCTGTCTTTCGAAAAATTTTACTGGGGTTTTGAATAATAGACTTAATGATTGGATCGAAAGTAATAATATATTAAGTGATGCACAGTTTGGATTTCGCAAGGGTCGTTCTACTGTAGATGCTATGTTTGTTTTAAATGCATTAATTGAAAAACATTTAAATGAAAAGAAAAAATTGTACATTTGTAGACTTAAAACGTGCTTTTGATAGTGTATATTTAAATGCGTTATGGCTTAAATTGTATAAACTAGGTGTTGATGGTAAAATGTTAAGAATATTTAAAGATATGTATGCTCAAGTAAGGTCATGTGTTAAAGGATGTATTTCTTTTTCAGAATATTTTGATTGTTCTATCGGCCTTAAACAAGGCGAGGTCATTTCGCCGATATTATTCGCTCTTTTCATTGAAGATCTTGAATTATTTTTGCAGAATGATACGACGTGTCCTTTAACGATTGATGATGTAACAGTTATTTTGCTTTTATTTGCTGATGATATGGTGGTATTGGCTGAAAGCCCAGACGAATTGCAATGTAGGTTAGGTCTTTTATAAATGGGGATTAAAAGTTAATGTTGGTAAAACTAAGGTTATGGTGTTCAGAAATCGTGGTCCTATTTCACCTAATGAGAAATAGTTATATGATGGGTGTGAAATAGAAGTAGTAAATAATTTTAATTATTTGGGAACTGTTTTCAATTACAATGGAACGTTTGTATTAAATCAGGAAACGCTAGCGAGTAAAGGTCTAAAGGCATTAAATGTACTTTTAAATAATTTGAAAAAATATCAGTTAAAAACAAGTGTTAAATGTCAACTTTTTGATGCTTTTGTTGGTGCTATTCTGAACTTCAGGAGTGAAATATGGGGATATGGTAAGTCTAAAACAATTGAGCGTGTTCATCTTAAATTTTGTAAAATGATACTAAACGTAAAGACGTCAACATGTAACTTTGGAGTTTATGGTGAATTAGATTTATTAATAGATATACACGTATAATACAATTTTGTGTAAGGTATTATCTTCAAAAATATTACCACTTTGTATAGAAGTCTTTCAGACTCGGCGAATAACAGTAGAAAGAATTGGGCATTTAATGTTAAGTTTTTGTTAGATAGTTATGGATTCTCACATGTTTGGAGTAATCCATACAGTATAGAACTTAAGAATTTCCATATTTCATTTAAATCTAGAATGATAGATGTATTTAGACAGAACTGGTATAACACTATGGTAAATTGTAATACTTTAGGCACTTATAAATGTTTCAAAAAAGTCTTTGGAGCTGAACAATATTTGGATATTTTATCAAGTAAATTTAGAACAGTTTTAGCACAATTGAGATTATCTTCACATAAATTAAGAATTGAAACAGGACGATATGGCCAAAATAGAACGGAAAGAGCGCATCGATATTGTTCACTTTGTAATGCTAGGGATATTGAAGATAAATATCACTCTATGGTATGTCCTGAATATGTAAATCTTAGAAAAATGTACATTAAGAATTATTACATAAAACGTCCACAAGTATGTTTAAATTTGTTCAATTAATGTCTTTTTCTAATAGAAATGATATATTTAAACTCAGTAAATTTGTCTTTGAAGCTATGAAGCATAGAAATACACTTATATAATTTTCGATAATTATGTGTAATTACAATAGTATTTTTATTTGTTTTCATGTATTAATTTTAATCTTTTTCAATGTCCATCCTCCATAATAGTATGGTAAAAAAATATGACAAAAATAAGTGAATCATTGCATTATTTGTTTGATTTATGACAAAAATAAGTGAATCTTTGCATGATATATTTGATTTATTTACACTTGATCAGTTGAATATTTATTTATACATATATACATTATATGACAAGAAACGGTAAAGTTTACGTCAATACAATATACTGTCTGTCTGTCATATTTTTAGGCCAATCTTCATGAAACTTGGTCAGAATGTTTGTCTCAAAAATTCTTTGACAAGTTCGAAATTAGGTTATGTGGGATCAAAAAGTAGGTCAATATGAAAAATCCAACATATATTGCTCATTTATAATGAGATGATCGATTTAGGGCCATCATTGCCCTCTTGTTTTTTTTTAACTTTTTGTTTTTCGGAGCCAAGCTACGCAGAGTGGTTCAAAAGATGTAACATACACTTATATTTCATATTCATCATCATATATATTGTTGAAAAACAGCGTTCATTCGTGACATCAATCAGCTTAGAATCACGTTATCATGACATATCAAAACTTGCCATTTCCCTCCCAAAAATAATATGTAAAAATAATGTATGTCTCAAGGGCTATGTAAAGTGATTTTGGTGTCATTATATAGTTTTATATATTTTTGTTGTATGCATGTATGTTCATGTTTACAATATTTTTTTGTCGAGAATTCCACGTGACTTAAAACATACATAATTATAAATTCATGCAGTGTTAATAAATCATGTATTATAGATACGTATCATATCTTGTAACATGATAGTCAGTTCAAAGTTTTCAAGCGTTTTATTAGCTTACATGAGAACAACGTGCCTCTGTCCGGCATCTGTGCTTTTTTTTCGTTTCCGTGTCCGTTATGTGTTTGTAAATTTTTCCCCATACTGTATGTGTACATATTTGAGAGAATAAAGTTTGGTTCGTTCTTCATGCGTGCGTGCGTGCGTCCGTGTGTTGTCAACAATTTCCTCTAAACATCATCTCCTCATAAACCACCGAATGGATTTTGACCAAACTTCACATGATTAATCCTTTTTAGCCCCTCTATCAAATTTGTTCAATTTATTTTTATTGGTTAACAAGTAGGTCACAGGAGCTAAAAATAATTTTGGAAAATGCAAACTTTGAATATCTTCTTCTGCAAAACTGCAGGGCCTAGAGCTTAGATATCTGGTGTGTAGTCTAGTGGACCTCTACCAAGTTTATTCAAATCATGGCCCTCGAACGTCAGAAATGGCCTCGCCCCAGGGGTCACTTTATTTTACATAAACTTATACAGGAAAAAACTTAAAAGATCTTCTTGTCAGAAACCACCAGATCTGGGGTTAAAATATTTGGTATGTAAGATAGTGGACTATATTTCAAATCATGACCATGCGGTCGAAATTGGTTCCACACCAGGGCTCACCTGATTTTATAGCTATGACCATCAAAATTTGGGCCACAGGTAAATATTTGTGTGAAATTACCATTTTATTGCTATACTTCTGCATGGATTATGTTTTCAGTTTGACTATGTTATAAAAGGCAATGAAAGCCATCTTAGGGCCATCAGTCTGACCACATCATATAGATGGTCGTCTCAGATTGACCTTTGTATAATCCAATCAAATCGGCGCCTATCAAATCGTAGGGTATAACCAAATGAAGGATATAATAGGGTAGAAAGATGTTTTAGCGGCCGGGTAGTTAATTCGGTAGAGCATTTGCCTGTAAGCAAAAGACCCCGCGTTCGAATCCCGGTCAAGCTGCACATTTTGTAACAAATGTTTTACCGAAGTCAGTTAGAAAGGCGCTATTTAATTGGTTTAAAATCGAGCACTTGTTTATGCATATAAATTACATTATATGTACTTAAAAGGTCAATCTGACATAACCGCTAATGCGATGTTGTCAGATCCTAATCGCGTATAGTAGAGGAGCGAAAATTTTGATATGATGTTAAGGAGATTGTTCACAGCGAACCCTTGCTATTCATAAAATCGCCTTGTACTCATATCTAGTCTTCACCATACTTGCTCTGTTTTTAGCACTTTTACAACACCTGTATATTTTCAACATCGTATAAAAGTAAACAATTCTTTTCATGACAATTTTCATTAAACCATAGTCTTTGTTATGTACTAAATTTAAAACAAACTTCACTTGCTCTCTATTTACCTATTATATTATTTCTTTTCATCATACCATCTGCAGCTTTATATGTGAGTCTGAATGTACTATTATAAATTTTATTAATGCATGTTTTTGTCTTTCCAATCCCTCGAAGTGTTAGTTGTAATGTCCGCGTGTTTGAAATACAGTGTGTAATTATGAAACTTTATTTCATTATATGAACTAGTAAAAGTCCTGCGAAAGTCTCCGATGTTTACTGTTGGGATTTGTCTGAATAGATATGAGCTATATCATGTCCCAGTGTCTAACCAAAGGATTGGGACCATGAATTTCACATAGATAAACCGGCTTTGGTGGCGCTTAATTGGCTGTGAAACCTTTGGTGGTAAAATTGGCGTTCAATAATTCAAATATAATACTAATAATAATAAAGAAAATAAAATTAAAAAGGACTAACGGCTGTCACATGTTAAAAGGTGTGTGTTTTTAATTTCCCAGGGGAAGGATAATAGTTGCAGCATTCGAATATAGTGCAGAATAAATGACTAATTAATGAAAACTTTCAATTGCTGCGAATTTCAATTTATTGCGACCTGCATAGCAGAATTAAACGAATTCTACAGGAGTGACAGACGAACTGGAATAAAATTTCCCTTTAAAAGGAAGGCTTTCCGAGTTTATAATTAGCCAGTCTATCCATAGCATTTGTTGCGAAACCACCGAATGTTTTTGTTCAAGTATTAGCCCCAGTATAACAAGAGCCATGTTGACATGGTAATCCCCCGCCGAAAGCTTGCTTATTATAAGATGAAATCCATGTGAAGACTTACTAATTCCCCTATTTTGGGGTCTACAGGTAAAATGTTAAGGTCACTGTTACAAAAACTAAGTCTGAAAAAATAACAAAGGGCAATAACTCAAACATAACGAAAGGTAGAGTTATCATTCTTATTCACTGCACTTCTCCTCAATAAGATCTATCCATCTATGAAGTTTCAAGTTGATATCTCAAATACCTTTTGTCTTATGCTCCGGACAAACATTAAGCCTGAAAAATAACAAAGGGCAATAACTAGAAAAAATCATAGGAGCCTGGTGACTTATTATTATTATTTTAAATGTTATTTATTTATTTATAATTAAATTGCTTTTCTACATATTTTCACTGACAAAAACATAAAAAGCAAAAGTAAAGTAAAAATATTCGATATTAAAATTCATCATTTTACATCCGTTTCTCGGTATTCTATAAAGCCTCAAGGAGTGACACCCGCCATTGTTTTCGCAACGTCGTCGCAGAGTAACATCCCTTGTATGGAATGTAGTAATTGCTTTATCCAGTTTTGCTTTATCCCGACCTTTTCTGAATGTCAGTCTTTATTTAGATTTTGGACGGAGAGTTACACACCTTTCTCAAACAATGTGTCAACACCGGTCTTGATGACAAGTGCAAGCTTGTGACGTCACAGTCTCTATTTATGGAACGTTTCTCTCTATATAAAACATAGGAGCCTGGTGATTTATTATTATTATTTTAAATGTTATTTATTTATTTATTTATAATTAAATTGCTTTTCTACATATTTTCACTCACAAAAACATAAAAAGCAAAAGTAAAGTAAAAATATTCGATATTAAAATTCGTCATTTTACATCCGTTTCTCGGTATTCTATAAAGCCTCAAGGAGTGACACCCGCCATTGTTTTCGCAACGTCGTCGCTGAGTAACATCCCTTGTATGGAATGTAGTAATTGCTTTATCCAGTTTTGCTTTATCCCGACCTTTTCTGAATGTCAGTCTTTATTTAGATTTTGGACGGAGAGTTACACACCTTTCTCAAACAATGTGTCAACACCGGTCTTGATGACAAGTGCAAGCTTGTGACGTCACAGTCTCTATTTATGGAACGTTTCTCTCTATATAAAATGATGATATCGTCCTTTTTTAATGAGGGAACCTAAGCTGGTAGCCTGTGCAGACTGCAACAGGGAGTTTGGATGTTAGAAAGAAAACAAAAGTCTTTTACAAACCGAAATGGATGAAAGACAAAACTTAAAAAAATGGTATGATGGAAATAATAGCAATAATCTATGATAAATTATACGAGACTATCATGAAATATTACCGTATAATTGAATACAAAAGCAGGATAATTATACATGTGGAGAGACCCTAAAAAGTCTAAAAGTATCAAGCTCGTATAAGAATATATATATATATAGCTATTAGGATGGATGCAGGCACGAAGGCAGTTTTAAAAAAAGCAATCGGAAGATTAGGGGATGGGTTTCCCGTGCATGTCAAAAACAGCGAGTGATTTTCCGTTGTTAAAATGCGCCGCACGATAGAAACAGGAACCAAGAACGAATAAAGCTGGATCAGTTTTTCAAAGGGATGTTACTCTGTGACAACGTTGCGAAAACAATGGCGGGTGTCACTCCTTGAGGCTTTATAGAATACCGAGAAACGGATGTAAAATGACGAATTTTAATATCGAATATTTTTACTTTACTTTTGCTTTTTATGTTTTTGTGAGTGAAAATATGTAGAAAAGCAATTTAATTATAAATAAATAAATAACATTTAAAATAATAATAATAAGTCACCAGGCTCCTATGGAAAAAATATGGAAGATAGGCTTATCATTCTTGTGCGATGCACTCCACCTCAATAAGATCTATCCGCCTATGGAATTTCAAGTTGATATCTCAAATACTTTTTGACTTAAGCTCCGTACAAAAATTAAGCCTGAAAAATAACAAAGGGCAAAAACTCAAAAACCATGAAAGATTGACTTATCATTCTTGAGCACTGCGCTCCTCCTTATTGATTCCAAATACTTTTTGAATAATGCTCCGGATAAATAAATACATAATAAACCAAAAAAAAAGAAAGGTAGAGTTATCTTTCTTGTGCACAACATTAAGTTGATACCTCAAATACTTATCGAGTTATGCTCCGGACAAAAATGTGGGACGAAAGGACGGACGGACGAACGGACGGACGGACGGAGACTATTACCATATTCACGACACCTTCGCCGGTGGATAATTACCATAATTACCAAGTGCCGTCGAATGGACTTACCGTCAAAGTTTGAATTTAGCTTTCAAGCTGCATCTGCTAAATTACAAACCGAACTGTGAAGGCCAGTATGACAAATGTTTAATAATAGTACTAGTAAATGGTTTACTTTATTTTGTTAAGAGTCAATTGCAGATCACAGGGGCTCGAAGTTCGATAGGGCGAATTTCCCCGTGTAGCTTTGAGCCCCTGTGTTTGTCCCTTAAGGCAACTCATCTTAACTTCGAGAAATCCGAATATGACGTGTACACAAACGGATAATCTCTGCTATCTGCCAAAGGAAGTAAGTCCAAAATGATACGAGAACGACTATAGGAATCTCAAAATGAAGTATAGTACATGTAATCAATCTAAAGGCAGAGTACCAGAATGAAAAACGCACGAAATAATGTAATCATGAAATAGTTTCCGGTTATGTATTTAATCAAAGCAGAATACCAGAACAAGCAGTCTATATCTGGTTGGGTTTTTCCTGTTAACTTTGGGAAACCCGCATATGACGTGTACACGATAGGATAATCTCGGCTGTGTGCCTAATGCATCATTTCTGAAATATTACGAAAACGATTATAAGGGAATTACAAAAGGACGTATATATACTGGCCAAAAAAAAGGGGGGGGTCACAAATCTAAGACTTACGATATGGTGCTAATAAAATGCGCAGGTTTAACTTGGGCTGTATTAGTCCTATAAATAAGCCTTCGCATATCGTAATTCACCTATAACATTCAATAGACTAATTTCTAACCTTTTTACTTTCAATAGATAAGCGAAGTCTTCTCGCTTCCCATAGAGGTCCATGTAGCAAAATACTAAATTAAGAATCACGCGTCTGTTGACAAAATAACTCTCATATATAGAAAAGAAACACAAAAACATAATAACTGATCAGATTAAAATTTGAAATATTACCATTATAATGTCAAAAAATCCATTTGTAGATGACACATCAATTGATGTTATCAATTGTCCACCATCTTCCTGTGTAAATCAGTGTTATATAAAATATACGGAATAGCCGAAATTATTTAGACGAAATAAAGATAGTCGAATTAACGATGTTGAGTGAGACAATTCTCATGCACTAAAATATTATCATCCAAAATATCGCTCACTACACGATATAAATGTTTCCAACACTGGAAATGTTTCTTTTGGATTTTAAACATGATATAGTTTACAAGACAAATTTCGTCTACCCCGAATTCGTGTTCCCAGTTTAACCCTGCTAACCCTATTTTGATAAAGTATTTCACCCCCTAAATGTCAATGTATGACGCTTTCTTTAATTAATATGGTAAATTATTATGTCTGCTATAGATTCAATGTGTTTTCATAGTGAATTACCGATTTTTATGCTTATATTGATAAATGAAAATGTAGCGCGTTAGAATTCACGCGGAGTTTGCTACATCAGTGTATACGAAAGCGTATCAAGTAAATATCAAAATCGTAAAATCGATACGCTATGGCTTTTTTTTTAATGTAAGACTAAGGTTGTATAATCCTTGTCCGATATTGTTGTTGTACCAAGGGCTATATACCATGCTTTTCACGGGTGATTTATACGAACGTCAGGCAACAGCGCGTCCCTATAAACTCTACACAACATAAATTCGAAAGATAAATTGAATAACTCTCAAATATCAATAATAGGCCCCATGTAGTTAAAATGAAGACACACGACCGATTTAGTTGCTTTGTAACACTCTTTTAACGTGGCGACGAGGCTAGTCGAGTTTCCTCCAGAAGAGTAGACGTATTTTCGAACAATACGAAGAACCCACTATACCAAACGGTGTTCCCCAGAAATGTTACTATTTTTAGATTGATCCAATTTCGATGGATTCACCATCAATCCCGCATTGTCCGACTGATTACTCAAAATCTAATGGACTCCTAGGTCTCAAACATTATACAATAGTTACTTCTGACCAGTAAAAGAACCCTATTGATTTTGGGGCCTGTACCTCAAGGTCAAGGTCATAAAGTTATAGTTAACATTGTGTCAAGGAAGCATTGTCAAACTGACAACTCTAAGTATCTCTTTTGTATCAAATATTGCACAGTTATTGCATATAAGTAACCCCTTTTTGTCGGACCCGCTTGTGGTGAGCTCGACTTAATTGTCACATTGGCGGTTCTGTGTATGTAAGTGTGTGCGTTACTGCGTTAGTGCGTCCGTCTGGATTTAATCTTGTCCGGGCTGTAAGTTCGCCATGGATGGAGGGATTCTCAAATAACTTTACACAAATGTTAAGGTAAGTAAGACGTTGTGTGGCACACAAGATCCAAATTCATAGCTCAAGGTCAGAACTTGGGGTCAAAGGTCAAATACGAGTTCATTTTTGACTGTCCGAGCTGTTACTTTGCCATGGATGTTGGGATTCTCAAATAACTTGACACACATGTCAAGCTAAGTATGACGGTGTGTCGTACACAAGAGCCAAATTCGCAGCTCAAATGTCAAGGTCATACTTTGAGGTTAAAGGCCAAAAACGAGTCATTTTGCTTGTCTGGACTGTTACTTTGCCATGGATGGAGGGATTTTCAAAAACCTTGACACAAATGTCAAGCTAAGAGAGACAGTGTGTAGCACACAATAAACCAAAATCGTAGCTCAAAGGCCAAGGTCATACTGGAATTGTGAGCTCAAAAATGTGTTCATTTTTGCTTGTCTTGTGTGTTACTTCGCCATGGAGTCTAAGTCAATGGATAATGTGGCTGGGTGTGGTATCATGCAAAGTGGCAGTACCACGACGTAGACATATATGTCATGCAAGCAAACCCAATCACACTATCCTGACACCGGGCTTACCAGTCCTGGAACCAAACCCAATCACACTATACTGACACCGGGCTAACCAGTCCTGGAACCAAACCCAATCACACTATACTGACACCGGGCTAACCAGTGCTGGAACCAAACCCAATCACACTATCCTGACACCGGGCTAACCAGTGCTGGAACCAAACCCAATCACACTATCCTGACACCGGGCTAACCAGTCCTGGAACCAAACCCAATCACACTATCCTGACACCGGGCTAACCAGTGCTGGAACCAAACCCAATCACACTATCCTGACACCGGGCTAACCAGTGCTTGAACCAAACCCAAATCACACTATCCCGACACCGGGCTAACCAGTCCTGGAACCACCCTGTATATAATTATGCTGAGCGCCAATCAGGAGGTATCAGATTCGACTTTGGCATGTCGCGGTTTGGGATCGAACCCACGACTTCCCGCTCCCGATCTTACCACTCGGTAGACGGTTGTAATAACTTATAAATACCCAGTCCCGTGCTTGTATATAATTAGAATAAAAGCGTAACAGATAAAAATTCTGCTGTGGTACTTTATTGACTTTATAAAGTTTAAAGTTTTGTTCTTCTATAATAGTGCAATTTCTTTCATTCTCACGCATCACAGGTTTAGGATCATTTGTTTAAGTATCAATTACTCATAAATAGGCTCCCAAATTCCATTTCACAGATGACGTTCGTTTCAAAATTACAATAACAAAAGTTTTATGGGATACCACTTTGATGGTCTGAATAAAGGGATTTGCATTACTGACGATAATGTATGACGTCATAGGCAAAAAACATAAGATGATAAGATACATAAAATATGCTGTTGCGGTCCAGTGTATGTGTCATCTCCCTTTAATGTCATAAGTTATCCAACTACTTAGTTCTAGTAGTTCTAGTGTGCTCCCAAATTCGACTCAGAATGGATTAAAAAACACTAAGTAGATTAACAAATTTCCATGTCACAGTTTAAATCTGTACACCTTTTAATATACATGTATTAGGGAAAAAATCAATCAATCAATCAATCAATCAATCAATAAAGTTATTTTCTTAGTTCACGCCGCATTTGTTTTTAATGGCCCGTTTCGTTTTTGAAAGTCCCGAAGTTTTTTTGTTTTGTTTTGTTTGTTGTTGTTTTTTTCTCCTAAAAAATGGTAGTTGTTGGAAATTTTATATTTGAAAACACTGTAAACAATGGAGCATTTGAGAGTTACTTGAAAGGAGGGAAAAAAGTGAGAGAAAAGTGAAAGACAAGATGAAAGAAAAGGTAATATCATTAGTTTTGAATTTACTGTCTGTGTATGATTACAACTGTACTTATCAAAGAAAAATGCAGTTCAGAAGAAAGACTGAACAGAACCGAGTTAGTTTTTACGTCGTCAAAAAGCAACGCCCTTAAGGCGGGGTTTGTTGCACATGCGCACTTGAAACATCGTTCTAATTTGTACATTTAAGAAAGAAAATAGAAAGGATAAATCGTGGATAAATTTAAATTTTCAGAGCTTCTGAGTGACCATATATTTAGGGTAAGCTCTAATGAAATAAATCGTGGATAAATTTGAATTTTCAGAGCATCTAATTGGCTACATATTTAGGGTAACTGCTAATCACTTTGGCGGTTTCTAGACAGGTCCAGTAATTTTGTGCCTGGGAAGGTCATTCTGACGGTTCTCGAACACACGACGTTCGGGTCTGCGGTCATATGGGCGTCCAATGGACCACGGTGCACCGACGATTATTTACACGAATTGTTTCTGGTCATGTAGTAGCAAAATATTATGTAAAAATAACTCAAAAACCCTAACTTGTAACTGTTATGCTAGAAATAAACGTTAATGTGTTTACATAAATTTGAATGCATGGATGTGATTGCCGTGAAATAAATTCTGCAACCCACACTTACTATACTGTTACTTTTATAAGCAGAGACTTATAAACAGAGATTTGGCAGCTTTCCGAAATAACGCGCTAGAGTTACGAGACCTCGCCCATGGGCGTATTCGACTGGGGATTTTGTTGATTAACTTTGTTTGTTACTTAAAATTTTGTATTCGACTGGTGGGGACCAATGTTAAGATTGTTATGTCAAAGCGTTAAGCACTTACTCAACGAAGAAAATTCTCCGTTGTTGATCTCTAAATTATTTTCAAGATTAAAAGCTAGTACACAAATGAATATATACTTATTCAAACAACTCATCGTATATTTTTGCTAAACAGAACTCATAAAGTTCTAAATTTAGAAATTTAGCATCCTCCGTTTAAGCAGAACTTGAAAACTTTCTGTGTAGAGATTATTGGATAAAACAGAATAAGTTCGCGTGTTTTGGAATAAATGTCTTGCATGACCAATTTTATTGACGCCGCGAGGAAACGCGGCGTCAGTATGAAATTTTTAATTTTTTTTCCAATGGAGCCGCATAATAAAAAAAAAAGGGAGCAACCACTGTTATTATTGTAAAATGAAAACAGTTATATGTTTAAAAGAAACACTTTACGAATCAATTACTTGTACTAACTGATGAAAATAAATAACAAGATTCAAAATATGCAAGTCTTCAATCGTTACTAAAAAGAAATGTATATCTGATGACTTCTCCTTAAATTCGTAGACAACGGGTTTAAAAACTTGGTTAATGTACCTTGCAAGCAACCCGATTCATTAAAGCTTAAAATTCATTTATTTATTTTTTAAGATGTTTGGATCTTTAAATATTCAAAATTCAGATACAACCCGTCAACTTGAAAAATCAATAAAAACGCAGTTTAATATAAGTTTTACAGCATATTGTAGAAAGAGTGAAAACACACAAACACTATACATATGGCCGCAAACTCCACACATTGATCTCCCTTGCAAGCAAAAAAAAAAAAAAAAAACATCACTGCAGTCACAAATGTCACGTGATGATGGTAAACTAACAAAATGGCGTCTCCGTCTGCTGTCACAACAACAAATATATTTTTTTAAATGATTTATTTTTTTACCACGATGTGATATTTGATGTTTATCAAAGAAAACATACTTAGGGAAATGAAACTCGCAGTTAAATAAAAAAATTTGGAAAAAAGAAAAAAAAAAACTAAATTCTGTTAATTTTTACTTGTGGTGACAGTGGTTATCTACAGCTGTAAGGGGAGGTAACTACTGAGGCGGAGTTAGCTACAGCTGTAAGGGGAGGAAAGTACTTCGGCGGAGTTTGATCAAATTCCACACAGTGATCTCCCTTGCACGCTCACTTAGCAAAAAAAAAAAAAAAAAAAAATCACTGGCGTCACAAATGTCACGTGATGATGGTAGGCTTACAAAATGGCGAAGATTTATTATTTATAGATCTTCATGCACAGAAAAAAGTTATTTTCTAAACATTACTTTTTACCAAAAGGCGATAATTGATGTTTTTTAAGGAAAATATGCTTAGGGAAATGCCACTCGCTGTAAAAAAAAACACACAAGATTTTATAAAAATAAAGAATAATTAAACGGTTATCTTTTAACAATTAAAAAATAATAATTATATATCAGAAATTCTGATAAATGCCACTCGTGGTGGCAGAGATCTATGCCAAAGAATGAAGGGGAGATAACTGCGTGGAGATTGGAGTTTGATATGGCCGTAGCGGACATGTCTAATTTACAGTTCCAGGCCCAATCTGCGGTCCCAGTATGTATAGTGCTTGAAATGGGTATATTTAACTGAACATATCGTAGCTAATGCTGTAAAGCCTTGTAAATACATATTTAATTTAATACATATCATCAATACAAAAAGAATGCCATACTCCTACGTCACGTTGCATTATCAAGGAAATTAGATTGGTAATACTGGGACCTGTACCTAATTCCCTTACCAAATAAAAACTGATCTATACTGAATTTTTCGTCATCATTGCCCTTGTTCTTCCTGCTGCTGCTACTGCTGCTAATGATGATCTTTTTTTTACATTGACATTAATACCGTCTTAGTAGCTTACTGTCTGAAAATTTCATGCATCTTGCAGGCCCAAACTATTCCAATAATTATATAAGAAATTAATTACCTGTTGTAAATTGTATCTTCATTGATCTATAGATTAGTTAATTTATATCATCTTAAACCATCATCCTATAATGTGTCCACTATAATTAAAGTATGTTCTGTACTTGTTTGTTCTATATTTTTGAATAATTTGATAATGCAAGTTTTGTTGTTGTTTTTTGTTTGTTTGTTGTGTGTTTTTTTTTGGGTGGGGGGTGGACATTTTCTGTATGGCTTTGCTTTATTTAAGTCGTGCTTCAAAAACAAGCACGGCGTCTTTAATGCTTGGCATCAAAATTTGTCTTGCCATTTATCTTGATTATTAATGTTCCCTGTAACAGAAAAAAAAACTTATTATCGCGATGGACACGGACACGGTGAAAGAAATTCTTATTCACACCTTTATGTTTTTAACTTCTTTGAAAAAATGGTTATTGATATAAGCGACATCAATGCAAATATTTATTCGACTGGGCATTTTTCTTTGAGTAACTTTTTTCTTTGCGCATCTCGTTCCGCCCACTTTTCGATCTCAACGGAAAGTCCCAGTCGAATAGGCTCTATCTGTCACACGGGTACCGGACATTTTGGTGTGGGTTTGGGGGTATCTTACAAAATCTTACAAAACAACAATTCCAATCTACTGATTTTAGCTAAGTGAATTTATATGATGGAAAGAAGAGATGCATAGTTAGTGTACCCTTTTTTAGTTTAATTATTAATTAAGAGAGAGAGAGAGAAGAAAGACAGGTAGATAACAGGTCCGATATGACTTAGCGCGGCATAAGAAAACGTCGAGATACATGATAACCTCGAGTACATGCAAGATTAACCCGCGATTTTTTCTTTTCATTTGACTGGTGTTAGTATTACAAATCTTCAAAGGCAACATGTAGAATGATTGCTCATTGATGGATTCCCTTCATTGCGTCTCGCCGTGTGGTCAATCAACCTCACTGATGTTTGTTTATGTAATAAGTAATCGAACAAATAATTTACTAAACAAAATAACCATATCAATACTTTATTACTTTAAATTTCCACTAGAACTTACCATAAATGGTCTCGTTGAAATCTCGTTGGCTGCGCGCGTCTTCAGAAAATCGATATGGCAAAGAATAAGCTGTCAGTTTCTGGTACATGTATAAGCATTTGATTAAAAACATTTTTCCACAAAATCTGACCCAGTTTGTGTATCTTCTTTATTTGCTTTCAAGAAATGAGAACGACTTTGAATCCATTTGGGTCGCATGGAAGGAACCAGTTCGATACATGTTCTGTACAACATTCCTGAACCTTCGAATATTTCTATTCTGGAGAGCAGACATCCATTCAGTCTCAATTAATTGTAATGCTTCCATATAAAATGGCTTGCAGACATTTGTGACAATCACAAGTAGATCCAGTCCATATATACAGTGAGTGATTCATCTCTGTTATTAACCCAAATAAATAATTTAAGTGTTGGCTGCAGTTTTGAGACCTCCTACGCAAAAAGAACGTTATATGCAAAATTGATGATGTTGTGGCTTCCTTACGGCTAGACATAGATCGCCAGTCCACGGTGAATTATATATTGAGACGTGGACTGATTGCTATAATAGTTCTCTTCAGACTGTGTATATTTCCGGAACAAGACCCGTGGCCTATTGACTTCACAATTATTCAATTCTGCCTTAAAAGTACACAGTCAGGTGCAGTTTTCTGGATAACGTAGTGGTAACGCGCTTCGCTTTTCACCAATGCGCCCCGGGTTCGATCCCTGGCCACACGTGAGAGGATACAGTGCTCGACCGTCAAGACACGTGAGGTTTTCCCCGGAATTACCCGTTTCCTCCCACACAAAAAAATGACCACATACGTCGCCACCAGAGCGATCAAGAGTGATCACTATAAGCTTTTAGAACTTGTAAACTAAATAAAGTTTAAACCTATATAACAGTACTCAGGCCAAACATAAATAGACATCAACAATCAAAGCGGCGTTCAAGGCACTGAAAGACTGTCGGCTGGATTTATATGATAACTCTATAAATTTTTACCTAGTTGCGAGTAATTCAGCTTAACTCTCTCCGTATTTCATAATTACCCCGTCGGCAGTCTCTTTGTGCAGTGAGCGCTTTGATTCGTTTCATGATGATCCGAGGTAAGGGTCATGACCCTGACTCCATTCATAAGTTGCATACATAAGGAGGTAATGACCTTACTAGTGAACCTGGTGTACATTCTATCTGTTGTTGATTACGTGAAGAAATTTGACAAGGTATTTGATAAGGTGTAGTAAAGACCTATACCAAAAGATACGCTTCTCGGCGAAATATAGTACATTCTCGGCGCAATTTCTCGGAGGTGAGCGCCTGAACGAGATTCCAGTGGTACCAAGCGATCGGCAAACAACTAATTTTGTATATTTGGATAATATTTTACTTAGAAATAAATATCATGGTGTTTGTCCTATTCTGTGATCCTTTAAGCATACATTTGCGCAACATAGAGTGTATATTTCTATTATTTCAATAATTAATCGTAATAAATGCTTTATTTACTTGATATATTGTCCGATACCTGATTGTTTGAAATAGAACAGGTAGGTGATAATGCGAAAGGAATTTTCTTTATAAGATTCTCACAAAAAATCATCCAAGATGAGCTAAAAGTGAAAACGTTTAGTTAAAGATCCCGAAGTTTTGATTGTTAATCTCATTTTCCAACGAAATATGTTCTAAAATTTCTATGTCAACTTTGTCGCGCAGTATTGGATGTATTAAATTGAGAATAAAATATAAAACCGTTTCCAGTTTAATTAATGTTCAACAGTCTACACTGCATATCCTTAATTGATAAAAATCTATAAGTTTCGAACACACTCCGGGCAGTAGTTACTTCCCATATTCGAAAAATACAAGCGCACCGGCTATTTCTCACAATGTCGCCGTCGCGCCGAGTAGCGTATCTTTTGGTTTAAATCTCATAATGCCTGCCTCTATAAATGCTTCCGGGGGGATATATACGTTAATGTTTCCTCTTTTTTACATTTTAGATGCAATAAGTGAATAAAGCGAATTTCGAGTAAGACATGGCCTGATTTGCTGCGGATGGACGACGTAATAGTTGATGCTGCAGTGCCATTTACTGCACCTAT
>CM037786.1:31013209-31063209 GCA_021229015.1 Solen grandis
GCAATAATGGCCACAGTAAATAGACATCAATACCCAGGTACCAAAGTAACAGCATGTCAACATAGACCTGAAGTCAAGAAAATAAAAAGTTGGTTGAAGAGGATTGGTAGTGCTCAAAATGAAGAGGATGTTGTTTTCAACAAATTTGTAAGGAAAGTAGCTTTTGTATTGGGGTTTACCGTCGCTGCGATAGTATTTCAATCATATAGCGACGTCCAGCTAATTACAGATGGAGGAAGACCCCGAGTACACAGAGGCACCCGGTTAACCACCGACCTACCGCAAGCCAGCTGGAAGGCTTCCTCACATGAAAAATCCGAAGTCCCTACCGGGATTCGAACCCACAGCGGTGAGGTGCTGAGAGTGTAAGGAAAGACATTCGACAACATTCAGAGTTGTTGAAATGTTGAACAGCCTTATGTCGAAGTACTGTCCAAGACGTTAAGAATTTGATGATGATGATTTGATGATGATGATTTGATGATGATGGCAAAATGCAGACAAGGCCTGCACTGTCTGTGAGGGACCATGTGCATTCTGCGTGTCGGCAACAGAGAAAGAGATTCTTGTGGTGAAAAAGTCAGCAGGCAGGCATTGTCGAAACTAGCTGGATAGTGGACAGTTATAACAGTCTATGAATATAATAAAACTTTCACGTGGGCGTTCGAGTTGACGAAGAAACTTGTTGAACCGAAGACGCAACTCTGCTGCCAACAGAAGTTTGGAATAAAAGAAATAACAAAAACATAAAAAGGAAAGATTAAAAACAATAAGTTCAGGTTCAGGAGAATAAGAAGACCAATTTGAACCTGTACACATACAAATACATGTACTTACTGTTTTGTGTTTCTGTTAAAACGATGCTATCAGCACAAGGCTGCAAAATGAAATCTATCTGACAGTCGGGAATCCTATTTTAGCGCTGTTTTACTTAAATGGTTTGCAGTAATATGAAACCTCTTGGATTCATTATACTGATGACATCGCCTACGTAATCAATGGAATTATTGCATGGATTTGTAAACAATCGACTAAATTATTAACACTGGTGTGGAATTCCTGATAACGTTTTACGTAAACCTTTCAGTGTTTCAGACATGTTTCTTCCATTTGGAAAGAATCGGCGTGCGATAATGTGATGGGTATTGACAGAGTTTGTAATCTCAGACTCTGCTTTGCAGTGAGAGAATAGCGAATAACTGCAAAATATAATTGATATAGATTGGAAATCTTTTTATGTTGCAATGTAGGTATTTGTATGCGAGCGGACTACATGTGCAGTCCCGAGGGGTTTTGTTCCAAGGTTTTACGTAGTGTTTGGAAAAAAAAACACAACTGATTGAGAACCTATATCCATCGAAAGCTTATATATGTATTTTACTCCTTAAACTGACATATGCTTCATTGAAATCGATGAAGGAATGATTTTTTGATCAAGCGGAGCTAAAAGCTGAAAGATTTGTACTGGTTTTGATACCTTTAGTTACGTTACGGTCATGTAGTATTGCTACACTAAATAATATGGTTCAGTATTACATGTATATGAGATAATCTCATCAAAGTCGTGCTCAGTAATTATAAAATAAGACACCGATCTGAATACTTCGAAATATTTCGTACGGTGATTACCGGATGGGTGTAAATGACGTCACACAAAGACGAATGGCGAAGATGGCGACGGCGATAGACGATTGATACCTACGTGAATACACTATATATTCGTGGTTCCAACATGTGTCATAAAGTTGGGCTATTTAGTGGCATTTTAAATGAGCCAAGCATGTGCCTTTAAAAAAGACAATTGTTGATTTACAAACTTTCACATATGAACTTATTTTTAGATTTTTTCCAGTAAGTGCTGTCGTTTTTTAAGATTGTTATTTGCAATGTAAGTAGCTGATAAAACTGGAGTTGCGGTCAGTTTAAGTAGTTGTTTTTGAAAAAAAAAAAAAAACGAAAAAAAGAAACGACGTGGTGTTTAAATCAAAGTTGCAAGTTACGCTGAGAATCAAAGTGTGTTCAGTAAGGAGTTTTATGCTGTTTTAATTGAAATCTTGATGATCACTTTGGTCAGTATCTTGTGTGTCCACTTCTTCTCATGCAAGCGACAGTGTGACCTCGCATAGTCCTTACGTAACGTCTAGTAACGACGTCAGTAATGTTAAAAAAAAAAAAAAGTTTTCCCGTGTAGTTGAGTTCGGTTTTATCGAGTATTGAAAGAGGTCTACAAAATGAAATATAAACAGATTCAATATCACTCTAAATACTAGAATGGAAATGTTTAGGTTACAAAACATAATAAATAAAATTAATTGGTTTAACTAACAAATACAATATATTATTTAGTGTTCTTTAGTTATCAATAATACAATGCTCGGATGCCAGCCAGAGGCTTGAACAACGACTTGTATACTATAGAATGGTACGAATTCAATGAGAAAAAGAAATACTATTGAAACCACACTTTCACATGCACACATGTGCATCCCAATTTGATTAACATAAATTGTGCTCACTCGTGAATCTCACGCACACCAATGCTTCCTCACTCAACAGGATTAATGTGAGATATTTGAGTATGAGGCAACAAGTGATTTAAATGACACTCATGATGCACGATACATGATGGTGTATGAAAATATTTATAAAACAATATGAAGCCCTGGTTACATACTCCCCTGGGGTCAATATATGTCTCCGGACAGTTAGTTACATTAACTGCCAGAATATTCGAATCACAAGAAATATTGCATAGAGACTATATGTTACATACTAACTATTTTTAATATATAACAAACTATAAAAACTATAAATTCTACACTGACTTTAGTAAAAACAATTTGTAAAATAAGATATTCACTCCATCTCAATATCAATCAATATCAATATCACTAATATTTCCTGAATATAAAGACCAGGGTATAGTCCAACACCAATAAGTTCATAAGAACATCTCTGTCAGAGCAGGCACAAGTATAAACTATACGACAACAATATCACATCCAATCAAATGTAACCACTATTCAACAACTATTTGTGAGGAAGCCTTCCAGCTGGTTTGCGGTAGGTCGGTGTTCTACCCGGGTGCCTCTGTGTACTCGGGGTCTTCCTCCACTTGTAATTAGCTGGACATCGCTATATGATTGAAATACTATCGCAGTGACGGTAAAACCCAATACAACAACAACATTCAACAACTATCTATCTCTAAAGATCAAATTTTAATTTGCGTGTTGGTAAACTGTAGACACCAACTACTTTGATAATAACACTTAAACGCGATTCAGCACTCATATACTGTAACATTTTGGATAGATGTGTATAACTTTATAAAAATACATAGAACAAATATCTTTAAAAAATACTGTCAGTATCAAACCCATTGTCCATACCGGTCAGGTGGTTTTCACAACCGCAGTGATCTTCGGACTTGTTCTGGTTCGGCTGGAATAACATGTGGAATGGATACACTATGGGATGGAATGGACACATTATGGGATGGAATGGACACATTCACAGAAGGGGATAACTGATTGGTCGGAGTTCCGTGATATGAATCTCCAGTCATCTGGGTAAATGATCTAGACTGTCTAATTATGGTGGAATTAGAATTACCCCCATCGGACCAACATTAGATATGGATCCACTATTTTGCCCATACTTAGCACGAGTGCGTCAACCTTGAACATCGACCCTGGGGTATAACATACCTAATGCCGTCTTCTTCATCTGAATCAGAGGGGTCATCTGATAGACTGAGATTCAAGATTAAGAGCTGGACTGACTGGATTACTAGACTGCTTGGCCGGTGGGTCTACTGGAACAACATTAAATGGCAATAACATATTGCAATGTAAAGTCCGACTAGGGCCTTTACATCTTCCCGGAGTACTTTTTACACAGGAATGTTCTCATTGGGAATATACTTAGCTAAATAAATAGCGGAATCCCACTTGTCACCTAATTTAGATTTACCCTCCAAATTAACTTTCCTAACCAAAACCCTATCTCCTACATCTAGTTTTGACTCACGCACCTGCCTGTCATATATCCCCTTGTTCTGCGTTGCTCGGTTGCCAGCAAATCTAGCTGCAGTACCGTACGCATACTCCAGCCGGCTTCGCAGTTTCTGTGCGTAGGAAGTATGACTCCCTGAGACATGGTTCTTATCTGGTTCAATCACGAGATAAGCGTCCACCGACAAGCGGGGATGCCAAACAAAAGATTTATTTTTCTTCTTCTTTCCCAGTATCCCACACAATACATTTTACTTCCATCCCCAAATCTATCCCTCGTCACGAGACAACAATCAGCTTAGCGTTCTCCCTTTCTGCCTGCGACCTTCATGGTGGCTAAGATTAAATCTCATCAGAGAATTGAACTCGAGCCGACTGCCATCGCCCCCAACGGAAATGACGTCTGGTACAATACAAACGAGCAGCCCGATGACGTGCTGTTAGGACCTTCCAAGATTGTTTGAGATGACGTCTGCCGATACCATACTGCTGTCATGCAGTACAAGACACTGTATGGAAACGACGTCGAATATGCGTCAACGTGATAAACCGGTCCGTTTGTTGATTTGTTACCTTAGGTCTAATAGATCTGCGGCGATCTGCCACACCACATGTTTGTTGAAGGCTTTTACACAACCGAATTATTGTGTTTCTGTGACATCCATACGCCCCACTCTCGTTAATTACGTTGTCGCCATGAGCAAGCACCGTAAATGCTCGAATGTTCGTTGTTTCAAATGTGATTTTGTATAAAACATAAGTTTACACCCATTCACGTTTCCGGTGACATGTGCATTTGTCTCGAACTGCACGTTTAAATCATGTAACCGAACCGAAAAAAAAATTTAAAATCTCTCCATGCCTCGTGATAGATTTTGGGCTAGATTGTTGAAAAATCAACACGAGATATAGTGGGCGAAACTGATATGCTTACTAGATTCTAAATATTTAAATATTTAAGATTAAAAAGTGCACAGTTTCTTTTGGAACTGAGTGTATATATCTCGCTTTCTGAAGTTAGTCCACCAAAAAAAAAAACAAAAAAAAAAAACAAAAAAAAAAACGATAAGAATGACATATACAATCGGCTATATTCTTGAAACATCTAAAGATTTCTATATTATCTGAAATACGTGTATTCAGCCCTCAAACCAAGCAGCTAATTTGCCCGAAGAAGGATAATAAAGATTTCTTATCGAAATGGAAATCTAATGAAGGCTCTATCGGATTTTTTTTTTTGGGGGGGGGGGGGGGGGGGGGGGGGTAATCGCATAGGTTGCTTTGTGTATACATGTACATGCATAATGGAGTATACATTGTATTTGGTTTATGATATCATAAGCATATCAAAGATACTTCTTGTTCACAGACACTGGCCTTACCCCAGTAAAGTCTCTGGTCTTATTTGATGAACTGGAAATTACAGGTATTGCAGTAAATCTGACATTTAACTTGACTTTTATTCTCTATTTAATGAATTTGACTATTAAACGACAATATAAGTTGGGAACTAGATTCTACTTTTGTCCAAACGTAATTAATCCCGCTTATAGACCGTCGATAGCCAAAGATGAAAATATGTATTTATTTTTCGCTGTAATGTATGATAATAGAGGTAATCGGTAAAATGTCATATAAGACAAGCATTTAATCAAGAAGTTGTATTTTCTAACGTTCATTCATTCCCGACAAAAACATTCGGAAGGTACATCTATTGACTTAATTAAATAATTTTCTTGGAAATGGACCATTACCCTAAGTATAGGATACCGACTTAGAACACATCTACCTCTCACTGATCAGTGCAGGGTTTGCACGAGGAATTCGAGTTTGGATTTTGAAGTGACAGTAAATACCAGTGAAATTCTACATAGGATATCGACAGAGCACGACGTCTTACTATGCACGAGCTTCATGTGACACCGGAAGTGCGAAGCGCACGAGGTGATTCATAAAGCTCGTGCCCAGGTCTTTCTTACACGGACTTACAAACCGCATGCCCAACAAAACAACAACATATTTCATTATGATTCTAAGGAAAACTGATATTTACATCTGTAGTATTATTTCCCAATAATGTAGGATTTACAAATGAGCATAGACATATGTATGATAATTTTAAGTCAATCCTATTTCGTATTAGCTTTATTATTTATATGATTTACAATAGTCTTTTAATATTTTGTTTATTATGTTGGATTTACATCTCCCCCTCCATACATTACGTTTATAATATGATCCATATTCATAATTTTTTTATTTTATTTTTGTATTGAAAAAGTCCAAATTTTAAGATTCAGGTGTTAAGAATATCATTAAAAGTATATTTGTCAAATATTAAAGGTACAACAATAAAAAGTCACATTTTTGTAGGTTTTTTATGCAAACTTGGCTAAAAGTTTTTGTTAAAAAACAAACCTGGTGAGGTTTGTATTTTATTTATTATCATTATTTATTTATTTTTTTTACATTTTCAGAAAGCATTTATACCAGAGGAATGACTCTGTAAAAATAAAGGAAATTTGTCCGTTGAATCTTTTTTATTTAGAAAAATATTATAAAAATTCAGTTTTGGGATAGTATTTGTATACATTTTGGTCTGGGTACAAATGAGATTTTATGTCCGTTCTGTATTTTCAATGCATATTTGACAGTATTTTTTATTTGTAAAAAAATATTTTTAAATTATCAAATTTAATATGCTTTACAGTATTTAGAAACGAAATCTTTTTACTGTGAATGCCATGTTTTTTTTCTACAAATTTTAGCAAATACTCGTAGTGATGCTCTACCATAAGCTCAATCTCTAAAACAAGCATGGTGACTTCCTATTTTTTTAATTCATATATCTAAAGTCTAAAGAACTTATATGCAATTTTTTAGAAAAATCTGTCCGTCAGAAAAACAAAGCAAAAAAAACAACAAAAAACACTGCTCTAACGCCTTTAAGTTGCTCTCTTTACGTAATGGAAGGCGTACCTCGCGTATATCCGCGACTGATATTGATTATGAAACCGAGGTTTTCTACGGACTATTGTCTGCTGAGATATCTAAATGTTCAGTGATATTTCTTCGGCATCGGTTTCTGATGTAATACATGGACTAAAAAGTATGATACAACACGCATATGTATGACTTAGAAGCTCATGTGTATCACGCGCCCTGCTAGTCTCAATGATAATGTGGTTGATTTAAAACTGAAAATGTTGGTTCGAATCTAGCTCAGACCATACGTAATTTTCTTCCTATTGTTCTTTTTCTTTAATTCTTTTTTTTTTTTTTTTTTTTACGTGAATTTTGGCCGCTGTGATTAATAATGTATCCATGTAAATCACACATAGCACGATTTGATCGACCTTATTGTTTATTATTCCAGCTAGTTTCTCCGTGCTCGACCCCAAAGAGGATTAAACATCTTCGAAACAATTTTAAGCAAAAGAAAATCCAACACATCCATCCATACACCCACAGTGCAAATAGTTTAAAAAAAAGTTAGAATGATTATGGATTTTTAAATTGTCTGCACCATGGATTCGACTAGCCACTTCGTGGTAACAAGACCACTTAACTTACCACTTTGCCACCCGGACTTATTTGAAGTATAAAACATTTCAAGCCATACTACCATTAAAGATAAATGTTTGGATCGTAAAATCACAGAAAAAAATCACGGAGATTAACCAATATCAGGTTTTTTGCCAGACAATTACGTGAACAGGTATTTCGAACGGTGCGCAGGTAGACATGATTAGTATAGATAATCAGGTAACAACTTATGCCGGAATATGTTCCTGCTTTATTTTAGATCTGAAGTATTTACTTTGAGTTAAATTTTGTTGGAAAAATTCGAGCCGGTCTACGTAGGTGATGCAATCCAAGCTTTGCTATATTGAATTTATACCATCTACCACCGCATGCGTCATTAAAATAGATAAAAGCGTCCGCTTCGAAATAGGGAGGTAATGGGTTCGATCTCCGGCCGCGACATATCAAAGTTGTGATACATGGTAATGGTATAGCTCCCTTGCTTGGTGCTCAGCATATAAGGGTAGTTGCAGGACTGGTTGGCCCGGTGTCAAGTAATGTGACTGGGTATGGTATCATGCCATATGTCTACGGCGTAGTACTGAATTATGACAGCACTATATCTGTCTCAAGTAGACATTGTCTCCAAATGGCTGAAATACTGTCGGTGGGACGTTAAATCTAACAAACAAACAGACAAACTATTAAGCAGTAATTCTAGCAATACCAGTCCTTAAGACATTTATAAAGCACTTCCTTCTCTTTATAAATCCGCCCAGGTATTTTGGTAGCTGCATGATTATTTATCACAATTTGCAACGCATAACGTTTCTACGCTCTGTCCAAGAGATCTCTTTTTAGCTTCTTATGATCACATAAATCAAGTTTTTTTTATAGCTCTGTGATCTAAAAGGAGATGAAACTGTAGACAGTCGGGTTGTTTCTATACAGGCGCCTATGTCTTCATAGGAACTTTCTTTCGTAGAAAGATTTATGAAATAATGTTTACATCTTCATTTTTAAGCAGGCATGGTAAATATAAAAATATAAAACAACGTCAACAAACTACTTGTACCAAAGTGTTGCCATGGTAGCCATTGTTTGTTGTCAGGTTTATCGATTTCACACCAATGTTGTTTTGTTTTTTTTAAACTTGTTCTATTTTATCTATTCTGAATCTTAGCAACAAATGGCTCAGGCATAGATTACCGCTGAATGTCGTGTGTTGTATGCTGAAGAACATTATATTTCTTTTCACGTTATTCATCACAAATAAGATTGATATATACTTGCAACTCGAGCATTTTTGATCCCCCGCCGCGACATAATTAAGTTGGTTATTTTTATAGTTTACGTCGATTGGGGAAAAAGTTCTTGCAACTTATTACGTTAATAATTCCACATCCTATTTTAACTGTAAATAAAGCTTCCCGGGGACAGAGATCAGAGATATCGTTTGCAATTTATCTGCATTGGAAACGAAATCGTCGAAAACCACATTTGCTCAATACGCTTTGCTTCTTAATCGACCGTAGGTCATTTGATAAGCAAACTTCGTAATTATTAATTAATAATTTAGCATTTCATTTCTTCCAGTGGCGGAGAAAGCACAGACCAATTGACCAATGAAACAGCGCATTACACATATTATTTCAGATTTTGCTTTTGTAACTTCAAAATACTACGCGTTGTGTAACTGGTAAGCAGACAACTGATTAATATTCATGAAATCGACGTTAAGCCAGATGAAAATCTCACGGTATATATGGAAGGTGATATTGAAAATAAAAATACCGTGGGCTCCGACGATGTGCAAAATACCTTAAAATATTTCTAAATGCTTATGATAGATACAAAGGCTGAGACGAACGTGTCTTTAGTGAGCGAGGGGAAGGGGTGGATAACTTAGTATATATTTAAGAATCTTTTAAGCAACAAGTGTAGTTTTCAAAAACGTTTATTTCAAAATAACTTCAACTTTGTTATACATGTATATACAATCTTGAACTATATCAATAATTTCCTCTCTCGACATAAAAGTTCTCCTATAACATGTACATGTAACATGACTAGTTCCCATATGTACAAGTCATAAATAATAAATTTATATGATATCCATAGCTTTACCATAGTGTCTGGAAACTGAGGATAAAACTAAATAAACATACCAGAAAAAGTTGGTAATGAAACTAATGAAATCAAATGTTACCATAATTATGTTGTTTGTTTTTCAAAGATATATACAACGTCTCAATGTTTTTTTAAATCGCCTTTCTCCCGCAAGAGAGATATACTTATTTGTTTTATGTGAATCAATGCCAGATATGTATTTATTTTTATCAGGTTCTATGGATATCAGTAAACATGTCCAGTAAATAGCTGTACATATTAATTTGGCGTATGGCGTAATAAAAAAGTTACTTGTTTTCACTAACCCGATCGACCTTATATTTTTATACAGACCCAAAATTTTTTTGTGCATTTGGGCTACTATGGTTGCAAAACGCTGTTTTTCGTCACTTCCTCTAAAAATGGGTAAAAATGAAGAAAAAAAGTTTAGCCGAAATACCGACCCTACTTTTTTCGGAGATGTTAGTGGAAACAGACGACTTTTTTGTTTTCGCCTAAACATACACTACCTCGAGCAACGCTATTCCTTTTAACCAAAGTTCCTTAACACATTTGCCTTATATATTTGAAAATGGGATAAAAATAAGGCAAACTCTACCAATATGTAAATCAGTATACATGTCAAAGAAAACACGTTACTCGAGATATAGGAGAATCCATAGGAGCTCGTTGCTATGTTTATTTTCATGAAAGCTCATGCAAATCTGAATGTATCTTTTTGATATACAAATAATGAGATTTTTTTTTTAATTTCTATCTGTATTCCCTTTTAAATAACAGCGTTTAAAAAAAGCAATCAAAAATCGATGTTTATTACATGCGCGATTTCTAAAAATAACTGTGAATTTTAATTGATTTTTCTGCACAAGGGAATACGGATACTGAAGAAAACCAATGTCATATGGATAAATGTATATGTAACTCATGGATATAGGATACATAAGATAGCAAATACATCGAGCCCCTATGAGTAACGTAACCAAATATACACACTGTCCCGCATTGCCGGACATAATAACTAGGTTGTCCGTGGATGATTTAGCAGCTTCATTTCAACAGAGTCAAGTAGGCCAGCCTACATGAGTATCCTTAGCAACGATTAAAGAACCTGAAACACATTTTGAACGACAATGGCGCATAATTGTTACGTTTAGAAGAAAGTCCTAAGATTCATGCAACCGATACAATGCGCATCATAGTCTGCACGTGCAACAGAAACATTAAATCAGACTGTCCCCACTGGGAAAGTTTTTCTGTGGAAATGTGTTATCCAACCCTGTCCTTAAGGTAATCAATCCATCATTAAACTGTGACCATTGTCGATCAAGTGATTGATGGAATTTTATAGAAAATACTTTATAGCCTTTATAGACATTGGGTAAAAAAGTCTAAAACTCTAAGTTAAAGCTTGCACTGAGGTCTTTTAAGCATTTGAAGGACCATGATTATAATGTAAAGATGGATGGATTACCTTAATTCTTTATTTTTGTACTCCAATAATGTAGACGCACTGCACAAGTCTACAGAATTCTGACCTGTGCGTCACAGTTGGTAAGCCTGATTGTTTTCCACGCAGTTTCGTTCATTGTTTTCCACGTCGTTACGTTCAAGCTTCCGCGAACTTGAATAATTCATTAATCGGTAACTTCATTGCGCACAGGCACAAACAAATACTGGCCAATGGCGCTGAGTCGTTATGTATATATTACCAATGCAAACACTGGTCTGTTACTTAGAAAAAAATATATTGCCAATATCAAAAGATGACGACGAAATTGTCTTTGATTTTTTAACACTTTCAACAAGCATTAGACATACGTTGACTCAACAGCGTCAATATAAATCTCATTCTTTTCATCATCTTCACTTTCCCCATCTGTCACCACAACGAAGTCATGTTCTTCTTCTTCCTCTTCATTCTCCTCGCCGTCCTCCGCCTCGTCCTCTGTATGCACGTCCCAGATATCGTCCTCGTCACTGGCCGTGTCCAGGCTGTACGCTCCAGGGGGTCTGTGCACGTGATCAAACACGTGCGTCTGGCAGACGTGTGCGTCTAAATACACATCCTCGTCCAGAAAATCATACAAGTCTACAAAACAAAATTTGATAGTGATTAAGAAAATTTCAACTCAAAAATTGAAATGATAAGCTAACGGCACATTTTGCTATTTAAAATTGTGACGATGTACTGGGTTTTGCAAAAGAACGCCTGATAGAGTAAGATATAGATTGGTATTTATTTCGGTGATTCTGTTGATGAAATCTTAAGCACAGAAGTAAAATCCTGGAAAAGCTTTTATCCGTAGAAATTTATTCCGCAAAATAAAATTTATATTTCCATTTAATCTATTGGATTACGATACGAGATACCATGCTTAATAAATTTATAAAACATGGTAGATCAGATTTGAAATACCAATCTAAATTATAAATTATTTAATATGTAGAACTTGCTAAAAAATCATGTTTTTCTTTTCTTGTAAAAGGAAACTTTTGTCGAAATATGAATATAATTGAATTTAATTGTTTATAATAAATTGTATAGCTATATTTTAACTATCAATAACTTATGTATACAAGAACACACTCTGTGCTGAGAAAGGCATACTTTTGTCCCTCTATCAAGTAATGGTTGCTTAGTGAAAAATTTGCTGTTAAGGCGTCAATTTAAAATCATTCTAGCCAATGTGTCTATAACTATCAAAACATAGCTTACGGCAATTCATTTTCAATGCTAAGGAAACATTATTCCTATAACTGAACATTATGTCAAGATATGGTACGTTAACAGCAGTAGGTTTAGTTATAAACGCAAAGTGAACACCAAATCATGTGTTATATATGCCAATAGAATTATTTCAAGCTCTGCGGAGAAAGATATTTCATAAATAGAATCTGAATCCAGAAATCGCGGTGAGTTATTCCGCAAAAAATAATTGCTGACTTGTACAAATTCTCTGCCCGCAGAAATAACCCGCTATACGATAATGAATTTATTATCATATTCAAACAACCATAATATATTCCTATCCGTTGAGTGTTTTTCATTAATCAATGTATTCATAAATAAAACATTTATATACAATAGAGACAAACATATAACATTTGATATTATACAAAATTTGCTTGTCGCAGTATTTCTCAGATAATGAGATATCATAAAAAAAATGTAAACCACCCAAGTCGCCATATACTACCGCGGTTGATTTAATCAGTAGCTGTGTGGTTTAGGTGTCCGTCTTGTGCCCCATATCAAAGTCGTTAAAAATACATTCTTGCTTGGTTCAGTATATATATAGCTATAGAACTGCTTGGTCCAGCGTCGGGGTAATGTGACTGACTGTGACATCTTATCACGTCTCTAAGTCTTGATATTGCGATGAGAAAACCTATTATACCCTTCTCATTTAGTCTCTAAAGGACATACCGGCCATAGACAATTTCACTCCGAAATAAGATGTATATCAACGAGCACCCCCGAACGCCTTAGCTACATGAAGGTGTAAAATTCCACACATTGTTCAATGAAAAATAGATATACAGATGAGATTTACCCCAGTCACAGATTGATCAGTTTAAATCCGCGAATCATACCAAGTATTGCCGAACCTCTGGTGAAATGGTCCATATACTATTTTCACTCTCGGAACTGAATTATAGTTCAGGCAAATCTTATCAGTAATCATTATTCAGTTAGTTTGTTTATTGGATTTAACGTCCCGCCGACTGTATTTCAGTCATTTGGAGACTATGTCTACTTCAGAGAGATATAGTGCTGCCACACTGCAGTACCACACCGTAGGCATATGGCATGATACCACACCCAGTTGCATTATCCTGACACCGGGCCAACCAATCCAGGAACAACCCTTATATGCTCATCCAATTAATGTTACATTCAAACACTAAGACATTCAATTAAGAACCGTGTAAGCAATTAATTCGACAGTTAATAATTACATACGCAACTATAGTGATAACGTTTAATTATAATAAAAGTGATAATGGGGAAACCTTTCCGATCCTTATTGCTGAAACCAACTATAGCATTTCCTGCACCGTATAATTCCACTGCAAATAGTAATTGAGCCAACTTTCTTGTCAAGTAAACTGTTTATAATGTAATTACAACACTCGTGATGTCATTTTTACTGACGAGCTCTTCTCGAAAGGAGAATTAAAAGAGCTACTGGCCTACTGCAATTACGTTATGTAAATTTGTCGTTAAGATTACTTCAATAAAGACATGTTAGGCTCTTTAAAAGCAGAAATACAATTTTTGTCATCCGTTCGTAAAACAATCTTATCTAGACTCGCATATTTCTAAATCTGTAAAGTTAGGGGTTTTTAAAATCTATCTTATCATTCGAATATATATATTTTAATGAAGCTTATAATTCAGTTTCAGGGAACTTTGACGTAAGGTTATATTAATATACAATGCTAAGTGCTTATAAATATATAAGCACTTAGCATAGTTTCGCTCTCATCCCACGACATGTAATGTAATATTTCATTTTTTTTTTTTTTTTTTTTTTTTTTTTGGAGTTTGGGTTTAAGGGGTTGGTTGAGAAGAAGGCAACACTCTATCATGGGCATATTAGATGCAGAACAACGGTCCTATCTACTGTGATTTGTACAAGATTGTTTCCAAATTAACGTAAAAGACATTAAAAATGCTTGCAATTTAAAACACACACAATCTCACCGTTATAATCTCCTACACAATCGACGTCTTCTTCGCTGCTTAATGTCATGAATGCAACAGGTATATCTGGAATGTCGAGATTCCCATTAATAACATTCTCTTTCCTTGTATACGCTGATCTATTACTCGGTTCTGTGACAGATATTCTCTGATATTCGTCTGGTATTATGTGTGTGTTCCTATTGAAAGTTACACTGAAATCTTTCAGTGGGCTAGGAATCGATAGTTCTGATGTTTCGCTTCTGCCGTGTTCGTGTATTTGACAAGCCCAGCTTGTTTTATTAATCTCAAGATCGGGCTTACAAGTCCGTAGATTGTCACCATGCCCTTCTACGACGAGACCAGTCCCGGAAGCATGGTAACGACTGTCTCTAACTAAAGAGTTACCGTTCAAGTGCGTCCAGTGAACATTTGTGCTTGCAGTTTGAATCACACCAGTATTTTGTCGTTCATTTAAATTATCGATTTTATTTTCGTTTAGCATATTTCTTGTCTGATGTTTGTATCCTATGTGGCCATTTTCTAAGCATCTACACTGCGGGAAATTGTGACAACAATGACTGCTTTTTGATAGCGATTCTTTGATAGAATGTGGCGCAGTAATTTGACAATATTGTATTTCTTCTCTATCGTGATAGCGGCCAGATAGACAGAAACAGCAGTTGACTTGACCCCGTACTAACGAACCGCAATCAGTTACGAGGTCCTGATTGGAGCTAGGTTTGATAGATTCTTGTAGAACACACGGGTATGGTTGAATCATGATTTCTTCACAATGGCCTTGTGAAACCGAGTGGTGTATGTCCCTTCCAGGTATGTGATGCTGGATGACACTAGAACCGACATTAGAAGAGTTCATCTCGCTGTCTTTGGTTGGCCCACAAAACTGTCTTGTAATGCTGTTACATATTTGAAAATCCGACTTACACCGCCTTGATGGCGACATGTGTTTGTTTGAGCATGATTGAATGATAGAATTGGACGAGAAACAGTCTCGTTGGATCTGCAGGGCAGGCGCGGGAAGTAATACTACGTTGGATTCTTCCTGCTTGTCGTCTGCCTCATCCGAACGTAAACACACATTGGATGAATTCTCATCGTCAGACTCATTGGCATACTCACAAGTCAACTCAGGTGCACTTCCCCACTTTTGTAAACTATGTTTAGACTGACAGGTAAGTTCCGCCATATTACGGACTGACCCTGCCGTGTCAGAGTGTTTCAAGGTCGATTCCTCGTTTGTCATCGCGTCCTTCAGGTCTATGTCATATCGTTCGATCTCCAGCGTGGACCCGTCGGTGGACAGACGGACAGTTATTTTCGATGTTTTGGAATCACGATCTATGTACGTTTTAGATGTAGAAGAAAATGCAGAGTATGTCGGGACTTTTCTTCGGCCTCCTCGACCAGATTTTTTGTTTTTTCGCTTCACTTTGTCCATTTCTGGAAGACATCCCTTTTTATAATCCCATGTACTGTCGCCAACACGACCAGTGGAATGGCGGCTAGGCCTACAACCCATAATAAAACGATTATCTTAATCCAGATCTTCCGAGTATGACAGCCGAGCATGAACCTTCCTAATAGATCCCTTAATGAGATTAGGCACATCAGAATAGCACTGCATCTTTCTCTGTAACAATGAACAGCGAGTTAATTTCAAAACAAAGACAAGGCAAGAGTCCAAATATGCCGACAATTCGGTAATGCGCAGGCGTGAGCGAATTACAAATTCCAATCGATAGAACATCTTCGACTCGTTGGTGTAACTGCACTAAAAGTCGCAGTGTTTATACTGTAAGCAGTGTATACCCTTGTTAACTCTTTAGTGACCGTCAAAAATGTAAAACAACGTATCAATCTTAAACAAGTTGTGTATTTGATATATCAACGATTTATCAGATTTACACAGTGACTACACGAAAATGGCATTCGTGTATTTTATTATTTATTAGGGAAAATCGTGAGGTTTTCTCAGCAACGTGTAAAGAAGGTTAAATATTTTTTGTTGTATTCTCAAAAGTGATTCCAGATAGATTTTTCACTCAACACGTGCGGTTCTAACAACAACAGCACAAAGTACAGAAAGTGATCGTCTATACTGAGGCGGAAATTAAAAATATGCATATATAAGGTATTAAATTAACACTTATTTATTTCCTCGATACTCGATAATTTATTGACATGTCGTAAGTGTAGTATGTGTGTTTTGATAACTAAATAAATAAAGTCCAATTTCAAATATGAATGGATCGACAAGTTTTTTTCCGATCATTTTTACTGGTATATGCCTGTCCAAAATGTAACAATATTGTTTATTTGTTTTTATAAATCTGATAAATCCGAATCAAATTATTTATCCATGGTTAAAAATAGTACATCTTTAAAAATGCTGTGATTACTATTTGGACCGAACATATGGTGGGATGTGACCACAGGAGCTTCACAAGCGAACCAAGAATATCGGATTTCCTCGCCTGTAGACGGGTTCCAGGCACGCTGGTTTTGCACACTTGTCTAATCGATAGGTATCTTCAATACAAGCATTTTTTCTTGTCCACGAAAGGGGGTCTTCCCTAATAGGAAGTAGATCGCAGACATATTTGTCTTTATGGAACAAAATAATGGAAATGTTACGTTTTAATGATATGTGATTAAGAAAAGAGGAAGAAAAAGATTTTCCAGTTTTTTATCCCATTGACCAAAACAGTACAAATATAGAGAGTTGTTAGCATGCCTTTTTGATAGTCACTTCCGTTTAAGAATGTGTGTTGTATGCGTTTGTTTGTTTGTTTATTTGTTTGTTTATCAAAACCATCTGATAGTAAGAAATTAAGTCGTTAAATCACGAGTTAATATAACCGCTAAACCGTCTTATCAATGATATAATAAAATACATTTCTTATAGATAAAGTTTTAAAAAAACCTGCATTGGTTGATCCTGTAATGCAATAGTTTTACAATCATAAACTATGGCAAATACCTAAAATACTTAATCCCCAACCGCGACATTCCAAACTCGTCTCGTTAAAAATGGTACCGGTTGCTCAGCATATAAGGGTAGTTCCAGGACTGGTCGTCCCGGTGTCAGGATAATGTTACTGGGTGTGGTATCATGCCACATGTCTACGGCGTGATACTGCAGTGTGACAATACTATGTCTGTCTCAAGTAGACATGTTCTTAAAATGATTGAACTATTGTCGGTGGCATGTTAAACAAAAGACTTTAAAAAAGGATACCTTATACGGAAAATGAAAGACAACTCTACTTATAGAGTATTCATTTCAGATACTTGCTATAGAACAGTTATTCCTCTTTTATTTGATAATGGATTATGAGTTGCGTACCTAAATACCCCGCTGTAGTAAATATAGTATTAATTTAGGAAACTGCCATACTTTAGATCGATCCCTTCAACTTGATTAGGCAGGAATACCACCAGTATTTACAAAGACATAGTTTTTAAACGATTGTGTTCATATAATTACAGATGTTATGTTAAAAACATAAAACATACATACTGTTTCAATCGGAAAGTCATGAATTTGATCCCTAGCCGCGATATACCAAAGTTGTTTCGGTTAAAGGTAGTTTCACTGGTGCGCGCATGATTGGGTGTGGTATCATGCAACTGTCTGTAGTGTGATGATTGGTTGTGTATAGCAACTTTCAGGCAACTTGTCTGTTGATGATTGTTTGTGGTATCAGGCAACTTGTCTGTAGTGCGATGATTGGTTTTGATATCATGCAACTTATCTACAGCATGATGATTGGTTGTGGTATCAGGCAACTTGTCTGCAGCATGATGATTGGTTGTGGTATCAGGCAACTTGTCTGTAGCGTGATGATTGGTTGTGGTATCAGGCAACTTGTCTGTAGTGTGATGATTGGTTGTGGTATCAGGCAACTTGTCTGTAGTGTGATGATTGGTTGTGGTATCAGGCAACTTGTCTGTAGTGTGATGATTGGTTGTGACCTTCCAGCTGGCTTGCGGTCGGTCGGTGGTTCTACCCGGATGCCTCCGTGCATTCGGGGTCTTCCTCCACCTGTAATTAGCTGGACATCGCTATATGACTGAAATACTGTCGAAGCGACGGTAAACTCAAATAGTCAAGTCAAGTCATTGGTTGTGACATCATGCAACTTATCTGCAGCATGATGATTGTTTGTGGTATCAGGCAACTTGTCTGTAGTGTGATGATTGGTTTTGATATCATGCAACTTGTCTGTAGTGTGATGATTGGTTGTAACATCATGCAACTTATCTGCAGCATGATGATTGTTTGTGGTATCAGGCAACTTGTCTGCAGTGTAATATCACAACAAGGCGGAACTATACCTTGTTTCATCATGAGGCAAAGTCCTCAATTTACTAATACTAAAATAATGTCGGTGGGACGTAAAACAGGAGCAAGCAAACAAACGAAACTATAATCCCATGTTCAGCTTTATGAGCTAAACGATGCGGTTTAAACCTGGCATCATAAATACTCACGTTAAAAACAACAGCGAATTAAGAATATTGCACCATTGAATGTTACACATTGTACATACAATGGTTTGAAATATAAATGATAAATATTTATTTAATATTTATTATAAATATCTGCATGGATATCTGCATGATTCATTTTTTCTTTCTGATTGCTAGATCTTGACAGGCTATGGGATTCAATTAAATAATTTTGACATTTACTGTGATTTATTACCGGGGGACACCAGTGATCGGTACATGTCTATACCTCATCTTATCTAAACAAGTTACTTTTGGTAGTTTTACCAAATAAACTTCCATCTATCTTCCAAACTTGATTAAAGTCCAAAATTATACTCACTTTCATTATACAATTTATCAACATCACTGATCTAAGTCGACTAATCGTATCTTAGCAAAAAGGCTTCCCCGTGTATAAAAATAGAATAAGCGTGGGCCCCTGCCAAAACGTTCATACTCGGTATTTGATGTCAGTCAATGTCTACAATGATTCGTCTTCAAGTAATACCGGCATTCTTCATAAGTTAAGTCTTAGCCTACAAAAATTCACTTAGACCAATTCAACATCGTCCATTTTGATAACACCAAATGGCCTTCTCTTTCTGACCTTATAAAACATAATAGTAAATGATTGGTATCCTCCAATCTTAAATATGTACTTTTTTGGGGCGACCCTGCCTCAAGAATCAATAGACCGCTTTTAAGATGTTGTTGTTTTTTGGATAAGTGTACGGTACAACTGGAAAGAAATGAAGCTTGAAGCAGCAACATCCAAGAATTGTAACGTTTTGATTTTGACCTTTACCATATTTGGTATTCCTATGATTGGTGTATGCAATACGTTCTAAACCCTTTTTTATCTCCTGCAGTGTCTGAGATATCAATGGCTTGTGCCACGGATGTCAATATGTATGATAGTAAACATATATCATAGATAAACATAAAATGATATTTCTTCATGGCCATAACTATGTTGACACCACTTTCAAATTTGACGCTCGACTCGACTGAACCGCATCGTATGCACGATATCATACGACCAATTTCAAATCAACTACTATGTATTGCATATCATATAAGTATAAATAAAGACAGTTGTCATTCATATCCCTTACATTTACAATTGAAATATAAATAAAACTTCACACTTGGTCATGTCCTACTACACGTTTCTTTATAATTCAACAAGTTGTATAAAGAATATACATGTATTTATTTGCTTGTTTACAAATTCACTAAATTGTAATAAAAATTGCACGAATACGATGTGCTTGATAAGAACTTATATAAACTTCACCTAGACGCAAAAATGTAAGAAACAAAGCCATAAATTTCATGTCTCTTAGACAAAAAAAATAATCGTTAACATCATGTCTCTTAGATTCAAAAATAAAGCAACACAACCATAAACTTCGTGTCTCTTAGACGCAAAAATTTAAGAAACAAAGCTATAAACTTAACGTCGCCTAAACGCAAAAAGCCATAAACTTTATGTCGCCTTAAAAGCATTGTTTAGTTAGATACTAAGGAAGTAAAAGTATGGATAATGGTTGGTTTAAACACGTATTTAAGGATATTACATTATCTTCCTGGCAACCTCAAAATCGATCTTATCGAATTAAGTGTTTACATTTATTAACCATTCCTGTAACAGTGGGGATAGAGCAAAAGTGAAAGAACCATGAGGTTAGTTTATACACACATTTAACTCCCATAATATTATATTCCTTGTCATGATAAATCTTATACATGTAATTTAAACACAGGCAATGACTATACATTTTTGCTAACTGAAAAATGAAGAACAAATGATTTTCACCGATGTTTTCATAACACGCTGTATGAGTGCTGGTCTTCGTGCCTAGAGCATCCGCCCCGTAATCTGGAGTTCGTGGGTTCGCTCCCCGGCCGCGACATTCCAAAATCGTTTTGACCCCATTGTACATGGCGCTTAGCTCATGAGAGAAGATCCATTACTGGTCGGATGAAAGAGTGAGGTAGCATGCCTTGTCTACGGAATGATATATCTTAGTGAAGTAACCATCTCTCTCTGTATATAGATATCTGTCTCGTATTGACAAGATTCCTCAAATGACAGAACTAGTGACAGAACTAGTGTATATATATATATATATATATATATATATATATATATATTAAACCCGAGCAAACAAACAAACGTTGTATGTGTATTTGCATGTTATCTGAAAGAATGCTAAACGTTTATTTCCCATCACGGCACTCAAGGCTTTTAGAAAATGCAAGAGTTCATATAGTCTTCTCTGCTGCCTTCTTCTTTTTGTCATTATTATTCTAACACTGTCGTTCGATGCATGTTTTCATTCTTTTCAGTTTCATTGTGTGTAATTCCCCATCAACGAACCCTTTTTAAATTTCTTCCCAGATCACTGTGATTTCAAATGCTTCGTCAACCTGTTTCTAAAATTATGTGATTTTCCCAACTATTATTAAATCTTTCTTTTTATATTTCAAGTGGTTATATCTGGCTGTTGTAATGTTTGAGCAATATACAGTGGTGATATCAAACACCAAGACCGTGTGTGAAGATGAGAAGGCCAAATGCTTACGTCAGAACATATCTGCCGGAGTTCTTGTGCACTACTCGGGGAGGGGATTGCCGGATGTGCCATACAATCTTCCATCTGACACAGTCTCCCTGAATATGTCACATAATGCTCTAAAGACACTGCCTAATGACACCTTCGGGAATATGACACTTGGCTTGGCTCGACCTTTATAACACTAATCTGTTGAATATATCCAAACGAACTTTCTCGGGACTAATTCATCTCAAATATTTGAACATTTCTTTCAACCCAGAACTGCCACGGACAGACGATAGTGTGTACGAATTTGTGTATATAGACCTGGTTCTCTTGAAGAGCTAAGGATGTATGCCACCACAGCTACTGGCTGGAGCGGAACGTATCCCGATAAAGCCCTGTCGTACCTTGGAAGCCTTACGTCGTTGTATATGGATGGAATGCCTGGTAAAATGTTTGGAGACGGGTTCAGAAACCTGACAAATCTAAGGTTTCTAACAATATCAGGAGACTATGATTCACGCGAAAGCAGGTTCTGTAAACTTGATCTGACTAAACCGGGTTTATTTCAAAACATTAAAGGTATTACACACTTGGGCATGAGATCGTGTGGAATCAGTCAAGTGAGTCCAATATTGTTTCAGAATTTAACTGATTTAGAGTATCTTGATTTATCGGAAAACAGGAATTTAACGATCAAAAACTCCTTGGTCGCGGCCGATGGTTTGAACTCCACCAATTTGAGCGTCTTAAAACTCAACCACGTAATTGATACATTTACACTTACGTGTGAACAAGTTTTGGATAGAATTGACTGCAGACAAATTGGAAAACTACGTAAACTTAGAGAATCATATCTGGCCCATAACCTAATTGTAAAGGTTAATCCAGGTGGGCTGAAGTATTTTCCTAAGTCATTGCAATACGTCGATGCAAGTAACAATGAGTTTTAACTGCATTACTACCTACTGGAATTAAGTGTTCTAAATGTGACAAAACTAGATATTTCTTTTCAGTATTTCCCAATTATGTTCCTGCAAAAATCGGCTATCAGTGAGACGGTCCCTGTCATTACTTCAGGATTACAAAGTGAAAGACACGCATATGAGACAGTGAACAGAGATCCGGAATATATGTATGCGTCAGGTGATATTAATCATCAGAGGAATGCCGGGAACGAAGATACTGAAAGGAACGTCACTAATGAGGACTTCGACAGATTGTTAAACTATTTTGCAAACATGAAAGCCGTTCCTTTTGACGAACACATTATTAACTATATATTTGATAAGACAGAGAGAAAGGATAATAATGAGTCTAGTGTTTGCAAACATATCCCAGACGTTCTTCCATATGGTCTTATTACACCATACCTTCCCACTAATTTTGGAATTTGTAGATATAAGTCACTCAAAGTTAGGAACTTCAATTTTCATTTTTACGGTCAGTTCTAGACCTCAGCTTTAATGTAGCAACAAGAGTTCAACAAGACTTTTTTGACGCGTTTCCAAATCTTCGTGAGCTGAACATTGCCGTTAATGTATTATCAGCGGACATTTCAAACGATGACAAAGGACAATTATTGAAACGGTTGGCAAAACTTGAAAAACTAAACTTCAACTTGGCTTCAACAGGATTGAAAGTCTTCCAAAACTGTTTCACAAAGCTCAGAAAAATCTAAAAGAGCTTAATGTAATTAATAACTACTTAATGGAATTTGAAATAGATATACGGCACATCAGATCGCTTTCATTAATTGATCTGAGCAAAAACATCATTACATCGGCTTCAATGCAGAATTCATTAGAAGATGTTGCAAGCTCCAGGACGAATGACAAAGGTTTACTGATTGACTTACCACATAACATATTGCGCTGTGAATGTAACGACATTGATTTTGTTAAATGGTTGAGTAAGCACCAGGGTCCTCCACTCACAATACTTACAACATCCTGCACTGATATGCACAAAAACAAACGAAACGTTTCGAACTCTTACCAGATTAATGTGTGTTGTATTTTGTTTTAATCTTATCGTTGACGGCGACATTTTTTGTATTCTTGAACATTCTTACCGCAGCTTTAATATACAGATTCAGATGGAAGCTGAGGTACTGGTACAATGTCGCTCGATATCTTAAGATGAGCAAACGGACGACGTCAAAGTACATGATGTTAAGATACGGCGAAGGTGAAACGTATAAATACCATGCCTACGTTCATTCGCTTATTGATGGTACCGCTGACAGCGCTTTTTTTATAAGCTTGAAGAAAATCTAGAGAGGAAGAGACATATTAAGCTATGTCATCCAGACAGAGACTTTGTTCCAAACCAGCCCGCGTTCAGTATGGTGGGTAACGCCATATACAGCAGTCGGGCCACAATATTCGTGGTGAGCAAAGAGTCTCTGGAGGATCTTGGGTGGGTGGTAGTCATGAACATGCCCCTAGAGGTCTCTAATCACCGTGGTTACCAGGTTTTCTTCGCTATATTCTTAGAGGACATTCCAGCTGACATACTCTTCAGCAAGAAAAATGCAGAGATAGGGAAGCTGTATAGAACTCAAAAGTCCTTGTTCTATCCCAGTACCGCCACAGATGAGGAGCTGGAGGCTTTCTGGGATGATTGTTCAGAGAAAATACAGCGTATTAATTATTTGGAGTGACATGACTTTTGCCATGTGTTTTCGGAATACAAATTCAGAAACAATTGTCAACGTCAGGATTTTTTCATGATTAGATAAAAGAAATTTCTAATCCAAAGCAGCAGGAGGAGTTTTTTTTTCATTTTTCATAAACTTAAATATTATATATTGATTGAGCTGTGTACATGTAGTACTTTTATCCAATGGAAAAAAATTAATCCTGACTTCGACTCATTGGTAACTTGGAACTACATGGTTCAGCCTAGTTTTGCGTTGTAGAGGAAGAAGGAAAGTAATTATGTAATTTGAAGACATCGAACTCTGTCTTACTTTCGGAAATAATCGCTGATGACGTCATAATCAAAGTAACTTATGAGTAATCACACTTCCCATGTAAGGGAGTTTTATGTATATTATCATATTAACTCTGATATATGATTAATAATGGAAATAAAATTAGATTCCAATTGGGCGTTTTGGATACGACTGAAATTGATCTATAGAAACAGTGGAGAACGGCGGATTTACCGTGGGGATGGGGGCACTAGGCCACTGTTCCGCAACTGAAAGTTTATTGATTGACTGTTTAAGCATTTGTTTATACACGCATGATATTGAGCTGCTTAGAAGCAAATGTGTTTGACAGTGTAATTGATGAGAGAAGAGGAGGGGACCTTCGGTCCCTTAAGCTTTCAAAGTCGCTTAGTGAACTCTGTGCTCAACACGGCGTAATGTAGGTCATTTGTCATGTGGATAATCTCATTCAGAAACATACAAACTATAGGATTATGCAACATATTGTACAGATGATCAGTTACTTCCCTTTGTTGTAGTTTGAACAGTTCATAATAGTTACGCCCCTTGTTAAAACATGCCATTTGTACCAATGAATACACAAGCCTATAACTCAAACTACAAGCAGATTATTCATTTATATAATCGTGAGTCATTGTTGTAGTTCTTTGAATTAACTAATTAATAGTATTGAGATGTCTTACATGATATGCTAAAACAACTATTTCCTGCTGTTAAGCTCATTTCAATCCGTAGATTGTTTATCAAGCAGAATATTTGTTTTCTGATGCAAGACGCATGTGATTAGCATTTTGTTTGAATTATTTTTATTTTATGATTTCAGATGGTGTTCATTGTTGATACAATAAAAGAAACATATAGACCACATTCTTATTTACAAACAGATCTAGATTCAGATGCTTTTTATTCAACCATGTTATCATTTCCTTGTTGGGAAAGATATTTTTCTACCCGCATAACTTCCGCATTTGTATTTTGTTTCCTTATCACACAATCTCATTAAAATCATATCCTAATTTGCACTCCTCTACTATCCGCGACTAGCATACTGAATCTGATTTTAATGAGGTCAGTATCAGGATAAATATACATTGTTAAGCGATATCCCCAAGATTTTACTTGATTCCACGATTATTGCAAGCAGACAGTCGATCTTTTATCCCCCATCTTACTAAGTTTGTGCATGTGTATTGACTTATACACAATGCGTAAATAAGATGGACCTATGTGGATTTAAAGCTTCGTATAAAAAAGAAGGGGATGGGAGAGTGGGGGGAGTTTCCCCATCACAGGCAATACCGTCACAGACGAGACTGAAACTATATTTAGACGGATAAAGCCTATATTTAAATTCATTCACTTCATAGGATGAAGTTATGAAATCGCTACAGTAAATTGGTGAACATACAATGTTGCGGAACGTGTCCTTCGGGGATGTTGTATTCTAAACTTAACCGATCATCGAAGTTGCGTTTACGAAAATAGCGTTTCCTTTGCAATTTGATCTTCACTTTCTGAGTTTATTTGTCAGGAAACAAAGACTTCACCAACATAAACGATGAGCGTAGAAAATTTCTACAGATCTTTTTAGTCACCAAAATAACAAAAATAAGAGTATGTGTTTTGATCAAAGAACATGCTTTATAATATTACATAGAACATTATCTTAAAATAAACCGCATTTTCGACAGATTGTCTCTAGACCGCTTTAGTTGTTGACTAAGTAAGTATCAAATGATTTTTAAGAATTGTTAAGGAAGTTTTAAAAATGTAAATACATGTATATGACATGTGTGTATTTGTAAAGCTTTACATTAAAAGAATGGAATTTTGAACCTCAAATGTTGTGCTACAATGTCAAAATATGTTGTAACAAGCTAGTGTAAAATAGTATTGAATTAAACATAGACATGATATTTTATCTAAATTGCTGTTGGAAATTCTATACATTTTTTCAGCTGAAATTATTTAGAAATATATATTCCAAAGTGGAAATCGGCAGCAGAAAAAAAATAAATGGGTGTTTCCTCTGACAAATTCGTGTCGATCACATTATGACATAGCACTGAGGCCATCTTGTTTGAGTAAGCAATGCGGTTGCAAGTCTGCCAAGATCTTTGAGACACGTGTCTAGGGTACAGGAAATATACAATTTCACCAGATGATCGACAATACCCGGTATAATTGACCAATCCGTTACTAGAGGAAAGTCTCAAGTGTGTGTTTAAAGTCCCATCGAACAGTGCTTCAATTTTTACACCAACAAGTTGATTAGGTGTTCGGGTAGTGCTCGTTGATTTACGTAAGTCATTGTATTATCATACACAAAGGGACTCGCGGTTACATGGAATGAATCATTTCGTACTTAATGGTAACATTAAAATAGGAAGAGAGGACACTATTTTCGACTAATTTTTTAATATCGCATTTCCGGCAAATAACGATCATAAAAGGGTTCATTTGCATTTGAAATGAATAGAAATAGAGAATAGAACCGTTTCCCGTGATTGTAGCAACGTTAAATGTCGCAACGACGTTAAATGTCGCACTTGACGTTATATGTCGCAAGGCTGAAGCTTAATGTCGCAATCAACGCTAAATGCTTAAAGGAGTGCGACATTTAACGTTGATGTTGCGACATATAGCGGCAGTACAATTTTTTGCGATATTTGGCGTTACAGCGACATTTAACGTCAGGAGGTTTTGCGACATTCAGCGTTAAGCCTTGCGTCAGCCTTGCGACATATAACGTCAAGTGCGACATTAAATGTTGTTGCGACATTTAACGTTGCTACAGTGATGCTTTTACTCTTATAACTGACTACCCTTTCTATAAGTGAATAAAATTTAAACCCGCTTGCTTGTCCGACAATGATTACATTTTGCTTATTGTCAATCGCATTGTTAATGCTTTTCTGGACCTCCGTAATTCAATGAAGTTTTCTCGGGAAATGTCAGTTTCGTTTATATTTTGATTAACAAATAAAAATAACCTTAATATTCACATATAATAGCAACCGTAAATAGCCTTCCCCGGCTGTTGTCTAGCTTGAATGGAACAATCAATTCACGATAGTATCGTTATAAGAGAAAACTACATCAACTACATTAAATTTTAGAATTGTCTTATTTTTTTAATTTAAAACACAACCGGGTCCATTTTCATTATGTTGAATTTCGTTATAAACAGTTATCATTGAAATACAAAATGATTCGCCCCATGCAACTTCGAGCCCATGTGATCATACACATCTTTTCACTACCTTTTTTTAAAGCTATGGTGTTTCATGTGGTGTGTTCTGCAACTAAAAACGTATGTAGGTTTACGTTATAGAATAAGTATTTTGAATCTTGAACCTATTTCTGCCTGTCCAGGCCTTACTTTTGTAATTAAACAATGAAACACATGATTTGTCTTTTTCTTAATTTTTTATATTTAAAAGGCAAATGCAATACCGGTATTTTATTTTATTTTATTTTTAGGAAATTTGGAACTATGTTGTGATGTGTCTTCCTAAGCATAACACCGATTTGAAGACTTTTACATGCGCGGTCCAGCCATTTACTTCGGGGTGGCTGTTTGGGGGCGGGGGGGGGATCAATCAGATGTGGGCCAACACTTTGAAATTAACATGTATTGCCAACTGTGAAATTCACCGTACGTAGGAAGTGGGGGATGGGAGGGGAAGTATGACTTGTGCTTTCTTTACTCTTAGTGTAATAGCAAAATCGCAGGTGAGGGGTCATGACCCCCTAACACATACGCCCCTCTGGATCCGCGCATGTTTTATATGTCGCGACCATGGATCAAACCCCCAGTTGCGGGCTGGCGCTGTAGCAAATTCACCTGCAATATGATTGCCCTGGTTAGTTGTATTGGTAAACACTAAAATTGCTGACATTTTGTATAATAAAGGGCAATAACTCTTGACTTAATTGGCCAATATCAGTCATAAAAAAAATAAGCTGAGAGATTATGACCATTAACAAGAAGAAGATTGCTTAAAAAAATGAAGATGCTAGAGTTTAAACAAGATCTGGCATTTTTTTATAAATTAGGGGACATAACTCCTGACCTAATTGGCCGATTTCAGCCATAATGGAACTCATGGCTCATTTCATGGTTATAAACATTGTCATAAAGTTTGAAGATGCTAGAGTATAAACACTAAAATTGTTGACGACGGACGCCGGGCACTCAACGGATCACAAAATCTCACCCTTAGTGTTGCACATGTGAGCTAAAGAAATAAATCGTAGAAATCGTGGGCCTGTCTCGAAACCGGTGACCTTCAGTTTTTCACATTTCTTTTTCTCTAGAAAATGAATTCATAAATAAAATGTGCCCATGAAACATTTCAGATATCGATCCTACAAAATTTAATGTCAATGAAAATAAGGAAACTAAAGTTGAAATAATACCATCTAGTATCCCCTCTCTCTCTCTTTCTCTCTCTCTCTCTCTCTCTCCTTTTCTCTCTTTAAATCTCTTTTTTTTTTTTCAGAGAAAGTAAATGTATGTGAAAGAAAGAGAGATAGAGAATAACAAGTTCAATGACTGATCTTACATTTTTGACTGAAATGTGTAAATCTTTTGAAAGGCTTAACATACAAGAAAAGAAAGGTAATCAAAATGCAATGTATAACATATCTGATACAACATTAGCAGAATTACTGTCATTGAAAGACGCATACATTCAGAGTGGTAATGATGCGTTGATGTTTAACTGATGGATTTCATGTCCCATGGATTATTTCTAGCATTTGGGGACATCTGTCTATATAAACAGATGTTGTGCTGCCTCACTACAATATGAGTGGCATATTACCACATCCAGTCGCATTATTGTAGGTGAGAATCTTCATAGAAAAAGGCTTTAACACAAAAATAAAACTGAGGCAGAACAATCAATTTAACCATGTTCATCCAACCATGAAATGTAGATCACAGCCATAAATTTGCATAAATAATGAATAGATCATATTATGACGTACATGTATATGTTGTTTCATCAAAATGTGGTCATCTTCATGGAAAAAGCTTAAACGCAAAGTTAAACCTGGAGTAAAAATCAAGCAGAACAAATTTTATTATGTTCATCCAACCGTGAAATATAGGTCACAGCCATAAGTTTGCATTAAAAATAAAATCTACCTCTCTGGAGGTGTCTGGAGTCCTTGTTCAGATATATGCTTTGAATTAAACCTACTGCAGGATACCCAGTGGCGTTGTCTGAAAATAAAAACTCACATATCCAAATATTCATGACAATGTAGCTAGACAAAATGTAAAAAGAAAACTATTTTGACCTTCTCCATTTTGCTGAGATGATGGGTAACAGTAGTCAGCTATATCAACGACCATACAATTCCCCGCGAGTCTGACAGTGTCGGATCCTGTCTAACCCACTGGCACTAGAACCGCAGAAATGCCCATTTCATTGGAATGTTTTTAGTGTTTGCTTTTTTTTTTTGTTGTTGTTGTTGTTGTTTTCCCTCCCTCTGAACTGTTTATTGAACATGGCAAGGAACGGAATATGACATGACTTGATTACGGAGGTGGTAACTATGAAAGAATGCATGCTACCATTATATTTTACGCACGGTTTGATCAGTCTGATATTCATTTAACACATGGAATAACGGATAATTGTCAAAATACAATCCTTACGAAGTAATGACACCAAATGTCAACAATTTGTTCATTTTTGTCTGACACACTATCAATTTCCTGTTTGTTTTTCCAGCAATTCTGATTGGCTTATTTAAAACATCTACGCATGCATTTCCCAAACCTGTCGATGTCAGTTTCACGTCGATCGTTCTATTCCAAATCTACAACCACAACAACATACGCAACCAAAAAACCGGATATTGATAGTGGAGCAGACTAGTGAAAATGTACAAATTGTTGATATTTCGCGTTATTACTTTGTTAAGGTGGTCTTTTGACAATGATTCGATATAGCATGTGTTAATTGGATATCAAATTGATCGAACCGTGCATAGAATGTGATAGTGGCATGCATGTGTACAACGTTTGTAATCTGGTGATGTCAGAATCCGTTCCTTATCATGTTTAAATATACAGTACCGGAGAAAAAAACCGTATGTGTATATTTTTGATAATCAATATTATAATGAAACTTGCAATTCTGCGGTTCTAGTGCCAGTGGTCAAGCCCACTACAACATTTGGAGTAGCTCGAGATGATATGAACCTGTGAGAATAGCTCTATGGCTCAGTGCGTGCACTTTCAAAATGCAAGTAACACAACAAATAGTACATCCATACACTATGATTTGTGTATTTGTTTGGATCATGGTGAATAACAGAAACTTAATAATTGCTAATCGCAAAAAATATTCTCAATACAAAGGTATATGGCTAATGTTTGAATCCTTTCATCTGTCCTTGATTTACTTAAATTTACTTACATTTAATATTAGTATCAGAATGGTAAGGAATGATTTTTAGAAAAGAATCTTTCTTATATAATATAATGTAGTAACCTTGTCGTCAACGAGTATGTACAGAATCCATCTCTTAACATATCTGTAGCTCATATTTTGCTTTTCTGTCCGAAGAATATGCACTGCTTTTGGAAGAATAATGGGCCTCTAAATTGTTTTGTGAAACGCAGACCAGGTCGCAAAACCTCAAGTTTCACGGACGTTTTATCATAACAAAAACCTTGTCTAGCTACTCGTAGATACAAAGGAAGCGAAACTGTGAAATGTGTATTGGTTTCAACACGCATTTAAGACTATATTTTCCTTGATACCTCTAATCGCCCTTGTAGGATTTAGTTTTGCAGTAACTATCATCCCTGTAACAGTGAGGACAGGGCAAAAGAGAAGGAATGATGAGGTTAGTATATGTACACGTTCATGTCTTATCCTATCAAATTATGTTTATGTAATAGTGAAACGTTAAACGCATGCATTGACAGACTTTTGCAACCTACCGCTGTAAAACGACGTACAAATCACTTTCACTGATGTTCACTGTAAATAACACGCTGTATAAGTGTTTGTGCCTAGAGCATCCGCTCCGTAACCTGGAGATAGTGGGTTCGTTTCCCGGCCGCGACATTCCAAAATCGATTTAAATTGTACCCCTTGTAAATGGAGCTCTGCTCACTGGAATTAACGGATGTTGTGGTAACATGTCGCTTACCTACAATGTGATATCTTAATGAGGTTGTGAGGTAGCTCTCTCTCTCTCTCTCTCTCTCTCTTTCTCTCTCTCTCTCTCTCTATATATATATATACCTTGTGTAGACAAGGATCATAAAATGACTGAGATAGTGTCGGAGAGATTAAACCCAAGCTAACAAACAAACGCTGTATGTGTATGTACTTGCATGCATTCTCTACTGTACATGTCAACTCATTGAAAATATGATGTTCGGTGAGCGGTCGTTGATTTGCGTAGGTTTATGTTTCATTTCGGAGTGAAATGGTCTTTCCGATAGGAAAGTCACTTGTGTATTTCCCGTCAAGGCTCTCAAGACTTTTTGAATATGTACGAAGTCATATATTCTGGGTAGCTTGCCAATTTCATTCTAAAAGTGCCGTTCGATGTACGTTTTCCTTTTTTCAGTTTCAAAATGTATGAATCCACATCAGCGATATTTTCTTAATTTTCCCCCTGATCACTGAGATTTCAAATGCTTCGTCAACCTGTTTCTTAAACCTTTTGGTGTCCCCAACACTTATTTAATCCTTTTTTATATTTCAGGTGGTTATATCTGGCTGTCGCAATATTTGAGCAATATACAGTTGTGACGTCAAACACCAAGACCGTGTGTGAAGATAAAGAGGTCAACTGCTTATGTCAGAACACATCTGCCGGAGTTCTTGTTGACTGCTCGGGGAGGGGATTTTCGGAAGTGCCACACAATCTTCCCCATGACACAGTCTCTCTGAATATGTCACATAATGCTCTAAAGACACTGCTTAATGACACCTTCGGGGATATGACACGTTTAACTTGGCTCGACCTTTATAACACTACACTGTTGAATATATCCAAACGAGCTTTCTCGGGACTAATTCATCTCAAATATTTGAACATTTCTTTCAACCCTGAACTGCCACAGACAAACGATAGTGTGTACGAATTTGTGTATATAGACCTGGTTTCTCTTGAAGAGCTAAGGATGTATGCCACCACAGCTACTGGCTGGAGCGGAACGTATCCCGATAAAGCCCTGTCTACCTTGGAAACCTTACGTCGTTGATATGGATGGAATGCCTAATAAAATGCTGGGAGACGGGTTCAGAAACCTGACAAATCTAAGGTTTCTATCAATATCAGGAGACTATGATTCACGCGGAAGCAGGTTCTGCAAACTTAATTTGACTGAACCGGGTTTATTTCAAAACATAAAAAGTATTACACATTTGGTCATGAGATCGTGTGGAATTAATGAAGTGGGTCAAATGTTGTTTCAGAATTTAACTGATTTAGAGTATCTTGATTTATCGGAAAACAGGAATTTAACGATCAAAAACGCCTTGGTCGCGGCCGATGGTTTGAACTCCACAAACTTGAGGGTCTTAAAACTCAACCACGTAATTGATACATTTAAACTTGTGTGTGGACAAGTTTTGGAAAAAAATGACTGCAAACAAATTGAAAAACTAGGTAAACTTAGAGAATTATATTTGGCCCATAACCTAATTGTAAAGGTTGCTATAGGTGGTCTGGAACATTTTCCTAAGTCACTGCAATACGTCGATGCAAGTAACAATGAGTTTCAACTGCATTACTACCTACTGGAATTAAGTTTTCTAAATGTGACAAAACTAGATATTTCTTTTCAGTATTTCCCGATTATGTTCCTGCAAAAATCGGCTATCAGTGAAACGGTCCCTGCCATTACTTCAGGATTACAAAGTGAAAGACACGCAAATGAGACGGTGAACAGAGATCCGGAATATATGTATGCGTCAGGTGATATTAATCATCAGCGGAATGCCGGGAACGAAGATACTGAAAGGAACGTCACTAATGAGGACTTCGACAGATTGTTAAACTATTTTGCAAACATGAAAGCCGAACCTTTTGACGAACACATTATCAACTATTTATTTGATAAGACAGAGAGAAAAAATAATAATGAGTCTAGTGTTTGCAAACATATCCCCGGCGTTCTTCCATATGGTCTTATTACACCATACCTTCCCCCTAATTTGGAATTTGTAGATATAAGTCACTCAAAGTTAGGAACTTCAATTTTCAATTTTACTGTCAGTTCTAACAATTCGGTTAAGGCCATAAATGCTTCTCGGTCTATGTTATATTGCTGGGACGGACCGTTCAACGGACTCGAAAAACTTGAATATCTAGACCTCAGCTTTAATGTAGCAACAAGAGTTCAACAAGACTTTTTTGACTCGTTTCCAAATCTTCGTGAGCTGAACATTGCCCTTAATGTATTATCAACGGACATTTCAAACGATGACAAAGGACAATTATTGAAACGGTTGGAAAAACTTGAAAAACTAAACATGGGCTTGAACAGGATTGAACGTCTCCCAAAACTGTTTCTCAAAGCTCAGAAAAATCTAAAAGAGCTTAATGTAACTGGTAACTACTTAATGGAATTTGAAATAGATATACGGCACATCAGATCGCTTTCATTAATTGATTTGAGCACAAACATCATTACATCGCTTTCGGCTTCAATGCAGAATTCATTAGAAGATGTTGCAAGCTCCAGGACGAATGACAAAGGTTTACTGATTGACTTATCACATAACATATTGCGCTGTGAATGTAACGACATTGATTTTATTAAATGGTTGAGTAAGCACCAGGATCCTCCACTTACGGTACTTACAACATCCTGCACTGATATGCACAAAAACAAACGAAACATTTCGAACTCTTTTCAGATAAACGTAGTATTATCTGAACTTTCCAAGGAATGTGTATATTATTTTGTTTTAATCATATCGTTGACGGTGGCATTTTTTGTATTCTTGAACATTCTGACCGCAGCTTTAATATACAGATTCAGATGGAAGCTGAGGTACTGGTACTACGTCGCTCGTTATCTTAATATGAGCAAACGGACGACGTCAAAGTACATGCTGTTAAGATACGGCGAAGGTGAAACGTATAAATACCATGCCTACGTTCATTCGCTTACTGATGGTACCTCTGACAGCGCATTTTTTGATAAGCTTGAAGAAAATCTAGAGAGGAAGAGACATATTAAGCTATGTCATCCAGACAGAGACTTTGTTCCAAACCAGCCCGCGTTCAGTATGGTGGGTAACGCCATATACAGCAGTCGGGCCACAATATTCGTGGTGAGCCGAGAATCTCTGGAGGATCGTGAGTGGGTGGTAGCCATGAACATGGCCCTAGAGGTCTCTGATCACCGTGGTTACCAGGTCTTCTTCGCTATATTTCTAGAAGACATTCCAACCGATATACTCTTCAGCAAGAAAAATGCAGAGATAGGGAAGCTGTATAGAACTCACAAGTTCTTGTTATATCCCAGTACCGCCACAGATGAGGAGCTGGAGGCTTTCTGGGATGATTGTTCAGAGAAAATACAGCGTATTAATTTCCTGGAGTGACATATCTTTTGGGAATATAAATCCTGGAATCAATTGTCAGCATCGGATTTTTTTCATGACTTAAAGTAAGCTTTGTGACACGAAGTAGCAGCAGTATTTTTATAATCTTAATTCAGCTGTGTAGTACTATTATCCAATGAAAGAAAAATACTGACTTTGACTCATTTTAACTCGTAATTACATGGTTCAGCCTAGTTTTTCTAACTAGAAAAAAAGGAAAAGTATTGTGTTATTTGAACATATCGAAATCCTCATTTGTCTTACTACCGGAAATAATCGCTGATGACGTCATATGCAAAGTGACTACCCGTATTTCTCGATTGTAAACATCGTCGGGAAAAAAAAACACGTTCGCTCAGTACACTTTGCATCTTTATCGACCTATCGTATCGTAATTATTAATTAGACATTTCGTAGCAGAGACAGCACATCCACGGCATGGATTATTTGACAAATGAAACGTCGCGGTAATTTGAAAGGTAGCTTCGTTCGTCACGTCACTCCCCTCGCCTAAGCGTTGCGGTTTATCTTGCGGGAGCAATTACTCAGCTTTTGCTTTTGCAAATTTCAACGGAAATTATTAAAAATGCTTTGAGATGTTTCAATGGCCAATGCTCAGCAATTAGCTGATTAATATTTATGAAGACGTAGTTTTGCCTGCTGAAAATCCCACAGTGTGTACGGAAGTGATAACGAAATATATACCTTGGGTTTTCGACGATAAATTCACATGTCAAGAGTTGATGTTCTGATGCCCTGAAAACCTTTATAAAGTTTCAAATGAATTCCATAATTATTTGCAGATATATATGCATGATAACATGTTGCATGCCAAACCTTTATAAGGGCCAAACTATTTCATAATGATTCAATTTTCATGAAAAATAAAGTATAAAATGATATTGACATCTTGCAGATTAACGCAAACAATTTCATGTATATTATCATATTAATTTTGATATATGATTAATAATGGCAGTACAAGTAGATTCCAAATGGGCGTTTCAGTTACGACCGAAAATAATCTATAGAAACAGTGGCGGATTTACCGGGGCACTTGGCCTCTGTTCAGCAAGTGAATGTTTATTGATCGACTGTTTAAGCATGATGCTTAGAAGCAAATAAGTTTGACAGAGTATAAACTGACATTGAAAGGTACAAACTTGCAAATATTTTCTGTAAAATAACAGTTAAACACATTGACAATGTTGATCAAATTACAAATTTAGTGGGGGTTTTAAATTAAAAAGCCGCAATTTAATATCTGTCATCAGTTCATGCACTCGTGATTTGCTAACGGAGACATACAGAAGGTCTATGGGAAACGTCAGATAATTGGTGAAGATATGCGTAATATGCAAATTAGCTATTTTTGTAAACAACTTTTGTAAATACACTATTTGTTTTCTGTTCGAAAAAATATATACACTGCTTTTGGAAGAACAATAAGCCTTTGAGCTTTTAAAGTCGCTTAGGAGACACAATGCTCAATATGGCGTAGGTCATTTGTCATGCAGATCATCTCATTCAGAAACATGCAAAAATTCCTTGATGCAGATGCTTTTAAATCAGCCATGTTGACAATTCCTGATTGAGAAATATGTTATTTTTCTACCATCATTATTTCCTCATTCTCGTTTTGTTTCCTTATCACGAGTCAGTATTAGAATAAATACACATTGTAAATGCGTTTAAGCGATACTCCCGAGATCTTACGTGAATTGCAAGCTAGCAGTCGATCTTTTATCCTCCCCCCCCCCCCCCCAGCCCGTTACAAAGTCTGTACATGTATATTATTTAGATTCATTATGCGCTGACTTCATAGGATGGAGTTACGAAATCGCATTTCCTTCGGGGGTATCGTATTCTAAATTAAACCGATTGCGTCGATGTTGCGTTTTTTCCCTTGCAATGTGACCTACATTTTTATTAGTTTGTTTGTCAGGAAACAAAAGACTTCACCAGCTAAAACGGTGAGCGTAGAAATCTATGAAAGAGCTGCTTTAAATGATTATGACAATTTTAGTAACCAAAATAACAAAAAATAAGTTTTTGATCAAAGAACATGCTTTATAATTAGTACATTATTAAGTTGTTCGTCTAAAATGTTCACTGCTGTATTAAATAAACGCATTTCAACATATTGTGATAAGTATAATATAATATCAGATGTTAAATTCGGTTTCAGGAAAGGGCGCTCAATTGTAGATGATCAATTTATATTGTTAAATTTAGTACAAACATATCTAAATGATAATAAGAGATTATATTGGGTATGTGTAGAGTTTAAGAAAGCGTTTGACTGTATTTATAGAAATGCATTATGGCTTAAACTGTACAAAGTTGGAATACAAGGTAAATTATTAAAAATTGTAAAGGATATGTATGAAAAAGTAAAATCCTGTGTTCGTAATTGCAATGATTATTCTAATTTCTTTGAAATTTCGATTGGCTTGAGACAAGGAGAAATTATTTCGCCCATATTTTTTTCTCTATTTCTAGAAGATCTTGAATTATTTTTATAAGATGATATTACATCTGGTCTCAACATTCGTGACATTTCTTTAATACGTATGCTTTTTGCGGACGATATGATAATACTGGGAAATACAGCAGAATATTTAAACAGAAGCTTAGAATTATTAAATACTTATTGCAATAAATGGTGTTTTGAGGTAAACATTAATAAAACAAAGGTTATGGTTTTTCGTAAACGTGGTGGTTTTCCTATATTAAATTTATATGAGATTTTCAAAAGTATCAAGTAATGTTTATGTTTTACCCTTATTGGCAAAGTTCTTAAAGCTTTCAATTGCTTACTCTTAAATTGTAGGAAATTTAAAATTAAACCGAGCATACTTTGTTAGTTGTTTGACGCCTTTATTGGTTTTATTTTAAGTTACAATGCTCAGATATGGGGTTATAATAAATCTAAAGCAATAGAACGAATTAATTTAACGTTTTGTAAGGCTATTTTAAATGTAAGATAATTTACTTCATATGTTGCTATATATGGTGAATTGGGGCGTTGGGAAAAGAAACTGGATTAGTAATATTAAAGAAATGTTGTATATAAATGGTTTTAGTTTTGTATTTGAAAATCCATTACGTTTTGACATGAAGTCAGTGGTTTGCCTTTTAAAAACATTAAAAACAGACTTATTGATAATTTTAAACAGGGTTGGGCACATGGCAAGGAAATAAATGGTGTTTTGAATCTGTATAATGCTATAAAATTAAATGTACAGTATGAAGAATATTTAGATGTACTTCCTTATAACCTATGATTTTATATATTAAGAGTTAAAATTTCAGCTCATTCACTTAAAATACATACTGGTAGATATGGAGCAAATTATTTACCAAGAAATGAAAGGCGTTGTGTTTTTTGTAACTCAAATGATTTGGAAGATGAATATCATTTTGTTCTAATATGTCCTTGTTATAGTAACATAAGAAAAAAGTATATTAAATTATATTATTATAATGAACCAAGCATGTTCAAATTTACTCAATTTTTGCAAAAGAAAAATAAAAAAGTATTGTATAATTTAGCAAAATATCTTATAGAATCTTTAATTTATAGGAATTCATTGATTGTTGATCAGGAAATATTCATTATAGCTCATCCTCACTGTCAGTCGAGATATTTTTTGTTTATTATTCATGTAACATAGTAGTTGTCACTTTTTTTTTCTTAATTTGTTTGTAAGGCGTGTGCACGTGACTTGATTTTCAATTTATATATACAATTTATATGCATGATTATGCATGATTATATGATTATGTACTGTATTAGTATACGTCAAATAAAATTACCTTCTGTTCTTTTCTATAATATAATGAAATTATCTTAATTCAATATAGTTTAAATATACTGCATTTTACAAATTTTCACCGTTTAGTTTTGACTCAAATTAGTTTTAAGCATTGTTAAGGAAGCTTTAAAAATGTAAATTTATGGCCTGTATGTATTTGTAAAGCTTAACATTAAAAGAATAAATTTTGAATCTTAGATATTGTGCTACAATTTCAAAATATGTTATTACAAGCATAGAATTATACATAAGACATTATGTTTTACCAAAACTGTTGCTGTCTGGAAATTCTTTATAAATCATTTTTGCAGCTGAAGTTATAAAGAAATATACATACCAAAGTGGAAATCGGCAGTAGAAAAAAAAAGAAATGAGTGTTTCCTCTGACAGACTTGTGTTGATCACATTACGGTATACTACAAAAGGAAGCAATGTGGTTGAAAGTCTGCCATGTTCTTTAAGACACGTGTCTAGGGTACAGGAAATAGACCATTTTACCAGAGGATCGGCTATACCCTGTATAATTGACCAATCCGTTACTGGGGAGAACTCTCAGGTGTATGTTTTTTGTCCCATCGAACAATGTTTCAGTTTTTACACCAGCATGTTAATTAGGTGTTCGGGAAGTGCTCGTTGATTTACGTATGTCATTGTATTATCATACAAAACTTGTCACGATTTTTTATGTTTTTGTGGTGTACGTATGTGCAACTAGAAACTTGTATAGGTTTACGTTGTTGAATAAAATATTTTTAATCTTTTATACTTATTACTACCGGTGCAAACCTTAATTATTGTAATTAATATATGCTTAAATTTTGACTACAGCTTAACAGGTATTTTAGGAAGTTTTTAGGAAGTTTGGTATTATGTTATTTTATCATATGACATTATGCTCAAACAGCTGTTTCCAGTTTCGGTATAACCATCAAATATTTTCTTATATAACACGTTACATATAACTTTGAGGCCGAATTACTTCACTCCGCGTCACGCGCGTGTATTCTGTATAAAAGCTTAGTGTGATGTGTTTGATGCAACTAACCTTGCTGTAAAAAATTCATTATTCATATGATGTTAAAAATGTGTGAGAAATACACACATTACTATTCAGTTATTATTTGAAATTATTGTCTTAGTGTTAGATAACAAATAGTAATTCGTTCACAGTCAGTTCATCCAAGATCGTTTGTTTGTTGTTCTAATCGCGATTTACTGTCAGCATGGGTCCGATCATTTGATATGATAAAAAGAATCTGACATGAATTATCATTTCATATCAAATTTTACTAAACGCGTCCATAAAATGTCATAAGGCTCGCCAGAGGCTCGCTTCATAACATTTTCATGAACTCGTTAAGTAAAATTTGATATGAAGTCAAATCCTATATATATGTGTGTGTTCCTAGGCAAGACTTTTACATACGAGGTTCCAGTCATTTACCTAGTCCGGGGGGGGGGGGGGCAATCAGAGATATGTGGGCAAACACAATGAAATTACCATGCATAGCCAACTATGAAATTCACCGTACGCAGGAAAGGGGTATGCCTCGAGCCCTTCTTCCTTTCTCTTAGTGTAACAGCCATATCCCAGGGGGTCTTGACCCCTATACCCCTCTTCTTTATCCTGCATGCTTTTTGATTAAGTCGCGACCATCCTCCCCCCCACTTTGCGGGCGGACGTTGTAGCCAATTAACCTGCAACGATATAATTGGCCTGGCTAATTGTTTTGGAAGTAATTGCTTTTGTCTCCTTTTTTTTTTTTTTTTTTCAAAACATCAATGGTTCTCTAATGCCGTTCAATTTCCTTACACCACATATTTTCTAAATGAACCAATCACCTGCAAGCAACAATACGGACTGGAGGATTCTAAAATATAAAAGTCGTAGAGATCGTGAGCCTATTTCGAACACGTTGGCCCGTTGTCAGGGTAATGTGACTGGGTGTGCTATCATGCCACGTGTCTATGGCGTAATGCTTTAGTGTGACAGCACTATATCTAGCTCAAGTAGATACAGAAATACTGTCATTGGGTCGTTAAACCCAACGAAAAAAAATGTGTGTGTGTGTGAAAGAAAAAGAGATAAATGAGATAAAGATGAACAAGTTCAATGACTGGTCTAACGTTTGTGACTGAAATTTTTAAAGGCCGAACATACATGAAAAGGGAGGTAATCAATACATACAACCTGACTGAAACAACGGTCGTTGTAACACGCATGCATACATTCAGAGTGATAATGATGTGTTGATGCTTAACTGGTGAGTTTCATGTCCAGTGGATTATTTCTAGCATTTGGGGACATCTGTCAATATAAACAGATGTGCTGCCTCACTCCAATACCACATCCACTCTCATTATAGTAACAGTGGCCCGACCAAGCCCGGAACTATCCTTTTCTAATACGCGCCAAGGAAAGAACCATTTTTACTTTTTTATGCCGCAAATGGCGTCCGAATATACTATCCCCTGTCCTTGAGATGTATGCTCGAACCACTCGGCCACCGGGCTAAATTTTGATGAAAAGAATATCGGAAGAATAACGGAACTTTCTGAATTTCATATCTGGCTGCTACCAACTGAACTACCTTTGTAGTCGTATTTTATTAAATTTAAAGACTAGACTATTTGAGTTTACCGTCGTTTCGATAGTATTTCAGTCATATAGCGACGTCCAGCTAATAACAGGTGGGGGAAGACTTCGAATGCACGGAGACATCCAGGTAGAACCACCGATCTACCTACCGTAAGCCAGCTGAAAGGCTTCCTCACATGAAAATCCGAATGACCCTGCCGGGATTCGAACCCACGCGGTGAGGGGCTGAGTGAGTGTTAAAGTCAGCGACTTTACCCATGCCCACGGAGGCCCCATAAATTTAAAGAATTTCAATTAGTAACATCAATGTTTGGGCTGCAAACTACTCCCGTTAAAAATAAATTCTTTCGAAACAAAAGAAAATATAATCATTGTAGCTGTTATGCGATACTTCATGCTTTATCAAACATCATACACGTATTTTAGAAAGAAATGATACAAAGAGTACGCACATTTTACTCTGGTGTTGAGCATATATCTACGCATCAATGACACGATTATGCAAATCAAACTTAATACTCCTAAATTGAGGGTGTATTTTGGCAAAAGAAGGGTTCTAACTCGCACTTTTTTTAAAGGATCCTGTATTCCTGAGGACTCAAATTTTCTGACAACTCTTTGTGTAGGAAATTTTTGTGAGAAGACTGCAAAACATCATCTAACCAAAAAAATATATGTTTAGTTAAGCTGTATTTGTGCTGGCATGTAAGGTAAAGGAAAGCTGGATAAAGGGACAGGTAACAAGTTGAGTTTTTTTTTAAATTTTATTTCATAAAATATTTAAATTTTAACAAACATGTTACACTATCAAGACATGTTGTACAGCTGTAACCAATCATTCACATGAAATAAATACATGTATGTTACAATTTCACTGCTAAACACTCGCCATGTATATCAATCATTCTAAGACTTGCAAACAAAATGTTTCTGGTGAAATCAATATCATGGACAAGGAATCCTGTGATATTATAAAGGTATCATTCACAAAATATCAATCTACAAATGTATATAACCACTGACAAATGAACAGATCAAGAGTTACCATTCAATATAATTACCAAAGAACTTTTACCGAAAAAAAAATGCGATATGAATTACAGTAACAATGACTTTGACAATCCTTGTTTGTGGTGAAAGTATAACTTGACCACTGTCAGTAATACAAACTTAGAGAAGGTCATAAATCTATACATCTGGAGGTATCTGGAGTCAATGTTCAGATATAAGCTTTGGATAAAACCTACTGCAAGATACCCAATCGCATTGTCTGAAAATGAAAACTTAAAAATCCAAACATTCATGACGATGTAGTTAAATTTATGTCAATAAGAAAACTATTTCGACTCTCTCCCTCTATATGAGATGATGGCTAACAGTAGTCAGCTATGTCAACGACCATACACCTTCTCCGCGAGTCTGACGGTGTCAGATACCTGTCTAACCCACTTAAACACTAGGGGTAGCTCAGGATGATGTGAACATGTGAGAGTAGCTCTATAGCTCAGTATGTACTTTTAAAATGCATAGAACAAAACAAAATGTACATCCATACACCTTGTTATGCATCTTTGTTTGAAACATGATGAATAACAGAAATTAAATAATTGTTGATCACAAATATACTTGATATAAAGGTATATGGCTAAGGTTTGAATCTGTTCATATCTTTAATGCACATGAGGTCATGATATTGGTATCAGAATGTTAAGGAATGATTTTTATAATGCAGGAAAATTTTACAATATACAAAGTTTCATGCCTAACAATGATCACTAAATTTGCACCCAAATCTCTTATGCTTTTAACAGTTATTCTATAAAAAAAATAGCATTTTCATGTTGCAAAATAGGTAACCTTTAGGGTTTGAATTTAAGTGTGCATACTTGCGAGTTGAAATTTATATATGTGAGTTACAATTTCAGATCCTTGCTTTTTTTTTTTTGCGAGTTGAAATAGCGTAGCTAAATAATGTTGAGTTAAAGAACTATGAACAATCCAAAGCCTGCCGTTATAAGATGGTGGAGGTCTGGAGAGAGACAGAAAGACACACCACTCTGCCATATGGGGCCCGAAATTAAAATTAACATGCTCAGTTCACTGTATGCTATGGTTCATAATTTTGCACTGTGTCTTTAAAACTGACATTTGACTCTTTATAAGTAAAGAATTTAAAACTTGAAAATTGCGAGTTGAGTTTCATTAGAAAGTAAAAAAAATTTACTACTTGCCAAAAATAGCAAGTGCAAAATCTGGCTAAATTCAAACCCTGATTTTATGCATTATAGGTTTTCTAGAAAATCAGTATATAATCTGTGGGTTGAATAACTTGGACGATTTGTATATGTTTGGATTAAATGAAAATGTTCTGCTCATTTTTCACATTTAAAATGGAATTCTTACAACTATCTGGTACCAACTAAACACTGAATACCCGGGAGCAGCATTTCAGTTATTGGAGTTTTTTTTCCATTACTACACCACAAAACCAATTAAATTTGCAAAACATAAAAAAGTTTAAAAATAATACACAATACCAACAATGCAAAATCAAGTTAACAAATGTCATATCAAATTATCATCTAAATGATAAAATGGCAGAAAATAAATACATCAGCCATTTTCTTGAATTCTGACTCCAAAATTATGCAAAGCATGTAATTAAATCAAATTAAATCACTTCTCAAAATGAATTAATAACCAAATTTGATCAAAAGAACTATACAAATAAAATAATTAGCCTAAATTTCCTATTTCTATATCCATCATTATAGCTCCTCTCTCTCCTTCAATTTCTTGGCAGCCTCTGGAGCATATTTAGGTAACAATTCCTTCACAGCACGTACAAAGTCTGACTTTTCTGAACACCCCTTACAGGCCTTGTCCTCGTCCCAGTCAGCCAAGATCTTCTTCAGGTCCTTCACCTTTAGTTTCTTGAAGTCAATCTCCGTCAGATCAATCTTCTTCTCTGTTAACAGAAATAACATGAAAATTAAAATTTTTTTTATAGTTATGATCCAACAACCTTAAAAAAAAATAAAAAAAAATTGAAGGATTTTCTGTAAAAATTCATAAATGTTTTTTTGTTTATTTTATAAAATAGAAATGTTTTATCGATTTCTGTAAAAAGGAAGTACCTTCAAGAAAACTGAAACTATTCAATCACTATTCAGATTTTTAACTAACATGAATTATGATTTATTTTTAGTATGTCTTCTATTTGTATATGTTTTTCTATTTCTTTTCACTTTTTAACAATTATAAATGTAAATATTTGACTATTTATTAAAATATGGTTATCATGGAAATATCATTGTAGCATAAAAACCAACACCTATCTTTGTTTTCCTTTTTTTTTTATCTGCACATTTTTTTTTAAATAAAAAAAATATCTGGACATTTTATTTACAAAATCAACAAGCATTCTGGAAGTATTTCTTAGGCAATACTAAGTCTCTTTCTGGCAAATAGAAAACTAAGAACCCCCGCCCCTCTTCATGCTGCAAACAGATCAATTATATGATCAACACTAAATATCAACTCCGAAGACTCCTAAGAGCCTGAATAGCTAAAAAGGTGCACTTTATACATGTATGAAAAAAAATATCATAAACAATTTCGTTTTAGGGTCCAATCCAGCATGTAGGTATAACAGAATTTTTCTAAGTCCAAGGTCCAAAATTTCTTCAAAAGTCAGCATACCAAAAGGAAACTCGAAAGACAGAAATGAGACTTGAACTCTAATAGTATTAAACTGACATACCAAATACGTATTAGATCAATATCTGCAAGCAATTTGAAAAAAAGTCTGGGAAACTTCTATTTTAAAGAAATTTTCCAAGTCTAAGGCCCATAATATCATAAAATATCAGTCAACCGGAACAAAACTCAAACTTGATCTGTAACTCATGGTGGTAGACTCACATACCAATTATAAGATCAACAACTGCAAGTGTTTAGAAAAAAAGTCTGGAAACAGCAATCATACAGAAATTTTCTAAGTCCAAGGCCCTTAATTTCATCAAAATCAGTGGATCGGAATGAAACTTGAACTTGATCTGTAACTCATGATGGTAAACTCACGTACGAAATATAGGGTTAGAATCTGCAAGCGTTAACAAAAAAGCCCGGAAAAAGTTTGACTGAGGGTGTGCAAACCTATAGTCCCCTTTGGCAATGCCAGTTTGGGACTAAAAACATAGTGCACACCATTAATAAGTTAACCTTTTGTGACACTAGACTGTTCCAGGTTTTACTTTAGTAAACTTAACAGTAATTAAGGGAACCAGCCAGACGACATGCCTAATTCCAATTATGCCCCCCACTTAACAAAAGAAGCCCCAAAAAAGTCACATACCATACTTAAGGTCACAAATCTGGGGATCGGCATCCCTTAACTTCTCACAGATTTTTATGGTAGGCAAATGGTACTTGAACGGCTGTGCCAATTTGCCCAAGATGTATGTGGCTGAGGTTTCTGCTCCACCAATGTAGTAACACTGAAAATAAAGCATTCAGACAATATAGAACATGATCATTAAACTCTTTACCTCATTAACATTCAGCATAATCATATACAAATTTATGACTACATTAATATGAATTGACTGATCTTTGTATAATTTATCAGGAAGCTACATTAGAGGTAATTCAGATCTGAGGGTTTATGAAATGATGTATTTTTCTTTGCTTCATATGACAGTATAGAAAACTGAGCTACAATAAGTAAAAAGCAAACTGAGGAGACCCTGATTAGACAGCTCCTATAGGATCAGGGTCTGCTCTGTTTGCCTATGTGTCAAAGTGAGTCTAGTATAGGATAACACAAAGCACTATCTTTACAACGTATCTCTCTCTTGTTCTGTACGCATTTAATTACAGATAAGTTGTCTCATTTGAATGCCGTTTACAAGTGATTTAGTCAACATCAACTAGAAAAATACAGTAACTATGTCAATAAGCCAGGCATCTTCACAATACCTAATCTCTTTTATTATCTAAGGCGGCCCATGTGGAGGGAGTAAAACTGTAAAGGCATATGTATAAATATTCTAATTGATATTCCTACAAGGGAGGGGTAGGGGGACATTAACTGAAGACAAGTAACTGGGGTTGCATGCAACACATGAGTCCCCTACCTGTGAGGTGCATAATTTTTCTGTTACCATAGAAACCAGAATTTTGGTCTGAGAATTAAAACAAGAGGGCCAAGATGGCCCTTGATCGCTCATCTGAGAAAGATGATTGTTTAAGAAATAAAGATACTAGAGTGTGAAAGTGAAATCTGGCTTTTTTTTATGGTGAAAAGGGCATAAATCCTAAATTAACAAGTCAATATCAGTTATAATTGAACCCGATTGCTAGATTATGGGCATAAACATTGTCTTAAAGTTTAAAAGAGATTGTTAAAAAAATGAAGTTGGTAGAGAATAAACAAAGTAAAATCTTACATTTTTTGTATTAACCCTTTCCCTCATATATACTCCTTTTGACGCCCTCAATAGGTACCACATAAAGCCTGATCTGCAGAAAACCACAGTTAAACCTTACTAAATTTAATTACAAAATCCTCATTTCCAGACCACTGAGGAGCAGCGAACAGCATAAAACCTGATCAGCCTGCGAGTTACTCGCAGGCTGATCTGGTTTTATGCTGTTCGCATAGGTCTTTTCATGGTGTCATCTATGAGGGAAAGGGTTAAACGGGGCATAACTCCTGACCTAAATGGCCCATCTCAGCCACAATTGAACTCAATTAAGACATTATTGTCATTAACAATGTCATAAAGTTTGAAGATGATTGCTAAAAAATGAAGATGCTAGAGTGTAATCAAAGTGAAATCTGGCATTTTTTTAATATTAAAAGGGGCATAACTCCTGACCTAATTGACCGATCTCAGCCATAATCAAACTCAATCGAGACATTATGGTCATAAACATTGCCATAAAGTTTGAAGATGATTGCTTAAAAAAATGAAGATGCTAGAGTGTAATCAAAGTGAAATCTGACATTTTTTTAATATTAAATGGGGCATAACTCCTGACCTAATTAACCGATCTCAGCCATAATCGAACTCAATCGAGACCTTATGGTCATAAGCATTGCCATAAAGTTTGAAGATGATTTCTCAAAAGATAAAGATGTTAGAGTGTAAACAACGTGAAATATGGCATTTTTTAATATTAAAAGGGGCATAACTCCTGACCTAATTGACGGATCTCAGCCATAATCGAACTCATTCGAGACATTATGGTCATAAACATTGTCTTAAAGTTTGAAGATGATTGCTTAAGAAATAAAGGTGATAGAGTGTAAACACTAAAAATTGTTGACGACGGACACTCACGGTATCACAATAGCTCACCCTGAGCTTTGCTCAGGTGAGCTAAAAAGTGACATGCAGAATCTCCATCCTGCCATCTATTCATATACCAAGTTTTATGATATTATTTTAAACAGTTTTTAAGTCATCGAGGGATTTAGATTTCTGGACATCAAGAACAGGCCTTTTTTACAGATGTTGGGGAAAGGGCCTTAATATCACATTTTGGGGAAAACATTACCATTTTTTTTTCATAGGGGAAAAAAAAACCTGAGGTAAGATGCAAATTTGGAGAAAACTGCATGAATATGAAGACATTTTCAAAGGGGAAGGCGCCCGTTTAGTGTTAACGGCCCCTGATAAAGAAGAAAAAAAGCCCTGCGGACAGACAGACAGAAGGCAAACTCCCATTTTTATTGAAGGAGTATCATATTTAATTTACAAATGATTGAGTTGAACTCTTTCCTATCTATTCTTTCTAATGTGTATTCAAGAAAGTTTACTTACAAATCTTTCATCCTTGCCCTTCAGTGTTTTGCAAAATTTCTTAAATGCATTTTCTATTTCACCTGAAGGTTTATCTCTCAGTTCTTTTGGGCTGACTTCAGCGAATTTGTTAACAACGTTCACACACACTGAAAAGAAAAATCAACAGATTAAAAATACTTGGACACAGAAAAAGCATTTTCTGCTTTAAGTTCCAGTAGGTTTTCACTATAAATTTACAAGAGAAAAAAATATGCTTGCATATTTCATGAGGATAAGCATTGAATGATGTTTGTTGTTTTTAACCTCTAATACATAAATTCTCTCTACAAAATGAAAATCACCTAGATAATAAGGAAAAACCCTTGAATATTTTGATGTTCAGATATGGCACAATATATGCTTATACATTTATAGTGAGAGATGTGGGTGGAATGTGCTCTTTAATATTCTGTGCAATAAATTCACTGACGTCTTGGGATGAATGAAGTGAGTTTCAAATACTGTATTATCTGCCATGTTCGATGTGGATGGTTTTACGACGGAATTTTCATGATGCGTTTGATATTTAAAAAAATGAGCTTACCTTCACAATCTTCTTCTTTCAACGGTTTTTTACCCTGAGTGAGGACAGCTAAAATACAGAGCGAGGCTGCATAAAAGCTAAAATATTTTGCTACTTCGACTTTCATTTTGTCAGCCGATGAGTGAGATTTTTGACAATGAATGTTGTTGTGAATATAAACTATATCTGAATTTAAACGTTTTTCGAAACCATATGAACACTAGCTTTAGAAAAGAATCATACTGTTAATATGATTGTAAACAGTATTTTCCAGTACCGGCAACGTGTATGGTTCTAATAATACTTTGTCGTGCTATTTGTCGCATTCTGATTGGTGCGAGTACAACTTCCTTTTTGGACCGGTGTTTTACTTCCGTTTTAATATCTCGCGAAGTTCTACGAGATCCAAAATGTCAGCCGCCTATGGTGTTCACTTTGGTTGCTCGTCGGCGTGTATAGCTGTGAATAAGGTGAATTTTACCATCGAAAATGAAAAATAAACCAACTTAAACAAACCGATATTGTTGAGGTACCATAGATTTCCAGCCAAGGAATCTGAAACTTATGTTGGTGAACCATAATCCGGCACATGATTCGGACCATTGCTCGTTCGGATACTTACTCATATAGCTAGAGGTTTATCACATAACATGGACATCAGTTTTAAAGTACATATAGGTTTTAGTTGACAATAATATATGGCAGAAAATTCCTTATTTTTTCTTTGTTGGGGTAGACGTATGATATTATAAAACATTTATCCCACCAAATTGCAAAGATCATTTTTATTTCCTCTGACAGCCATTTCTATAAATTTCAGACGTTTCACCCCCAAACCATTTCCTCCCCTAGACGTTTCACCCCCCAAGCTGTTTCCTCCCAAGTTGTTTCACCCCCAATCAAAACGTTTCACCCCCACTTTATATTATACTTGTTAATATGTATATTATTGTATTTTGTTCCTAAAAGAAGATAATGCAATAATACTTTTCAATGTTATATGCTTAGTTTTAAGATTATATATATATATATATATTTAAGAGATAAAAATTAAAATGGTCTTTGATTGCATATATAATCACGGAAATATATACTAGTAGCATCCCCAGCTGAGCAGCATAGCCAGTTAAGAATTCTGCAAAATCGGTATACCTAGTGTACAAAAAGTCTGTTTTCAAAGGGGAAAAAAAATCAAAATTCTATCTTATATAG
>CM037786.1:31063309-31080071 GCA_021229015.1 Solen grandis
TAATAAGTATAAAAGATTAAAAATATTTTATTCAACAACATAAACCTATACAAGTTTCTAGTTGCACATACGTACACCACAAAAAACAAAAAATCGTGACAAGTTTTGTATGATAATACAATGACATACGTAAATCAACGAGCACTTCCCGAACACCTAATTAACATGCTGGTGTAAAAACTGAAACATTGTTCGATGGGACAAAAAACATACACCTGAGAGTTCTCACCAGTAACGGATTGGTCAATTATACAGGGTATAGCCGATCCTCTGGTAAAATGGTCTATTTCCTGTACCCTAGACACGTGTCTCAAAGAACATGGCAGACTTTCAACCACATTGCTTCCTTTTGTAGTATACCTAATGTGATCAACACAAGTCTGTCAGAGGAAACACTCATTTCTTTTTTTTTCTACTGCCGATTTCCACTTTGTTATGTATATTTCTTAATAACTTCAGCTGCAAAAATGATTTTTAAAGAATTTCCAGACAGCAACAGTTTTGGTAAAACATAATGTCTTATGTATAATTCTATGCTTGTAATAACATATTTTGACATTGAAGCACAATATCTAAGATTCAAAATTTATTCTTTTAATGTTAAGCTTTACAAATACATACAGGCCATAAATTTACATTTTTAAAGCTTCATTAACAATGCTTAAAACTAATTTGAGTCAAAACTAAACGGTGAAAATTTGTAAAATGCATTATTTCTAATCTATATTGAATTAAGATAATTTCATTATATTATAGAACAGAACAGAAGGTAATTTTATTTGACGTATACTAATACAGTACATAATCATATAATCATGCATAATCATGCATATAAATTGTATATATACATTGCAAATCAAGTCACGTACACACGCCTTACAAATAAATTAAGAAAAAAAAAAGTGACAACTACTACATTGTATGTTACATGAATAATAAACAAAAAATATCTCGACTGACAGTGAGGATGAGCTATAATGAATATTTCCTGATCAACAATCAATGAATTCCTATTAATTAAAGATTCTATAAGATATTTTGCTAAATTATACAATACTTTTTTATTTTTCTTTTGCAAAAATTGAGTAAATTTGAACATGCTTGGTTCATTATAATAATATAATTTAATATACTTTTTTCTTATGTTACTATAACAAGGACATATTAGAAAAAAATGATATTCATCTTCCAAATCATTTGAGTTACAAAAAAACACAACGAACGCCTTTCATTTCTTGGTAAATAATTTGCTCCATATCTACCAGTATGTATTTTAAGTGCATGAGCTGAAATTCTAACTCTTAATATATAAAATCGTAGATTATAAGGAAGTACATCTAAATATTCTTCATACTGTACATTTAATTATATAGCATTATACAGATTCAAAACACCATTTATTTCCTTGTCAAGTGCCCAACCCTGTTTAAAATTATCAATAAGTCTGTTTTTAATGTTTTTAAAAGGCAAACCACTGACTTCATGTCAAAACGTAATGGATTTTCAAATACAAAACTAAAACCATTTATATACAACATTTCTTTAATATTACTAATCCAGTTTCTTTTCCCATTTATAAAATCAGTGTATGACATTTCATAAACTTCTTTCATAATTTTATTATCTGTGTTTATTACATTATACCAGTATTTAAAAAATACATAACGAGTAATATGAAGAGAATAACGCCCCAATTCACCATATATAGCAACATTTGAAGTAGATTATCTTACATTTAAAATAGCCTTACAAAACGTTAAATTAATTCGTTCTATTGCTTTAGATTTATTATAACCCCATATCTGAGCATTGTAACTTAAAATAGAACCAATAAAGGCAACCAATAAACAACTAACAAAGTATGCTCGGTTTAATTTTAAATTGCCTACAATTTAAGGGTAAGCAATTGAAAGCTTTAAGAGCTTTGCCAATAAGGTGCTCCTGGTTTAAAACAAAATCTCCCGTGTAATTAAATATAGTTCCTAAATAATTAAAATCATTTACCACATCTAACTTTGTGCAATCATAGGAAAACTCCTCTCCGTGTAATGGATGACCACGTTTACGAAAAACCATAACCTTTGTTTTATTAATGTTTACCTCAAAACACCATTTATTGCAATAAGAATTTAATAATTCTAAGCTTCTGGTTAAATCTTCTGCTGTATTTCCCAGTATTATCATATCGTCCGCAAAAAGCATACGTATTAAAGAAATGTCACGAATGTTGAGACCAGATGTAATATCATCTTGTAAAAATAATTCAAGATCTTCTAGAAATAGAGAAAAAAATATGGGCGAAATAATTTCTCCTTGTCTCAAGCCAATCGAAATTTCAAAGAAATTAGAATAATCATTGCAATAACGAACACAGGATTTTACTTTTTCATACATATCCTTTACAATTTTTAATAATTTACCTTGTATTCCAACTTTGTACAGTTTAAGCCATAATGCATTTCTATAAATACAGTCAAACGCTTTCTTAAACTCTACACATACCCAATATAATCTCTTATTATCATTTAGATATGTTTGTACTAAATTTAACAATATAAATTGATCATCTACAATTGAGCGCCCTTTCCTGAAACCGAATTTAACATCTGATATTATATTATACTTATCACAATATGTTGAAATGCGTTTATTTAATACAGCAGTGAACATTTTAGACGAACAACTTAATAATGTACTAATTATAAAGCATGTTCTTTGATCAAAAACTTATTTTTTGTTATTTTGGTTACTAAAATTGTCATAATCATTTAAAGCAGCTCTTTCATAGATTTCTACGCTCACCGTTTTAGCTGGTGAAGTCTTTTGTTTCCTGACAAACAAACTAATAAAAATGTAGGTCACATTGCAAGGGAAAAAACGCAACATCGACGCAATCGGTTTAATTTAGAATACGATACCCCCGAAGGAAATGCGATTTCGTAACTCCATCCTATGAAGTCAGCGCATAATGAATCTAAATAATATACATGTACAGACTTTGTAACGGGATGGGGGGGGGGGGGGGGGATAAAAGATCGACTGCTAGCTTGCAATTCACGTAAGATCTCGGGAGTATCGCTTAAACGCATTTACAATGTGTATTTATTCTAATACTGACTCGTGATAAGGAAACAAAACGAGAATGAGGAAATAATGATGGTAGAAAAATAACATATTTCTCAATCAGGAATTGTCAACATGGCTGATTTAAAAGCATCTGCATCAAGGAATTTTTGCATGTTTCTGAATGAGATGATCTGCATGACAAATGACCTACGCCATATTGAGCATTGTGTCTCCTAAGCGACTTTAAAAGCTCAAAGGCTTATTGTTCTTCCAAAAGCAGTGTATATATTTTTTCGAACAGAAAACAAATAGTGTATTTACAAAAGTTGTTTACAAAAATAGCTAATTTGCATATTACGCATATCTTCACCAATTATCTGACGTTTCCCATAGACCTTCTGTATGTCTCCGTTAGCAAATCACGAGTGCATGAACTGATGACGTAGCAGATTAAAAAAATGTGATTCGGCAACATTTTTTTCAAATTTAAATTATTTCCGATTACAGACCGTCACCGGGAAAACTCACCAAAGCAAAATGTAAACAATAAGAGTATTTTGACATCCATCCAGAGCACTAAATTGTGTAATTTGATCAACATTGTCAATGTGTTTAACTGTTATTTTACAGAAAATATTTGCACAGTTTGTACCATTTGCGTTAGTCTACAATATGTCAATGTCAGTTTATACTCTGTCAAACTTATTTGCTTCTAAGCATCATGCTTAAACAGTCGATCAATAAACATTCACTTGCTGAACAGAGGCCAAGTGCCCCGGTAAATCCGCCACTGTTTCTATAGATTATTTTCGGTCGTAACTGAAACGCCCATTTGGAATCTACTTGTACTGCCATTATTAATCATATATCAAAATTAATATGATAATATACATGAAATTGTTTGCGTTAATCTGCAAGATGTCAATATCATTTTATACTTTATTTTTCATGAAAATTGAATCATTATGAAATAGTTTGGCCCTTATAAAGGTTTGGCATGCAACATGTTATCATGCATATATATCTGCAAATAATTATGGAATTCATTTGAAACTTTATAAAGGTTTTCAGGGCATCAGAACATCAACTCTTGACATGTGAATTTATCGTCGAAAACCCAAGGTATATATTTCGTTATCACTTCCGTACACACTGTGGGATTTTCAGCAGGCAAAACTACGTCTTCATAAATATTAATCAGCTAATTGCTGAGCATTGGCCATTGAAACATCTCAAAGCATTTTTAATAATTTCCGTTGAAATTTGCAAAAGCAAAAGCTGAGTAATTGCTCCCGCAAGATAAACCGCAACGCTTAGGCGAGGGGAGTGACGTGACGAACGAAGCTACCTTTCAAATTACCGCGACGTTTCATTTGTCAAATAATCCATGCCGTGGATGTGCTGTCTCTGCTACGAAATGTCTAATTAATAATTACGATACGATAGGTCGATAAAGATGCAAAGTGTACTGAGCGAACGTGTTTTTTTTTCCCGACGATGTTTACAATCGAGAAATACGGGTAGTCACTTTGCATATGACGTCATCAGCGATTATTTCCGGTAGTAAGACAAATGAGGATTTCGATATGTTCAAATAACACAATACTTTTCCTTTTTTTCTAGTTAGAAAAACTAGGCTGAACCATGTAATTACGAGTTAAAATGAGTCAAAGTCAGTATTTTTCTTTCATTGGATAATAGTACTACACAGCTGAATTAAGATTATAAAAATACTGCTGCTACTTCGTGTCACAAAGCTTACTTTAAGTCATGAAAAAAATCCGATGCTGACAATTGATTCCAGGATTTATATTCCCAAAAGATATGTCACTCCAGGAAATTAATACGCTGTATTTTCTCTGAACAATCATCCCAGAAAGCCTCCAGCTCCTCATCTGTGGCGGTACTGGGATATAACAAGAACTTGTGAGTTCTATACAGCTTCCCTATCTCTGCATTTTTCTTGCTGAAGAGTATATCGGTTGGAATGTCTTCTAGAAATATAGCGAAGAAGACCTGGTAACCACGGTGATCAGAGACCTCTAGGGCCATGTTCATGGCTACCACCCACTCACGATCCTCCAGAGATTCTCGGCTCACCACGAATATTGTGGCCCGACTGCTGTATATGGCGTTACCCACCATACTGAACGCGGGCTGGTTTGGAACAAAGTCTCTGTCTGGATGACATAGCTTAATATGTCTCTTCCTCTCTAGATTTTCTTCAAGCTTATCAAAAAATGCGCTGTCAGAGGTACCATCAGTAAGCGAATGAACGTAGGCATGGTATTTATACGTTTCACCTTCGCCGTATCTTAACAGCATGTACTTTGACGTCGTCCGTTTGCTCATATTAAGATAACGAGCGACGTAGTACCAGTACCTCAGCTTCCATCTGAATCTGTATATTAAAGCTGCGGTCAGAATGTTCAAGAATACAAAAAATGCCACCGTCAACGATATGATTAAAACAAAATAATATACACATTCCTTGGAAAGTTCAGATAATACTACGTTTATCTGAAAAGAGTTCGAAATGTTTCGTTTGTTTTTGTGCATATCAGTGCAGGATGTTGTAAGTACCGTAAGTGGAGGATCCTGGTGCTTACTCAACCATTTAATAAAATCAATGTCGTTACATTCACAGCGCAATATGTTATGTGATAAGTCAATCAGTAAACCTTTGTCATTCGTCCTGGAGCTTGCAACATCTTCTAATGAATTCTGCATTGAAGCCGAAAGCGATGTAATGATGTTTGTGCTCAAATCAATTAATGAAAGCGATCTGATGTGCCGTATATCTATTTCAAATTCCATTAAGTAGTTACCAGTTACATTAAGCTCTTTTAGATTTTTCTGAGCTTTGAGAAACAGTTTTGGGAGACGTTCAATCCTGTTCAAGCCCATGTTTAGTTTTTCAAGTTTTTCCAACCGTTTCAATAATTGTCCTTTGTCATCGTTTGAAATGTCCGTTGATAATACATTAAGGGCAATGTTCAGCTCACGAAGATTTGGAAACGAGTCAAAAAAGTCTTGTTGAACTCTTGTTGCTACATTAAAGCTGAGGTCTAGATATTCAAGTTTTTCGAGTCCGTTGAACGGTCCGTCCCAGCAATATAACATAGACCGAGAAGCATTTATGGCCTTAACCGAATTGTTAGAACTGACAGTAAAATTGAAAATTGAAGTTCCTAACTTTGAGTGACTTATATCTACAAATTCCAAATTAGGGGGAAGGTATGGTGTAATAAGACCATATGGAAGAACGCCGGGGATATGTTTGCAAACACTAGACTCATTATTATTTTTTCTCTCTGTCTTATCAAATAAATAGTTGATAATGTGTTCGTCAAAAGGAACGGCTTTCATGTTTGCAAAATAGTTTAACAATCTGTCGAAGTCCTCATTAGTGACGTTCCTTTCAGTATCTTCGTTCCCGGCATTCCATTGATGATTAATATCACCTGACGCATACATATATTCCGGATCTCTGTTCACTGTCTCATTTGCGTGTCTTTCACTTTGTAATCCTGAAGTAATGACAGGGACCGTTTCACTGATAGCCGATTTTTGCAGGAACATAATCGGGAAATACTGAAAAGAAATATCTAGTTTTGTCACATTTAGAAAACTTAATTCCAGTAGGTAGTAATGCAGTTGAAACTCATTGTTACTTGCATCGACGTATTGCAGTGACTTAGGAAAATGTTCCAGACCACCTATAGCAACCTTTACAATTAGGTTATGGGCCAAATATAATTCTCTAAGCTTACCTAGTTTTTCAATTTGTTTGCAGTCATTTTTTTCCAAAACTTGTCCACACACAAGTTTAAATGTATCAATTACGTGGTTGAGTTTTAAGACCCTCAAGTTTGTGGAGTTCAAACCATCGGCCGCGACCAAGGCGTTTTTGATCGTTAAATTCCTGTTTTCCGATAAATCAAGATACTCTAAATCAGTTAAATTCTGAAACAACATTCGACCCACTTCATTAATTCCACACGATCTCATGACCAAATGTGTAATACTTTTTATGTTTTGAAATAAACCCGGTTCAGTCAAATTAAGTTTGCAGAACCTGCTTCCGCGTGAATCATAGTCTCCTGATATTGATAGAAACCTTAGATTTGTCAGGTTTCTGAACCCGTCTCCCAGCATTTTATTAGGCATTCCATCCATATACAACGACGTAAGGTTTCCAAGGTATGACAGGGCTTTATCGGGATACGTTCCGCTCCAGCCAGTAGCTGTGGTGGCATACATCCTTAGCTCTTCAAGAGAAACCAGGTCTATATACACAAATTCGTACACACTATCGTTTGTCTGTGGCAGTTCAGGGTTGAAAGAAATGTTCAAATATTTGAGATGAATTAGTCCCGAGAAAGCTCGTTTGGATATATTCAACAGTGTAGTGTTATAAAGGTCGAGCCAAGTTAAACGTGTCATATCCCCGAAGGTGTCATTAAGCAGTGTCTTTAGAGCATTATGTGACATATTCAGAGAGACTGTGTCATGGGGAAGATTGTGTGGCACTTCCGAAAATCCCCTCCCCGAGCAGTCAACAAGAACTCCGGCAGGTGTGTTCTGACATAAGCAGTTGACGTCTTTATCTTCACACACGGTCTTGGTGTTTGACGTCACAACTGTATATTGCTCAAATATTGCGACAGCCAGATATAACCACCTGAAATATAAAAAAGGATTAAATAAGTGTTGGGGACACCAAAAGGTTTAAGAAACAGGTTGACGAAGCATTTGAAATCTCAGTGATCAGGGGGAAAATTAAGAAAATATCGCTGATGTGGATTCATACATTTTGAAACTGAAAAAAGGAAAACGTACATCGAACGGCACTTTTAGAATGAAATTGGCAAGCTACCCAGAATATATGACTTCGTACATATTCAAAAAGTCTTGAGAGCCTTGACGGGAAATACACAAGTGACTTTCCTATCGGAAAGACCATTTCACTCCGAAATGAAACATAAACCTACGCAAATCAACGACCGCTCACCGAACAGCATATTTTCAATGAGTTGACATGTACAGTAGAGAATGCATGCAAGTACATACACATACAGCGTTTGTTTGTTAGCTTGAGTTTAATCTCTCCGACACTATCTCAGTCATTTGATGATCCTTGTCTACACAAGGTATATATATATATATAGAGAGAGAGAGAGAGAGAGAGAGAGAGAAAGAGAGAGAGAGAGAGAGAGCTACCTCACAACCTCATTAAGATATCACATTGTAGGTAAGCGACATGTTACCACAACATCCGTTAATTCCAGTGAGCAGAGCTCCATTTACAAGGGGTACAATTTAAATCGATTTTGGAATGTCGCGGCCGGGAAACGAACCCACTATCTCCAGGTTACGGAGCGGATGCTCTAGGCACAAACACTTATACAGCGTGTTATTTACAGTGAACATCAGTGAAAGTGATTTGTACGTCGTTTTACAGCGGTAGGTTGCAAAAGTAAGCAAACAAAATATAGTCAATGCATGCGTTTAACGTTTCACTATTACATAAACATAATTTGATAGGATAGGACATGAACGTGTATATATACTAACCTCATCATTCCTTCTCTTTTGCCCTGTCCTCACTGTTACAGGGATGATAGTTACTGCAAAACTAAATCCTACAAGGGCGATTAGAGGTATCAAGGAAGATATAGTCTTAAATGCGTGTTGAAACCAATACACATTTCACAGTTTCGCTTCCTTTGTATCTACGAGTAGCTAAACAAGGTTTTTGTTATGATAAAACGTCCGTGAAACTTGAGGTTTTGCGACCTGGTCTGCGTTTCACAAAACAATTTAGAGGCCCATTATTCTTCCAAAAGCAGTGCATATTCTTCGGACAGAAAAGCAAAATATGAGCTACAGATATGTTAAGAGATGGACTCTGTACATACTCGTTGACGACAAGGTTACTACATTATATTATATAAGAAAGATTCTTTTCTAAAAATCATTCCTTACCATTCTGATACTAATATTAAATGTAAGTAAATTTAAGTAAATCAAGGACAGATGAAAGGATTCAAACATTAGCCATGTACCTTTGTATTGAGAATATTTTTTGCGATTAGCAATTATTAAGTTTCTGTTATTCACCATGATCCAAACAAATACACAAATCATAGTGTATGGATGTACTATTTGTTGTGTTACTTGCATTTTGAAAGTGCACGCACTGAGCCATAGAGCTATTCTCACAGGTTCATATCATCTCGAGCTACTCCAAATGTTGTAGTGGGCTTGACCACTGGCAACTAGAACCGCAGAATTGCAAGTTTCATTATAATATTGATTATCAAAAATATACACATACGGTTTTTTTCTCCGGTACTGTATATTTAAACATGATAAGGAACGGATTCTGACATCACCAGATTACGAACGTTGTACACATGCATGCCACTATCACATTCTATGCACGGTTCGATCAATTTGATATCCAATTAACACATGCTATATCGAATCATTGTCAAAAGACCACCTTAACAAAGTAATAACGCGAAATATCAACAATTTGTACATTTTCATTAGTCTACTCCACTATCAATATCCGGATTTTTGGTTGCGTATGTTGTTGTGGTTGTAGATTTGGAATAGAACGATCGACGTGAAACTGACATCGACAGATTTGGGAAAATGCATGCGTAGATGTTTTAAATAAGCCAATCAGAATTGCTGGAAAAACAAACAGGAAATTGATAGTGTGTCAGACAAAAATGAACAAATTGTTGACATTTGGTGTCATTATTTCGTAAGGATTGTATTTTGACAATTATCCGTTATTCCATGTGTTAAATGAATATCAGACTGATCAAACCGTGCGTAAAATATAATGGTAGCATGCATTCTTTCATAGTTACCACCTCCGTAATCAAGTCATGTCAGATTCCGTTCCTTGCCATGTTCAATAAACAGTTCAGAGGGAGGGAAAACAACAACAACAACAACAACAAAAAAAGAAAAAAAGAAAGAAAAAGAAGCAAACACTAAAAACATTCCAATGAAATGGGCATTTCTGCGGTTCTAGTGCCAGTGGGTTAGACAGGATCCGACACTGTCAGACTCGCGGGGAATTGTATGGTCGTTGATATAGCTGACTACTGTTACCCATCATCTCAGCAAAATGGAGAAGGTCAAAATAGTTTTCTTTTTACATTTAGTCTAGCTACATTGTCATGAATATTTGGATATGTGAGTTTTTATTTTCAGACAACGCCACTGGGTATCCTGCAGTAGGTTTAATTCAAAGCATATATCTGAACAAGGACTCCAGACACCTCCAGAGAGGTAGATTTTATTTTTAATGCAAACTTATGGCTGTGACCTATATTTCACGGTTGGATGAACATAATATACATGTAATTTGTTCTGCTTGATTTTTACTCCAGGTTTAACTTTGCGTTTAAGCTTTTTCCATGAAGATGACCACATTTTTATGAAACAACATATACATGTACGTCATAATATGATCTATTCATTATTTATGCAAATTTATGGCTGTGATCTACATTTCATGGTTGGATGAACATGGTTAAATTGATTGTTCTGCCTCAGTTTTATTTTTGTGTTAAAGCCTTTTTCTATGAAGATTCTCACCTACAATAATGCGACTGGATGTGGTAATATGCCACTCATATTGTAGTGAGGCAGCACAACATCTGTTTATATAGACAGATGTCCCCAAATTCTAGAAATAATCCATGGGACATGAAATCCATCAGTTAAACATCAACGCATCATTACCACTCTGAATGTATGCGTCTTTCAATGACAGTAATTCTGCTAATGTTGTATCAGATATGTTATACATTGCATTTTGATTACCTTTCTTTTCTTGTATGTTAAGCCTTTCAAAAGATTTACACATTTCAGTCAAAAATGTAAGATCAGTCATTGAACTTGTTATTCTCTATCTCTCTTTCTTTCACATACATTTACTTTCTCTGAAAAAAAAAAGAGATTTAAAGAGAGAAAAGGAGAGAGAGCGAGAGAGAGAGAGAGAGAGAGAGAAAGAGAGAGAGAGGGGATACTAGATGGTATTATTTCAACTTTAGTTTCCTTATTTTCATTGACATTAAATTTTGTAGGATCGATATCTGAAATGTTTCATGGGCACATTTTATTTATGAATTCATTTTCTAGAGAAAAAGAAATGTGAAAAACTGAAGGTCACCGGTTTCGAGACAGGCCCACGATTTCTACGATTTATTTCTTTAGCTCACATGTGCAACACTAAGGGTGAGATTTTGTGATCCGTTGAGTGCCCGGCGTCCGTCGTCAACAATTTTAGTGTTTATACTCTAGCATCTTCAAACTTTATGACAATGTTTATAACCATGAAATGAGCCATGAGTTCCATTGTGGCTGAAATCGGCCAATTAGGTCAGGAGTTATGGCCCCTAATTTATAAAAAAATGCCAGATCTTGTTTAAACTTTAGCATCTTCATTTTTTTAAGCAATCTTCTTCTTGTTAATGGTCATAATCTCTCAGCTTATTTTTTTTATGACTGATATTGGCCAATTAAGTCAAGAGTTATTGCCCTTTATTATACAAAATGTCAGCAATTTTAGTGTTTACCAATACAACTAACCAGGGCAATCATATTGCAGGTGAATTGGCTACAGCGCCAGCCCGCAACTGGGGGTTTGATCCATGGTCGCGACATATAAAACATGCGCGGATCCAGAGGGGCGTATGTGTTAGGGGGTCATGACCCCTCACCTGCGATTTTGCTATTACACTAAGAGTAAAGAAAGCACAAGTCATACTTCCCCTCCCATCCCCCACTTCCTACGTACGGTGAATTTCACAGTTGGCAATACATGTTAATTTCAAAGTGTTGGCCCACATCTGATTGATCCCCCCCCCGCCCCCAAACAGCCACCCCGAAGTAAATGGCTGGACCGCGCATGTAAAAGTCTTCAAATCGGTGTTATGCTTAGGAAGACACATCACAACACAGTACCAAATTTCCTAAAAATAAAATAAAATAAAATACCGGTATTGCATTTGCCTTTTAAATATAAAAAATTAAGAAAAAGACAAATCATGTGTTTCATTGTTTAATTACAAAAGTAAGGCCTGGACAGGCAGAAATAGGTTCAAGATTCAAAATACTTATTCTATAACGTAAACCTACATACGTTTTTAGTTGCAGAACACACCACATGAAACACCATAGCTTTAAAAAAGGTAGTGAAAAGATGTGTATGATCACATGGGCTCGAAGTTGCATGGGGCGAATCATTTTGTATTTCAATGATAACTGTTTATAACGAAATTCAACATAATGAAAATGGACCCGGTTGTGTTTTAAATTAAAAAAATAAGACAATTCTAAAATTTAATGTAGTTGATGTAGTTTTCTCTTATAACGATACTATCGTGAATTGATTGTTCCATTCAAGCTAGACAACAGCCGGGGAAGGCTATTTACGGTTGCTATTATATGTGAATATTAAGGTTATTTTTATTTGTTAATCAAAATATAAACGAAACTGACATTTCCCGAGAAAACTTCATTGAATTACGGAGGTCCAGAAAAGCATTAACAATGCGATTGACAATAAGCAAAATGTAATCATTGTCGGACAAGCAAGCACAGGGAAGTCATGCCTGCTTTCAATATTCATTTTAAATATATTGATAAATGAGCGCTTACGTTTTATTCACTGTATAGGAAACCAGACGTAGCCGGGTCCCAGATATTGTCGAACTCGATATGGACATTAAAACACTTGTTAGTCAGTTATAAGAGTAAAAGCATCACTGTAGCAACGTTAAATGTCGCAACAACATTTAATGTCGCACTTGACGTTATATGTCGCAAGGCTGACGCAAGGCTTAACGCTGAATGTCGCAAAACCTCCTGACGTTAAATGTCGCTGTAACGCCAAATATCGCAAAAAATTGTACTGCCGCTATATGTCGCAACATCAACGTTAAATGTCGCACTCCTTTAAGCATTTAGCGTTGATTGCGACATTAAGCTTCAGCCTTGCGACATATAACGTCAAGTGCGACATTTAACGTCGTTGCGACATTTAACGTTGCTACAATCACGGGAAACGGTTCTATTCTCTATTTCTATTCATTTCAAATGCAAATGAACCCTTTTATGATCGTTATTTGCCGGAAATGCGATATTAAAAAATTAGTCGAAAATAGTGTCCTCTCTTCCTATTTTAATGTTACCATTAAGTACGAAATGATTCATTCCATGTAACCGCGAGTCCCTTTGTGTATGATAATACAATGACTTACGTAAATCAACGAGCACTACCCGAACACCTAATCAACTTGTTGGTGTAAAAATTGAAGCACTGTTCGATGGGACTTTAAACACACACTTGAGACTTTCCTCTAGTAACGGATTGGTCAATTATACCGGGTATTGTCGATCATCTGGTGAAATTGTATATTTCCTGTACCCTAGACACGTGTCTCAAAGATCTTGGCAGACTTGCAACCGCATTGCTTACTCAAACAAGATGGCCTCAGTGCTATGTCATAATGTGATCGACACGAATTTGTCAGAGGAAACACCCATTTATTTTTTTTCTGCTGCCGATTTCCACTTTGGAATATATATTTCTAAATAATTTCAGCTGAAAAAATGTATAGAATTTCCAACAGCAATTTAGATAAAATATCATGTCTATGTTTAATTCAATACTTTTTTACACTAGCTTGTTACAACATATTTTGACATTGTAGCACAACATTTGAGGTTCAAAATTCCATTCTTTTAATGTAAAGCTTTACAAATACACACATGTCATATACATGTATTTACATTTTTAAAACTTCCTTAACAATTCTTAAAAATCATTTGATACTTACTTAGTCAACAACTAAAGCGGTCTAGAGACAATCTGTCGAAAATGCGGTTTATTTTAAGATAATGTTCTATGTAATATTATAAAGCATGTTCTTTGATCAAAACACATACTCTTATTTTTGTTATGTTGGTGACTAAAAAGATCTGTAGAAATTTTCTACGCTCATCGTTTATGTTGGTGAAGTCTTTGTTTCCTGACAAATAAACTCAGAAAGTGAAGATCAAATTGCAAAGGAAACGCTATTTTCGTAAACGCAACTTCGATGATCGGTTAAGTTTAGAATACAACATCCCCGAAGGACACGTTCCGCAACATTGTATGTTCACCAATTTACTGTAGCGATTTCATAACTTCATCCTATGAAGTGAATGAATTTAAATATAGGCTTTATCCGTCTAAATATAGTTTCAGTCTCGTCTGTGACGGTATTGCCTGTGATGGGGAAACTCCCCCCACTCTCCCATCCCCTTCTTTTTTATACGAAGCTTTAAATCCACATAGGTCCATCTTATTTACGCATTGTGTATAAGTCAATACACATGCACAAACTTAGTAAGATGGGGGATAAAAGATCGACTGTCTGCTTGCAATAATCGTGGAATCAAGTAAAATCTTGGGGGTATCGCTTAACAATGTATATTTATCCTGATACTGACCTCATTAAAATCAGATTCAGTATGCTAGTCGCGGATAGTAGAGGAGTGCAAATTAGGATATGATTTTCTGAGAATGCGTGATAAGGAAACAAAATACAAATGCGGAAGTTATGCGGGTAGAAAAATATCTTTCCCAACAAGGAAATGATAACATGGTTGAATAAAAAGCATCTGAATCTAGATGTTTGTAAATAAGAATGTGGTCTATTTGTTTCTTTTATTGTATCAACAATGAACACCATCTGAAATCATAAAATAAAAATGATTCAAACAAAATGCTAATCACATGCGTCTTGCATCAGAAAACAAATATTCTGCTTGATAAACAATCTACGGATTGAAATGAGCTTAACAGCAGGAAATAGTTGTTTTAGCATATCATGTAAGACATCTCAATACTATTAATTAGTTAATTCAAAGAACTACAACAATGACTCACGATTATATAAATGAATAATCTGCTTGTAGTTTGAGTTATAGGCTTGTGTATTCATTGGTACAAATGGCATGTTTTAACAAGGGGCGTAACTATTATGAACTGTTCAAACTACAACAAAGGGAAGTAACTGATCATCTGTACAATATGTTGCATAATCCTATAGTTTATCCACATGACAAATGACCTACATTACGCCGTGTTGAGCACAGAGTTCACTAAGCGACTTTGAAAGCTTAAGGGACCGAAGGTCCCCTCCTCTTCTCTCATCAATTACACTGTCAAACACATTTGCTTCTAAGCAGCTCAATATCATGCGTGTATAAACAAATGCTTAAACAGTCAATCAATAAACTTTCAGTTGCGGAACAGTGGCCTAGTGCCCCCATCCCCACGGTAAATCCGCCGTTCTCCACTGTTTCTATAGATCAATTTCAGTCGTATCCAAAACGCCCAATTGGAATCTAATTTTATTTCCATTATTAATCATATATCAGAGTTAATATGATAATATACATAAAACTCCCTTACATGGGAAGTGTGATTACTCATAAGTTACTTTGATTATGACGTCATCAGCGATTATTTCCGAAAGTAAGACAGAGTTCGATGTCTTCAAATTACATAATTACTTTCCTTCTTCCTCTACAACGCAAAACTAGGCTGAACCATGTAGTTCCAAGTTACCAATGAGTCGAAGTCAGGATTAATTTTTTTCCATTGGATAAAAGTACTACATGTACACAGCTCAATCAATATATAATATTTAAGTTTATGAAAAATGAAAAAAAAACTCCTCCTGCTGCTTTGGATTAGAAATTTCTTTTATCTAATCATGAAAAAATCCTGACGTTGACAATTGTTTCTGAATTTGTATTCCGAAAACACATGGCAAAAGTCATGTCACTCCAAATAATTAATACGCTGTATTTTCTCTGAACAATCATCCCAGAAAGCCTCCAGCTCCTCATCTGTGGCGGTACTGGGATAGAACAAGGACTTTTGAGTTCTATACAGCTTCCCTATCTCTGCATTTTTCTTGCTGAAGAGTATGTCAGCTGGAATGTCCTCTAAGAATATAGCGAAGAAAACCTGGTAACCACGGTGATTAGAGACCTCTAGGGGCATGTTCATGACTACCACCCACCCAAGATCCTCCAGAGACTCTTTGCTCACCACGAATATTGTGGCCCGACTGCTGTATATGGCGTTACCCACCATACTGAACGCGGGCTGGTTTGGAACAAAGTCTCTGTCTGGATGACATAGCTTAATATGTCTCTTCCTCTCTAGATTTTCTTCAAGCTTATAAAAAAAGCGCTGTCAGCGGTACCATCAATAAGCGAATGAACGTAGGCATGGTATTTATACGTTTCACCTTCGCCGTATCTTAACAGCATGTACTTTGACGTCGTCCGTTTGCTCATCTTAAGATATCGAGCGACGTTGTACCAGTACCTCAGCTTCCATCTGAATCTGTATATTAAAGCTGCGGTAAGAATGTTCAAGAATACAAAAAATGTCGCCGTCAACGATAAGATTAAAACAAAATACAACACACATTAATCTGGTAAGAGTTCGAAACGTTTCGTTTGTTTTTGTGCATATCAGTGCAGGATGTTGTAAGTATTGTGAGTGGAGGACCCTGGTGCTTACTCAACCATTTAACAAAATCAATGTCGTTACATTCACAGCGCAATATGTTATGTGGTAAGTCAATCAGTAAACCTTTGT
>CM037786.1:31080171-31130171 GCA_021229015.1 Solen grandis
ATAAGATAGGGTGGCTAGTGAACAAATAGTGATCAGGGGGTTCACAAAACCGGCCTGGCTGACTGGCTGACCCCACGCTGGGATGACCTCTTGTGGCCACATTGGTCGGGCAGTCTTTAAGACTCAGGTGTGCATTTGGTCCTACTGTGATTAGATTGGGTTTAAGTTGAACGCCAGAGGATGAGTTGTCAGCAGAGATGTTGATATTAGCAGTGAGCAGGGGGATATGTGATGTAATGTCTTTCCCTCTAATGTCTTTCCCTCAAAAGAGGTTTAACTAGCCTTGTAAGCTGATGATTTGAGTGTCCTTATTTAGAGCAGATTTCATGGGTTTGAATACTGACTGTGATGTAGAAATGTTGCTAAACACTAGATATACAGAAATAGTGATCCATATTTTGGAATAAATATTGAAACATTTTAAGGAGTGGTCATCCTATTCATTGTTATAGGATAATGGAAGAAGGCATATGGTATCATGTAGGGGTGTGAAATTCCTTACATTATCACTTGCTCTTCCTCGCGCTTCCCAGATCTTAAGAAGTAAATATGAAGAAAAACATAAAGAAATGTTCTGGGTTTTCACTTGCCCATCACTAGGAAACTAGTAGGGTTTACTTACCATGGTGAGCGGGCGAGAGAAATTGTATGCCCCAGTCATGTCAATTATTTAGATCACTTGACACCCAATTTTTTCATGCAGCTTTTTCCCAAACTTTCACTTTACTCCGGAAATGAAAAGATATTTTCCCCAAAATATAATCCCAACATCTGAAAAGAAAAAAGCCTGATGTTGAATAGTTACTTTGAGCCTGTTACTTATAATTTAAAGTAAAATGTTTTTCTTGTATTAATTACAGGTCCCTTGCCGAAGGACTTACGGCAGTATCTGGCATCTCGGTTTCCCTAAAGGTTCCATCGACCATGACCTTCAACAAACCATCCGAGACAACCTCTACCTCAGAACTGTGCCATGTAAGTATAGTTTATTTTAACCTTTTACCTCATATATTTGAAGCAGTGACAAAAATATAGCAGACCCAGTTTGAAGTTAAATGGGGCCTCTAAGTACTGTCCATTTGACCAAAGGTATCTGGTACGTTGATCTGACCGAAAAACTGCCGGATATAAAAATAAATAAATAAATAAATCTTATACATAAGAAGGAGGTAGGTAACTTTTTCCATTGAAATCGTACATTATGTCCTTTCAATTGCTGTAACTCCTTTGATTATTGGTAGATTTTCATAAAAGAGGTCTTATTTTGTGTGGAAGGGATAAATAAAGACATACAGGGGCAAAAAAATACCCCCTTGTCTGAGGAATCGCCCTAAAAATGTTCGCGAATTCAAATAAATATATAAGGTCATTTTTATTTTTTTTTATTTTTTTTTTTAATGGGCAACAACGTACCAGGTACCTATGCATTTGACAGAACTTGTTAAAGAAGGTTGTTTTGTATTTTAAAGGTTGTTTAAGTGCCTCTCTGACTTGAGTACAAATAAATTTCCAGCAGAAAAAAAAATGATGATAGCAGATGCCTCATCTTCAAAGTTAAACACTCATCCAATCAAACCTCATCATGGACTATTCCTGGAATAAATTCATAAACACTTTGCTGGAATATTATTTAAACATACTAAAACTTTCCACAATAATTAATGAATACTCTTTTTGTAGATTTGAATAGGGAACAACTATGGTGGATACTTTTCCTATTCTGTTCTCAGAGGTTTTTAATTATTTCATGAGAATGAAAGGAATGAAACGCTGCACTCAAACATATTTTGCTGTGATAAACATGTCCCATAATGTATCAGTTTGTGCAGTGCATTGTCTTGGTTTGTGAACACCGGTCCAATTGGAAATCTTTAGCAAGGTAACTGTCAGTCAAGACAGTGAGAGAGATATTGACGACCTGGCTGTGGCTTTGTTAAAAGGTCCTTAAATAGTGTTTAAATATTTACGGAATACAAAACATTTCTTACTTGTCGGATACATATCAAGACTGGGAAGTTGGCTTGATCAATACTTTGGTTGTGTTTATTAATGACTGTCACAGAAAAGGTCTTTGAAAGTTTGTCATGGTCACAAGGTTCTGTGTGAGAGAGTTATGCATTTGAAAAATGTAAATACCTTTCCTGTTGCAGTTATGATAAATGCTTATGAAAGAATATTCTTATAGACATTTATGAATTTTAAATTTTAATTTACTGGAACTTTAAATGGTATATGAAGGTTGAAAACATGGGATTGTTTAGAATATGAGCAGAGGAGACCCTGAGATCAGACAGCTTCTCTGATTTGGGTCTGCTTTGTTTGCCAATGTATCCAAACCAGTCTTTATGTTGGAAAGGGTTAGCTTAACATTGTACAATTGAAAAAAAGAATTAAAGACTTTCCAGAATTTGAAACTATCTGAATAAACAGATGTGGGCATTTTAGACTATGAAATAGGATCAAAACTTTATAGTTAATAGTTGAAGGGAAGCAGGGTCTCTGCTTTTATTCTTCTCTTTAATCATGCTTGCACTTTGGCACACCCATAAACTAGATGAAATTTATTGCGTACATATACTATCTCATAATTCTGAGATGGAAATATGTTTGGACATTCTTGAAAGAAGCGTGTGGTGCGTTTCATTATGTAACACTAATGTTTATAAACACACAGGGGTGTTGGTTTTAGGCAGGTGCTGTTCTTGATAGGGCTGTCTTTGATCACTGGAGAACCATTAATAGCATCTGCAAGGGAAAAAAATGAAAAATTCATTTAAGACTGCATGTGCTGGTTATTTAGAGCTCCCTTTGTTATTTAATTTTTCTTTGGCAACTCTATTTTTATCCTGATTTATCTTAATAATTGTTTTTAGGTAGAGTTGCCTGTCAGTCCATCTGTCCATAGTATTAATTCCATCAGATATCATGTCAGGTCTTCAGGGTTTTCCCAGGCACACAAATTGCCCATTTTGAACATCAAATTGCATTAATGACCCCCAAATATTTCGAAATTTGTCTCTTTGTCTATATATCAAGGGGTCATTTGTCTCCCATTTGAAAATATTAAGGGAAAACTTTGAGTCTTTAGGCCCAATTTTGATCAAACTTTGAGGGAGACATCTGATCATTCCTATTTTGTGAAAACTATAAGAATTTGTATTTATGTAAATAGTAATGGTATTATCATGTACTTTATCTAGTGATGACTTCATAGATTGGGTTTGTAGTTATCATTTAAGTTACATTACATGAGTGCAACTATTGGACTTTGTAATGAGGATTTTAATGTTGAGGTTAATAATGCATTTAAGGGTTTGGTGCAGAAAAATGGTAATTACATAAAAATAATATATCAGTTTCACTAGTTTTGCATCAATATGAAAGAACCTACATAGTCCCTGTGCTAGGTGGTCTATAAGTTCAAATAATAGTCCAGAACATCTAAAGAAGTTGATGAAATTAAAATTATCAAAATATATAATAGATGTCTTTTTTTCCTCATTTATTTGAAATCAGTATTAAATATGAAAACTTGTGAACATCTTTAAAATTTATATTTCCGTTTAAAATGTTCTGAACTTACCAAGAATGGCTTCCTTAGAACAATTATGATAAGTTTAAAGTTGAAATTAATGGTGCATAATCATATTTATTCTTTCACCCACAAAATAAACTTATACTGCATAGTTACAAAATTTCAAATACCTGCTCGGCAGGACAAGTGAAGATAAGTGCAAATATATATTATTGTGTTTAGCTTGATTTTTACCATCTCAAATTATGGAAGGATGAGAGATAATATTAGGAATTTTTCACCCTTATACTGATATTAGTTAATGTTTAGCCCGGAGAAGTGATACATTATAAATCAGTTTTGCGTGTCTTCTCAGGTACCACACGGGAACCTCGTCCCGGAGAAGTAAATGGTGTAGACTATACTTTCCTCAATCAGGAAGAGTTCAATGAGCTGGAAAAAAATGGAACCTTACTAGAAAGTGGCATATTTGATGGTGAGTTTTCACACACATATTTAGGCAGACTTTTACACATTCCCTCTCCCAAGGGAAATTAATATACCCCCCTTATTTTCTTGAAACTACAAAAAAATAACGCATAAAGCTCTATAAAAATGTTCAATTCATGTCTTTAATGATAAAGACTGATACAGTGTAATGCAGATAATAAATTTTTGGGTTATTGTGAAAAATTCCCTTTTGTAAAATTTGTAATTCCCCCATTTCTTCCACAGATCTGGCTTCTTTTCTGATAACTTTTGTTATTTTCACTTTCTCCATTTTTTCAGCATAATGATTAGTCACAACTGGCCCATATAAAATAATGAAACTGATATGTATTGATTAAGTAACTTCTAGCGTGAAAGTACTTTCTTTGTAACAATATATCTATTTCAGTTTCCATTTGAGTGATTGTGTAAACTGTTTCACGTATTAAAATAATACATTTGTGTGTTTTGCTACATACATATATGTATACATTTTCATGGATTTTTTATTCCCCCACGGATAGATTGCGGGGCATATTGTTTTTTGTCTGTACAAAACTTTAACCTTGACCATAACTTGGAGGTCCTTCCGTCTTCAGCCTCCAGACTTCACAGGTGCATGCACCTTGATGAGCTCTACCCGCCAGGTGACCTTGGCCTTTAAATGACCTTGACCCCCAAGGTCTAAGTCCGGGGGGGGGGACATGGCATTCATGTAAACATTTGTTATTATCTGTTGGGATACCTGTTACACCTACACAAGAAAAAAGATTTTGTCAAAGAACTTCATGTCAGTAGTCCATAAAGTAATGCTTGCTCTACTGGTCAAAATTGGCATCAACTTTTTCTCTGGGTGTTTGTTGGTTTTGTGTTTCATTCAGTGATATGACTCTCATTTTTTGCACATTTATTTGCAGTTAATTTCCTTCAATATGTATCTATATTTTTCCCCATCAAAAATCTGAAGAGTCAGTCCAAAAAGCTTTGTTTTGTTTCTGTCTTGAAACACAATCTGATTGGTCAAGTGGTAAATCTGTAAACTGAGAGTTTTTTTCAGTAATTGTAAAAAGTAATTGGTTCAGAAGGGTTCTTACATATGTCTTTTAGTGGGATAGTATTTTTTCAGGGGAAAAAGGATATATTTCCAGCTTAGAAACCATGCTGTGCAGAATTTCTTTTAAGGTTAAGTTTGTAATGATGCATCTCTGTATCTTTTTACTATTTGTTGTAGAATGAATTGTTAGAACTAGAAGGTTAGTGCAAATATTCACTATATTTGATATTCTAATAAAACAGTATCTGTGGGATCCAAACCTAAGAAATTATATGTTCTACTGGACTACATTGTAATTATATGACAACAATGAACAGTCAATGTTTTTGGTCAATGATTTGTACCATGCTAAATTGACTTGTGAGTATTAGACGCCTCAGAAGCAGGTCTTTGGGTTGATACCAGACTGACTTGCCAAAATCATTAAAAATGGCACTGGTACCTCAATATTTAGTGTGAGGCATATATAAAGGGTAGTTAAGAGATTGGCTTGCCCGATGTCAGGATAATGTGACTTGGTGTGGTATCATGCCACATGTCTACGACGTGATACTGCAATATAACAGCACTGTATCTGTATCAATTAGACAAATTATCTTCATTTAGCTGATATATGATCATAATGTTAAACCCAACAAAAAGTAAACTTAGTATTCGATTTGCAGCATATATTATTTGTGTGTTTTCATACAATAGCTACAAATCCTGTATACTCTAGGTAACCTGTATGGCACACCCAAGCCCCCCAAGGACCCTCAGGGTCAGATTCCACGCAGAACAAGCTCCATCAGCAGCATCCTCCCTGGGGCTCATCCGTCCTCTGAGGGCAAGCGACGCCGTAACCGCAGCAATACAGATGCTCCACCCAAATCTCCAGGGACCCCCAAGAAATCCTTCCCAGATCCCCCACCCAGGGGGAAGTCATTAGAGAAGTCAGAAAGTTCAGGAAGTCTTGGGCCACTGCCACAAAACTGGGAATGGCATACACCGAGGAAGGGCATCCCTACTTTATAGAGTAAGCACATAGCTTGCCTTGATACTGAATTACTCTGTTATACATATAGACTGGCGATATTATTATCATAATTTCTGCTTACCACTTTTGTAACTGTAGCTTACTAAGTAGATATTTATCATTATCATTTATTAATACTGATTTTAGATAATGCCATAATGTGATAGAAAAGGGTAAGATTTTGCATTTTGCTTACCAGTGGGCAATATGATAGAGTTGTCCTTCCTTGAATTGAAAAAAGTCTTTAGCTTGATCCTCAGCCTTGACATCTGAAAATTTAAAAAAAAGTGTACTGATATTGCCCCCCAAGCTTGGCACTCAACGCATGAGGGTGGTCCAAGATCTGGCTAGCTTTATGTAAGGATCATGTGAGTTGGTTTGGTGTCAAGATTGATAGTGCATTTAAGCAGGGCAGTGTGTGTCACAGGTCCTCAATAACTGAAATACTGTTTATTTTATTTTAATGCTAACAAACAACAAAGATCCATCATTTGTAAATATCTATTAGAATAATATGGGGATATAGGGTTTTCATTAGTAGCAAATCACTATTCAAAGCCATTCAGTCAAAATTGCATAAAAATCACTTGTAATTTGGCAATATTTGACATTTTGAAACCCATAATCACTCTTGGGACCCCCTACCAACAAATCTGTTGTTTTCAATAAAAGTCTGTTGTTATATTTATTAATGACAACCCTTTACAGTTGACAAATTTTAACAAAGTTTTAATGGAAAAAATTGTCCTAGAACTGTGGTTGGGATTACCTCTACTTTGCTGTTGATTAATCCAATGGCTTAATGTAATTAGACAGCATCAGTAATTAAATATTAGGTCTTGATTGCTTTTTAATTGATTTAATAAAGTTAATTGATTTAAGTTCTCAATTACTTCTGCTTGAAGCCAATTTTCAGTTTCAATCAGAAAAAAAACACCCTTTTTTAAAAAGGGAAAAATTAAAAAGAATTAAAAAAAAAGACAGTGATTCAGAATTGCTCTAATGTGCCTTACAGCCACAATACAGAACAAACACACTGGCTGGATCCGAGGCTTGCAACTAGAGGTGATGAACTTGAAGACAGTGGTAAGTGTTTTTTTTGTGTTTTTTTTCCTCCACTTCATTCAGTAAGGGGAGGTAATTGGTGTTTAGGTATTGTAATTTTGTACATGAGTAGTGTCCCTTACCAATATTCCAATAGCACTCGTGGATTAAAAACTCTGTCTAAAAAAAAAAAAAATGACATGAAGTAATAAATAAAACAAAGAATATAAATTAAAGATGAACTTAAAATTAATATAAAAAATTGATATTCAGAAGGAGCAAATTTGTATTTTCACCTTGTGTTATTTGAAAGTTGAATATTCAAGTAGTATGGTATTGGTAATTTGAAATCTGGCATAAGATACTGTGACAATATCAACTTATATATATAAACATGGATTTAAGTTTATCAAGGTTCTTTAGCATGTCATCTTGCAGTGTTAAAATCATTCCAGATGGTCTTGCACATCCCAAGATTATTTAGATAAAACAGCCCTTTATTTTAGCTCTGTATGTAGCTTGCCAGGCTTCAGGATCGTTTTACATGTAGCACAATCTTAACTCCCTGGAAAATTGGGAATGTAGACATGCAAATTGGCTGGAATGTAGACACATATAGTGGCATCTCCTACAACCCACCAACCCACCATTTTTAGCTAGACTGTTTATTTTTACAGTGTTCTTGACTGACAACCCATCCTACAATTACTTGGGTGAGTTTACCAATAACAACCCGAGAGTATCCAGAAACTTAACCTCAATGACTGCCTGACAACATTCACTTGTGTATCCACTTTGTATTCGCCAACCCCTGTTACCCCCTTAAAAATCTTGCATCGCTAACTGAGATTATTAGCTTAATTATGATCATCTCATGTTCTGTGTGTACATTTGTGGTGTTGAGTTCTGCTTGGAAACTTTGAATTTGTTTCAGATCAAATCATATCATAACTCTCATACTGGTCAAAAAATAATAATCAGATTGGTGCTTATTTAGCAGTCATTCCAGACTGCATATTTTAATTTTAAGAGTTTGAAATAAAACTAAGTTTCAAGTTGGATATAAATAAACACAAAACATTAATTTCTTTGAAATGTAATTGAGATATATCTTACATGGAGAATGATAATTGAATTTAGAAGATATTATTTGTAACCCAATGTTTAATATACCATGGTGAATGCAGCATGGGCCTTTCTAATCATAACACATGGTAATTATACAATACATTTAACATTGCCTTCAATGTTGACTGCAACTGGGAGCTATGCTTTATACACTCTGAATAAGTCCAAACCAATTATAGCATCACCTTTATTACTCATGCTACATTTTATATAAATGAAAGACTATACTGCTATTATTGAGTCGTGCATACTCACATTGCAGAGCAGTTTTGTATTTTATAAATATTTCACAAGTGTAACTAAAACCAACATACAGAAAGATATGGAAATCGAATATTTAAGCAAAACGATTATGTTTTAAAACTTTTTAGAATATATTAATTAATAAATTAATTCTTGGGATCTTTGTATATTAAATTAATAAATGTAAACATAATATAATATTACATCTTAAATTATGTAAACACTTATCTGCATTGTTGTTCACTGTTGTTTTTTTTGTTGTTGTTGTTTTTCATGTGTCTATTTTCATTACATCATGTTCATCATGTCCTTTTGATATGAAATATTCTATATTTATATATGTTTTGTAGATGATATAGAATTATTTTATGTAGATATATATTTAGCGATAACATTTCAGTTTAGTTGTTTATTCCCTCAAGTAGAATTTTTAAAACATACAACTCTTTTATATGTCATCTGTTTCTCATTTTCTCTGTGAATAGAAAAAGGCATTTTGGGAATAAACTATGACGGTAAGAATAGATCTAGAAAGGATAGAAATATCAACCACTGGTACTGGATTTCACTGTATGTTAGATAATACATTACATAAATTTGCCTTGTTGTATAGGAATATCTGAAAGCAGGGGGAGAGCACTGCTACAGTATTGTTTGTTGTTGGATAGTTTCACAGAGTTGTGTCCCTTAAAATAGAGGAACAGATGCTTGTGTGGTGTGAAATTAGTGAATAGTCCTATATATTTATTAGTAGAACTAGAGTTTGATGCACATTTAAGGAGAAGCAAGTTGTCATTTATATTAATGAATATGATGGAACTTTTAAAAACATTTTTAAGAGTTTATGTGATGAACTGCCTCATTTTCCATTGATTTTATTTTCCAAATGGCAGTCACAAGAAAAATTTGAAATTGTTGGAGTTCATTTAGAAATTTTCAGGGTGAAATTGGGTTATTTTGTGTGTCATAGAAAACCTTGGTCAAATTCCACCAACAATTCTTGTGCTAAGTAATACTTAATTCTTAAATTAGTTAAAAACGCATTCCACCATTCCTTTTTTATGAAAAATTAAAGTACATAACCAAGTTGAATTAATAATTGCCTTAATAACTTATAATATTTGTTAAGAAATGAACTATATTGATACTTTTATTAGAGAAACAATAATGGAATTTGCCCCTAAATATTTAAGTATTACTTAGCACTAAGTATTGTTGGCGGAATTCAGCCTGGATATTTATACTGTAAGTCATTGTATACCAAGTGGACCCTTCCATTATTGAACATAAAGTAAAAATTAGTTAAGGTATTTTAAAGTCTTGAGTTTCTTGCCATTGGCGCATTCACTGACTTTACAGCTCATTTGACTTAATTTATGGCACCAAGGAATTATACTGCCCTCTCGGTTACCCATTTACTCCTTGATGAAGTGAAACAAAGAGTGGTTAATGTGTTGATTAAGGAAATTAACAGTGTCTTTGGCAGGCCTGGAAGCAGGGACCTCTTGATCTTGAGGCATGTGTCCTTCCACTTGATCACTGCTTCCCCACAGAACATGACAGTATGGTTGAGTTTGTCACTTATGTTTTAGAAATGAAGAAACTTTAGGTTATAATACTCCCTTGAGAGACCATCTCTCAAACTGTTCTTGCCACTTGGGATATTTATATATGTTTGCCACAAATCTGTAAATAATGATTTCTTGAATGCATTGCATTTACTGACTTAAACTCTTTTACCATTGATAATCCTGTATTTTTCTACAGGGAATAGTTAACTGTTTATTCATAGTAGGCCTCTATATCTTTCCTGTAAGCCAGATGGCTTATTAGCTTTGTTAGGGTAGATTACTGTTGGCAGAAAAATCCGGATATTTTCTGCTGCCTACCTAGTTGATACTAGCATCCTGATTTATGAAGAATAAAAGAGAAAACTTTGTTGGTGCCTGAGTACTAACATTTTAAGAGAAGAAACAGATTGGTGTTTATATTTAGAAATACAAAAATAACCTACTTTGAAGATTTAATTAAGCAAGTTGGCATTGTAGTGTATTCTTTATGTGAAGTTCTGAAAATGATGTTGTCTTGAATTGTTTGATGTATATAATATAATCTTTCCTGTTTTTCTCTTTCTTACATTCTTTCCTCCTGTTTGGATTCTCTCTCTCTGAAGCTCCTTTTCTCTGTAGATCTCTGTTATATAGAATAGTTGATTGCCTTGAATTGTGACTCAAGAACCAACAAGAGGGATTACAGTATATACATGTTTTACATCACAGGTTTTTGTACTTTGATTGTCCTTTAGACTTTTTTTTTCCAGTTTCTTTGCAATGTTTAAACATTTAAAGGTCCTTTGATAAATTCAGATAATAGTGTTTGTGTGACATCTTATGTCATTAATTTTGAAGGATGCGTCTTGTCCAAGAAAATTAATTGTTAATTATTCTCACAAATTAAAAATATAAGAATGTGCCTGAGCTCAATTAATCCAGTCTCTTTTCTTGTTAGTTCCTGGAATGATTAGTGTTTTATCAGACAAAGAGAACATCCCATAATTTCTCTGTAAAATTTAGTCTTTGTAACAACTATACATTTGCATCCAATTAACAGCTCTTAATTGGGTTAATAATTGACAAATGAATCTATGTGGCTTATTAAGAGGCTCGTAAAACAGTAAACGTGATGAGTATCGGAGTTTAGTGAGAAATAAGAAGGAGAAGAGAAGAGTTTTGGGATTGAAGAGTCCTTTGTTTGATGTGTCTTCAAGAGGGACTAACAGGGAGGGCATATGCTGTTTTTGTGCCTGTTTAAAAGGATGTGGAGGGCTATCACACAGATAGGGTGTCCAGTATAACACTTAAAGTGACTCATTTATTGGAAAGCTCTTGGTTATATCTCATTGTTGTAATGCATGGTATCATGGAATTCTTCCATTTGTGGAGCTTTTCATTGGGGTGAGATGATGTGAAATTTGTAAATTGGCAATGATTATGAATTTTCTAGTTGATTTTCAACAGAGTGTCTTTTTGAAGATATGAATGAAAAACTTTGAATTGAGTAAAATGTAGCTTGTGGTTGTGGATGTTAAGCTAATGTATTTTATCTTCAGTTGTCAAAGAATAGTACTTAAAGTGGAAATGACCCTATTCCTTTTAATGCTGCAACTATGAAGTACAAGCTAGAATTCTGTATGCATCTAGTAAGAATTAAAACAAAGAATAAATATACAAAGAGTTGAAATCAGAATTAATGTCATATAACACTGTTAAGTGGAAAAGGGGTTATTTGTTAATCAAACATTAACTCAGGGAAAGACATTGTAAAATTTCCAAAACAAACATTTTGGTCAAAATGTCTTTCAACAATCTTGATATCTTTACTGCTGGTTGAATAACATGGCACAGTCATGTTAATTTGATTTGTTGTGTTATCCCCGTGTTATTAGGGTCCACAATGGGATAATAGCCCTGCTTGAGAACAATACGAAAGAGTCAATTACTGGGTCAATAAAGGTGTGTGTCTAGATATATGGGATAGATAAGGGGGTTTGGTATAATTCGGGGTTGACTTTCGTGGTTGTGATTTGCAGGGGATAACATGCAATTATGATGCTGTATGTGACAATGTTTTTTAGAGGTATGCTCTATGGTATATTTTTCCTATAAAATTCTTCAATCTGCATTTGCAGCTTCCTTTTAATCCATATTAACATTACTCCACGCATGCTTCTGTTAATTTTCTAGGGACTATCTTTATACATCTATTTTACAACGCTATATCGTGTTTATTTCTCACCATCTCTCTCACAGCTTGTTGTCCATCCATTCCCCTTGCTGTCTCTTCATCCTTCTCTCAGGCTGGCAGAAGATTCTCTTGGTGTCTCAGGGGAGATTGCCTTTGTTTTAGGTGTGCAGAAACTTGCATCAGCTGTACCCTGGCAGGTGCAGCAGTGCAAACAAAGTGCATCCTAATTATGTGTGTTACAGTACAGCTTGGGACCATCAGGGCCTGTAGACCGAAAAACCTTGTATTTGTATAAGATCGGGTTTTGAGGATTTCAGGGATTTTCATGTTCTTATGGGGGAATTAGAGAAATTGTCTCCAGAGCAATTTGTGTATTTGTTGGTACGTGAATGCATAAAATGATAATTATCAATGTGTTGAGTGTGATGTAATTTTGTAAGCAAATCACACTCTGTTATATCTTAGAAGGGTACTTAGTTTTTGTGTCTAATACTCATTATCTTATGTAGTACATAATTATATGGGGAAAAGAAAAAAAGAAATTCATTCATTTATCTCAAAATTGACAGCAGAATTAATATACTGAAATTATTAATTATAACAGATGTGTAAGCTTTTAAATGATTTCAGAAATTATGAGGTAAGACATTAAAGAATGAAATATTGCACTTAAAATCTTCATTAAAGTCTCTGTAGAAATCATATCTCTTGAAATAGACAAAGAATATGAAAGCGAAAAGTGCAGAAAGGATTTTTAATCATTTATCAAAAGCTTGTGACATAGAGAATTTGTTTTCCTTTTGATGATTCATGTAAATGCAAAGATTTGATCTTAGATGGAAAGGTGGATGCACAATTTATTCCAGATGTTTTGGCTTAATCAGATGGATAGATGGATTTGTTATCCCTGAAGATGTAAAAACTATCAGCTAATGACTTGTAGTTCTTTATTACTTTATATATGCTTGGTAGATCAGCAAATTCAGCATTAAAAAAATATATATATTAGAAAAAATTGACCTGAATTATCTTTTTCATAAAAATGATATCTTGTGAGTAATTTATTGTAATAGACTAGTTTTTTCTCTTTAGAAAAAACATGCATTCAACAGTGAATCATACATGTCATGCAACAAAATGTTAGTTTTCTTTTAGTAATTTACTCATTAAGTCTTGCTGTTTGTCAGTTTTGTGTCTTCTAATTACCTTCTTTTCAGAAGACCATGCTTCATTAAGTCTAGACTTAATTATAATAGTGAGATGTGTGTGTGTGTGATTTTTCTGAAGACATTAGCAGTTAAATGATACCTGATACTTGTCCTCAGTCTGCAGTTGGAGAAAGACAGGGAAATTGAGTAGTAAAGAGGCAAGCAGAGATTCCAACTTGGAGCTCCTAGGTTAACCGACCTTTTCAAGCTTAACATTCATTAGTTTATGTCAGTTTGGCACAGCTGTTCCTTGGGTCACCCTCTACCAAGATTGTAAAAAAATTTGGATCTGTCAGAGAATATGGCTGCCAGGGGGCATAACCTGTTTTCTATATTTTCAAAAAGTTCAAATTTAAAAAAAAGATCTTGTCCAAAAGGACTGGCTGGATTTCAAAGTTTTTTTTGTTTTTTTTTCACAGATGTTTCTTGGGTCGATTTCTGCCAAGATTGTAAAAATCATTGGATCTGTAGAAAAAAAATTGTCGCCAGGTGGCTGAGCCCGTTTTCCTAGAAAAATCTTCTTGTCCAAAGATAATGGCTGGATTTCAGAGTTGTTGTTTTTTTGTCTGTTTGATTGTTGTTTTTTTTGCACAAATATTCCTTGAGCCACGCGTTACTAAGATAATAATTATTTAGATCCATTGAAAATTATGGCTGCCAAGGGGCAGTGCTCATTTTCCATATTATCTCAAGATATTTGCTTTTTCTTTTCCTCCAACTAATACCTAGTTCTCAGGTGAGGAATTCCAGGGCATTCACAACCCTCTTGTTTCATGTAATCTCATGACAAAAATAGAGTCTTGGGAAGTACTCTATTGTGATAGTTTCATTGTATATGCAACCAATATTTATGATAAATGGAGACCTTTAATGTGAAACTATTTTTATACAAGACGGCAAGAAAACTCATGTTTTGTGTAGGGGTTCTTTTCACATGTCTGAAATATATGTATAAAAAATGGATGAATACCCAAGTGTTAGCATAACATATATTCATTTTGATGACATCATCATCCAGTTTTTTTATCTGAGTGGCTGTTCAAGGCATCTTCTTCTCTGAAAAATCTTATAATTCATGTAGTTTTCCCCCAAATTGTTATTAACATTGAGGTTGTTTATTTCCCAAACTCAAGAAAATGGCGCTTTTACACCTCAAAAATATAGTGTTATGGCTCCTTTCCTATCGTCAGAAAAAAGAGCCAGGCATTACATATACTTAGATGGCATATCTTTCGTTTCGTTTATTTTTTGAAAGTTATTATGTTCCTGTATAATCAATTTTTTCCCCCATTCGTTATCAGAGAATATTCATAGGTGTCTCCGACTTTGAAAATTTCATTAATCGTGCAGTTTTCCTTAAAATAGTTATGAATTAAGGGATCTTTCTTTCACCAAACTTGAGAAAATTGCACTTTTAACTCCAATATGGCCATGCTTATTTAAGGGATAATTTCTTTCTCTGTATAGAAGTGCAGACTGCTTCTCCATGCTTGTCAAGGTGATATGATGTAGAAGCTTGTGTATGTAATCACATATAATCAGGCTTTGTGTGGAGCTATCAGGCTGGGCTTATCAGCAGTGCATGGCACCAGAACCTGGGCTGCTGTTGACAGAGGGACGCCATGTCTTCCACACTGATATCATATCACTGGATCCTGCTGGAAGCTTTTTTATTTTTCATTTCTTTTATTTGCTGTTAATGTAATATCCATTGGCGCTAATGTTAAGAGTCTTTGTTTGACTTTTGGCCCCAGCCTGTTGTTAAGTACATGGTAGTCATTCTGGAGATAAGGTATTAAGAGGAGAATTAAGTAAAAGGTTTTACTGAAACTGGCTGAACTTGATGTAACCCAGGAATTGTGCAGATTATAAAGTTATGTGATCGCTGATGGTGGAATGGGGTAAAGGGTCTAAGGTCAGACAAGATTTCTGCTTTAGTCATTTGACAGATGCTAATGTAAAGAAACTTTTTTGATTTTTGAAATTGATTGAGATGCTGATATATGGCAAGATAAGGCGATATTGAAAATGAGTTTATTTAAGGCCTTGCATACTTGTCAGATTAACAAATTGATGAAGTCATGTTATTTTTTTAATTTGTTTAAAACTTTAGGTTTTCCTTAGGAATTATTGTTGATGGCAGTTTATTTAGAATACTGGGATGAATCAAGATTCCTTAAAAAATGCGTTAATTTTGATAATAACCCCAAAGCAAAAGGCTATCGAAAATATAGATATGCTGACGCTTATAAAAATCACTGGGTCACACAGGATAATGCCATAATATTTTGCAGAAATACAGCATGATGCAGTAATGGGGAAATTAAAATCCTAGGTGAATGCAAAGTTCAATTAATTGATTTTATTTTTCCTCTGTTTCAGACTGTTACATTGCACCTCTAAGTAGGCACTTTGTTCAAAATATAATCCATTGCACAGACTATTGCACTTTAACTATAAGGAATGTATAGTAGCAATTTAAGAGGAGATAAGAGGATATTGAGTCAGACGATATCTCTCTCAGATTTCCAGAACCCAATCCTTGGGGCTATTTGGTTATTGAGTATACAGATGTTGTGGTTAGGGACTGTCTTCTAGGGTGTCATAAGTATTGTGTTAAGAGAAAGTGTGGAGAGGGGGGCAGTGCATGCATTAATTTTGTTGTTGATTTGCCTGTATCAGATTTTTATTGGCATTTTCATGGATCATAGACAGGGGTAATGGAATTTAAGATTTTTTGGATGCGATTTATTTCCCATTTGTCATGGTTCATAGATTATGATTATCATTTTAAGGCTTGATTTAAAAAGAGACAGATGTTTTAATTAGTTTATACTGATGATAAAGTTCTGACCTCTATACTTAATAATCAATATTGTGAAAGCGATGAAATACTGCATTTTGGGTACTTCTTCTGTTGAGCAGAGATTTTTTCCCTCAAATGTCTGCCTCGGTTATCATGTTTTATTAACAAGGTCACCTAAATTGTTTCTATTTTTATGATAATGATGAATAGATAGATGTTCATGATCATTATTATGATTGATGATTTATACCTTGGTAGAAGGAAGAAATTAAATCTAAGTTGTTCAAATTTTAATGATAAATAAATAATAAACAGATGGTAATGATGATGTTTACATTGATAGAACTATGAAGGTATATTAGAAATAGCTTTTTGTTTGTTTAGAGGGCTGAGTAAACTGTAATGCTTTTGTTTGCTCAAATTCAACAAAAAGCAAAAGGGCAAAACTGAGCAAAGGGTTAGGGGAAAAAAAGGAAAAAAGTTGGCACCACTTTTGACATGCCTGGAAACAATAAAAGTAAGGTGGTGAAACCTGTGCACAGGTAAACTGAGTGCACCAGGTATACATGCAGTTGTTAAGGATCTACAGGTATCTGCATGATGGTGCCTGGGAAGGCTGTCAGAAAGGTGCAGAAACTCACTCAGATACATTCATTGGAAAGAAACTGAGTTTGCATATTTAAAGTTTTTAATTGCTGCACCTGGTGATTGGTAAGAATTCCTTCATAACCTTCATTGGGGTGCAAAGTACTGGTCCAACATAGGGAAGATCAAGAGGGACACAAAGTTGTAAAGATAGTGTTTCTCCATTGACAATAAAGATATTATGTTTGAATTTATTGATAGTGATTTTAGTCTTTGTTGTCAGTGATTGTGATAATCTGGAAGCCACTCAACAATAGCAAAAGTCAACATTATTACCTTTAACCCTTTCCCTCATAGAAGACACCATGAAAAGACCTATGCGAACAGCATAAAACCAGATCAGCCTGCGAGTAACTCGCAGGCTGATCAGGTTTTATGCTGTTCGCTGCTCCTCAGTGGTCTGGAAATGAGGATTTTATAATTAAATTTGGTAAGGTTTAACTGTGGTTTTCTGCAGATCAGGCTTATGTGGTACCTATTGAGTGCGTCAAAATGAGTCTATATGAGGGAAAGGGTTAATGTATGCACCATATCACTCTATACCATAAATGTGTTTTGTTGCTTTGACAAATAGCATACCCAGGTCAGACGGCTACTTCTAGGATATGTGTATAAACATAAGAAAAATTATTTGTATGTAGCTCGCACAGTTGTATGACGAAAAAAAAGGGGGGGGGGTAAAATTAATATCTGTTAAAAATGAGGTGGGGGAGGGAAGGAAAGCAGTAAAGTTGTCAGAATTACATTTTTATGATTTTACATAAAGTTTCATTTTATTAATATAATTATTGAGCTTAAAGGCATATTCTTCAATTTCATACCTATCTCTAATGAAATAGTTTGCCTCTTTTTACATAGGTAATAACGAAAGGAAACATGAAGTTTAAGAGAGAGAGAGAAAAAAAAGAAGAAAAATAATAAAAGTGCAGTATTTTTCTTTTTCATGAATAAAGGTCAATTCATTTAAGTGTAATATAAGTGTCAGAAAGTTGTGTTTTAGCTTGTAACATAATGTATTACAGGTGGTATACTGTTCCTTGAATTAGATTAACATCTGTCTTTATTTACATCTTGGTCATAGTGGGATGAAAAGTTTGTATTGGTATCTTGTGGCGTTTTGTTGCTTTTTTGCCCCCGCATCGATAGATAGTGGCATATTGTGTTTGGTCTGCCTGGTTGATTGTCTGACTGTCACAAAACGTAAACCTTGACCATATCATGGAAGTCCTTCCACATATCCTTCCCTCCAAACTTCACAGGTGCATGTACCTTGATGAGCTCTTCCCCCAATCCTCTATTTATGGCATTCACTCTAACATAGCACTTGTTTTCACTGAAGTTACTCTCTGCTTGTGGATAAAAAGGAAGTCAGATGCTTTTTATCATATCAGAAAAGGGTATTATATTGTCTTGCTAATGAATGTAATTTTGCTGCAGTGAAGTATACAGATAGACTGATCTATAGCAGATTTCCTGCACAGTCAGCCATTGTTTGTTTGGGTACTTCATTTTTTTATTCTAAATCCATGAAGACCCCAGCCAGTATGGTATTTTGCTTGCCAAACATAAACAGCATGAAAACAACAGATATTTGCAATATTGTCTCATTTCCTATGTCTGCTTTACTAACAGCATAAATGCTAAGAGGAATGTTAAGATATTGGTATATAAGTGTGGTTTAGATTTCACTGTTGCTAGTATGCCTGAAATGTTTGTAACTGAGCAAAGTACATGCAAAACTGATTAAAGCAATGTCTGTAGGCTCATGTTCAGCATTGCTGCAATCAGCTCTCATATTGTTTTATGAGAAACACATTTGAAAAATGTTACAAATTATAATAAAATTTCTTGTATTCTTCAGTTCACCTTAATATAATGTAAAAAATAGGGTTTTTCTTGAAGACGATTAAAACAGTTACCCCGCCCTTTTAAATCTGTGCAGATTTCACAATGCCTTTGTTTGAAATGGTAGGTATGATATATAGAAATCCTTCAGTCTGTTTTGCAGACAATGGAGCTCTTTAGTAAATGTCATAGTTTGGTATCAGATGTGGCACTGAGGATGGCACGAGAAAGTGAAATATGTTGACATGCAATGAAGTATTAAGTCTATCTGCGTAATAAAACCCAGGTTTTCTTTCTCTGATATCAAGCGTTCAGCTTCTGCAAAGGAGCGTAAGGTTTTGAGGTTTTGCATCGTAGAAAGGTTGTAATGTGTTCCATCACAAGGGTAGACTTACAAAAAGTGTATAAAGGTTGTGAAGCTGTGTTATTAATTAGACAGGAGCAAATCAAGGGCTTTATCATTAGTGCAGAGATTTTGTATGGATGTCCTCCTTATTGCTGATGCTGAGTTTTGCACTAAATAAATTGATGCTCCAGGCCGACTGATGCTAAATTTTAAAAGATTTTGAAGATAGCAATACAAATGCCTTAAATTTTGGATGAAGTGTGTCTTGACCTAAGGGTATTAAAGCTTAGATATCAGTATTTCTAGCTCTGAATAAATTTAAATTATTGTAAGCTTAATGTTTTACAAAGACGAAATTCATAATTAACTGAATTGACAGCAAAGCTGAGAGTTCTGTAGAGATGGAAGTACATTATGAAGTTGCGATTGCTGAAGTGTAAAAGTCCTGCTGACACTGACATACTGCACAGCTGAAGCCAAGTTACCATGCAACATAATTTTAAAGAAAGTGTGTGGCAATATCCAAAGTTGCAATGTTGTCCAGCTGACATTCAAGACAAAGTTGCAATGTGTCAGCTGATCCACAAAGTTGCAATGTTGTGCCACTGAAATTCCAGACAAAGTTGCAATGTTGTCCCAGCTGAAATTCCAGACAAAGTTGCAATGTTGTCCAGCTGAAATTCCAGACAAAGTTGCAATGTTGTCCAGCTGAAATGCAAGATAAAATTGCAATGTTAACCAGCTGAAATTCCAGACAAAGTTGCAATGTTGTCCAGCTGACATTTAAGTTATGTTACCATGCTGTCCAGCTGAAGTAAAAAAAAAAAAAAAATCAAGTAACAAAGGTTTCTCATTTGATGTAGTATGTCTAAATATCTTGCTGTTCTGATGAAGTGTAATTCAAGCTCTGAGGCTATTATATGGAAGTCACAACTATTGAAAGTTGAAAAAAAAAGGGTTATTTCACTGAACAACTCAGTTCAAGACCAAGTAAGTTGAAGTTCATTATCAAGTAACCAGGCAGTACAGCTGAAGTTCTAAATCAATTGTCCAGGGTGTATCAAAGTATAGCACTGTTGATGTCTGGAAAATGATTTGCTGAGTGCCTTGTCCTTTCTAGCCAGGCCTTATCACATAAGTAAATGCTTGTCACATCAAAACATGTATATCACATCACATCCCGTCCTACCCTGGGGTATAATCAGCTTTAGTGATAGTTGTAGTTGTTTTTTCTTTGCATGGCAAGATGGAATTCATCTCAGTATGATATGAGTCATGTTAATTTTCTTGTATTGCTCTCCTGCAGATACCAGTATATAGAAGCTTGTATTTGTGTCACAAGGAGCTGTATTAATTATGGTTAATACCTTCTATTTTTGCCTGGTACAAAAAAAAACTCCCCTTCTATTTTTTTTTTGTCAAGAGTGATGAATGTCATTAACACCATTATAACATGAAATGTATTCTAAGGTCTATAAATTGCTGTCAATGAAGTAAGTGGTGCTTACTGATGGCAAGATTAGCTCTTGAATTACAAGTATAAATAATAGACTAAGGTTAATAGACTCGGGAATAAGGGTATAGTGCGACTTAATATTCGTAAAGAGCTGTTTGTTGTTTAATACTGAAGGAGGAATTGTGCGATAGATTTGAGTCTTGGCTGAAACAATTTCCAGGGATTAAAAGAGATGGGTCTTGTAAAATAGTGCCTTTTTTATTACTGTCACCAGGTATAAGGATATTATAGTTGCAGGAATGGTAATCCATGATAGAAGGATGTGTCCATGAATTTATCTTTCAGCACTCGACTCGAGTGTTAAAGATAATTTTTGCATTTGGAACATAACCCAGGATAATGGCTGTCAAAATTTGCACACATAAGAAAACTTTGGTAATAATAGGCACTAAGTAAAAAGAAACATGCATATTTATCTAGAATTATGCAATTAAAAAACTTACTGCTTCCATTAACACTTTATACTCATATAAGAAATTGTTTGTGGTCTCAACTCTGCTGGTCCTCAACATGTTCTTTTTTACAGCAGTTGGCAGACACAGGGATCACTTTTCCATCGTCTGTCTGTCTGTCTTTATTTCTGTCATGCTTTATCAAGTGACACAATTATTGTGTTCCAAAGAACACTCTTGTTTTTTGAACTCTGCTTGTTTAACATCTGTATAATTGATATACCCTTCCCAGAGTCCTGGGGATTCCATTGAAGTGTTTGCTATGTAAGATTGGTTCCAATTAATGCATTTTTTCTCACTCGGTTGAAAAAAATGTAACCTGTCACAAGAGAGTCATCCAAGAAAAAAAAAATTGTGCAAGAACAAAGGATAAAAACTAGTACATAGATATAGATAAGATACTCTTTTTTTTCGTATCAGTAATTCATTTTGTAAAATGCCACACATGTATTGGTATTGCGCAAGATTTTTTTTGTTGATCTTATTGATGATAAAATAAATCCTACGATTTGCTGGGATTTTCTTCTTGTCTTTTCTGTCAGCAAAGGTTCTGAGACATGCATATATATCTAGATACCCAACAGCCTGCTGCAATAATTTGCTTGTATGTACTGTAAAGTGTCACGAACAGTGCACATTTATTTGACTTTTATTTCATCTTTGGAGAAGGTGAGCACGCAATTCTTTTTTTTTTTTTTTTTTTTTTCAATGGTTTGCACCTCAAACTCAGGGTGTGCACTACACATGGCACTTTATGGTATTTTCTCTGTGTGTGTGTGTGTGTGTGTGTTGGAGAAGTTTGGAGATGATGATGTTAAATGTCATGTATGCATATGAATCAAGCCAAAAGCTTACATCAATCAACCAGCATACAGACTTCAAGGCCATTAATTTCTGTTGGAATCATGATACTTTCAATGTTTACTATAATTTGCCCGATGAGATCATCTTATGAATACTGAAGAAGTGTAGAAGTAAACTGTCCTTGAAGCTCTGACACAGAGGCTTAGCCCCCATGCAAATGGTTTTCTAATTGAATGTTGCAAGCTGTTCAGATTCAGACACATTGAAATAAGAAACAACTTTTTTTTCTCTCTTTTGCAACTTCTTTAATTTGCTCCTGTATTTCATTTTTGTTAATAAATTTCAGCATGCAACTGAAGCATTTGTCATATATAATCTAGTAATTCAGGATTAAGCAAAATAAGTAATAAGCTATAAACATTCTGGTAAATTGGAAAATTAACGTAATAAAATTGTTCACTTATGATTAACAGCCCAAAATATTGCTCGCAATGTTTTCAAGCATGATTTATTTCAATCATATTCATGATTATTAGATAGTCTGACCCAGCTTGAAATAAAACTCTCAAAAGGTTTGCACTGAGATTTATTTATGATTTTAAACATATGGGCAATTTCAAATTCTTGTAAATTACATTCACCACTCAAGTTTCTTTGGTAATAGAATTTAATTTGGTAGATTTCAGCTAAGGAAAGCAGTCTAATGAATGCTGGTAATAAATGATGTGGCTGTAGAAATACCAATCATTAACATTTTATTCCACGTTTATGTAATACTGTAGGGCTTGTAAGTAATTCGATTAATATGATTGCCTCTATAGATAATTGAGCTGAGGTATAATTTAACCTTTTCTTACATATAGACTCATTTTGACGCACTCAATAGGTACCACATAAAGCCTGATCTGCAGAAAACCACAGTTAAACCTTACCAAATTTAATTACAAAATCCTCATTTCCAGACCACTGAGGAGCAGCGAACAGCATAAAACCTGATCAGCCTGCGAGTTACTGACGCATAAAACCTGATCAGCCTGCGAGTTACTTGCAGGCTGATCTGGTTTTATGCTGTTCGCATAGGTCTTTTCATGGTGTCCTCTATGAGGGAAAGGGTTAATAGGTAAAATTGTGTCATTCTTTCAAGTAGTTTTCTCTGAAATTTGGGGACAAATTGATGAATAGCAAGTGAAACCAAATGAAGTTTCAATCAATGATTCTTTAAAAAGGTTGGAAATAGTATATGGCATGGTAAACATACTGCATATAATAATAGCAAGTGAAACTGGATGATATTTCAATTAATGGTCCTTGAAATAAATCTTAAGTCTAAGTATTGCATGGTAAAAAAAAACTGCACATCTTCGAAACTCTTATTTTGCCCCATTCAGGAGGAAAAAAAACAACAACAACATGTTTTGTATGTATAAGGTGATAGAAATCTGTGTACTGGTACTTGAAACTAGAAGAGAGGCATTGTCTCTTGTTTTGCAAATCATTTTCAGCAGCAATTTTTGTGATTTTTTTTTTAATCATAGGGAAGGTATATGGAAAAAGCATCATGGTTTAATGGTTGAGAACATGACTACAGATTTGAAGTTTGAGTCTGGGTTCAAACCCTAAGTTGGGGTAAGAATCTTCCATCCATGACCTTCCCAGACTCACAGAACTGGTCCATCCCCAGAACTATTAACCCTTTCCCTCATAGAGGACACCATGAAAAGACCTATGCGAACAGCATAAAACCAGATCAGCCTGTGAGTAACTCGCAGGCTGATCAGGTTTTATGCTGTTCGCTGCTCCTCAGTGGTCTGGAAATGAGGATTTTGTAATTAAATTTGGTAAGGTTTAACTGTGGTTTTCTGCAGATCAGGCTTTATGTGGTACCTATTGAGTGCGTCAAAATGAGTCTATATGAGGGAAAGGGTTAAATAGGATCCAAAAGAAATACATTCAGGAATAGTATATGGAATGATATATGACTGTGATAAATCAAGTTAATTAGATATACAAGTATATTGTATGATTCTAAGTGATACATTAGGTTAAGACTTATTCACCTATATATGATGATCACTTTCAACTGCCCTGCATGTTGCCCCACATATAATGCTTAATTCTCCCGCCCAGTGTTCTGCTTTTTCTGCCATCCTTGCATATTCTGTCAGCAAGATGGTATCAAAGCAAAAAAAAGTATGTCTTCATTTTCTAGATACAAATCTTAAATTTCTTGAATTTTTGCCTCTTTCTTGATAAAAAAAGAGCATTCTATCATTATTTTCATATATTTTACTTATATTTTGAGTGTAACATTGCTGATAGTTGGGAATGAAAAAGACTTTCCTTGACAGATTTATTTTGCACAAAAGATAAGCCATTTTGACTTGAGTGGTTAAATATAAAATTGAGAAACTTAACTGCTGTGTGTGAAACGTTGTCAGTGGTTACAGCAACCTAATAATTATTCATTTCAGTGTTCATGTGAATGACTTAACCCTTTCCCTCATATAGACTCATTTGGTGCACTCAATAGGTACCACATAAAGCCTGATCTGCAGAAAACCACAGTTAAACCTTACCAAATTTATTTACAAAATCCTCATTTCCAGACCACTGAGGAGCAGCGAACAGCATAAAACCTGATCAGCCTGCGAGTTACTCGCAGGCTGATCTGGTTTTATGTTGTTCGCATAGGTCTTTTCATGGTTTCCTTTATGAGGGAAAGGGTTAACTGAGCTGATATCTCCTCACCCAACATGGTCATTACTATTTAGTTGTTTAAAATTAGAGCATTTCTTGAAAGACCCATGATTAACCCTCAAGGGAGACACACCCCTCTAACCTCTTTGTGCTGGGTCACTGACCACACCCCTGTCAGTGCGTGTGTACTTTGTTTCTCATTGTGAGGGTCAGCCGTGATTGACTAATGGACATGCAGGCTGGACATCTGGCCAGGCCATATGTTCTGCAGGGTCAAATTCTTGTCCTTGTATTTGTTTTTTGTATGAATAATTTACATAGGGTTCATTTTGTTTGCAAAAAAGAAATTGGAATTATGTTTTTCCATGATTATTTGCACTTATCAGGGGCCTTAATTTATTTTTGTCTTTTTTGCTACAGGGAAAGAAACGCGCGCGCGCACACACACACACACACACACAAAAAAAAGAGAAACAAAAGATCAAAAATAGATGAAATGCCATTTGGCTGTACAAGAGATTTTTGATAGGGGAATTAGAAAGCAGTTTATTCATTGCTGTGATTGTTAAAGAAGGCAAACAAGCTCTTTTTTTGCAGCCTTATCTTGTTTTGTTTGTTGAACCAGTGCTCAACTGGGACCATGTTTGATATGGATGGAATATCAATGGCATCACTGTAAACAGACTCAGTCCTGTTCTCTGTCTGCAACTCCCTTAGGTTTTTGCAGGCCTGTTTTAGTAATTTATTATATTTAGCAATGTAAGACATATTATTACAAGTGTCGTATTGTATATGCAATGAATCTGTACCTATGTTTTATCGGGAGAAATGAGGTTGCGTTATATTTATAGGATGATATAGTTTGTATAAAGGCCGTATGTTTTTAGTTGCCGCATGGGTTGATCGATGGTTGTATGTGTTTGTATGTCAGCGAGAATCAGAGACAGGAGCTTGATGTACCTTAATTCTACGGGCAGTCTTAGGATCCCCATATCTCAGATCTGTATCTTGAAACCGGGTATGACTCTGAAATGGAACAGCTGTCATGAGCTGATAGTCTCAACTATTACCGTATTGTCTTGGCCTGTTTCCATCACGTTTGGTTAGGATGTGTTACTGAACTGTGACATTCACTTGGTCTGTCTCTTTCCTCAGTAATGGAATTAGTTTGCGTATGCCAATTCTGCAATTGGATGTCGTGGTAATTGTCATTCCATGTGGTTAACAGTGCATGCTAGTCATGCAATGTAAATACTGGCCCTCCCTCTTTGATCAAGCTTCTGTTGGACTCTTGATCTTTGCAAATTAAAGCTGTACTCATGAGTAAATAAAGCTGTAATTATGCAGAGTATGAATATTGGTGGTGTTTCTGGGATTTTGCTTAGTACACAATATTTCCAAGTTTGCATTGATATTAGAGAAAAAATATGTAAATTGCCTTCAAATGTTAAGTTGATTTTCAAAGATTGCATAAAGAATGTATTTAGAAATACTGTTAAATTAATTACACTTGCATCCAATTTAAGAATGTAAAGAATGCTCTCATGTGCAACTGGGATTATTTATGATATGATAACATTTAGCTGTTGTTGTGGTATCTCTATGGCCTTGCTGTTGTTGACACAAACATGGCAGTCCTGCTTCATAGTTGGATATGGTTCAATTAACTGTCTCCACAAATGCCAGGTTTTGTCCAAGACTTGGTTCAGATCAAATTTTGTCTGCACTTGTTAATAATGCATGCATGAATGTATATATTAGTGTTTTAAATGTTATGGCAGAAGCCTGTGCACATTTATGATTAAAGGCTTGTTGAATGCTTTTAGTTTGTTTCATGTTCATGTTTAATTAACTTTCTAATTTCAGAGAGCTGTGTTGAGATTGGTTGATTGGTGTTTGTTGTTTCAACGTTAAGAAGGCTGTAGATTATAGTTTTATGAAATATAGTCCAAGATGAATCATAGCAATCATTAAAAAGAAAAAGAAAAGTTTTCCTTTTGTTCAAATATACTAAATATTCATGTTAAAAATTAAAACAAATATCCTACATAGCATATGTAATTCTATATTGTTGAACTCTGTGCTAAATAGATTTATACCAATTCTCTTTCTAATAACTGTCCTGACTCAGTATTAATTTACTGTTGTTTTATCTTTGCAGTTCTTTATGTATGAGGCAGAGTCACTTAGATGAGTTGCTTCTCTCTTTTGTTCCTGTCTTTTGTGCTGATTTATTGTCCAAACATCACAGAGATATTCATTTCAGAGGTATTTTCCAGGTTTATCCATTGACCAATGGTGCTGAATGGTGAAATTTATTGGCCTGATTTATGTTGTGTTTTGTTTGTGAGGAAATTTGTTTTTCATCATCGGAGTTGAGTTTGGTCAGTTTCTCAAAGGGTCTTGAAAAGGACTTGCACTTAAAGAGTGAGGTATTATTATGTTAGGAAATCACAAAGGCTAGACTGCCTGATACTCCAAGTTCTGTTCAGGTTACTCTGATAAAGAAATCTTTCCAGCTTGCCAAATTTGCCTGTCCCCTATGGAATAACTAAATGCCAACAGAATTTCATGTGGAATCTTTGTGTGTGTGTGTTTTCAAAGCAAAAATCACCTGTACCATCTTGTAGGGGAGTCATTAGAAACATATTGGTCACAAAGACTCAAGCAGGTGAAATCTGAAATAAAAGGTACCTTATCTTATGGAACTTATCTAAGTAAGAGCTTATATTTATAAGAGAAAACAACAACAACAAAAAAAACAACATTTTGCAAACATTATTGATACATTTCAGGAAATATTTTTTGTTATTTGATTATCAAATTGAACTTTATTGCAACTTTCTGAAGTCTGAGATACATAAATCTCTCTCTGATGCATAATTTCCAGACTTGTTTATGAGGTGTGATAGGAAATTTGCGCCAGTGTGAAATGGATTGATCCTTAAATTGGAACTATTCCATAGAAACTGTGATGTCAAACATTGATTTTGTTACAATTTCCTTAATATATTTTCGCTTGATATATTTTGTAGGAAATGTATGTAACGAATGTGTTTGATTAATAATAGATGGCAAGGAATTTTATTTGTTACTGCATTTGGTTCCAGTACTTCATTATCTGTGTATTGTACTTCAAAAACCGTAGGATGGTTTTAATTAAAATTGACTGCAGGGAGTATAACAGAAGAGCCATAACATGATTAAATTTTACTGTAGGGAGTACAATAGAAGAGCTTTGAATGTAATTAAAATTGTAAGGAGTACAACAGAACAGCTCCAATGGACAATAGGGAGGAGTCTGGAAAAGCCATGGAAAAGACGCTGCAATCCCGATCAAACTGATAATGGAGTCGCTCAATTAATGGCTGCTCTTTTTGGTGGTGTAATGAATTACGCCCTGCCTCAAATAATGATGGGGGAATGGACAGCAGATATAATCAAATTACAGACGTTGCAGCTTTGCCCAAAAATGGCTCTCTTTGGTCTCTAAGCCAGACTGTCATCCAGAAATTGGCATTGTTTATGTCAGAAAAGGTCACACAGTCTATTGTAGATGACCATTCAGGAGTTTGCCTCCTTTGTGGAGTGAGATCCTAGTGTTTTTTGTTTTGCTGGTTGTTTAGAATACCTCTGATGTGCCTGATATGCTTGCCTTTCCTTTTTGATATATTAAGCAGTTGGTTAAGATTTTGATTTTGAATGGGCTCAAAACATCTTGTAAATTATAAAAATTTATTAACTTATATATGTTTCCAATTTTGAAAATTGTTTGGGGGTTTTTTTTTGGGGGGGGGGGGGGGGGGAGAGGCGTAGTAGCACTTGTTTTAATCAATTATGAAATGTTCTTTAAAATATGGAAACAATAAATGTTAGGAAAAATCATAGGATAAAATTAGAATGCAAAAATGAGAAGTCAGAAAAAGAGTAAAATGGGACCATTAATGAATTAAAAAATAGGAATTGAAAGATGGATTGATTTGGCCAGACATTTTATGTATGATAAGACTGGATTTTATTATAGATTATAGAGGTTGCTGATAAGTGAATATTTACTGTGGTTACAGGATTTAGAAAATCAGTATGAGTAATTCTGCATGGAATGCCTCATACCTATGTGAATATATCAGTGGTGGAGGTGCCTCATTGTTGGAAACCACTGTTCTGTTATTGAGGTGGAGCTATGTTCCTGATAGAGAGAAAGTGTGACAACAAAAGTGATGTAAAAGGATTAAGAGAAGGAATATTTATTGGAGGTGTTAGGGTTACAGAGTTGCTTTGTCTAGAGATGTTAGAGTTAACTTCTAATGAATTTGCTAAGTTTTGTTGTATTTAATATTGTTACAATGGTGATATTTCAATTTCTGTGGGTTGGAGTGATTTATTTTGTAAGCTGGAATGACAGACGAGGGGTACATGGAGGGGAGCCTGTGTTTATATTGGATTTCTAATTAGAGTCAAAAGGATGAAGAGAAAGGCTATTAGGGAGATGCTTTGTTTCCAGAGGGGTTTTGTTTCAGATTTTTGGAGGATTTTGTGATATTGTTAAAATAAACCCAGTTTTAAAATGTGCTTATTTGACATTTTTTCAGTCACTATTAGATTTGGACTTTTAGGAAAATTAATGAAAATAATTCGAAGATGGAATGCTTCATGATGGATTTTTTGTTATTTCGGTGATGGGTCTGTGTTTGTATTTGGATATAATTGAAGATGGAAGAGTTGTTTTGTTTGTTTGTTTTTGTTGTTGTTTGCATAAAAGAATATGGTATTCAGGGATTGATGTGTCAGAAGCAAGATTATGATGTCATTAGTTATGATAATTATGCCGGTTGAAAAGTGAAATTAATACATGTCATATACTGTTAAAAGATCTTGATTTTAAATATTGGTTGAAAATAATACTTAACTGAAAATTGTCATGATGATGTTAACTTATTTAAAGAGAGAATAGTTCTGGTTTGTTTGTCTAATAGTGCAAATAATAAAGATTTATTAAGTAAGTATAGGTATATGAGAAGTATTCCCATTTAAATTATGTAATTATCACAAATATTCAACTGGTAGAAGCATACCAAAGTCTTGAATTTGGGGGGGAAAAAGTAGCATACTAAATGCTGATATTCGGTCAATGATAGCCTTATGGTAATGTTTAGCTCGTTCATCTGAGAGAGTTAATTCCCAGTTATTTGCCAATGTGTTAATATGATTGCAAGCAATGCGGTGTGAAGCTGCCAGGTTTTGCAGCCATGCAAATTATCTTACTGGCAAGGAAATTGGTCTTGAGTAACATCCGTAATCAAAATATGTATTATGATGAGTAATACTAGATGATTGATTATTATTATTATTTATTTTGCCTATTTGCTTATTAATTGGTTTTTAGGGGTTTTATTATTATTGTTGTTGTTGTTTTTGGCAATTTGGCGTTGAAGAAGTGTTTACACCAATAGAATATTTTGACTTTTTGGCTGTATCTTATATTGTCACACATTTCAGCACCTTTTTTTTTGTTAATGAATTCATCCTTGACTTCAGTATATTGTTTGCAATATCTGAAAAAATGAATGAAGCTAAGTTACACTTTATTGATTTATCAAATTTTTATTGATTGAAGTGTCACCATTAGAACTTAATTAACAATCCGTTAACATTCATATGTAAGTACAAGAATGGTATTATTAGTTATGGGGATAAATAATTTATTCAAAATGTTCAAAGTAATGATAGATATTACAGATAGATCTTCCGACCATTCAAAGATTAAACAATTGATGCTTACAGCATGATGATAAATCAAATGCTCGAGGGAGCTTACTTGTAAAGCCAGGATGAATTTTGCAGTGTTAAACTTATTATGCGCATTGGTCATGACCAGTAGATGAACCCTATTGTTTTTGGAGTCACTTTATCAAAGGTCAAGGTCACAGTGACCTTGATTTTGAAAATGGTGACCAAGCTGTTTCCGATCAATAACTTGAGAACACCTGGGCCTAGGAACTTCAAACTTAGTATGGAGATTGGTCATGATCAGTAGATGAACCCTATTGATTTTTGGGGTCCCTAGCTCAAAGGTCAAGTACACAGTGACCTTGATTTACTGGGATTTTATGTTAAAATGGTGATCAAACCATTTCTGATCAATACCTGGAGAACACCTTGGCCTAGGAACTTCAAACTTAGTATGGAGATTGTGCATGACCAGTAAATGACCCCTTTTGATTTAGGGATAACTAGGTCAAAGTTCAAGGTCACTGTGACATTGAATGCCAAGATAGATTCTTATCAAAATGGGTTCTGGTCAAATCTTTTTCACCAGATTTTTTCAGCATTTTCACCTTTACTGGATGCAATATACAAGGTAAAACTCAAATGAGTTAGCAGTGTTAATAATTATCAGTAGTAAACCTTCACCAAGATAAGTTCTGAACTTTGTAACATGCCCATTAAACCAAAAAATTTTTAGTACTTTTTAAAACAGCACTGTTTATACAGCAAAATACACTGAAACAAACACCGCCGTTGTAAAGAGAGTTGACTGTATTAATAGTATGGCATATGAGGGGGGGGGGGGGGCATATATGTTTTACAAACATTTCTTGTTAGTTTAAACATGATACAATCAAACCTGTATTATATAGCAATCACCTCTGAATGACAGCCAACCTGTGTACAAAGACCAGGGATTGGAGTCCCATTAAATTGAAGTCCCATTGAATTAATAGAAAATATTACTTCTGAATAACAACCTGCACCTCCAGATAAAGGCCAGTTTTTAATTTCCCTTGAGTGGCCTTTGTTAACAAGTTTACTGTATTCATTGCTGTAATTTCATACAAGCATGGGATTGGGTACAACTTATTACAATATTATTAAAACTCACTCCCAGACATTATCACAAAACATGACATAATGATTTGGTTACACATACAAGTCTAAATCTTGATCAGCCTGCATGGCTCTGCACCTTCCAGCTGGCTTGCAGTAGGTTGATAGTTCTAAATCCAGGTGCCTCTGTGCACTAAGGGTCTCCCTCCACCTGTAAGTACGTTGTTCGTACAGGTTTTGAAAAACCCTTGAATTTGATGTCTATCTTGAAAAAACCTTGAAAATACGTTGAAAATCACATTTTGCCTTATAAACCCTTGAAAAACCCTTAAGAATTATGTCATCTAAAACCCTTTAAATACCTGAATCACTTTGCCTTAAAACCTTGAAAACCCAAACTAACTGAAGGTCTTGAACACTGAATTAATTCAATATTGATCATAGAAAAAAGAATTAAAAAATCGAGGTTCATCCCTTTCATGACTTAAAATTTAAAGCATAAGTTGCCTTTTATGCAAGTCCTTAAATTTGTAATTTTAAGGCCTTGAAAAACTTTTTGCCACAGAAAATTTGTATGAACCATGAATTAGCTGGATTTGAAGCTCTTTGGTAGTAAACTTTAAAACAACAACAATGATGACTAGTGCATCCTAAGAAGAGACAATATTTTAAAAATGTTTTAGTATTTCAGCATCAATGACCTTGGCATTTTTAATGATTGAAGCTTGTTTTTAAAGCACTGATTGGACAGGGAGCAATTTTTCTTATTTTGACTTGATGACTAAATGACAAAAGTATTTCAAAGAATGTCCCTAGTAGTATATTTAATATCAAGGGTTCATCTGAACTCTGAACTCTACTTGAAAAAGGGGGGCGAGGGCTGATAGTTCATAATAATCTTAAATCTTTACTTAAATTAAACCTAGATATTTTTATTGGTATAATTATGGAATTCATTATTTTATGAGGTATTCACAATAAAAAAAGTCTTTGCTGCTTTGAATTTGAAGCATTGATAAGATCTTTGCTATTGATTTTTTTTTTAATCTTATTTAACCCTTAACTTCATATAGATTCACTCTAACACATAGACAAACAGATTACACCCAGATCAGACAGCTGGTGCTGTCTGATCTGAGTCTCCTTTTAGCTTATCCGATATTCAATTTGTAGCTCAGTTTTTACATGCACAGTTATCTGTGGCAATGAATATTCATAAGGTAAAGCATTAATTAATCTCTGATGTATAACATAAATGAAACTCAAAATCCTCTTACAGATTAACATTGTTACTAAGTTTTGACTTATTGTAATTAATGAATAGAAATTCGAATTACACAGTTACGGTTTCATCATGACATCATACATTTGTAATGATATATCTTGAAATTTTAAATTTAAATTCATATTGTAAGGTTCGTATAAAAGTAACTAAGATATTACGCTGGAAAGCTTGGAATATTTGAACATGATGCAACATTTGTTTGAGTGATGTTACATTTATTTTTGTTTCATTGGATCATTGGAATTTATTTGTTTCTTTTCCATTGTGTAATTCTAGAAGCCAGACAATACATTTTGATGCCGATGTTGGGCATCTTGTGTGATAATACCAGACGTATTATGCTTGTCTCGGCAATATGAAAGTCTCTGCTTTGTAAATTAGACAGCAAACATGAACATGGAACTACATTTTTTAGGAGAGGTTTTATTTGTCAGCCTTCTTTTTTCTGATGCATCCTTTGACTCATGCATGGTGCAGATGCAATCATTTAACATTTAAAATGTGCATTGTATGGCAGACTCGGGTGATATTTCGGAATTGTTTACCGCGTAAGTATTTGGTTCGCGTTAAGCAGCTGTGTGACTCAGATAGATTGAGGGTGTCCTCGTGCCTGTAAAATATCATCGTGGAACCCCTGCTGATGGATGGTATCTGCCTATCATTGACACAAACTATGTTACAGAAGCTTCCATACTGAAAACTTGGATGTCATAATAAATATAGATGTCTGTTTCACCGTGAGCCCAGTTTCTAAGGGTGCTTCTTTTATGGCGGGTCTAGATTCCAGGTCCCGGGAGTATGTACATTGTTTGGGCAGATCGGGTTGTCAGATTAGCAAGATTGGCGATGAAATACACATGTGTCCTGGTGGTACAAATGTGAGGAAGGTGAATTTAAATTGATGCCTAGTAGACTGGTACATTAATACATGTGTAGATTTTGATCTATCTTGTCTGGGTTTAGCATGTACCGTGAGGCTGTTGACGGTTGCAGGGGTGGGCGTGGCAGTCATTATCTTGGGGTATTGGGGGCAGACGGATGAGTGCAAGCTCCAGGGCTGTCATCATGTAACAAGGGTGCGTTGGTTCAGCAATGATTGAGGGAGAAATGATTGTCATAGTGATGTAGAATAGTTGAGAGATTATGTTATATTAGGTCAACTTTGTATTTTGTATTTTTTTTTTATTCTTACAAGGAATAAAAGTTGTGTGATGGTATATATGTCACAGGGACACAGTTGTTTTTGCCTTTAATAGATGGATTTTAAAATTGTAATGTTAACTGTTTTATATTTAACTTTGTTGAGTTTTATCTTTACTGTATAGTATTGGTATTCTGTATAATTATAATTATGTCCAAAAAATCATTTATGATGAAGCTTATTTAAACCGGAAAATTACTTTTTGTGATATTTTTAATGATCCATTGAGATTTTGGTTACAAGCTATAATATTTTCTCTGGGGAAAAAATTAGGTTAGTAATAAATAATTATCCTCAATTCTGGAATAAATAAAATAATAAAAAAAAAAATGTTTGTGAAACAATGGTACCTAGAGAGCTTGAACAGGGAAGCAAAATCTGGTGCTTTGTTTTTCTTTGATGTGATAGATTAGAATTTTTTTCCTGTTTAGATAGGCCTAGAGCCAGGTATCAAAACATTTACTCAGGCAAAGATAGGGTTGTAAGTTTGATTCATTGCTAGTCTGTGGTTTACATGTTACTGCATTGTTTGTTTTCACAGGCTCGTCCCTTGTGGGTTTCCCCAATAATTTGATGGGAGAAAATATCTAAAATGAATTATTTCACAGGTTTGGTTCATTTGCAGTCACTTTGTGTTTGGGCTCTCTGACCATATGAAGTGCATCTGTTTAATGCAAATCTACTTTGCTCTTGAGTTTCAGGCAGCTTGATCTTGTGTAGATTTCAGGCTGAATTGGAATTGATAAGGAACATCAATGGGAGGCTGAGCTTTTAATTGTGGCAGGTTTTTGTTCAGAGTGATTAACAGAGGATTAGAGCTTGCCTCAGAGAGGTTAGAACTATCAGGAAGAGAAGGTATTAGATTCACAAGGGTTTGTGTAAAGCTTGCAGGGTGAGGGAAAATAGTGTGAAAGAGATAACTGAACATGGTGTAGATATCACTCTGCATATTTGATATCACTTGTGATATCATGGGCCTTGCCTGACATGGTGGGTGGTATAGTTGAAAGAATGGGTATTGTTGTGGTTTGGGATGTTGATACCAATGTCTGACAGCCATGCCTGGGTGGAGGGGGTTAGGAGGTAAATTGGAAGTGATAGGTGAGAAATGGCCTCATGTCAGTTGTGACTTGTTAAGATTATGGAATTGGGTTTGATTTTTGAGCACATAAGCATAGAGACTTATATATTCACAGCTTTTCAAGGTTTTAGAAGAACTGTGAGCTCCAGAGGAAATTGGCAAGTTTTGTAGAGAATCTTTTTATTACAATGGTTATGTTGCACTTAAATCTTCTTCTGCATTTGGAGATTTGATTTGAAAGAGTAATTAGGGGATTCTTTTAGTGAACACTATGTAAATGAGGCGCTTAAAGTTAAATCAGATCTAGAGAAGTGACTTTTAATATAGTGGCTAATGTGTACACTGTTAATTTCAAGTTCTGAATTGAATCACTGGTCTCATTCCTTAGACTGTTTCCTATTTAGTATCAGGAGATGCTGACTAATTCAGGTTTGATTGGTATTTTGGAAATTTATTTAGTACTTTAAGCCAATTGCATAATAGAAACTAAGTATAGGCAGTTTGGAATTTATACCTGAGTACTGTGACAGTTAAGAATTTGGAGTGTCCATATCTAACATGAATGGGATTAGCATGAGGGGTTATTTTGAATTGGCAGGATTTAAAGATCTTGTATGTTTACAGTTTCTGTCAGGCTTGATGGTCAGTGGCCTGAGAGATTGGTCATCTGGAGAGTGACAGATGGTCACTTCTGGTCATGGCATGGCTCAAAAACAGATGACCACTTGGGAGTCATGGGTGACCATGGGTTAACTTGACCTGATAATGAAAGTACTGTATAATATTTGAAGATGAGTTTGTCATTTCAAGAAATTGTATGTTATGTCAGTTTTTTGTCAACTTGATTTGAATTACATTCTATAGTTTGCATTTAAATGCATTTTTTTTTTTTATTATTATTAATTTCTGTTAAATTAGGATTCAGCCTATCTTAAAGGAATTATTTTCATATTTTAATTGCCTCATATTTTAAAAAGTCATATAGCCACAAGGCTATAATATTATCTAAGAATAAGTGTTTTGTAAAAGGAAACAATTTGTTACATTAATTTCCTTTGGCTTGTCAACAACATGGAACCATCTGCTTCAGCATTTGGTGAAAGCAAATTAGGCCTGCCAAGCTGATAATTACTGCAGCAGTAAAATTAACTTTAATTCTAAAAGTTAAGTCAAATTTAAATCAGAGGTGTTTAATAATGAGACTAGTGATTTGTCTAAAAGTCATGTTAGCATGCAACATAGATTTAAATAGTACGTTTCAATGGAATGAGTTCGAGTGTAGCTGTTACATTGATTTTATGTACTACATCAGATGTTAATTAATGCTCCTAATCATGAAATGGTCGAAGTAATCATGACTATTGGGTTATTGGATGATGTGTTGATGTCCCATACCACAACACTCTTGGGGTCCCTGCAGAGAATGTCCTGGTTGGTAGGTCTGTAGACTGAGATAAGTCTGGATATGCCAGTGTTATCAGTAGCTCGGCCAGCAAGCGTGGGGGAGGGGATGGCAGGCAGATTGCTGTGGTTAATGACAGTGGGGTAGTCAGTGATAGAGAGTTAGTATAGCAGAGTGGAGCGTGCTGCTGGCTTGTAATGTGTTCTTGGACATTGGAGTGAGCTCAATGAAGAAGGATGTAAATAATGCTGGAAAATTGATTGAATGAATGAATTGAATTGTGTTGAAGTACTAGTCAGGATTAATGAGTTTAGCAGTCATTGGCTCCATTTTAATATTATTGAAGGAAAAAAAATGGTGGTATTAGATATTTAAAAGATGATTGCTGTGAATCAACTTACAACAGTTTTGTGGTTTTATTGCCTTTTGGATTACTGTGTATAGGTCTAATTATTTTTTTAATCCTGTGCGAGAATGTATTGTGTAAGTTGTGAGCTTTAGTGCAGTGTTTGGAATCTCTTTGGATTATTTAGAAACTGATTGCAATATCATTGGTATGGTACTGGCTTGTATTGGAGATTTAGAGATTGGTTTTTCCTTGCCTAGAGACAGACTTGTCATATATTTATGGTTTATTGTGAAAGTATATTAAAGCTTTAAAAGTATATTTAAGCTTTCCTTTAGGAAAATTGACAATATTGGTAACTTGACATTTAAATAAAACTCAGCATAAACATCTTTAACTTGAATGATTGTCCTTTCAGTGAGACTCGTGTGACACTGTAAGTGGATCTTCTCTAGACAAATGACTATTTCTCTTATATTGTGACTAATTTAATCAGGCAGAAATATTGAAGTGCTGGCATATATTTTGGAGTATACATATACAGACTTGTGTCGGATGAGAGGGATTTCCCCAGACTCAGAGACTTATAATTGTATTCGGAGATAAGTGATTCCAGTCTCTCTAGTGACTAATTGAGTAATTATGGACTTGTGAAGACAGCCAATGTTGATGATGCAAACATAGTGGGTATGTTGATAAACAATTGATTACCAGGCATATTGGCCACCAGATTCATGTCAGATAAGACTCTCCCTGCCTAGACTGCTGGGTCAGTATACAACAGGTTATTGTTATTGTTTCTACAGTTTGAAACAATTACTGATAAGCCCTGCCTGACTACCTATGAGCCACCATGGTACATATACAAGGTGGGGGAACACTTTTGGCACAGTGTAAGAACACCCTCTGGATGATTCTGGAGGCTGAAGAGAATTCTTCCAAGCCCCCTACCCCGCCCCCAGTGGCCCTGGGAGGTAACGGGGACCCTGATGTGTGTCAGGACACACCAGAAAGCGGGCGAGTGTCCCCACCCCCTCTCCCAGGGCTTGGGTGCACTGCGCCGGGGATTGGATGTAAGGATTGCAAGTGTAAAGTTGTCTTCAAACATTGCAAAGGTAAGTCCCACCTTTTCTATTTAAGATATCTCATTACTTGATAAAAATATAAAATGGCATGCATTTTTTTTTTTTTAACTGAAATTTCAAAAACTTAATAATATAGAGATAAGACTTTGTGTTTTGTCATGAGCATGATCTCCAATAATATAGCCAACAATTTGTTCAAAATGTCTTATTTGCAGTGATATAGAATTTGAAATGTTTGAAGTTGAACAGAAGCCAGGTGCTACACTTTAGGATTGAAAGAAAGTGTTATAGTCACTCCATGAAGCATGCCGTTTTTAGTTTGCAAACTGATCTGGGTTTATACTGGCGGCATAAGAATGTTAATTATATCTTGTTTTGAGTAGAGTGTAGATGCAAACATTGTACTCTGCTATGTTGAGTATATCTAATGAGGCACAGGGCTTTTGCATTAATACATACTTTCATGGCAAAGAAAAATGCTTAATGATCAAGCAGAATGGTAGAGAGATTACGTTTTTCTACGCAAGCATGCATAATAAAACTTATGTGGTTGATATGAGTATTTCTTTGATTAGCCCAGTTAACTGATATGCATACTTCTTTGATTTCCCTGTGTTCCTCCTTAGAAGATATTTTATCGAGCCTTTCATGAAAGTCGCTGATGACGTAGAAATAAATATGTGGTATATGTGGTATGGAAACCACTGAGGTGAGAGTAGGTAGTGTATATGGGTTTGTAAACCAATCAAGAAGACAGGCAGATTGCATATCTGTGATCCGAAGCTCATTACCTCAGGTGTTTTATGGGACTTCTGTATGGAGCCTCCACAATTGGAACCTCCATCCTAAGGGTGTCAGAAGGGAGGCTCTTGTTTTTTGTATCTGTTGGTTGATGTACCTTTCATCTCTCAACACTTTTGTCATCATTGTGTAACGGAAAATATAAGAAAGAGATCTCAGCATGTATAAAAAATGCATGTTTTACAGACTTAGTGAGAAAGGTGAGAGAAAAATATTGTTATAGAAGAGACATGTATAGATACATGTTCTTATGCATCCGAAGCCAGATCTATGGATAGATAATGCTCAAGTTAAGTTGCCTTAAGGTTCCTTGTTCAGGTATCCTAAAGGCATATGACTTCTGTCACCTCAGGTTTGCTAATTGAAGATACAATATATTGGACAAGATGGTCAAAGTATCACTGAGACTGCCTGCCTTAATGTAACCTAATATAGATGCTTTTTGATGCCTTGGCAATCATAGCAAACCCAGGGTCTTTTCTCTCATACAATAATGTAGCTCATATTTTAAAATGCAGTCTGCACCACAAACAAAAATCCCTTGTTTATGTATGATTAAGTCAAAGATGAATAAATGTATTATTATGAAGTTGTAAATGTGTGCATGAATATTCATGAGCTAAAGGGTGGTTGTATTATAGCACAAAGTAACACTGATCACCAGATCCAGCAGGCAGACGTGTGTCAGTGGCTACCTGTATTATGCAGCCAACTTGATTATAGCTGATGCAGCCAGCTTTAAGATTTCAGATTACAAAAATGATATCGTCAATAAAGATATAACCTCAGTTCAGAAGTTCCCTATACCAAGCAGCCACTTTCACATGCACACATGACTGCCTTCTTAACCCTCTACCTCATGAATATTCGTGTGCAAATATTTGGCTTGATGAATAATAATCTGATGAATATTAAATGGATTTTTCCTTGCCCTGCATTAGCTACAATATTGTATGAGGAAACAGATAAGACCCTGATCAGACAGCTTCCTCAAAAAGCTGTCTGATCTGGGTTTGATATGTTTGCCAATGGGTTTGAATGTGCCAATAAGATGTATAGTACTAATACAAGATTGGCGATATATGATTTCTATTTCTGATTGCTATTCAGTGATACTTGGCAGTTGCTTATATTAGATTCCTCAGTTTTCTACTCAATTTCAAATTTGATCCCAGTCTGAAACTGTCTGGAATACTGACTTGAACAAAAATATAAACAACCTGTACTTTGAAATAGAAAAGTCATTTTGCTGACAAAGAAGAACATAAAAATAGATATCATTCATATGTCCAAATGAAACAGATAAATGGTGTTGAATTAAACTTGGAGGTAATTTTATTGGCAAATAACTTCGGTGAGGCAAAATTGTTGATATTTTTGTTGCTAGATATGAAAGGATGTTTTAGTGTGCTTCTGCCATTACTGTTTTTCTGAAATTATGTTTGTCAGTTTGGGGAATACTTTCTGGTTCATAGCCAGGAAGCTATTGCTTTTCAGAAATGAAATGGTCTTATTTTGACATAAGTCTGTCTACTTTTTATACTCAAGTTACTTGAGAGATAGGAGAAATGCTTTTCTTAATCAGATGAAATTCCACTATTTATGGGACAGCCACATTCTAAGATCACCTTTGTTCAAGAACAGTGAACTTTTATCACCAAGAGCTATCCAGGGAAATATCATTAGCACCTGATATTGACCTTCAAAAGTCTCCAAACTCAACATGCTTTTGGCAGCTCTTTTAAAGTCAAGGGATATCTAAGATTGCATGGAACAAATGGACATGTTCTTCAAGTGCCTTTTGCAGTGTATTGACATTGATTTACCAGTATATTGCTCTATCTTTGTTAATTCACCTTTAATAGAACTATTATTGTTTTAGGTTTATTTCACAAATGACAATGATTGGCAGCCTCATTCTGTAGAAATAAGGGGTTGGTCTTGAAGAAGGAAGAGTAATGGTTATTAAGGATATTCTGGCCAAATGTCTGGCCAGCCAAATAATCTGACACTATCAGGACTTTGGCACATTCCTCACACAGAAAACATGGCTGTGTATATTTACACTAATTTACACCTTTCATTCCTTCCCATTAGCATGTAGCTATGTGTCAAATACTTTCTCCCAGGGAGCAGTTATTGACCGGTGGGGGGAAGTTAATGGTCAGTGCAGGTTGTCTGCAGGGGGGCGCCAGTCAGGTGCCAGGGTGAGGGGCAGGCTGATTGACAGATTGATGCATGCTTGATGGAAGCACCAGCCTCTGTGTCTGATATACCAGACCACCCAGTGTAACTGGACACCCCAGGAAATTTGGCTAGTGAGGCAGGGTCCTTAAGATCTGAAGATGTCTGCACTTGGATAGGTCATGTAGCAATTAGGATACTAATTATGTCTAGTACATAAAATTCCAGAAATTTCTGATGGCTACCATTGTAAGCCATACTATTTATGATTGGCAACAAGCAGGTCACATGGCATCATTCTTATTATTTACTACATCAATTTGGAAGTTCTTGTAACTATACTAACTCTTCTTGTTGAACCTTTGAGAATTGACTGTGGCTCAGTGAAAAATAGAGAAGTACTCAATTAAAATAAAAAACTTTTTTTTACAGTTGCAAAGAACCATTTAAGAATTTAAAGTATATTCATCCTATTGGATTGAATGAAAAATGAGGGAAGATATCCCATTTGTTGAAGTCTATATGTTTGAAGTGTTGTGCTCAATACTCTCTGATGATGTTACTATACCTCTGGTTACCTTCCTGTAGCAGCCAAGTGTTTGTTTTCAGGTAGTAGTAAGCTCGTTTGATCATGCCCTTGGGTCTGTGAAACAGTGCTAATTAATCCTGCTTATGACGTGGTAATCAGAGAAATTGCAGTCAAGACTTCCAGAAGGTTTTTGATCCTCTACCATATTCTCCAGAAAAATATTGAAACTAAGCGATTTGCCCTTTCCCCTATCTTCCTTGCCAATGCTTCTGTTTTGCTTTCCCACTGCTTTTGTTTGCTGGAAGTAGGAACTCTTTTGCTCGTACAAATTTATGATAATGTTTTGACTATCATAATGATGTCTGAGATTAAAATCAGAATATGATCGTATACAGCGTTCTGGGAAAGGCCATTGTGGGTGATTGTGTATCAGTTAGTGGTGTATCGGAGATAAAATATTGCGCAATACATTTGACAGTTATCCTGGGTCACTGGCAGTTGTGATAACATAATGTAAAACAATAGGTCGGTCTTTTGCCCTATCAGTACACTGTGAATGCAGGAGAATGGTGGATGAGTTCATCTTCTACAGAAGAGATAAGCCTTTGAAAGACAAGGCTAGTGCCTTTCTCTGTCATGAAATATAAATGGCATAGTCTTTATACCCCTTGATTCTAAGATATCTCACAGTATGCATTCTGATAGCATAGGGATATGTTACAGCTATGCTAAGTGAAAAGAGACATAATTTATCTTTTGAAATGGCTTATTTCATATATCATTGTTTTTCATTTTCAGTATAGACTGCAGAATTTTGCTACCATATGTTGTTTTGGGATTTTGTTTGCTCTTGAGCTAGAAGATTGTCCTTCAGTTTTTGCCATGGCTTGGAAAGATAATTCACAACAGAACAGTTGAAAGTTATGTCTTGAAAAGTAAAATGCTTGTAGATGCATGCATGATTCAACTGAAGGATGATTGCTTTTATAATTATGCAGACTGCAAGATCATTCTGCAGAAGGTCTGGTTACCTAGTATTCAGACTTAATGTTCCTTGAAATGCACTGGTCTCTTTTGCACAGTTTGATCATATCAAATGAGAGTTCTAAACATTGTTTTCCCTGGACAAGGATTTTTTACCCCTATTTCATATAGTGAAGGGCTGTATAGATGTCTCACCATGACAAGTCATTGCCAACATTCAGATTACATGAAGTTTGGTCACCATTGTTGATAATGCCTTCACATTTGCAAAAATGATTTATCCTGATAAGACCAGTCAGCAGTCAAGAGCAGATAACTGTATCAAAGATTTTGAAAGAATTATAGCCCTTCTTTTGTGTCAAAGCAGTGTGCAGGGGAATTAATCACCTTGAGTGATAGTTATTGTTTTTCTTTTGTAATAAATTTGTTGATTATTGATATTACCCCCCCCCCCTTTTTTTTTCTTCTTTTTTTTTTAAATTACTGCCATGACTACCACTTTTGTTTGGATTTTCAATAATCAGATAATTAAACTCAATTTGATTTCATGGAGATTGAAATCTTTTTCCATTGCAATTGCTCACAAGTGTGATATCAGTGTATAATTACAGATATCACACAGGAGTGAGTCAGGCCAGTGTTTACACAGAGTTGTTTATACCAGGCTCTGATTATGAGGCAGATATGGCTGGGCGTGTTGAGAGGTCTTGTCAAACCAGTCCTACTTTCACTTCAGGATCTGGCGCTATTTACACATGGGACCAATGGTCAGATGGTGGCACTTATCTTCTGCCATATATCATCAGCAGCAGTGTTTATACTGCCCCTGTGTATATACTATATAGATCTACATTCCTCACAGAAACACATTAACGATGCTGCTTGGGTGCTTTGTCACACCCCTGTTTATATGTTTTCTAGCATTCCTTAAATCCAGAGAGTGTTGCTATTTCTGCTTTTATTTGGCCTTTGGTTTGCAAATTTTTGATGGCAGTTTTATTTTGACACTTTGAGAGTTCCTCTGCAATTTGATACTGTTAGCTTAAATAAGTAGGACTGGTCATAGGTTCAAAGCCTGACCTATCCACAGCCTGAAGCCAAAGATGAGAGGGTAAGGGTTTGTGATTGTCTGTAACCTGCATCTGATTGTCAAGCTGGGACACTCTCACTTGATTAGATCAATGCCAACTTTAGTGGTAATGATCACGAGAAAGTCTCTTGACATGAATTTTCTTTAAGCAAAAAAAAATTAAAAAAATCCTGAATTAATAATGGGGAAGAGTTCTTTTGTTTTGTTTTGTTTGTTTGTTTGTTTGTTTGTTTATTTATTTATTTATTTTTTATTTATTTATTTATTTATTTATTTATTTATTTATTTATTTATTTATTTTGAATGATGTAACTGTTTGTAACATATTTCTATAATAAAGGAAGGGAGGTAACTCTTGCACTACATGCTAACTTTATAAAATATATCCCATCCCTAGTTACTTCCCTTGGATTAGATGAGATACAGAAAAATTGTGTTTTTCTCTGATTAAGAAGGAAAATGCTTAGATTTTATATCTTTTTTAAATTTAGTATTCAGTAGAGATTAATTTTTCAAGCTAATGTTATATGGTGAGCTGCTAACAATAGCGTCTAGGCTGTTGTTTTTTTTTTTTGGTTGTTGTTGTTTTTAAATCATTTATATAAAAGAAATGAAGCTGCATGAAACAGGGAAGTAAGTAGCATGTTGATGACAGGTGAGAGCAGTTTGGATCATGGCAGAAGGCCAATGTGACTCTGTGGGATAAAGATGTAGTGCCACATCCGCATACACGCTCAGCTGACATGCTGCCATAGTTGTCTTGATGATGAATTGTTCTAGGTCAATAGTTCTTGGTAGGTCAGCTTTGTGTTCACTTTGTTGTATTGGTTTAATAACTTAAGTCAGTTTTCCCATGAAAAACAGAACATTGATGATCATATCTTAGTCAAGGGTTTTTTGTGTGAAACAATGGGATGGCCAGAAAAAAACAACAACAAAAAACAATGATGAACATATATAGTCTTTTTTGGGGGGGGGGGGGGGGGATGGAAAAATATTTTATGGCTATATTGAAATCAATTCCTGATGAATCACATTTCAAGTTTGTAAGTGCCTAGCCAGATCACTTGCCAATGTTAAATCAAGTTTTTTCCCTTTTTTTTTCTCTCTCTTGAGTTTGTTGCCACTATGTTCAAGGTGGTCTCAATATTCTGAAGACCTATAAACCCAGTGTTCAGGAAGTAAGCAGTCCAATTTTGACAGAATAAGAGTTAAGATGGGTACACACCTTGATCAGAATTAGCATCTTGATATACATACAGCCACATCAGCTTAAACATCTGTCAGGCCAGTGAAGGCTCAGGTGAGGGATGTTTGTTTTAATTTACTATAATTTTCTGCTCTCCTAGAAGACTGGAAATAAGAGACACCATCAAACAGACTGGGTAATTAGACAGGTATAAATAGTCCAGGTTGAAAGGGTTCTAGGTGGGCCAGTCAGACAGGTTGTTTACCCTGGGGTTGGAAGGTCCTTTCAGTGCAAGTCTGAGCCTCATGTAGTGGGGTAGATTAACTAAATTTGTATGAAAAAAAAATCTTTGTATATGTACGTAAATTATCAAATGTAAAATGTTATTATTTTTGTGATTATTTTGTGTACTAAATAGTATGAGATTGTAACATAATGTATAATGGGTCAACCCTCCTTAATGTTTTCTTTCGCAAATAAGAAATTAGAAAAGACATCGTGTTGGACAATAGATCAAATTTATTTATACAAAGTTTCAAAACCATCCCCGGTGGTCGAGTGGTTAGAGCATATGCTTCGGGAATGGGAGGTCGTGGGTTCAATCCCCGGCCGCGACATACCAAAGTTGTAAAAATTGGTACTGTTATAGCTTTCGTTCTTGGCGCTCTGCATATTAGGTATAGTTTCAGGACTGGTTGACCTGGTGTCAGTATAATGCGACTGGATGTGATATCATGCCACATGTCTACGGTGTGATACTGCAGTGTGGCAGCACTTTATCTGTCTCAAGTAGACAATGCCTCCAAATGACTGAAATACTGTCAGAGGGCTGTTAAACCCAACAAACAAACAAAGTTTCAAGACACAGACCACTGGTTCCTGGCATATTGTGCATCTATTTTCCCTACTGGTTGCTGGCTCCCTAAGAGAGTGGTTGCGTCATATGGTCTCTCTCCAAGCCAAGTTAGTTCAAGTATTGTGTTTTTACATACCACAAAAATGTGTTGAATTCAGACAAAATGTAGTGCCAGACTTCAGTTTGTGCATTATAATTAAGACATGTTGAAGACTTTACTTATGAGATGCAAGTCTGACTAAAGTGTATTAATGAGAGTTACTGAATTTTTCTTTGTCATATTTGTGAACCCTTCTTTGACTGAAACCATTCCTTTTAAAGTTAATCCATTTATCATTAAATTGTGATCACGATCCATCAGGTTTATTGTAAATGCAAGCCCTTATAGACTTAACAAAAGACTCAATGGATGCTTGCATATCTGCACTGAAGTTTTTTTTTAAGCATTTGAAGGACCCTGGTTATAATTTAAGGATGGAGGGATTTTCCTAATCTTGGTCAGAGCTGGCAAGCAAAAAGAACATGTTTTACTCTGCTTAAACAATGTTTTGTAAGGATGAAACACCAATAATAATTAAATAAAAATTGATATTAGTTCCCTTAAATAAAGAATTTTGTTCTCCCCCCCAAGGGGGGCGGGTGGGGGATAATGTTGTGACAAAATAAACTTTACCAATATTAAGTTACGTTGAGTTTGGAACAAGTATATTTAGCACATGTAACATCAACCAGTACAGCATGTGCTTGCCTGTTTTGGTTATAAGTACAAATAGTTATACTGTCTCTCCTGAAGGTAAATTAGATCTATCATGTTCACAAAGGACTTTGTATCTCTTTACTTGTGCTTAGACGCTTTTGTTTTCAATCAAACATGGCAGTACATTAATCACTCAGACATTTTTGTGTTAAGTTCATTATTGATGTGAAAAACTGTTGCAGGGGGGAAATTTTCGTAGAATTATTTTGTGTATCATAGAGGATGATGTATTATTGTTATAGAAACTTTTGACAAAGAGTTATGTATCAATCATTTCATTTACATGAAGAGAATTTGTATACCATGATATGTGACAGCAATAGGTTTGACACCTTATTATCCCCCGCCGATGAAATCGGGAGGGGGATATTGTTTTGGCGTTGTCCGTGCGTCCGTGTGTCCGTGCGTCCGTCCGTCCGAATTTTGTCCGGAGCATAACTCCAAAAGTATTCAAGCTATTGCTTTGAAACTTCACAGGTGGACAGATCTCATTGAGGAGAAGTGCAGTGCACAAGAACCAAAACTCTCATTAGCCTAATTTTGGAGTTATTGCCCTTTGTTATTTTTCATACTTGATTTTTGTCCGAGCATTACTCCAAAAGTATTCAAGCTATTGCTTTGAAACTTCACAGGTGGACAGATCTCATTGAGGAGAAGTGCAGTGCACAAGAACCATAACTCTCCTTATCCAATTTTGGAGTTATTGCCCTTTGTTATTTTTCATACTTGATTTTTGTCCGGAGCATATCTCCAAAAGTATTCAAGCTACTGCTTTGAAACTTCACAGGTGGACAGATCTCATTGAGGAGAAGTGCAGTGCACAAGAACCATAACTCTCCTTAGCCGAATTTTGGAGTTATTGCTTATGGTATAGTTTGTTTATATATTTAGTTGTGTGTATATATAAACTTTTCTCCATGTTGTATACTTGGAAGTAATAAAGTCTCTTCTTGTTCTGTTCTGTTATATCAAGAGGCAATAAGGAATTATAATCATATTGACAGCATGACCCAGTTTGATCTTTTACAATGGAGTTACGGCCCCTGATTTATGTTCTGTAAAAACAGCTCCCATTCATGAACTAAATATATTCGGCGGGGGATTTCGTGTCTGTGACACAGCCTTGTTGCGTTCTAATATATTGGTCTTTGATAAAAAAAATTTAAAAAAAATGTATGTTTTTTTTTTGTTTTTTTTTTCAATATTGATAATATTTTGTGCATTCAATCAAGTTGCAGTCTTGCTTAAGTTCATGCCTGAGATTCAGGTTTCCTCCATTCCTCAAAAAATTCAGTGCTATGAAGGGACTGAATCTAAGGAGGCAAAAAACAAGCATGCCAGAGTTGTCTTTTTTTTTGTTGTTGTTATTATTATCACTACACATTAATTGAAGTGAGATTAAGATTTCTACATAGGTTTCCTGCATTTATTTATGAAACTACCTGTGAGACCCTTTTTGCAAGAAACAATCAATGTCACTTGAATAATCAGGGTCCCTTGACAGCAGTCAGTAAAATGCCAGTAATGAGGTGGATAGATTTACATGGTATTTATTGACCCACCTCCTGTAAACGAGAAGTGATGAGTCTTTTCTGTTTCTAAAATATGAGTTTATAGATTTTTCTCTCTTATAATCCCTGGCACCTTCACCTCTTTTTAATGATCATCAGCTTTGAATGATAAAGTGTGTCATATTTTGTAATTTCTCATTTTTTTTTCACCTAAAGGAGAAAATCTCTGTATGAGCTTTAAGCTTTCAGTAAACAATTGAATTTACTCTTTTTTGGCAAAAATTGCTTTTATGAAGAGGAAGCATGGCATCGTTCAAAGCAGATATGAGGAAAAAGAATGTGCTTAGTTTAAACATACATATAGTACATAACAATTTGGTGATTGTACGAACATACATTTTGTAGATGCTCAAAAAATTGTTGCTTTTTTCCCCTTGAAAATGGCAAATTTTGCCAAAATATTGAAAAAGAATTTGTTTACTGTATCATTTCCCTCTGGAAAACCAACATATTTATTTTAAGCTTTCAGTTTCATCCATTTTTTTTAAACTAAGCACATTTACTTTCCTCATATCTGTAAGTTTAAGAATTAAATTTACACTGGAATTTGTAGAGAATAAGCATTAATAGTCAGGGTTACTATTCTTGGATCCTTCTGAACGGTTTGACGAGGAATTTGAGTCACTCAGTATTACATGATTATAGAGGTTTAACCTACAGAGTGAAGGCAGACACCTGTGTTCCATCAGGTCCTGGGCCCTGCCTCATGGATCCCTGTAGTATAAATAAGCCAGGATACAGTATGGGCAATAAGCCTAGAATGAGATAGGGGAGAGTGTCTCAGAACAGATGTTTTCATTTCTGATGTTTGAATTTTATCGGTTTCATTCCATCTTACTTCAGAAATACAGAATTTCATGCCATTTAGATCTTGAGATTACAGCTGACAGCATGTTTTTTTTTATTTAGTTGCTGACCTCTCTCTCTCTCTCTCTGCATTGGTCCATCTCTCCATGCAAGTCCCTCTTTCTCTGTTTGTATGTTTTTCTTTCTATACATAGATGGGAATTCCATAGAGTTCAGTGGATGTTAATTAGCATTTAATATTGTCATAATGAGTTGCAGGCATGCAATATTGCTGTAAACACTGCTGTGTTTAAAATAACTGTGTCAAAGAAAATGAGAATGTCATTTAGTTACTAGCTTTAGAACACATAAGACTACCTTTCAAACACATAAAATAATGGTGCTCAGGAAAGGTTTGACATTGAGATTGGTCCTTAAATTTAGGACAGAAAGCAACTCAATGGGTCAAATAATATTATTATTGTTATTTTTATCTGAAACCATTTATATACAGTAACAAAATGATGTGCCAAATTGTTTCAATGTGTTGATAATTGATTGACATCATAAAGGTCAAACTAGACAAATTTCTCTTGGGACAAAAGTGTTGATTGCTCAGCATAAAACACTTATTGATGGATACAGTTGGATCAGTGGTGCGTTCAGTCAAATGAACAAGTGCTCATGGTTGTGATATTTTATTAAGTTTTTCTTTCTATAGATGTGCAAACTTTTCGGATGAGTTTTTCAAAGAAACACTTTGTCCTATTTAAAAATTAATTGTCCCAGTATTTGGACAGTTGCTGAAGAGGATGGCCTTTTACATTATGCAATTTACCTTGTGATCTTGACTTTTGGCCTACATTTGATGAAAAAAGCTGAATCTGGACTTCTATGTGCTTCATTGGATTGCCTTAATATTTGGACAGTGGCTTAAGTAGATGGACCATTCCATTATGCAGTTGACTCTGACCTTCTTTTGATGAAAAAAGTACATGCACATACACACAAAAAATATCCATAATAGTATCAGTTCTTGTTTTTAGCTCACCTGAGCACAATGTGCTCATGGTGAGCTTTTGTGATCGCCTTTTGTCCGTCGTCCGTGCGTGCGTCCGTCCGTCGTCAACAATTTGCTTTAAACAACATCTCCTCATGAACCGCTGAAGGGATTTTGACCAAACTTCACAGGAATCATCCTTATGATACCCTCTATCAAAGTTGTACAAATTATTCAGATTGGTTTAAAAAAGTAGGTCACAGGAGCTAAAAATAGATTTTAAAAATGCAAACTTTGAAAATCTTCTTCTGCAAAACTGCAAGGCCTAGAGCTTAGATATTTGGTATGTAGCATCATCTTACGGTTCATTACCAAGATTGTTCAAATCATAGCTCTATGGTGATAAATGCCCCTGCACCATGGGTCACTTGTTTTACAAAGAGTTATATAGGAAAATCTTTAAAAATCTTCTTCT
>CM037786.1:31130271-31180271 GCA_021229015.1 Solen grandis
TAATTCGTTAGAATGGTTGTAAGCACAGAGGAGTTGTTCCAGGAATGATTGGCCCATTGTCAGGATAATGTGACTGGTTACGTATCTTGCCACCTGTCGCGGTGTACACATAATCCCCAAAATAATTGAACTACTGTCGGTGAAACAAATCTGAGATGTTTTCAGAGGTTCAAATAAAGTAATTATTAGGGAATCCACGATTAATTGGATGACGCATCTGTTACAGTCAAATTCTAACCAACCGTTTCAGATACACAAGAATACGCAGATAAACACATCAATGAAAACGTACAAATAGTGCTCTCAGCAGTCATCTGGGACATAAAAGGCACAGGGAAGTAAGCACAGTATGTGTTTGCAGTAAAAGTAGTTTATGAATTACATAAATTAAAGAATCGTGCAAACCATTGACACCGTTATGTACATAAACAATATACATAAATAAGAAATTAAATTATCATTTAAAAATTCAGAGCATTCCAATGGTAAAGAATTTATGTTAATGACATTATATCACGAAGCTTTCCCATGACGTAATGAAAAAATGTTTCAGAATAAAATAGAAATACCCGACACTAGCCGGGGGCATGTTAAATATAACTCTGATGCATTATATGTCCTTTTTATTTACGTTTCAGAGGTCTCGCAATACTACGTCAGATTTGAAACCACAACTTTTTATTAAATATCAGACGACAGGGCATCCTCTCTTTCTTGAGAGAGAGAGAGAGAGAGAGAGGGGGGAGGGGGGGGGAGTATTTCTTATGTATATGGTGCTGCATGACGTTAAGTGTCATGTTTTGAATCATTTCTGGACCCTCAAACATGACCACTGACTGATGTCCAGACTAAGCCATGTCACAAAGGTCACGATAGTCATTACTGAAATCTTCACCGAGTTGTCACGGAATTTGCCGAGTTTGTCCGAACATTCACTGGCTATAATTAGAGAAAAGTGAGATTTTATTTTCGATATGAGAAATTGGAATCTATATTTACGAGTATTTGCTTGTGTCGAGACAACCTTACGTGATTTCCGGCACGGTTTTTACATCGGCGCGGATGGCAGCCTATTGCAAAATGATAGAGTAGCAGATTGGGTCTCCAGTAACATATGGCGGAAGATTTATGAATGGAGAAATGCTGTGCAATGACAAAGTACATTGCTTTAGTCTTTAATGTCAGGGACAAGCCGGACTGCATATAAATCTTACAACGTGATTCACACTTTCCAATATACACAAATTCTTTTTGCGTGTTTGACGGTCAGAGATGGTTAACGAAAACGCAACATTAAAACTAATGTTGCAAACATATTATTATCATGGTAATTTTGGAATTTAATGGTTAGAATGTCAGTTAAATGACTCCTATTAAAGAATCAAAAGTGTCAAGGTGTCAGTTTTTTTAGGATGAAAATTCAAAATACTAAAATTAACTGAAAGAAATGTTGATTTATTCCACGTGATATCTAAAACGTTATTTTTGGAAGTGTGTTATGCTAAGCGCAATTATTCAGATATACTGCTTGATTTTTTTTAGTTTGGTCTTTCAGACCCATGTTTCTGAATTGCTCCACGGAGAATTATATCAAGTTTTGTAAGAATTGATGACGTCAAACCTATCTCAGACAACCAGTTATAACAGAGTGAAAAAAGCAGGTGTTTGCTAAATGGAGGTCAGATATACATGTACTTTTAGGTGTCTTACATGTGACTGCTTAAATCAAGTTTATCGTTAAGTACAGGTGGCCTTTGACACGGGTTTGACTGTGTGCGTACATTTTGAATGGGATATATCAAATGCTGATAAGATGTCTATATGCTTGAATATTAAGTTTCGCATGGCATAGAAAGTTGAATAGTTATGTAATGTTTGCATTAAGGTAATCCATCCACCATTAAAGTATGATCATGGTCCATCACGTGATCATGGGAATATTGTAAATGCAAGCTTTTATAGACTTTGAGCTAAAGAGCCTATAACTCCAAGTCAATGGATGATTGCATCTTCAATCATTTAAACGACCATGATTATAATTCAATGATGGATGGATTACCTTAAGTTATGATATACATGAAGCGTATCTGAAATCCAAAATTATACAATATCATTTCAGCCAGTCGGCTGTTTACTTTTATGAGACTGGTAGGGCACTTCCTCACTTTTACTCAGTTGACTGGTGAAATGAATTCACGCCGAATATCGTTTTCAAACACAAGGCACAGAACAAACCATATGAGCTAAGTGGCGAGGAAGGGAACTGTAGCAGGATAATTTTCAACTTAGTCATTTCATCTCGATTCTTACATTTCATACTAATCCCTCTCGACGGTTACTGGGTTGGACCAGTACTTTGCGCCTGGGAAGGTCATGTAAAATTCTTGACCCATCGGAACTTGAACCCACAACCATCCGATCCACAATCGGGTATGTTACCACTCGACCACGCCGCCGTAAGGTTAGGTTCTTTTTTTGACTTTGGTGTCGCGTTCAGGATCGAACCCACGGTATCTCGATTCCAGTGCAGACGCTGTAATCATTTAGCCACCTGGATAGCCCGTTTATCCTATTTAGTCCACTTAGCATTTGTAATGAATAGGCTACAATAATCAGCCTATTTATACTTTTTACCCAACTTACCTAATTTACCTAAATTAAAAATGTTATAAAGATTAGTATTTGTTATAAAGATTAGTATTTTTAGTCTTTTTAGCTTTTGTATAAAATAGGCTTCATCATTCAGCCTATTTAGCCGTTTTGATTTAAAAAAGCTTTGTTAATTTGCCCATTCATCCAGTTTAGCCTATGTTTGAAATGGGTTGCAACATTCAGCCCATTTATCCAATTTAACTTTACACACAGCTCCTGGACCAATTTTAAACAATATACAAAATTCGCTACAATCCTTCATTCATGAAACACGCCCAGAAGCAATAAATGATCCAGGCAATCCCCATAAAACTCTTAGTTGTAAACATTGTCTCTGTTTCTTATAATAATAGCTTAACATGTCATATCTACTCCTGCAAGAACTAATAACAGTGGAAGAAGTCTACTATTACACGTATTCATTCTATACATGACAACTATAACCCGAACAGGTGGGCGTGAAACCGATAGAAACATAAATCTGATACTGAAGCAGTCTAATTATATTGCGTTTTTGTTTGTTTTATAGCCGTTATTAATGTTCAATTTCATCTTACGAAGTAAGCAGTACATAACGAGACCTGGTTATAACGCTAATGGCAGTGCCAATATGACGGACGGCGTAGCAATTTCTTGACAGAAGAAATGAATGGACTGCAAACACTCCTGTGTGCAAGACGACACGTAACAGCTGCGGGATTGTAATCATTCATACCAACAGGCGTGAGTATGGCAGAAAAAGAAAAACATAATACATACATAAGTGGAGACTTGTACTGATATACAAATACAGAAAGTTCCAGCTGGTGAGAGGACATACACATCGCAGATGCAACAGGTCCATCTTTCGGTGTATAAATAGGTCAGAGGCAATCAAGCTATGTGCAGGTTAGAATGAGATCTTAAAGGTTATTTCGGCAATTTAATCATTTACGTTTTCTAAACTTTCAGAATTTTCTGATTCTTTCTATATTGATAGTATACGTTATCTACTAAAATATGATATAAAAATAGAGGTCCTTAGAAAAAATATGGGTGTTTTATTGATTAGGATGAAACTTAACCCATGAAAACTAAGTTTTTTTTTCTTCAAATGAATTACAATTATTAGTAAATGCTATGTCATCACAATGGTGAAACATCACGTTTAATGGAAGGAAAATGAATTAAGGGTCCACTAAGTATCCATCTCTTATTAAATACTCTTACATACTAGTATATATGGCTAAAGCAAACCTTCATTTTGAAAAAGGTACAAACCAAGAGTATTTGTTTTAAACTTTTTTTTATAATGTCCAAACATTTTGATTTTTCTATATTTTCAATGAATACTAATTAGGTACTAATCTAATAAAAACAATAGGACGCCAGGCTTATTCTAATAAGGTAATACATTTTTAAGTTAAGAGTGGATAAATATTTACCTTCTTCCCAAATCCATGTACATTTCACTCAGCAATAACGCGTATCGGCTGCAGATTCTGTTCCTCTTAATCGTTATAAACATTTTTTTCTTATTTGTGCGTAAAGACAGTCGTCTTAATAAATATGTACAGTGCAGTAGATAATATCGGCAATATTTATCCTAACACCGGTTCAAATTTTCGGTTGGTAACAATACTGAACACTTTGCAGTTGAAATATAACACGCAACCCTTATTCGATTGCTACTTTTCCATCATCTAGTGTTATTATTTAAACGAAAACTGTTACATTTGCATTACCGGTGATAGTGTAAAATTTACTCGTGTGTAATAATAGACACTGCTGCGATCTGTCATAAGTTACGACATGGAAAAGATTGTTGATTTAGAGTTAAATGTCGCTATGACTGTATTTCGACTATACGCGGACGTCCGGTTGTTTACAGTCGGAGGAAGAAATCGAGCGGGTGGTTTCCCCCCCCCCCCCCCCCCCCCCCCAAAAAAAAAAAAAAATACCGAAAACAATCTTGAATGCTTCCCCACATCAGAATGTAGGGAGCAGGGGAAAAGAACCCCCGGCGGTGGTGGGATAAGTGATAACGAGCCATTAACTTTAAATAACTTGCCAAGAATATATAGAAGCTGTTGCCCATTTGCTCTGATCAGCGAAATGACAATTTCAGGCGAATGAAATTGCAAAGTGTGCATGCTCAGTAAATCACAGAGCCGACGACTTTCGTGAGAGCAATCTGTTAAATAAAATATCACAAATGCAAATGTGTCGCTTTGAAAACAAATAAGAAAGATATATTGGGCTGTTTTTAAATAAAGCCCAAAGTAAGAAGAAGAAATATATTTCATCAAACGGTCCGTTTTCCATGTTTGAAATATCGCAAATGGAGTAATTAATTAGATTTACAGGTTGATGACTAACGGTATAGCGTAAAAACAGCATAGTCTATAAAGCGTTCTAATCACCGTGTCGTTGGGTTTTACATCATTTTATACATTGATAACACCTTGAATTAGCTTTGGATTTGAAAGGACCAAAATGCCAGTGTCTGAAATATTATGCATTACCGTTATCTCGTAAGAAGACAGTAATTATGGATGATGATTATCAACACACAGGTTTCTACTGGTACAAATTGGTGGAATCTTTCGTTAAGGAAGAAAGGCCTTATCTTACACTTATTACGTCCCATCAACAGTATTTTGTTCATTAGAGACTATATTTACTCTGGACAGATATAATACTGCTGTATACATGTACATGAATCCAGGCCCAGTCACATTATCCTAACACGTACTTGACCAAGTCAAGGAGTTGCATCGTCTTATACACGACTTATATAGTCACTACCAGTACCATTTGGTATGTCTCAGCCGGAGATCGAACCCGGATCGAGGCGAATGCTCCGACATGACCGTCTTTATTTTTAGGATGCACTGTTAAGAAAATTACAGTAATACATTGCTATTGCTAATATGATTAATATAGCTTTTTCCCCTCAACGATTTAAACATCTACATCCAGTTTTGCCCATAAAGGCTTTGTACTATATGCGGTATTTTGTCTACCCGTTGGTCATATCCTAATATGATCGCAGTCACTTTGATCTTAAAATTGACATGCATGAGATCACTTTATCTTCTTTAGCGTCCATTGCTTTTGCGAGAGTTTACAAGAAAGTTTGGCCATAGCCACTGATTGTATTTTCATAATCATTATTTTGTTTTGAAGAGTTATCTGTGTGCATGAAAAACTGCTCAAAATAACATTTTTCCTGCTTTCAATACTTTTTCTTGTTAATTTATAAATGCTCTCAATTTTCTAATTTTTTATCTTTTTACTCAAAACATCGTCATCCGTGAGAATAGTTTTTACTATGTGAAACGATTTACGATTTTTTGATAAATACATATTCTTTCTTTTCATACGATTTTTCCTTCCCCCCCCCCCTTTTTTTTGGTCGCTTTTTACACTTTGAAATTTCCTGTGGAGATGTACTTAAAGTTATTGTCTTTCATGAATACTTCTCACTCATTTTACATAAAGAATGGGAAATAAAACATATTATAAAGCCGAAGAAACAATATCCGGTTATAAAATGCGTCAATGACGTCACAAAATAAAGCTAATGAAGAATTCATTTTGGATTGTATGTGTTTAAGAACATTCATGTTACCGAGGGAAGGATGACATACTATACGAAGATAAATAATAAAAATAATACGATATTATTTGAAATCTATTTCTCGACTTCAACGTGTAAGATCAAATTCTATCTCAGGGATGACCACAAAGGCTATTTTGAATCATATTTATAGGATCTAAAAAATTAAATAGTCAATTTTCACCAAGGTTTGAAGGAAAGATTTCTAAAAAAAAATTTCTCCTAATAATTTCCTCAAAATAAACTAGTTAAAGGCTCAGCTGCTTATTCGGAAAAAGGGTTAATTTGCAGTCCTCAGGTGACTTTTATTGGACAAAATTTAGTACCTCAGTGCATGAGAGAAAATACGAAAAGATGCCGCATGATGACGCCACTTTTTACTGCCAAACCTGTTGTAAACGGCCACGCATGTGGGAACATATAACGTGTCCGCTTATTCAATATAGACCCTAAAAATTAAACAGGTTGGCTGCCTTATCTAAGAGGTCGTAAATACAGGTTTGCTTCTAAATGCAAGAGTACGACAATATAAGTTGGCTGCCTTATACAAGAGGCCGTAAATGCAGGTTTGCTACTAAATGCAAGAGTACGACAATATAAGTTGGCTGCCTTATACAAGAGGTCGTAAATACAGGTTTGCTACTAAATGCAAGAGGGCGATAATATAAGTTGGCTGTCTTATACAAGAGGCCGTAAATACAGGTTTGCTACTAAATGCAAGAGGACGATAATATAAGTTGGCTGCTCTATACAAGAGGTCGTAAATACAGGTTTGCTTCTAAATGCAAGAGGGCGATAATATAAGTTAGCTGCCTTATACAAGAGGTCGTAAATACAGGTTTGCTACTAAATGCAAGAGGGCGATAATATAAGTTAGCTGCCTTATACAAGAGTTCGTAAATACAGGTTTGCTTCTAAATGCAAGAGGACGATAATATAAGTTGGCTGCCTTATACAAGAGGCCGTAAATACAGGTTTGCTTCTAAATGCAAGAGGACGATAATATAAGTTGGCTGTCTTATACAAGAGGCCGTAAATACAGGTTTGCTTCTAAATGCTAGAGGACGACAATTTAATTTTGCTGCTCTATACAAGAGGTCGTAAATACAGGTTTGCTTCTAAATGCAAGAGGACGACAATATAAGTTGGCTGCCTTATACAAGAGGCCGTAAATACAGGTTTGCTTCTAAATGCAAGAGGACGATAATATAAGTTGGCTGCCTTATACAAGAGGCCGTAAATACAGGTTTGCTACTAAATGCAAGAGGACGATAATATAAGTTGGCTGCCTTATACAAGAGGCTGTAAATACAGGTTTGCTACTAAATGCAAGAGGACGATAATATAAGTTGGCTGCCTTATAAATGAGGTTGCTGATATAGGTCTGCTGCTTTATACAGGAGTTCAGGGTGGCTGCTTCATACAGGATGTCGCCAATAAGGGTTGGCTACTTTATAGATAGATAAGCTACTTTATACTGGATGTCGCTGAAACATGTAACCAACTAAATACTGTCGATTAGGTCTTGGAATTCTGTACATGGATTCTGGAAGCATCCCGGAATGGAGTTGTTCTAGGTAAACTTGCCACCTATTAGCCTTTGGTGGCATAAAATGATTAAAATAACAGCAACAACAACTAAAACAAGTTAAACACACAAAAAAGATGTAGGTTAAATTAAAAAGGAGTTATTGCTGTCACATATTTAAAGATATGAGTTCTTAATTTCAAAGGGAAAGGATTATAGTTGCAGCATTGGAATAAAATGCAGAATGGATTTATAAATGAAAACATTCAATTACTGTGAATAATAATGGTTTTATTGCGAACTGCACTGCAGAGTTAAGCAAATTCTACAGGAATGACAAACGGATCAAAGAAGAAACAAAACAAATTAAAGACTTTTGATATGGTGCTAACAAAATGCACAGGTTAAACTTGGGCTGTATAATCCGTTGCCAGTTATTCAATAACCGTCTGCAATATTAACATTAACGAATGACGTAAAGAGTCCTACTTAATACTGCATTCGGAACACCTCGCACCGACGGATAAGGCCGAGTAGTTACGATTGGTAATATTGCACACAACCATGAAGTTGTCATGAACGCCACACAAACAAAAACTCGAAAGATATATTGGATTACTCTCAAATGCAAATAATAGGACCCATGTTGTTAAAATGGGGACACAAAACCGATTTACTCTTGTAGCGTGGCTGTGAAGTTAGTCGAGGTAGACGTATTTTTGAACAATTCGGAGAACCCACTATACGGTGTTCCCTAGAAATGTTACTAACGTTAGATTTATTTAATTTCGATGTATTTTCCATAATTTTTTTTTTTTTAACACAAATGACGTAACTACTGAATTGTTACTGATTTGGCGCCGTTACGAAACAAAACTATGTATACAGAGAATCACGGTTATTCAATGATCATTCAGTAGTTGTGTTTTTCGTGTTTTTAAAAAATGATGAAATTATACAGTTTGCGCATCGAAATTGGATAAATCTAATAATAGTAACATTTCTTGGGAACACCGTTTGGTATAGTGAGTTCTTCATTTTGTTCGAAAATACGTCTACTCTACTAGGGGAATCTCGACTAGCCTTGCAGCCGCGTTAAAAGAGTGTTACAAAACAATGGAATCGGTTTTTTTGTCCCAATTTTAATTACATGGATCCTATTATTTATGTTTAAGAGTTATCCAAATTATCTTTCGAATTTATGTTGTGTGGCGATTATGCGAACGCTCGGAAGGAAGACGATGTTGTCTGGTGTGAAAAGCATGGTATATGGCCGTAAGCTAAGACAGGGCTCTTGGCGTCATTCTTACCCGATTCAATGTTAATATTGCCACACCAAGAACGGACAACGCATTATTATAAGCCAAACTTTAACATGTGCATTTTGGCTCCACAGCCAAGCGCCAATAAGGTCAGTTTATTTCTGTGAAATCCATGGGACAATCCTGTGGTTGGGCACTGGGACATGATATAACTCATTTCTATTCAGACGAATCCAAACAGTTAAAAAACATTCCCGCGATTTCGCGGGACTTTTTCTAGTAGAAATAATATCTAGACTCCAAATAACTGAGATTCAATCGGCGCGGCGGGATGTTAAACCCAGTAAATAAATTAAACCAAATTTTGAAATTTGAAGAACTTTTTCAAATTTTAAGAACTAAACAGATACAAAAAAATGAGACTTTCTCTATTTAAGAGGTATCGCTGAATCTTTTAATGTATTATTACAATCCGAAATATGATTGAGTTGCTACAAACATTTAAATATATGCATACATGTACATACAGTAGGATCATAGTTCACCTTTAGTAACCACATATTATACTGTGTATTTGTGAGAACAATATGGTAGAATGGCTTTGCCAAATATGCTATCTCCTAATAATAAAGACTTTATTATTAGTATATGCTTCCCTTTGCTTTGAAGGTACTGATTAAGTAATGGATCTCTCTTAAGTCCAACATAAACATTTTCTGATGAAAATAACTCATTTAATTAAACGGAAAAAAAATGAGTTCGAGCTCTGTTTTGAAATTAGGTATTTTATTTACATGTAAGTCTACAGTCAAACCTGTTTAAGCGGTCAGTCAAGGGAACAATAGAAAGTGACCGCTAAACAGAGATGACCACTAAATGAAGGTTAAACATAAACCAAAACTCTAGTTTGGTTAATATCAAAAGTGACCGCTAAATGCAGGATTGACCGCTTAATACGAGTGGCTGCTAATACAGGTTCAACTGTATTTGATTGGTTTACATATATGTGAACTCGTGTTAAAATCAAACGCGATATTTTTTTCCCATATAAATATATGCTTAACAACGATTCAATGCATTGTCCTTGATTTCGCGAGGGTTACTAGTAATACCATTTCGTGATAACATCATTCCAAAATCAAGGAGAATGATCTACAAAGAAAATAACGTTTTTATATTATAAGCTACATGTAGTATATAGAATAGTGTTCTCGTACTTCATCATTAACGTTCAATTTTCCCGTTCTGAAAAGACACTATATTTATAGTTTTGGTTCTTCATATACCAGTTAAATATATATATATATTTTTATTTTTTTTGAAAAGAAAAATCCTTTTCATTTTTTCATTTTCTTTATGATAAATATTTTTGTACGGATATTAAGTCGACTGAATTTTCTCAGGTATACAAGTTGATTATTACGACAGGAAAATAGCTCGCAAATTGCAACAAGAAAGCGAATCAAACAAAATTCAGTGCATGAAAGAAGCCGTAAGGTTGTTTGTTTATCAACTGTATACAAGGTAATGGTGTGATTAGTTACAATTACTGACAGAATGCAGTTTTTTTTTTAAATATGCAAACCCTACGTTTGCAATAAAATAATCAAAAATGCGAGAAAAGTGCTTGTGCAGAACATTTTGCAACATATATCGTGAGTTCATTCGAAACTATCAAAGGGGCCGCTTCGCACACTTAAGGCCTAATCAAACGCATTCCGTCCGATTGAATAAGTGTAAACACCGCAATTACTGTGTCCGTAATGTCGTGACTGGAGCCTATCAATATAACCACTGCTTCAAAACAATGCAAGAAACTCCTTTTGGTTGATATGTTCGATTTACAGGAAACAATAATCATAAAATTGAGGAACATGGCCGACATGGGTTTCTTTAGATCGCTTTTTAACTTCTTTATTACACAATTTTGATTTCTGTTTCGTGTTTCAATCGTTGTTCTCAACTACGGGCGGTGGATCACGCAACACGCCTGACGCCGGTGACCTTAGAAAAGGGCGGCAGCATCTTGGACCGCAGTGTGAACATGTTGGACAAAGATATATCAGTGACATACTTGCATACATAATGGGTTTTCTATATTCTATTCATTAACATTATTTAGAAATTATTTCTCTCTATATTCAGTGATATTTAACTCTGTTAAATCTCGCAAAGTATCATTTTTGTATTTATGGTGTATAATTCTAGTTCGATTTCACGGGAATCTTTTAATCGTTCACTCACATGGGTGAAGAAAAATGTCATCCTTATCATGATTTTGACGTTATCAAAATATTTTGTGAAGGCTTAATCAACATGATGTTATTACAAAATGCACATACAGAATCCAAACTTTAAAGTAAATTGATATCATTTTTTTTCGAACTCTACATTGTTTTTTTGTTATCGTTTTCGTTTTTGCTTCATCTATAGTCAAACTGTAGGTGTTTATTTTCTAAATAGAGAAAACACTAAAAAAAAAACAATAAAAAAAACACACATTTCACCGGAAATGAGACGTAAATGAACACACCCCGAACACCTTATCTATATGCTGGTTGAAAGACTAATTTATTTTCTATTTTTATTATTTCAAAATTCCACACATTGATCAGTGGTTATTAAACATGCACACGCGTTTTTGAACAAGTCATTAGTTAGTCAGTTTGAATCAGCGAATTATACCGAGATTTACCGAACCCCTGGTGAATTGGTCCATTGAAAGGACAGTGTGAAAACCTATCTTACAACTATCTCAGTCATGTTGTTATTATTTTATAAATATATTTTCTTTAGAATTACTTGTATGTTTCACTAAATTTCGCTTTCGTTAGAGTTACAAACAGGAATAATGCATTTAAAATTACACTGTTATTTTCATATATACTATTAAACACTGTGTTGGTGTACATTTGATATAATATGAGACATAAATTTATAAGTATATGCATTGTTTAACCAATCATAAAATACATTTTGTATTTATATTACATATGTGGATGAAAGGATGTATGGGAGACTGTGTAAATGGACTACTTATAGTTGTATACATACATACATATAATTATGTTATATCTTTATTAATAAAAGAACGAGCTGAAATTTCATGATGGATAGATTACCCTAAGTGTGCTATAGTCTATTTCTATAATGTATACATATAAAATATAATAAAGATTGACCCAGGCCCACAAAACCGAATTGCACCCTCGTCAATAATTTGATTATTCCATCTTTGAAGGCGCGTGCCTAGTTCTCTTGAACGTGCAAAAGTGCTTGCTCAACATTTATTTTTTTGAACTCAGCTATATTTGAAATATAAAATGGGCGAAAACAAGTACTACTGACATTTCAATAAATGCAGCAACATTGTAATTCATCTAGACAACGGAGCGAGAAAAGTGTCTTAAATAGAACAAAACCTAAAAATATTAGAATATTTATACAAAAGTAATATCAAATGCATTTATACATTTGCTCAAAGTGTCGATATCAAAAAAGTTAACGTCGCTTGAAATGTTGAGGTTTTCTGTGGAAAGAGCGATAATATCTTTTTACGATGTGGGTGGAAAATAGTATTATAGTTATAAATCAAGTGACATTGAATCATTTCTACCAAATAGAATTTCCGTAATTCTAGTTAGCATGTTGGATAAATGCAAATTGCGTGTATGTACATATAAACAAACATACGCACGTACGTACATTTATTTGTTTGTTTGTTTATTGGACCTAACGTCCCGCTGACAGTATTTCAGTCATTTGGAGTCTGTGTCTACTTTGGACAGATAGAGTACAGATAAACTGCATTTTCACGCCGTAGACACGTGGCATGATACCACACCAAGTCGCATTATCCTGACAACGGACCAACCAGTACTGGAACTTCCCTTATATACTGAGCGACAGGAAAGGTAGCTACACCAGAATCATTTTTACGACTTTTTTTTATGTCGCTACCGGGGATCGAGCCGCAACCTCCCGATTCCGGGGTTGACGCGGCAACCGGGACGGTACGACGTAAGTGTGTATGTTTTACACTTTATGTCATATGTATTACCGCATGGGTCATTCATTTTCAGTGCGAAAAACAAAACAACTCTAATTATTGCATAATATATAGACCGCCAGTCAGTGCGGAATGAATGCATGCGCAGTAAATGTGACTATTAGCTTGAATCAGTACTATGGGTGCTGTGCAGCTAATTGAACCTTTCATAATCAAAACCAATAGTGTCTGGTCCTGTTTGTCATACTATGATATCAGCCTTTGTTCTCTCCAATTTGTTGTTGTTGTTGCTAAATAATCCTTTCTTCTCGAGTTATTCTACATATAGAAACAAATCGCTTTGATTGATTGCAGTGTTGTGTGCTGTGATACTTTACCGAGGCGTGCACAAGCAAAACTATCACGACCGACTTTCTATCAGATAGACTACAGAGAGACGAAATGACGATCAGGAATCACACAAATAACCCGAGTGTATTTCTGTACAGAAAAGCATACTGTCCGACACGAGATCCTTTGAAATAAATTTATTTATCAATTAATTATATGATATATACTTCAATTGATTAATAGATTGGTATATTGATTGGTAGATATATTGATTGGCTGGATTGGTTGATCGATCGATCGATTCTTTGACTGATTGAAGGGCAGACGGAACGGAATAAATTATCAGTAGCAATGATTTATAGAAGACAGACATTTTTTGAGTAAAAATGTTTTTATGAAGTCAGTGACTAGTGCAGCTTTCTTTAGTATTCAACATCAAAAAGAGAAAGTTTAAAATGTAGTCTCTATAATCAGAATTGAGTAAATCTTTAAGATTTTCTATTTAAGGACTAGTTTGAATATTATATATGAACGGCCAATAGCAGAAAGGTAAACAGACACGATGGCTCTGGCTTTTTACATCGCACCTATTTACTGATTGTTACTGATTGTTCATGCAAACTGTAGAAACAACCCAAATGGAATTTAGAACATAACTATAATCTCGAGTTCGGAGAAAGTTGATCTGAACTCATTGTCGGATGACTGAATATTTCCATTTTTAACATCTCCAAATCGAAAATTGAACGCCTGTAACCTAAGAGGAACATGTAAACTTAATATTTCCTGTTATAGAACCAAATCGGGCCAGTAATAAAATAGTCCAGGAAGGAGGTTGGAAAAGTGTCTATAAAAGCTATTTCAGGCATGGTCATTGACTAAGATATTGATTTTTACTACTTGTGTGCCTATCTATACGAATCTTTAAACAGACGTAAAGCACCCATTTCAAAATTCAGTGATTGTAAAAAATATCAAAGAGATGTTTCTCCATCACAGGCAATAGCGTTACGATCGGTATTGAACCTATATTTAGAATGATGAAATTTAGAATTTCTACTTTTAGACATTCTATTTTCGTGTGCCGTCACACTCAAGAAGGATTACACTAACTCTTCGCGCATGCGTTCATTTCACAGCCTGAACTTACGAATTCGCTAGCCGATATTGATGAAACTCCACGTTGCTGAACGTGTCACATGGTACCGCAAGCACCTGCTTTGGGGATTCCATATTCTATATTTAACCGATTTCCGCGGAGCACGGGTAATACGTACCCCTGCCATTTCTTTTTACCATGATAACAAAGATGTAAGCAAAGTAATTAAGAAAATAAGTGAGTAAGTAAGTAAGTAATTAAAGCCTTCATTTAGAGTGGGTGGCAAATTTGGCAGAGTTCAAACTTCTATATGTTACACGAAAGATATTGTGCATATTGTGTAACCCTTCCTAAAAAACGCAGTCAAACCTGTCTCAAGCGGTCAAGTACATATCGTCGATGCTTTTTGACAGACATTCGTGAGTTTACTGGACGGTGTGTTTCAGAACACGCTCCGCCCATTTTCCTCACTATATTGCCCTGTCTGAACAATTAAGAGTTCCGGGGAATTTTCCGTATTCTTTTATCAAATATTTCATCTTGTGGGCTTCATTAAACATTAAGGGTTTAATCAAGCATCATGCTATTTCGAAATTTAAAAAAAAAACAAAAAAAAAACAACAAAAAAAATAACAACATATTTTCCCTTGCAAATTCTAAACTAAAACGAAGTGGCGCTTTAAGCAAAAATCCAAGGATTTATGCGTCACTAAATGTAAATATATGTCGAAAGAATAATGTTCGTATGTAACATTACATATTAACTGGTTTCTTCACGTCATAACATGATGAATGCCAACATACTGCCTGATAAGTGATTGAAGGTTTTCCTGATTTTACGTTTAATAATAACAAGATAATCAAAACATTTTCAAAGAATCGCAAGAGAGCGCCAATCGTTCAAACATCCTTAATAAACATAGATCAGTTGAACTGTAAAATACATTTGTCTGCAGAGGAGAGATACTTATATATATGAAATGAATATAAAAAATAATATAATATCAAAAGATTGAATTAAAAAAAAAAAGTATGTTAAAAAAAGACCTATTGAACAAAGATTGGCAACTAGCCTTAATCTCATAAAAACACGTTACAAATTCTCGCAAAGTCACGTTTTCAAATATCTCCTTTCTCTTGAAGATATGTGAAAGTAAAATGTCTCTTATAATAGAACATCACATTGCCATCAAAGTGATCTCTTGAAATAAGTCAATAAATAAAAATGTTTTATATAATATAGAAAAGTACCTGCAATATGATAGCTATGTATAATGTGATGTTTTCTGCTACACAGGTTGAATTTAAATCATAACTTAATAGAATCTATAGAATAAACTAAACTGAAACAAAAAAAAAATATTATATGATATGGTTACATATTCCACTGTAATTTTTTTTTTGAAAGCTTGCAATATTCAATGACCTGCTCTGTTGTTTAACAATATTTTCTACTGGCTTTTACAGGAGTTTCCTATCTCTGTTAAATATGTTTTAGGTTAAAATAATGATAAGAAAAAAAAACATTTATTTCTTCGCAGCGGGATATTTACATCAAAACATTTTACATATGTTTTTTATATTTGCGGGTTGGAAAAGTTCGCGTCCTTTAGAAATTTTTACACTTTTTTTTAAATTTCGAACAGACACATGCCTTGTCAATCGGAATAGACTGGTCAGTCTTAAATGAACATCGGCGTTGATGTCCAAACAATTTCGGTTGACACTAAGCAGCAGGCGTTGAATCTTTAACCCTTTACCTCATATTATGACTTGATGGACATTCATTCGCTGAGCTTCAAATTATATTTGAAACAATATAAATTGTAATTATGTTTTGTTAGCGTAGTATCTGAGTTTAAAACATGGAAGATTCTTATCAGACTTCTCCTTGAAGCAGAGTCTGGTCTAGATCTGCTCTTTTAGCCAAGGTGTCAAACTGCAAGCAAACCTGTATTAAGCGGACAGTCAATGGAAAAAGAGAAAGTGACCACTTAACACAGGTGGCCGCTAAATGAAAGTTAAACATTTAAGAAAATGTATTTACACAAAAAATGAATCTTTAATAATAATTCAGATATCTAAATATCATGAAATATAAGGAAATATTCTAATTAAGATTAATTCTTTTGTTTAAAAGCAGAAGTTGTCGGTATACTGACACTATTTATATCTTTCTGCTTATGATGGACTAATCAAACTACGCATTCCTCGTTAACCCTTTCCCTCATAGAGGAAACCATGAAAAGACCTATGCGAACAACATAAAACCAGATCAGCCTGCGAGTAACTCGCAGGCTGATCAGGTTTTATGCTGTTCGCTGCTCCTCAGTGGTCTGGAATTGAGGATTTTGTAAATAAATTTGGTATGGTTTAACTGTGGTTTTCTGCAGATCAGACTTTATGTGGTACCTATTGAGTGCGTCAAAATGAGTCTATATGAGGGAAAGGGTTAAAAGGTTAACTATTATTCATATACTCTTGCTTGTAAAATACAGATATATTGCGTCAACTTTCTTGAGTCCATGACATTGATTAATGCTTTAACTTTATACTGCATCGTCATCATCACCAGTTATATGTACGTGGGGTATGTCCGCGTTGTGCCCATGTGAAAATGTCAGCCTTATATACGTAAGACTTTATTTCAATACTAAAATCTTCATACTTTTTTTTTATTTTATTTCTTTGATAAAATACGTTTTAACCATTTAAATATAGGTACAGAAATAAAAATAGTTTGAATGTAAAGTTTTATCTCTTGTATTTGATTAAAAAAAAATACTGAGATGCATTCATAATAAAGCGTATCATACACCGTAGAATGTTGTTGTTGTTGTTGTTTTCATTGTCTTGACGCAAAGCATAGTTTTCTTTTGGTCATTGAAGATAAGTGAATATTAAGCTTACAAACTACCCCCGGACACAAATTATAATTGAAATACATATACATGTATAATTATGTATTATCAAAAAATATATTCAATACGAGCTGCGCTTCGGTTAATTTATAAGACCTATACATGCGAATCCCTTTCTGTAGTATAAGCATGTTTGATTTTACATATCATGTTGAAATGGGGTTAGGCCACAAGTTCTTACAACATTAGAATAGGCCTTTCCCTTATCACCTATTCTGTCATAGTCAAAAGATAAATTTCAACTCGAAAAATTATGAAAGAATTTTGTCTAAAATGTCTATGATCTCAAATAAATATCCAACTTATATATTGATTTTTGAATTGTCTCTTATTCGAGCTCATTTAGTCCTTCAATATAACTTGTATTACTTGGATTTCAGGACACATTTGATATCTATTTTTTTAAATGCTATTTATACAAAGACATAATCTTTCAATGTTTGAAAATATCTAGATACACTTTATACCTGAAAGAAGTTCTTAGGAGCGAGGTATCTGGTTATATAAAAAAATATTGTCTGATTTTTTTTATTATCATCAAAGGTCTCTATATTTAGAATCACTGAAAACATCTTCAAACACATTCGAAGAATAAGCTCATAGTCCTCACGTTAACAAATGTGAAAGATGTGATCACACAGTAGGTAACAAGAAAATCACTTTTTTTTTCTTCCGTATTTGTGTGTGTGTGTGTGTGTGTGTGTGTGTGTGTGTGTGTGTTTTTAGAGGTGGCATTTTGTTGCTTCAACGTATTAGCAGAAATACCATCACCACCATCATCATCACTACCATCATCATCATCTCTGCTAGCGCATCTGACCGCAGACCAAACCCCAACTTGAGAAGGTGGCTTTGCATAATTTTATTTTGAAACATGATTTTCAACTTGATAGTAGTAAGATTGAAATCTTAATTAATAATATATATATATGTTATTTATATTTAAAAGGTTGTTGGGGGGGGGGGGGGTCTATGTCCCTTTATTCTACATAGTAATCGAAGTATTGATGTTTGTTCGATTGTTTGTTTGTTTGTTTGTTTGTTTGTTTGGTTGGTTGGTTGGTTGGTTGGTTGGTTGGTTGGTTGGTTTAAAGTTCCACCGACAGTATTTCAGTAATTTGGAGACTATGTCGACAGATATAGTGCTGCGACACTGCAGTATCACGTCGTAGACTTGTGGCATGATACCACACCCAGTCACATTATCCTGACACCGAGCTAACCAGTCCTGGAACTACCCATATATACTGAGCGCCAAGCAAGGGAGCTATACCGGTACCATCTTTTACGACTTTGGTATGATCAAACCAACGACCTCCCGCTCCCGAGGCGGACGCTATAACCACTCGGTCACCGGATGACCATTAAATCAAAAAAAAAATTCCAAATTATTGCACATTCGTATAAAAATATTAAGGTTGATTTATATTTCCTCAGGAAATTGATCAAGTATACTCATATTATAATTATTTCAATTCAGGTCTGGAACTACCCTGTGCATATGATGAGCGCCAAGCTGGGGGCTACCAGTATTTATTTGTTTATTTATTTATTTTTACAAATTTGGTATGTCGCAGTCGCAGATCAAACCCACGACCTGTCGCTCTGGAAGCAGACACACGAACCCCTCGGCCAGTGGGAACTGTCTTACTGGTTGTTGTTGAAATACAATATAGTTTGTTTCCGATATAAATAGACTATTTCTTTTTAATTTGTGTAAATGCTGATGACAAAAATATTTTAAAAAATGATATGCATATTAAGATATAAGTGTTATTTAATGTGCACCCTTTATCTACACACTATAGTGTTTTAACACAAATTCGATGACGTAATAGCAAATGACTATTCTTATTTAGAAAAAAAAATAAATAAGATAAATTTAATAAAAAAAATCATGTAAATCCGCCTGTATCATTTATCTGATTCTTTGAGATTAATATAGACAGCCATTGGTTCTTGCTCACCACGAGTTTTCTATTTTGTCATCTTGATGTGATGTAAATAATAATAAACATCAGGTCAAGCGCACGGTGAGGTCAAAGGGTCACACGTCAGACAAAAATTACATTTATCAATTAAAACATGTAGTTTACCGTTATAAAAGGGCTGATTAAGTTAATAACTGTAACATTACGGAATGCCGGGTCTGTCAACTGTCCAGTCGCACGTGACACATCTAATGACCTGTCCATCGTGACCTCCCGTCACGCGAGAGCAGCTTCTCGTAGCTTTAGTGATGTCATGGTCAGGACTCGACGTTTTTCAGATAACGACGTCTTTTAAGTTGTGTTCGTTTCAATGTTTGATGTCAGCAACACAGAATCAGGCGTGTGTCCTCTCTGACAGTTAAAGTGGAAAACTATTTCGTTCATTAAGGCCGAACGTTCCTATGACAACCATCCTAGGGCCGAGAAGTGTCAGTTTTACTTATACTGGTTTGATCAAAATCTATACGCAATATTAGCATCATGTATACAATGTCGTATATTGTCGTGATTTATTTATTTATTTATTTATTTATTTATTTATTTATTTATTTATTTATTTATTTATTTATTTATTTATTTATTAACTTTATACGAACTGATAAAATACTGTGTTCAATTAGTGAGTTAAAAACTATATCCCACAGTGAGAGTGATATAGATCTGCTGGAACTTTTTTTTTTTACTGAGATAGGGTATATAGCAGCAGTTATCATAAAATAAAAATAAAATGTGTTTGTTTGAGTGAATCCCTTATGTTCATGTGTACATGCATGTAATGATCCATTGAGCCCCGTCCCGTAACCAGGGGATTCTCCGCCGCATCAAGCCAAAGTCCATAAAGCTATTACGTGGTTCTATGATAGATTTAGCCACTGCAAAGACATATTCAACAGAGATATGAAACGGTCCAAAATAACGTACGAAAAAAAAAGGGAAGGAGTGAGGGGTTGAACGAGATTTGAACGATATCTTGCTGAGATATTTAACATCTTGCAGACGCTTAACAGACAGTATCGCTCATAAAAGATATCTACGATCTAATGAGAGAATACATATTTAGGGTTTATCGGCAATGAATTAAAGAGAAAACTTAGTTTATTTATAATTGATATGAGCAGTTATGTTATCTCGCGGACATATGATCGTACACGTAATTTATCGAGAGCTGCTTTTGACTCGCTCTGTACGTATATCAGCGTTGCGAATCTGTGGTAAGTTATTAGGTTTTTTGGACACTGTAAGAATAATATGACATATTATGAGGTAGCATACCAATAGTCAGTGGCGTCCAACCATGATAAGAAAGCACTATGTCTTTCCCATGTATATACCTTGTGGTTCTCAATGACTGCCTTACCTTAGAGGACGTCAAATCAAGTCAATAATACATACTATGTGCAAATTGTTATACTAATTATGTTTATATCCTTTAAAACAAATGTTTCGATATCAGCCAATTAGATTTTAGATTCATCTGTTTTGCAAGTTTTTCAATTTTTATTACACCCCCAATCCGCCTCGACAAAAAGGGGTGGGGGGTGGGGGGACGGAATCAATTGTTATGACGACGCTTGTGGTTGTCTGCATAACACCGATATTTTCATTGTCTCCCTCACCCCTCAAGCCAAAGCATGCGCAATATTTAACAACCACTAGTTTCAAGAATTAAGGTGGTTGGGGTGTCAGGGCAAAACGAGACTGCAGAAGGAACCAGGAAGCCGATCGAATAAGGTATGATGACCTGACCCAGTAACACAGACCGATCTATCCATCACCCAGCTGTTCCTGATTAATATGCCCAAGTTTTGCAGCTCGCGCGGGGCCGCCGTAAAATAAACAGCCGTTATATAATTACAAATGTAGTTCGATGTAATATCTGATTAATACTCGACGTTACATGCGCTTACATTTAACAAGTTTAAATATGTAAAATGCTTTGAATTATTTTAATTATAAGCATAAAAAGTATTTCATTTTTCTTTGAATTATAAGCACTAAGGTTTGATTCGTCAGTTTAAGTGTGACAAAAGGGCAAAAGTGACAAGTTATTAGCCGGATTTTTTAAAAGAGAGAAACCAGACCATAAATCAAACAGATCTCTGTATATTCTTAACGGGCTCTCCATCAGACATGCGGAAGGAGAATGCATCAAAGATAGGTCTGCATTCATTTGTTACCATTTTTATACATGAAATCCCATAATTGAAATATCTGTGCTGATCAAAGCGTTTAATATAATCATATTTCCTGCACCGCCATAGCTGTGATATATGGGAATTGATGGTGACACTATCAACCGAGGACAAGGAAATAAGCAGTATGCATTTTCCTTCAAATCATTCGGCATAAGGTGGGATTGTCGTAACGTTAAATCACGTTATATCACGAGACTCAGCTTACTTGCTCGTGAGTCGTTTTCCTTTTATACCGCCGTGTATATGTTAATTCGCTTTTTCCGTTGGATGCATGAAAAAATAATTTGAAAAAAAAAAATATTTTTGAAAATTATACAATAGAATCAATAATATGTTGATATTGTGGGAGAGAGTGAAATAATAAAAATTGATTGTAGGTAAAAGAGACCATCACTCTGTGAGGGTGTTTCGATCGTATCTTAATACAAATGATCCTTAAATATTTCGGGAAATAAATATCAAATTAAGTACCGAGTAATCACTTTTATACCGTTAACCGAATGTTTCAGAAAAATATACCTTTATAAAATATCACTGATAAACATAAATGTAACTTTGAAATATAAATACACGAGTTTGCGTATGCTGAAACCCCGATACCATTAAGAGGTACAAGCCTGCAGTTAGCGCAATGTGGAATGCGATTTATTCAAATCGAATCGAATTTTTGCATGTCGATTATGAACAATCCTTCGAGTCTGGCCCTCCTTTTTAATATATAGCATTTCCGTGTCGATATCAACGGCGGATAAAGTTTTCTAACGGCTGCACGCTCATAGCTGTGAGATATTAAACGTTTTTATTAAACACCGAATTTGTAAACATGGGGTCCGCACAATCTATTGCTTTTAATTGTCAATAAATGCAGCGGGTGGGTATTACATAATTCAATTATTATATAATGGCGTACTGCGCGTTGAAGTATTCGGCGTTACAAATTGCCCATGTTCGTGTGGGTTTTTATTTCATACCGTCAACCTATCGATAAATTCTTCAAAAGTGACAAACGCAAATAAATACACATTTATAACGCTTGTTCGATATTGTTCAATTGCTGCATTAAAAATTACTTAATGTCATACTTCGCGAAATGACTAAAAGCCGACCCTTTTTAAAGGCATGGGTCGGTTGGATATTGATTGAATGACAGACGTTTTGAACACCGCGTAAGAGACGGTGATTTTTCACGGTTGGCGAAACTGTGATGTTAAACGGTTTACCGCTCGCTTTCGACATATTATCCCATGTTTAACCCTTTCCCTCATAGAGGACAACTTGAAAAGACCTATGCGAACAGCATAAAACCAGATCAGCCTGCGAGTAACTCGCAGGCTGATCAGGTTTTATGCTGTTCGCTGCTCCTCAGTGGTCTGGAAATGAGGACTTTATAATTAAATTTGGTAAGGTTTAACTGTGGTTTTCTGCAGATCAGGCTTTATTTGGTACCTATTGAGTGCGTCAAAATGAGTCTATATGAGGGAAAGGCTTAAAAACCCCGAGCAGTCTGAAAGCAGTCTTGTCTTATTAACAGAACATAACATACTTTTATTTGAATCACAGATTACATTATGTAACTAATGTGTATTGAAATAATTAAAATGATAAATGCAGTTATACAATTGTCAACGGTTAGTGATGATCAATGCGGATAGTGGATTAAAGTTGAAATTTTATTATTGGAACACAATAATAAAAAACAAACAAACAAAAACACACAAAAAAACAACAACAAGAGAATAGATATCATATTTACGTGAGTTTTCGATTGCGAGTATCAAGCAGGATAAAACCTTATCTGTATATGTCCATTTTTATGGGCTCATTTATTTTCCATATCATTCGGATGACATCGGCTGTACTCAGTGTTATGATAGACAAACAGACGAACAGACATACTAATAAAAAGTATACGGTTTGTTCACATACACCCTACATACCAAAACTATCAAATGATAATGCCTTTGTTTAATACTGATGGTCTTATTTTCGAATTTGTTATGAGATAAATCATTTCAAGACTTAGTACATACGGACTGAGAGACGGTATATTTTGCTAACAAAAAGCTCCTGCTTATTCTCGTTTCAAGCAATTACGGATAGAGTTATCCCGATACGCGATACGTTTCGACGGACTGGCGGACAAACAGGTGTGGTGTATCTGTCAATCAGCGGCGAGATCACAATCGCTGTAGTCCATTAGAATGATTCATCCTACCCGTAATAAAAACCCGAAATGTTTAAATTTGATGATTTTATTTCGCAAAGGATTTGAACCGAAACTTTTTTTATTATGATATTTATTTTACAAATGACTATCGATGTAATGTAAGTCATTGTATGACAAAACAGGGAAATATGCCGGCTCGTTATAGGAAATATTTCATCGATTGATATTTAAAGTAATGTTTTATAAGATGTTCTTTCAGTCAGGTTGTAATAAAACAAAATAATATGTAGCCCACGTGTTACATTATGATTTTATTATAATGACGTAATCAAGATGACTTCTAAAATGTTATATTAACAATTAAAGGGACATTCTGCTTGTATTGAAAGAAACAGAATTAACTGCAGCGCGAGCTATTTATTCATATTTCGACCATTTCTGCCATAAATCATCCCTCGCGCATTATTTTCTTTTTTTCGAGTAAATGTAAAGCATGCTTCATGCTTGTTAAACGGTCATACTTGAAAAACTGTCTTTGTGAAATAATTATGTGAAAATATGTAATTTTCACAGTATCCCTGAACATCAAAAGACCGATAAAACAATGGGACACATCTGTAGCTCATGTTTACAAGGCTGGGACTCAAAGAGATTTCTTTGCTTTTTTATGACATAATTTGCTGAGATCATTTTACAAATATCAAATCAAAGTATTACACGACGATTGATCTACTGCACAGTACAGGACTCCAGACAGTATCGACAAAGGCTCAAATTGAACTCGAAACTTATTATAAAACATAAAATCACATGAAACCATATAATTTATTTGTGTTCTAAAGGATAATTTTTACAACAATCACGCGTGTTTCATAAAAAGAATGCATATACATGTGTGCGTTTGTATATAGAGATATATCTTATTTTTCATTTTTTTATATGAAAAAAAAAACTAATCCAAGGGCATGGAATAAACATTGCATATAAGCCGTGAACAATAATATTGGTATTTGTATAGACAACAAAATAAAATAGACCTTCATTTTCGTATATTGTGTATACATATTAAACACATATCAGATAAGAATATTTCATATAAACACCTGCTCTTAGTCACCATATCAAAATAAGCAATCATGTGATCATAAAATATGAAGCAAATCATTTTTTTTCTCAATTCTGACTAAGTACATAAGTGTTCTTAAGAACTAGTTATATACAAATCGTATCAAATAAAACCAAGTGTGTGCAAATTCTAATGATTTATTCACAAAATACATTCGTCTGTATCTTAAGGAATATTTATAAATTCATAAATTTCTTCTTATACAGTTAACATAAATTCAAAGTATTAAATATCTCCCTAGGAGTAAGAAATAATAAAAAAAAATGTTAGTGTACCCATAGTTTGACAAGCATACGGTGATACCGCCAAGTCATACATTAACAGGCCAAACAAAGGAGATAGAAAAAAACCTTGATGGATAAATTATGGCATAAATGATAAAAATAGGACTAATTTAAATGTACAGTAATCAATACGGTTTACCTCAAAATAGATACAAGAAATAGACATGTATTATCAATACGACCGGTGTAATTCACTGGAATATACCAACCTGGTAAACGCAGGTTGATCGCGGTTAATGTATGCTATTGGTCAGTACCTTAACTAGGAGGTTCGAGTGGAAATATTTTAGTCTGATCATATATAGCTGTCCTCACGGCGTTTTCTTTTTTCTTTCTTTATTTTTTTCTTTTTTCTTTCTTTTTTTTTTTTTTTTAATTATTACCCCCAAAGGACAATGTATTGTAATACATTGCATTGCATAATACCGAATATTGCACTGTATCGTGTCGTATTGTACCGCATCGTTATTAAATGGGAACTGTTTACCGAAATAGTTTATATAATTGTTCCCTGGGTCGCCTGAAATTATTTTTATCTTCATTTTCACTGAACCACTTCACGACTTCACTGCATGGTAGCATTTATTTTGCTAAATACGTGTATGACTACGGCAGGGGTATGTATATTTATGTTTTAAAATATCACGTTTGCATAAATGTAGCAGAACAAAACTAACATGTATTGGTTTGTAAATATTTCATCAAAAGTCAGTACTTGGTTAAACATAACAATGTATATATTAAAATTATATTAACAGACAAATTTAGTACTGTGTCAAATGCCCAAATAACGCAATTTCATATGCTCTATCAAAGATGTATTCGTCTATAATAAAAGGGGGAAAAAAGGAATTAAATAGAAAATATTCAGTCACAAACGTTGATATTTCCAAAAAATGATAATGATAAAATAAAGATCAATCACGAGTCATCAAGAGGTATTAATAACAGTTATTCTATTTCTTCAATTTCACAAGATCTTTAATAGCATTACGCCATTGGAGCTTAATGAGTAGATATATCGGGAGACAAGTATTTCCATATCCGTAACAAAGGTCAGGGTAAATTAATTGCTGGAATAACGACTGCATTTAGATCAACTTTATTTCAAACGTGTCGTTTTTATCTTTTTTTTTACCTTTTTTATATTTTTGCCCTTTTTTTTTTTCTCCTGTTTCCTTTCTCTTCCTTTTCTATATCAGTTCTCTATATTTCACATTCTTCGATACCCTCCGTTTCTTAACCTTTTCGATCTTTCTGTTTATTCCAATTTCCTCTCATCTTTCTTTCTTTTATTATCTCCTTCAGCATATGTTTTTTTAGAAAGATTCATGTGCTGCATTTATGGATCGTTATATTTCTACATTCTACGAAGAAGTGGGAAATAGGACATTCTCTGGACCACACTCCTAATGTATTTTATAATGTTTAAACTATTATAATTTTCAAATTTTCATTTATCGATTATGTTAACCTTTAAAATACGATGACCGATTTTAACTGTCTTATAAATCCACCTATCTTTAGGTTAATCTATTATATAAAACTCGTTACAATAATCATTTCTTAAATGCAACAATTATGTACTTTGATGAATACTTAGCATTGAATGAATTTTAAGTAAGAATTATACAACTGTAGTATTTGATTGGTTTATACTGAAGGAGTTCTCTTAATGAATAATCATTTTAAAATATATACGGGGTTGTCCCCCACTCTCACCGCAATTATCATTATCATCATCAGCATGAGACAGGATGCCGCCGATACTTCTTACTAGAGAGAGTTTGCAGGACACTTTTTCCGTGTGTTTTAATGAAACATCGTTACTTTCCTTTATATGCAAATTTTGCGTCTCTTTCAGCCTCGCTGACGGACAAATTATTTCTCTTACTTGAATTACATTAATCTATAATTCATAATACTGTGCTCTCTCTCTCCTTTGTCTCGTTTCTCTCTCTCTCTCTCTCTCCCTCGCGCGCGCTTTTTCTCTTCTCCATTTACCGGTTCGCAAAATAGTTACGATGGAGACACAACTAGTTAAGGGAGTGGGGAGGGAGGCTGAATGAATTAAAAACACCAGTGTACAATCTTTACAACATTTAATAAATCGTTCAAATATTTACCAATTTTGGTAAGTTTAAATAAGCACCAAACAGATATCACTGTACCGTCAACACTTTGCAACTCTCTCACCTTCTCCCGACAATACTCCAAAATTGCTTTAGTTTCATTTTATATCGCTGTAGAACAAAAAGTCAGCACTTACAAAGTTACGATGCCAACACGAAACATATCCTATCGCGTCTATAGCGTATATCTTTAGCAAACACGTCTCATAACCATTGTACATCATAAAATATAGTTAACAATTTTTCATTGAGAATAATTATAATAAAAAAAAAATGATTGCAAACAAAGATATGTTTTCAACGAGACACGTTTCTCGTGATATCACGAAAATTAGACGAGATACAGAATGATGATAAGATGTGAAAGTGTATCGAAAATGGTGAAATAAATAACATGGATTTTTACAGATGATTGAATGTAAATGTAAAACACAACGTATTTTAAATATTCAGAAGAAATAGAACCTTTGAGAACCTATAAATACATTGTTTTTAATATTTCTTTTAATTTTGTTTGTAACATAGTTTTAACTTAGTTCGTACAGTAAGTTGAATTCCGAAATAGAGATGAAAAGCTTCACAACATCTGAATTTAAACGTTGCAATAAATAGCATCTAAATTTAAACATTGCATTAAATAGCATTTGATATAATAAATATTTATAAAAATATAACTTTGTCAAGAAGTAGCACTTGCGTGTTATATATCTTTAAGTACGTCGTAATTCCGTGTTCACTTCTATCATCTATTCATTCAGAATTTCTCTTCATATAAGTATTTACATCTATTCCTATTCCTAAATTATTTGCACGCTACCCGTAAAACTTCTTCGTGAACAACACATTGAACATACATATCTAATGTGGTCAATCAAATATCTCTCTCTCTCTCTCTCTCTCTCTCTGTCTTTCTCTCGCTCTCCTTTTTCATCACAGACATTTCATGTTTTAACAATAAATACAACACTCGCACACAATAAATACTCTTACACTATTCAATCACGCCGTCACAACTCGGTAGTCTAACAATATACAAAACTATTCTCTCATAAAAGTGATAGCAATAAATAAATAAATTATTAAATAAATATTAACAAAATGTGTTTTACAAAAATAGAATTTTAAATACATCTCCCGGGTAACAAATGCTCATCGCTTCATTTCATGTCACTACACGGACGAACAAGGACTTTTTGGATTTGCTTGGACCCAAGTTTTTGCGCGCACTTCAGATATCACAAAAGTCTTACACAAACTCAACAGTTCTTCGGTTTTCTCTTTTGGAATATAAGATTTTGACATCATTTGTTGGTGGCAAAATTTCATGTCCATGGTAACGCACATCAGGTAAACATGATTCTCCCTCTGGGACTTTGAAGTTGAAGTTATGTACCAAGCTGAAGAGGTACCATTTGGCTTGTGAAATGGCCAACTTCTTCCCGGGACAAAGAGATCCGAAAGCTAGGAGAGGGTTTTTCACTTCTCTGTCGTTCTTATAAAATTTGGCATCGATATATCTGTCGTATTTATATTCCTGAAAAGAAAATACATAGTATGTTTTAATTCATTTGTATTTTGTAGTAAACATTAAAATAAACGAATGCACTGAAGAAATTGAATTGTATATATATATTAAAATATATGTTTAATCTGAAGAAATCAAATATTATCTGAAATTTTTACCGGACTTTGTTACAAATTATAATGATAACCACTGGTATTCTCTAAGAAATGAAAAATTATATTTAATATAAATGGTTTTACTGAAATTCACTAGAAGAAACTTACCAATGGGTTTTCGTATATTTCAGGATCTTTATGAAGCGCTGGTGGGTACATCGCGACTCTGTCTCCCTCTCTGAGATTAAATTTGTCCCCATTTTCCATTTCGAAGCAAGTATCTTTGGTGATGTAACGAACCAAAAACACGCCGCTTGTTGTTCGAATAGTTTCCTTCACTATACTATCTGTAAAACAAATGACACAAATTCGTAAGTAATCAGTAAACCATTTTATAATATTAAACTACAGACATTTGCATAACCTGTTTCAAAGTACGTAAAACAGATAAAATATAAAACTTTTCAAAAGATTAAATGAATGAAATTCAGCAGGAAGACCAATATAAACCAATTCTTGATATATTTAAAATAAATAATTATGACTTAAAAATTATGAAATTACCGATAAACGAACTTACCAAGGACGGGCAGTTTGTCGATATCCTCAAGAGATAGTTCAACGGGAGCGTCAGTGTCGCAGTATTCGGCTCTGGCTTCTATCGTGTCTTCGACTTCCTGTTGCAGTGCGGCGTAGGCCTCTGCATACTTTGTTAGGAAGTAGATCAGCCAGAATGTCACACGAAATGTATTGTAGTTAACGTGCAAAAACACAAGGTTGTGTCCAATAATGTCCGTCTCAGTTTGATTATTTGCCTTCATGAACTCGGTGGAGAATTTGATGTAGTCCGAGACATCGTCTCTGCTCATCATCTCGTCAGAACTGGGCTGTTGGATGAGCACTTCGAGAGCACGGCACGCCTTGGGGAACATCTTGATCGGTAGCCCTAACCACAACTGGTTAAAGTATTTGTGAAAAGCATCAAAGTTTTTGTACACATTTTCTGGCTCAAAAACGTCCGTTTCTTTTCCACGGCCAAATATTGACCTAAAAATGGCCTGGAACATTGTTTTTGAAGCCATAGCTCGAAGCCCATCTGAATTCCAGCCATCTACAGCAGTGTCGGGAGAAGTCATCCTGGTGTCGAAAGCCTCCTGCAGGTGTTTGCTGAACGAAACCATGTTTGCATTTAGATAGTGCCCTTTCACTTTCTTGCCTGCCTCCTTTATCATTTTTCTTGCATCGACAAGTTGGAAACTGAAGACATTGTGATTCACTTGTTTCTGAATGGGATCAAAATCAAAGTTCCTTTCCTTGCATAATCTTTCGTAAGTGTGTGGATCGTTGATAATTGTTAAATGCTGATTTAAAAGACGGATTGTGAAAATGTCTCCGAGTTTTGCCTGGGACCTGTGTATGAAAGATACTGCGTTTTCTGCGAATTCCTTTGCGTTTCCCCATAGCAGATGCCCGGAACAAATCGGCGGTTCGCCCTTTCGCCTGTAAAATAAAATGCAAGGAAGACTTTAATGCAGTGCAAGAAAGAAAGATAATGATTGCATGCTTGTTTTGCCGATTTTAAGTTCTGTTTATTTCCCCTTCCGATTTATACAAGATCCCAACACACATTGCATTACAGGAAAACGTATGCATGTTTCAATTGTCAATTACATAATATTTTATATGTCAAAGTGTACACTAGGCGGCGACCAACGTGCACGATTGACCTCAGAACTTGTCAGTGTTACTTAATTTAGTACTGATTCATGAAGATACTTGTGAAGGAGCAAATTACGGCTGCCAAAAGATGACACCACTGTGACCAGTGAAGATATAGACAACCTACCTCCGCCTGAAGAAGTATCTTAGGTAGCCGGCCACTACGATGACCAATGCGAGTACGGAGTAAAATGCCACGGAAACCATGATCTTTTATCTAGTAATCTGTCGGCTTGAGAATCTGAAAAAAGAAGAGATAAATACCTATAAATGATGAACGGATTAACAAAAGTGATAATTTGATACTTTCGATGAACTATTGTTTTAAACACCTGCAGTGACTCTTCAAACAATTAGGAGAATAACAAGAAACATTTTGGACATTTGAGAACAAACTATTGCCTTTAAGTTTAAACAAAAGCAAAAATGATAGAAATCTTCGCCCACCAGATAATCTATGGATGATTTCTATCAGTTTCACTTCCTATGTCGCGAAACAATAGGAACATAGTTCAAAAACAAGAGACCTTAAAAGCTTTCAAACAAGTAATGTTAAACAAATTTCTGTTATTTCCTTTTTTCCGAATGAGTCTTTAAACCTTATTATTGAAGACCTTCAAAAATGTGTTAAAAAGATCGTATCTCTTGAGAAATCATTTGTAATACAAAACAGCTTTTTTCTAGACCTCCGTTAACCGATGGTAATAAAGATAGCTTAATTCAATAAAAGTTTTCAGTAATTAGAGAGATTAAACCGATTGCGACACTGATCAGATCTTCTGTTTTGACTGCTTGCATAGGACAATAAGAAAGGCAGTATCGGCCCTTGACCTGTCCCCTAATTACTTGAAAACACTAAATCCCAGATTCATAATGGAGAAAAATAAATATGTCGGTTCAGTGAGAGAAAGGATTTAATTTAGCATGTCCATTATCTGATGAGAGTATTTCATTTATCAAAATTGATTCATCAACCCTCGTTTTGGAAAATAAATTTTCTATGGGTTTCATGACATTACGTGTAAGATAAAACTAGTACCAACATTTCGTCCATGCTGAAAAAGCATGCTATATTATCATTGATGTAGTTGATTTTAATAAATGTTTAACAAAGTCAAGAGTTGACACCCACAGCAGTTGTTTGAAACACGAAGTTCATGTTACACCAGATAATTCATAAAAGAGCAAAATCTAATTTAATTGCCCATTTAGATTTAATCTAAATTAAAAATGTGCTTAACTGTCCGAAGATATTTAAGCGAAAGTAAGTTGATAAACTATCTGTAACTTAAAGTGGTAACTTTAAACAATTCGATATCGAACTGTTTAAAGGAAAGAATATACACGTGCCGAAACTTACTGTTATTGTAAATATTTCCAAACAGCTTCGGTATCCAAATGGTAAGTTGTTATACTTATCTCGAGTATGTACGAGAACAACGTGTTCACTTCTTATTTTACTGCTCTCTCTCTGCCTTTCTTTTCACTATACCTTTCAAATCTGCCTTACTACAGCATACTCTAGCCTATATATAGGAATTTTCTATCGAGGGCGGGGCTTACTCGACATACGTAGGATTGATTGGTTATTGGTAGTAGTGGGCGGGGCTCATTTGTAGTCTGTAATCAGAGTGAAGAAACGGAAACGATACTCGCGTAGAAGTGTGTAAACGGTGCCTCTGTGAGTTGACGCTTTTTGGACACTTAATACTTCAACTATTCGCTCAAGAGAGAGGAAATACGTTAGTGATTACTCTGTTTAATCTATGTTATGTATTCTATGAGGTATATTTACTTTCATTCTCTTGTTTTTTTTTAAAGTATGACTATTTTTATCTCTATATTACAGGGAGGCCTCTCTATTACAGGGAGGCGATAGGAAGACAACGTGTATATGTAAATAACTTAACAGAAATATTGTTTATCCTGATGTTCTTTTTTCTTTACTTGTAAGATAAGCTGAACTGTTCATGTTGCCATATTGTATGTTAGGTAGATACGTACACCATGTGTTATATTTTTGTTCAGGTATGTAAAATAAAACTGCATAAATCCATGTAAACACGTGTTGTTATGATTACGGCTGTGTGAATGCCTGAGTGTTTGTAAGGTAGTTTGCCAGATGGAGAGAAGTTAAAATCAACTGGGTGTCAAATAATCTCACATGTTGTCATGTTGAAACGTACTATTCGGCGATATCTATGGTTAGCTATGTTAACGAACTAAGTCATCTGAGCTGTCGGTAGTGAGTTTTCTTTAAGAACTTTTTCTTTAAGGGTTAACATTTGGACTTCTTGGCCATATTTAGAAATATCGTTTTAAAGTGCGAATTATTTGATTTCTGTATACTTCGGCTGTTGTATTTTAACATCACAATACCACAGTCGATATATAAAGAGGACTACACGCACTGACCGTGATAGTTTGTCTTTCTGTAACCGTTTTATTAATGTATTACGTTAAACCGCTTTCCTATCTCAGTGACTTCTCCATTTATGATCTTCTGTAGACTTTGTGAAACTAAAAGAAATCTACCACGGAGTCACAAATGAAGGCCATGTCTCGGGTACAGATATTTAAGCAAAGGACACAGTCCGCATGTTTTTTTGTTGTTGTTTTTTGTGCTGATAAATAACCTATGTATACAACAGGGTAATTTTCAAGTTCAAAATCATATTCTGTGTGGACTGGAGTGCAGGAAGCCATATCTGACTTTGCCACAGTCACTGCACTTCCGTAACCTAGGTTCTTGCCACAAACGTACGTTAAAATGAACTGCATGAGAGGAGAGAGAGAGAATTCGGGAAAGAGAAGAGAGAGACACACAGAGAGAGAGAAAAAGGGATTAAGGGAAGAGGCACACCCAAGAGGGAGAAAAAAAAGAACTGATATGGGAAAGAGAAGAGAGACACACACACTCAGAGGGAGAGAGAGAGGGAACTGATAGGGGAAATTAAGAGTAGAGAGAAGTACACTCAGAGCGAGAGAGAGAGAGAGAGACTCGTTGAGAGAAAGACTTGGACAAGAGGAAAAGGCGGGTAAAAAGAAACGGGAGTTAAAATGCAATGTGACAGAAGGGACGAGTAAGAAAAAGAGAAAAAAGTCATGGGGCTTAAGTGAAACCCGCTCACATATACACACAGTCATCAACATCTCAAATTCTATTCAGGTTGTACAACTTATGTTAGGCCAGCTATTAAAGAACACATTAACACAAGTAAAAGGTTTCCAATGCCGTGTATTCGTTAACATTTAAATTCACTCACTTTGACGGAGAGCCCGGTATTCCCATGCGGTTGATACTGAATATCGATAGCGGGAGAAGGCGCTACACGTGCAGAGTAACGCAGTTAGTTTGGTACATAAATTGATTCCACATTTTTGTGTTTTCGTCTAAAAAAATTACCACTCACTGCAAAATAAAATAACGTTTGTAAAAATAGCTTAAACATTACATATTGTACCATTCTGAATCTAAGTTAATGTATCTTTTTAAAAATATTGATAATTCTCATACAAAACATAGTTATAATCAACAGATGTACCAAAATGAATCTGATACATTGCACTAATAATACATACAATACATATAGTAGCATACTGCAAAAACATGTGTTTTTAAGTCTATATTAACGTACCGAATCCTCACCAAATATCTCTAAGATGCATTCTACAGTTAGCTTTTCGTTGTTTTTTCCCTGATTAATTTTTCCGAATGACCTTAAGTTAAAGGGGTTCATCATTTCCATCATGACGCTCAGCATAAAAAGATAGTTCGAAGACTGATTGGGCCGGTGTCAGGATAATATGGCTGAGTGTGGTACCATGCCACAAGTGTACAGCGTGATACTTCAGTGTCAGAATTTTATCTTTCTCAAGTAGGCATAGTCTCCAAATGAATGAAATGCTGTTGGCGGAACGTTAAACCCAACACACACACACACACACACACACACACACACAGAGTTTTAGATCTTAAACATGCAGTATTTGAGATAAGCAAGAGCGCCGTGGTCCAAGCCTGAGCAAGTCAGACCACTCAACCCCTACACTATATTTAATTTTATTCTCTTACTGAAACTTTGAGCATTTTAACTTACCACCTAAGAGTATTTGATATGCAGAAAAAACTTAAATCAGCCTTCTTGCGAGAAACTCTTAGTCTTAAACGCATCATGTATAAAACTTTGATATTTCACGTCATTTTGTTGTTGTTGTTGTTGTTGTTGTTGTTTATTTTTACCAGAAGATCGATGATCTTACTTAATAAATAGGATATAAAACTTACACCACTCTATTGTTGAACTATTCCTCATTACTTATAGAAGAACATGTAGTCAAAAATCGTTTGAAAAACCGAAATATACTATTGACATTTTTCCAAAGTGAGGCGTTTTTAATGTTCTTCAGTATAGCATTCGATAGCTCTTTCTCTCTTAGATATTCTAAACCGTAGCCAAACACAATTAATCATTGTATAATGTCAATGAATCTACCTAATGCTGGCCCACTTTATACAGTAAAGGTATCTAGATACATCCATTTGCCTAAGTTGTGTATGTACCAATAAACGAAATGCAAGAATCTCTAATCATATCTGAAAGTCGATTCCATATCGTGGGTGTCTTTCTCAATAAAAACTTCAACTAACCGTTCAGCTATTTTTGAACAATCGTTAATTAGCCCGATGTTTTCGCCAGATACTGAATGGGTTACAATGAAATAAATATAAAAGGCATAAAAAAAACATTATCGGAGATGAGTTTCTATTCCATATCTCTTATCATGCGGTATCAAGTGATTAAGATTTAGAACTTACGTCTTGATTTTTCTACACCGTTATCGGCTAATTCATTCGTTTAAGTAAGGTATGACGAGGCAAAACCAATTGGAATTGAAGAAAATGTTGAAAGACACCTGGATCTCGGTTAAATAAAAATATTAAACTGTTAAATCTATACATTAGTTACAAGCCAACTCAGCCATTCCCTTTTCTTTCATTTTGTGTGTGTATTCCTTTTTTTTTTTTTTTTTTTTTTTTTAAGGAATATCGTTTTCTTGTTATCATCCTAGTTATTTATCTGTAGGTGGGGATTCATTGAGCAAGCGTTGATTAACAAAAGCAGCAAAACCATATTTAACCGGAAATCGATACTAAATACAATCTACAAAGAGACATGAGTCAAATACCAAATTAGGCCAGGGCAACAATTTATCGAGGGCCTTGAATTCGAGATCTGTGTCACGTAATTCAGTCTAATCCAAGCATGGCATTCCCTCGCTTACTAAATGCTCGGATGAAAGCAGCGAAGGATCAATGGCACGCCTGTTTACCAATATCCCGCTGAGATCATTAGCTCACAAGAACTAGTCTCAGTTTTGTTTCTGATTCGCTCTGCTGGATCATATCGGCACCACGCCATATAAGGAAATGCGTGGGAGCCGGTCGGTGTTGTTGCTGTCATTCAATGGAACATTACGTCGTTAGTGACAAGTGCTGTCCCAGATGTTGCATTAATGGTTATCGCGTTATACAAGTTACAGTTAGGTTGATATGGATCGTAAGATGATAGCACGCAGGAAACGTCTTCCTGGTTCGATCGTTGGAGAATCAGCTTCGGGAAGAAGGGTTGTAGGCTAGATCCTGGGCTTGGTTTTTTGATGTCTTGTGCCCAAATTGCACGACTGGGCCGGTTAGCTCCAGGGTTTTTCTAGTTTATGACAATGAGTGTTTTCTTTGTCACAATCCCCTTCTGTCCGTTTGTTAAATCACAATGTGGCAGAAAAATAATTGTTTCTATATAATCAAAGTCACGTGATTTATGAAACTTCCCTGGTCGATTGGTTATAGTATATGGCTTATTTATCCCCTCACTGCCGCTGTGGACTTGATTCCCGATACGGTCACTCGAATGAAGCCCTCCAGTGATCCATTTCGGTGGTTGTAAATAGCTGGAAGTTTTAAATTACTGAAATTCTGTCATAGCGACAGTAATTTCTAAAACAACAACAGTTATCTGTAAATGCCAATAAACTTAAAAAAGGACAAAAAAAAAAAAAAAAAAAAAAAAAAAAGAAAGAACAAAAATCCACTAAAACTGCGCCCCGCCGACATTACATCTGTTCTGCAAGACGGCTTCAGGTCAAAGATGGGAATGAAAATAATAATTATCCTGTTAATCGTAAAACGTCGGGATAATCACATTAAGGTATTTAAACATCTTTAACAGAAAATGGGGTTACTTATTGTTACTTATTGAATTGTACAAGTGCCAATTCAGGATCACACGCTGTGCTTATTGTTTATCACATTAACGTATTTTACGGTGTTGAAAACCACTACCTGTGCACATCATAAACGTGCAATTCTTTGTAAGTAAAAAAAAACTAATTCCCCCGGCAATGCATAGAAAGTAGCAAAACCTTAAACGCAAACATCAAATGAATGCGATCAAATTTTTTTTTTTTTTTTTTTTTTTTTTTTTTTTTTTTTTTTGTAAACAGTAAATACTTTATTTCGATAACAAACGAAGCAAAATGTCATGTAAATATGATATACTCATCACTTTTTAAACGGCAAGGCTGCTTGTTGCAAAGGTTATTAAACTATAGTGTTATTTATATTGTGTGATGACAAACCCATGATATACCAGGTGGCCTTGGTCCAGAGATACCTTAACCAGACTCCGGGCAGCCCAAAATAGATCCCAGGTCTTATTAGACCAGGACACCTGTCCGCACAGCAAGGCTGTACAATCCCTATCCTTATTTGATTAAAGGCCACATGTGAAAAGTCTCATCTTTGTTTTTGTTAGTTTAGTTTTTAGTTTATTTTACGTCGATTGGGAAATAAGTTTTTATAGTTTATGATAATCCCTCTCGACAGTTGCTTGGTTGGACCAGTACTTTGCACCTTGAAAGGTCATACAAAACAGTTGCCCTAAACAGGGCTCGAACCCACAACCTTCAGATCTGCAGTCGGGTACGTTAACTTTTTCTTACGACCCATTTGTTTTTGTTGTTTGTTTGTTTCTGAGTTTAAAAAAATCTAAGAACTGCATTTCATCATCCATTTGATCTCCATCCAATAACCGAGCTTGGCCCGGTATCAAGATAATGTGACTGTGTGTGGTTTCATACCACCTGTCCACGGCGTGATTCAGTCACACCACACAACAACCCAAGCATCATGACTCCCTTCTTGAATTTAACCAGTGTCAACAGAACTAGTAAGATTCTCATCTTATTGTTCATAAGGTTAAAATTGTTTGATTGTTTCTTCATAAGGTTTAACGTTTCAGTCTTTTGGAAACTTAGGTTTGCTTAAGACCACACTGCAGTATTACGCCGTAGACATGTGGCATGATACCACAACCAGTCACATTATCCTAACACTGGGCCAACCAGTCCTGGAACTACCCTTATATGCTGAGCAAGAGAGCTAACCACTCGGCCACCGAGGCCGGTTGAATATAAAAGACAATTAGCTTGTAAAATCAATGTAAAGTCATTTACTTTTCGTTTGCATTAAATTTCGTGGAATATTAATAAAGTCGATTTCGTTGGTACAATATATTCGCTGACTTTTTTTCTATAAATGATGGGCTTCTTAAAGGACATATTTTCGTGGAGATCAATATTCATGGATGAAACTGTCCACTTGATAAACGAATATTAGTCCCCCACGAAAATTAATGATTCTACAATGTAATACAACATAATCAGTCCAAGGACTCCCCATATACCAAGGCGTTAAATGAAATGAAAATATGCAGTGTACATGTATTTCAATACAGCATTATGAAAAGCATAATAAAATAAATTAGTATATCAATACCATATCAACTATGAAAAGTTTACTTTAATTACCCACAAGGTTCTCATAGTGTTATTCCAGGGAATTTTCGGTATTTATAGGTAGCTTTGTGGAATTCAAATTACAAGGAATGTTCAAAAGAAACCTGCAATAATAAAGTGTGTTATAGGAAACGGGAAACAATTTAACTTCAACAAATTAGACTGTTATTGGGAGTAGTAAGTATGTAATACTGATCAATAAATATCAGAAATAATTATACATTCCTTCACATCACTTTGAGAAATTTTCAAGACGATGTGTTTAAGTAGGGACCTTTGATAACTAGCAAAGTTATTCTACCATCTCGAAGTAAGTCATGAATTCCTTTCTGCTTGTTTATTTTCATTATCTTGCGTCTTTCATGAATTTAATTTAGTATGATCAGATATAGCTACCTTGAAGAGGTTTGCTTAATAGAAGAAACTTTTCAATAATTAGATTGAACTAACTATTGCTATACTTAACATTATAACTGTGTGTGAGTGTTTTGTGTTTTTTCATTTTTTTATTTTTTTTTTTTCAGGATTTCGCTAAGTGTTTTCTTTCTTACCCTCCAAAATCACTTGTGAAAATGCCTAGATAAAAAAGGACGAAAGAACTGAAAAGCCAACGAAGGAAAGAACGAACGAAGGAACGATAGACGTATACATTTCTATACGGATAAATAGACCGTACACTTTTTTCCTGTATGACTAACAATAATAAAGAAGCCTGTGAACTACCATGAAGGGAGGTTAACAACAATATATCGGATAGATCAAAAGCTTTCAGCGGGAGCATGTAACAGATTTCGGTGAGAGTGACTCAAAAAGTATATAAGAAAGGTTATTGTTGTTTCGGGTTAGCATAAAGGCAACTCAGCCGATACACGACCGCATCTTCCCCCACTGTATACTGTTTTTACTGTATTGACCAGTGATTCACACCCGAGAAAGCTATTTCTCATCGGGTCGATTCGGTAATTTTGCGCGGAATGACGGAGATTGCCGACTCAGCATAGCATGCACATTATCGGTGAGTCATCACACAACTCATTGAGATTTCACGCCTCGGCGACAGATCGGAATTTATCGGAAAACACCGAGGGGAAAGTAAAACGAGCTCAGGAGGTATTAATAAAAAAAAAATCGCTAAATTGGGGAACGCATGAATAACTGATTAAATCAAAACATGAATTACAACATGTGGATCATTTTCAATACAAATCAGTTGTTGCTGCTTTTAGAGTTGGTTTTCAGTTTCGTGTTTATTTTAATACATGAGTTTATACACAGTGCATGTATACGTTTCTTGTGAGTGAAAAGCTGATGTGAAATAAAGTGAGAAAAGCAGACTTAGAAGTATATTAGTCTATTCTTTCGTTCCGTCATTCTTTCTTTTCCGCAGTCTCACCTTCTTGTTGCTTTTCTCTCTCTCTCTCTCTCTCTCTCTCTCTATGAACTGAATGTATACTGTCCCCGGTAGCCGAGTGGTTAAAACGTCCGCCTCGGGAGCGGGAGGTCGTGGGTTCGTTCCCCTGCCGCGACATACCAAAGTCGTAAAAATGGTACTGTTTTAGCCCCCTTGCTTGGCACTCAGCATATAAGGGCAGTTGCAGGACTGGTTAGCCTGGTGTCAGGATAATGTGACTGGGTGTGGTACCACATGTCTACAGCGTGATACTACAGTGTGGCAGCACTATATCTGTCTCATGTAAACAACGTCTCAAAATGACTGAAATACTGTCCGTGGGATGTTAAACCCAACAAACAAACAATCAATTTAATGTATATAATCGATTATCATTTTACTCCGTAACTTCCATATTTTGCTGTTTCTGAGCGAACTTTCAGTATATTATGGTAATCAGATAATGCATTACGTTACTTAATGTTATAATTATCTCTTTTGCTCAAAACTTTTTCTGTTTCAGTCCAGATGCTTTATCTTGTCTTGTTTAAAAAGTTTGTTTATATATTCTTTATGGGTGTAGCTAAATGAAGAATATATATATATATATATATATATATATATATATATATATATATTTTTTTTTTTTTTTTTTTTTTTTTTTTTAGTGGGGAGGGCGGGTTGAGGGGAGAGAACATCCTTTAACAACATTAGATAAAACCCATTTGAATACTTATTGAAAAGACAATCTGCCCTTAGGATGAAAGATGATGCGGATTGTTTTCATTATTAATTATCTCGGTAAACAAAATGGGATTGATAGGAAAGATAAACTGAGAAATAAAGCGCCCTCACCCGGCCCCTAGGGCGCACGTGGGCAGCACGTGCTTTCTGCCCCACGTCCTTTGCGGGCGTGTCATTTATCCATACCAACTTCCCAAATGACGTCACATAGACAGTAGCTAAAGACGAGAGTCTGTTATTTATGTTGTCAAATTTCAATGCATGAGAATATAACATAGCTACTCATTTATTCGTTCAGCAAATGGAAAACACAGCAGATCGTAAATGCGTATCCATTCTGCGTGTGGTGCTTGTAGGATTTATTTCTTACTGAATTAATAGCTCGGCTCACACTTTTAGCGAAACAATTTCACGTAATGATTTTTCCCTCTTCTTAATTAATATGAACGCTTTGTGGAAATAAAATATTACGTGGCTTAGTGATTAGTAAAGGAACACACACAGAAGCGGTCAGGCTACGTTTTACTTTAAAATGATGCATGTAATATATGACTTAAATGGCGCGACATCATCATCATCAGCAGCAGTATCGTCATCATTATTCATATGCACACACAATACGACCTCGTATGCATATATGTTTTAGTGATTGGGTTTGGTATTGACCATGCAAGGAATATAGGAGGTCAGTAACGTTCATTGAGGCGGGACCAATCCTAACTGTTGATTTGTTTTATCGATCTTTTAACCTATAACCTAGTCATATATATGTAATTTTCTTCATTTTAAATATCATTAGTTTTTATTGACGCTACATGGATTTCTACAGACCATACATAGATATATAGGGATCCTCACGTGACTGCGATTCGATAAATGAAAGCACAAGGAACTTGTGGGAGGTCAAACAATTACATGTACATATCAAATCCATATTAAACAATAAAAGTTGCTTTTGAAATTCGTTTATTAATTTATAATTAAACTGTCACCGCATAAAATTATAAATCAGTTGTTATTTCAGACTATATTCATCATTTTATTCATCGAATGTTAAAATTGACGTTGAGCTTGAATAAACCGAAAACATATAGAATTTAAAATGCATCTTTGGTTCTTTAAAAGAACAGTGGGTTTTAACACAAACAAAAATCCTTCCCGTGCGCCCATAACTATGAAGTGTTCGCTACAATAAAAACATAGCATTTTCAGTATTGAATAAAAAAAAAGTCCCCCCTGTCACTCTATCTCCTTCATCTTTTGACTAAGATGGAGAGGCGTCAAGAATTACATTTTTGCTATAACAAGATTCATTTCATCTTTCCATAAGCACGGGCCCAAACATGTTCCGCCGGTGAATCTCAATGCCGTGATATAAACACAGCGTCTCAGCCTCCTGCCAGCCGCGCCACTCCTGCGAAACACGAGCCACGGGCTCTGCTTTTCTCGTACCTGTTCGATCAAGGATGTCATATTTATCACGCAATTAGCAAAATTAATACCTGTTACATTAATTAAGAACGCTAATTAATCAGGCGCTATTTTCAAATTCCGACTTTGCCGGTATTCGCATGTGTTTAAGCTGTTTGCCTATCTTGCTAGAAGACGTGAACATATCAAATATTTTTTATTTTTGAAAATTTCCTGGTTTCAATTAATAATTTTGTTAACGATGTCTGCTATTAACGAAAGGATCTGATAGTCTGGCACAAGTAGGAAATTTCTGGTGTTTAGAACTGCCGCTGAATTAGCCGTGTGTTCGAGGCGGTTTATTGCGTTTCTTTGTCGGATATGATTCTTATTAAAGGCGTCATCTCTCGCGCGCGCAAAAGAGAGAAAGTATCTATTTATTGTAGAGTAGCTTAAAGGCAAATGCTAAAAATACGCTTTCGAAGAAAATTAATGAATGAACACAAATGGAAAGCCGTTAACGAAGGAAGGTTATTAACGGAAATCTGTTCTCTGAACCCATACAATGCTATGGGAACTTGTAACTGCCTTTGCAACCCTTGCAGACCATGATCAGCCTGCACATCCCGATCGTGACCTTCACTGTTCGCTACTCAGTCTGAAGATTTTTAGCAAGCATCCCCATATTCATCTAATGGCACAACCCAAAGTGAAGAAAGGACAAGTCTATCTAAGAAATTAAGCTTGTAAAGTCTGTACTTCTGTAACACAAGGACTGACTGGCTGTACTTTTGTTTATGCTTTACTTTTTACGTCATAAAAAAGACAGACTGGTAGCTCAGCTGTTTAGTAATTTAAAGTAACAGACGACCGTATGAAACGTGACCAGTCTATGAAGTGACGGTCGGGCGGGATAACTAGTTTTAATTAAATGTAATTTCAAAAAGTTGGCATATGATAAATAACGAAGGATATGAGGAGGTGGAGGGGGGGGGGATCATATACATATTCTATTGTTATAATCCAAAGTTCAACCAGTTTCATTTTTCATCTATATTCACTGCCTTTTTCTTATCATAAGAGGGATAAAATAGAAATTCAAAATATATGTATATTAAAGTAAAAACCGAAATACGAAAAGAAGAACCGAACACGCATGCGCTTGATGACGTCATCAATGTGGCTCAAGTTCGTGCTCATGGTTTGGCATGTTTCTCATCGATGCCTTTGAAATCGTGCATTAGTGATTTACGAGAACGCGCGACCTTGTAGAAAGATTATCATGTGACATGCTGTGGGGTTTGAATAAACAGAAGATTAAATTTTAATAGAATAATAATTTAGTCGACAAGCAGCCATATTAGACTATTAGTGTTTCGAGACGGAATCTAGGTCAAAAAGTATAACTGTATACACATGTACTTAGCATTATTACATATCTTTAATAATTCATACTTGAATGAGAAAACTAACACTTATTAACTCATCAAGATCGAGTGTCTTTTCTTTGTTCTTTTTACTTTTTTTATTTTTCAATAAAATTTTCAATACAATTTTCAATACAATTAAATTTTATGAACCGTTACATGGCAACTGAGAACAAATATCAATATGTTTGCATAATTTTAAAAGTGTTAATGGAAAACTCAAACTTTTCTATATGAGCGTGCATTATTTCGTTAAACCGTATATGCAATTTGAGAATATTACCGTGCCTTTGATCATTGGCAAGCTGAACAATGCACACTATATACGCCTGGAAAAAATAAACAAACACAGGAAATCGTAAATAATTCAATACGCCGTCTAGGTATAAAACATGAGTATAAAAATCTCGCTATATTGTATTTTTGATCCCAGATATGCCGGAAAATGCACCTACGCGAATCCTAGATAAAATCCTGGGCGAGCATGCCCCTAGATCCCACTAGCCCCCGCCTGCTCATCAAATTAAACCCAGCTGCGCCAATTATAATAATTAGTATGACATCGACATCAATGCTCAAAGATTCAAACAGAATCACCACGTTCATAAAAGCGTTCTGCAGCACTTCCATATTTCACTCAGGCAAAATAGAAATGCACGTCCAACTTTTTTTTTCCGATCGTAGGGAAGAATTCAAGGGCTCAATTCCCTGGAATGTATTTTCACATACAAGGATATTAGCACGCTGTTCATAGACAGTAAGGTTCCAGCCCGTGGTATTCGGTCCAGTGGTAACGTACCCGTCTGCAGATCCGAAAGTAGTGGGTTCGAACCCCGTTGGTGGGCAAGGATTTCATGACCTTCGCAGGTGCTAAGTACTGGTCTAACCAAGGAACCGTAGGGAATGATTAGTATAAATTATGAGAACTTGTTTCTCAATCGACGTAAAATAGATTAGTTTAAGCTACGCCCCAAGCCCGAGGTACGGCTCCGACGAATGAATGTGTTTTCGAAAACAGCCAGGGAAAGGCTCTCCCCTACCCCCTCGCCTACATGCAGACTCTACACACGTACCCTCATCTGGCTTGCTGCACGTCCATATACACCGCAAAATTGCAATCAACGTCATTTGTCGCGAAAGTGACCAATCCGGTTGATCAAGCCGTCCTGTTGTCATGGGAACACGTGACATGCACGTTTGAATTGATATATTGAAGTGTTACCTCTGGTAACAGGTGTCATACATTCGGACCGCCCTGGTCAGGTGATTAATGATAAGAGGGGCGATTTATGGGATGGTGAAGCACTGGTGGGTCGTAAAATTGACAGCTTTTTATTTATTTATTTTTCTTTATTTATTTATTTTAAAGATTTAAAGAAATAATGATGTAATAAACTATATATATCTCCTCTCAAATTTATCGCGAATTAATAGAGTTAATTGCAAGTTAAAACGCATGTTGATTGATATAGCGGTTAACATTTTCTCATACTTGCGCATGGCTTATTTTCATGCATGCACATATGTTACAGAGCTACTTACCATGTTTTGTTGTATGTGTTGTTATTGTTTTGTTTGTTGTTGTTGTTGTTTTTCTAATGTTATGACCGAAGTTTTGCCATGCCTTGAATAGTCTTCCCGGTGCGTCATTCGTATGAATTCGACCATTTACGACAGGGTTCGGAAAAATTCGTCGAGGTTTTCGGCACCGCAGTACGTAGGCATGTGACGTTCTTGCCACAGAGTTGATATACATTTTCGTCACAACTCGAGTAGCGTCCCCAAACTCTTAAGTATGCCGGAAATCGGCCATTGCCTCAAAATAGCTATTTTTATGTGACCCTACCAAAAAAGGATAAGAAAAAATGTATATTCATTTATGACTGATATAATTTTAGAGGGTTTTTTTTTCACATAATAGATAATATCCAATCATTCTTTCCGCATAGATCATGCATCTTATTCGGTGGTTTTCTCCCCAATACATATCTGACGATTGTTTGCCTAACCAGCAACATTACTTCCTGAATCCCCTATGGTACAATTAGAAAGATTATTGCCAGGCCCCGATGACCGAAACGTTTGTTTAAACATATTTTATTGATATATTTTACATATAAAATTCATTTAACGTTAGACCGTCCGCATCAGGAGCTGGTGGTCGCAGGTTTGGTCAGCGGTTGCGACGTAATGAAGTCGAGTTTAGCGCTCAGCATAAAACTGATTGGTCATGTGACAAAGTATTGCGCCATTCCACATGTAAATCATGGTAGTGCTATATATATGTGTGTGTTTCATATAGCTATCGGGGTAGTCAGTTGGAAGGCTCCCCGACCTTCTGCTACTCATGTGATACCGGGATAGCCGGCAAGCTGGTGGTAATTCTCTCTTTGCCGAAACAGAGAAGTTACCTAATTCTATTGTTCGTGCGATTCATCTTCCCCGTCCGACTGTACCAATAGTCGGTTTAAAGTCACATTAACTAATGTACGGTGGCATTAAGGGGTCATGGCAGATATTTGTTAAGTTGCGTGCAATACGCACGCAATAGTAAATAAAAATACCCTCCGTGTCCTTTTTATATCACCGCACCATATAATGTCTAGTGTTTAATTTAAGTTCTAGTGTTTTCGCAACACTACATGTATTACATTGTGAAAGATGTGACTTAAAGTTTTTTTGTTTACATTAACACTCTTCCCGCGGCAAGCGTCAAAACGCATCCGGGTATTTTTATCGCTTCGCCCAAATTTGACCAGAAGGATTTAAATAGCTGCATTTCAAAGAAAACACGTATTTACTTGTAAGTACTTAATATGCCGTAACATTAGATTTCCCCTGTATCTTGTGTTGATGCGCAGTTATGTAGTTTTTATTTCAAATATTGCACATGCTTCTTAAGCTTGCCGATCCTTAGAGCTGGTAGAAAGAAGGATTGAGTAGCAGAAAAACTGTCCATGGGCATCTGTTTGGTTTAAAATAGAAACATTGGGGGAGGGGGGGGGGGGGGGAGAGAGAGAGAGAGAGAGAGATTTTATTACTATTATCGTCGGAGGTCCTAACTGCGCCCCTGTCCTAACTCCGCCACCTTCCTTTTTTTTACTGTAGTCTCGCTAGATTTTATCACACACGCAAGCGACTGGCCCTTTTACACTCAAATTTTTAAAATAAAAGTATCTCAGAAATTCCATCTGCTGTGTTTTACATATTTATAAATGGAAGTCATATGTGTACAATTCGCAATTGCTATGACGTCACCTAGGGGGCGGAGTTAGAACCACACAAAATGATGGCATAATATTTGAATCGTAATGTATTTAATGTTATTTTCGAGTGAATAATTATTTATAAAAGAATTATTTTGGGGGGTATCAATGTGAATTTGATAGAATTAATTGGTACGTGAACAGTTTTTATTCTATCTTTTATTTATGTTGCATTTCCTAATTAAATCTTAGGGGGGCGCAGTTTGGGCACTCGAGGATATATATATATATATATATTATTTTTTTTGTTTGCTGATGTAAACATAAAATTTAAAATGTGGATAGATTGATATATGTCCTGACTTTTTTTTTTTTTTTTTTTTTTTTTTTGACGGATCGTATGCACTTAACGGTTTACTATATGGGAAAGAGTATACAGTAAAAGTGGCAGCACTATATCTGTCTCAAGTAGACATAATCTCCAAATGACTGAAAAGACTGAAAATACTGTCGGTGGGACGTTAAACCCAACAAAAAAGGTATATAGTAAGACATTTCTAGAGACATTAGAAGTCCAAATCGATTAAAGACTTCTGTAGCTTGTAGAAATGTCGTTTAACCCTTTCCCTCATATAGACTCATTTTGACGCACTCAATAGGTACCACATAAAGCCTGATCTGCAGAAAACCACAGTTAAACCTTACCAAATTTAATTATAAAGGCCTCATTTCCAGACCACTTTTGAGCAGCGAACGGCATAAAACCTGATCAGCCTGCGAGTTACTCGCAGGCTGATCTGGTTTTATGTTGTTCGCATGGGTCTTTTCATGGTTTCCTCTATGAGGGAAAGGGTTAAGATTCTATCCGATTAAGAGGTCACCCTAAGTTTATATAAAACACATGATTTTATCCAATACGAGCTTTACATAAGCTATTTTGTATATAGTTACATAGACAATAGAAAAAGTGTTCTATTAAAATAATTCGCTGATAAATTTTAATTTTGAGAAATTCACATTAGCCACAAATTTCGGATGACTTCTAATTATATTAACTGCCTATATGTTCTTAATTTCAAGAAAGTATTATTTTGTATTTAATCTGATGCTGTTGCTCGATTCAGGTTACATCAGGATGCTATTTTGGTTGATTTTTTAAACAATTGCTTTATGTTCGATTTACTCGTGAAAAAATATCTGTCAACGTCCTTTTTTGCATCAGATTTGCGTCACTTAGACACGATATTATTTGCATAAATGACCACATCTGTTGTAGTAATTTACGTTTATCATAATTTATTATCAATTATAACACCTAATACTTCCGTTTTTGTCAGTTTTAAAAAGAAATATTATTCGTTCGAAGAAATCTAAAGCTTGTTCGTGTGTATATATAATTATGATATATTTGCAATGTATTATTAATGCATAAGTTTGATTAAGTACACCTAGTGTCCATCCTGACATCAAGTCTCTTTGCTTTAAATGACAAGCGTACCACTCACTTTGAGATTGACATCAAAGGAAATTCCTAGTTATCTATTGCTCCTATAGCCAAGTAAGTATCTATACGTGAGTACGATAGGTTGCTGTTTTGGGAGATATTGCAAACCGGGCAGTGACGATCATCCCGTTCTAAAATACTTCCCCACTCGATATTGTGTCTTAAAGTTCAGTTCACCCTTTCCCTCATAGAGGACACCATGAAAAGACCTATGCGAACAGCATAAAACCAGATCAGCCTGCGAGTAACTCGCAGGCTGATCAGGTTTTATGCTGTTCGCTGCTCCTCAGTGGTCTGGAAATGAGGATTTTGTAATTAAATTTGTTAAGGTTTAATTGTGGTTTTCTGCAGATCAGGCTTTATGTGGTACCTACTGAGTGCGTCAAAATGAGTCTTTATGAGGGAAAGAGTTAAAATTGAAAATGGGTCATCAATAACAAGAATATCCGTAAGTTCTGAGAAACTTGCCAAAGTCACCGTAGAACCAGGGCCGTGTTTACCATCAGTTTACGGCTTGCGGTAAGTCGGTGGTTCTACCCGGGTACCTCTGTGTACTCGGGGTCTTCCTCCACCTGTAATCAGCTGGACGTCGCTATATGATTGAAATACTATCGCAGCGACGGTAAACCCCAATACAACAACAACAACCATCAGTTTACTGCAACTACTAAAGACGGCTGCCCCCGTCTAATTATACACGTTTTTCATTGCAGACGAGGAGTTTATTTCGAAACGGAGAGAGACGGTCAACACGTTTTGCAATACCTCCCATGCACTTTGCAATAAAATGCAATAAATCTTTGCAGCAACTTTAAATATCGCACTACCGCACGTGTTTCCAATTTTACAACTACTTCGGGATATCGCAACCGTGGACGTTACTAGCGGACCCCACTTCTTGCGGTGGACAACCAAAGACCTTTTCAAGAGAGATATGAAACTGTTCAAAACATCGTTTTTTTTTGTTGTTTTTTTCTCGTGACGGAAAAAAGAAAGAAAAACGATAACAGGTGAGCAAGATTTGGGCGAGATCTCGCTAAGACGCTTAACATTTATAACATTTTTCATACCCTTGTTTAACAGACAATCGCTTGACAGTGTCACTCTAGTATTTTATCTAATCGGTATTTGTTTTAATCGGCAAAAAGGGAAAGAAGAGAAAAAAAAACTACAGTATTTTAATAATTGAAAGGAGCAATTTTACATATCTCGCGGTCACATGATCGTACTGTATCTCTTGACTTGCTCTATAATTATATCAGAGTTTTGGATCTTTGTTAAGAAATTAGGTTTTCGCTCTAAATACTCTATCACGTGAGGAGGTAAGCAAGGTATTTCTTTATATTGTAATTAACATGATAATTCTGGAGGTAAGCTGTAAAAAAAAATGAAGAAAAAAAAATGTTTTCTTATTTATTTTACTTTGCTTTCTATTTTTGTTGTTTACAAGATAAAACATGTGCATAACATTTTCTTATTGACTAACATTTGTACTTTCGCTAAAAAATATTCCAAAATAATTGTACTCGTAGTTTTTTTTAAAGAATTAATAATCAACTTCGATAGCTCGTAATATATTTTTAACCATTAGAATATGTTGAAGATCATTTACCGAATCTGCAATTAAAACCGTGTCGTCTGCATCTAATCTTTATACATATAGTTTTGGTTCCAAAAATGACTGGTCGTAACAGCGTGTGGTCTTGCTTCCGTTGCGCGGTTTTACCGTGCACCTTTATGAAGATAAGAACTTTAATGAGTTTGTTGTTGTTGTTTAATGTAATGATATCAACATCTTTTAAGCATAAATAATGATGTCTGTCATT
>CM037786.1:31180371-31230371 GCA_021229015.1 Solen grandis
CTGATGACATCATGACCTTCTCAGCCAATCAAAATGATTCATAGTTAATATCATGCTGCTATAACAAAATAGTATAAACAAGAGGGCCAAAATGGCCCTGTGTTGCTCACCTGAGAAAGATTGCTGTGTTAGGCATAATGACAAAAAATGTGGCATCTAAAGTGCTTTTCAAACATTTCACTAAGTGACCTAGATTTTGATCCTACCTGAATTTGCACTCAACTGGGAATTCATGCAGTCATCAATATCAAGTTTAATGAAGACTGGTACAAAAATGTAGGTGCCCTGTCGACCTACTTTTTGACCCCATGTGGCACAGTCTTGAATTCATCCGAGATTTGACGTAGCCAAACATCCTGACCAAATTTCATGAAGACTGGGCCAAAACTGTTGCCTCTAGATTGTTCACAAGGATTTTCTAAGATTTGACCTAGTTTTTGACCCCATGTGATCCATTTTCAAACTCATCTGGGATATCATGGAGACAAATATCCTGACCAAATCTAATGAAGATTTGGCTAAAACTGTGGCCTCTACAGTGTTCACAAGGTTTTTCTAAAATTTGACCTGGTGACATAGTTTTTGACACCATGTGACCCATTTTGAATTCATCCAAGATATCATGACAAACCAACTTTGGCCTCTAGATTGTTCACAAGGATTTTCTAAGATTTGACCTGGTAACCTAGTATTTGACCTCATGTGACCCATTTTTGAATTCATCCAAGATATCATGGAGACAAACATCCTGACCAAATCTAATGAAGATTAGGCTAAAACTGTGGCCTCTAGAGTGTTCACAAGGTTTTTCAAAGATTTGACCTGGTGACCTAGTTTTTGACCCCACCTGACACAATTTCAAACTCATCCAAGATATTATGTAGACAAACACCCTGACCAACTTTCATGAAGATTAGGCCAAAACTGTGGCCTCTAGAGTGTTCACAAGGTTTTCCTAAGATTTGACCTGGTGACCTAGTTTTTGATCCCACATGACCCAATTTCAAACTCATCCGAGATATTATGCAGACAAACATCCTGACCAAGTTTCATGAAGATTGGGACAAAACTGGCCACTAGAGTGTTCACAAGCAATTGTTGACGACGGACAATGGACGGACAAAAAGCGGTCACAAAGGCTCATCCTGCGCACAAGTGCTCAGGTGAGCTAAAAAATCATAAAAATTAAAAACTGTATTACTGTATAAACACTTAATAAAACATCCTGAAAAGTATTCAATATATACAGGCAAATGTATCAACCATGTGGGTGCAATGTAGATAGGATCATCTGTAACTCAAGCACCTGTTAAATAGGTAGGAACTTGAGAGCACCTAATAATAGCCCACAGAGCAGGTGCCCTTGATTTAGTATGTTGAACAATCATTGGTGCCCTCATTATAGCAGGGGCCATCATTATAGCCCATTGGGCCATTATTGTACCCTCATCATACAGCCCATTAAGCAAGTGCTCATTTATTGAGTTGCTAAATGGGCCATAATGAGGGTACAATAATGGATCAATGGGCTATAATGAGCTCACCATTGTACCCATTATAGGCCCCTAAGCCATTACTGTACCCTCAAATATAGCCTATTGAGCAGGTGCCCTTATATTAAGACAGCAATACAAATGTAGCCTTATTATAGACCACTGAGCAGTTGCTCTTAGTAAAAATGATCCTGTCCATACGATTTATATATTATGATGGAAATTTATAACCTTTGATGAAAAAACTGATTCATTGTAATCTTCTCAACATTTGAAACAGTGACCTCATTCTAAAGGGCAACTACTAGTCATTGGCATTGTTTATTTGCTGCTGTATTATGAATTGCTTATCATTTTACAACCTGTTGATACAATTATGAACAAGATTCTATGACAACTATTAATGTAAAATACCAGAACACAAAAAAACAATTGAGCTCATTGAAAAGACAGTGAATTCATGTATTAGGTAGACTTCTGGTCATTGGCATTGTTTACATGTACTACCTGTGGACACCTGAATCATAAAAAGAATGTTAATAAAGCTAATTAAGGCTGCTAATTATATTCATGAAACAAGTGGAACAGCTGAGCTTCTGAAACTTTCTGTACAACTTGAAATACGACATTGAACAAAATACAAATTATTTCAATATTTTATGAATATGTTATCTTGGACATGCTTAGATGTTCCACCAATTTCAAATGCTAAACCTGTTCAAATTTCATGATATAAATCATCTGAAGTTCAAAAAGCAACAATGACCTCTATCAATATGATTAAAACTTTTTTTTTTTTTTTTTGCATTTCTTTCATTCCTTTACCATTTTAAATAGGCCTATCAAAGTGTTACCCTTTGAACTCAATGACAAAAAAACCTCACCAGCCTGTACATGCAAGCTGATTTAGCTTTAAACAATTTGCCGAGGTCATCACCTAATGGAAGCCCTGATTGGGATAAGAGTAAAGATTTTGAATGTCTTGAAGTTGAAGATTGAACAGATTCAGCGGATTTTATAATTGACTAGCAGGCATGTGAAGTCATTGTGCTGGCTGACTCATGCTGCGTGCTAACATGCTCGTAATAGTTGGGACTACCTGAGCAGGGTACCTGGGCATACCTGGCAGAGTATTGCACCTGGATATATAAACGTGGCAGAGTGCAAAACCTGACAGAGTATAGCACCTGGCAGAGTACTGCACCTGACAGTGATACCTGGCAGAAATGTGCAGCACCTGACACAGAACCATATTAAAAGCAAAGTTAAGCACCTGGCGGGGAACACAACACTTGGCAGAGTGCAGCACCTGGCAGTGAAAAATATCTGGCAAAGTGCACCACCTGTCTGAGACAGTGCAGCACCTGGCAGTGAATGGTACTTTGCAAAAAAAACAATGCCTGGCAGCACTTGACAGAGAATCATATCTGGCAGTGAACTGCACTGGGCACACTCTTAAGTACACATGTACTCTGCTCTTGGTAGTTCCCAACTTTCAATCAGTAACACACATGTATCTCAGGCAGTTGATTATCATCTTGCTTGCTTAAAGACTGTGCTCACTGAAATCTGAGGGTCAAACTTAGGACAGTTTCAGCTGCAGAAATGGATCCTTTATTTGGTAATTTCATTTAGAGAAAAAAAAAAAAAACTTTTGTTGTATAGTTCAAAATGAAGTTAGGTACAAGGAAAATACAGGGCCTGTTTTTATCTAGAAGTAAAATCAATTTTATTTTTAATTCTGATATGAATGTACTTGTTGCATCAGCAAAAACATTGAAACTATAATTTGATACAAATTGATTAAGTGTCTATGTATGATACTGAATTTGTAACATGAAAATAAAACACTTCTAACAGAAACATTAAAGAAATAAATAGGGACTTGACATTTGAAATAGGATATTCCTTTTAAAATGAAGTAGCTTGAAGATCAAGATTCCAAATAAATGCGGAGGAATTATTGTGGTTACCTGTATTTCAGTTATTGGCATTTTCATTTCCTTAAACCTAGAGCTAAAATGTAACACTATATGGGAGACATTATGCGGCAAGTCATAGGGATTAATTTGATATGGAAACTTAATTTCATTACTATTTTAGTCTTCTAATTTCAAGATATTATCAATTTATAGGCTTGGCATAGTTTAATTTGTTGCAATACCTGAGACCTTGAGCATTAAGAAATGATAAAACATCAGTGTCATGACACACCTTCTCATGTAAAAGTTTGAGCTCATGTAAAAGTTTGAGCTTCTATTATCCAATGGATTACAAATTTCTATGCAGACATGAAGATTTAGAACTTACAAAACCTGTGACCTTGTCTTTGAGCAAATGACCTTGGGTCAAGGTCAGGACACCTTTTTGTCTACCGGTAATGCCAAGGGATTGTGAAATTTATGATGGGGGTAGACTTGAAGAACTTATAATTGCCCATACAGAGAAGTTGGACAGTTTAATAAGACATTAGGAAATTAGTCTCGTGCATATATACCCGCAACTTCTAATATTTTTTATGGAGGTATAAATAAAAAAGGAAAGGACTCTCAATTCCAGAAAAAGCCCCACATCACAAGATCTAGCAGGGCTATACAAATTGTAAGGCTAGGTACAAAATAAAATATCCGGATGTCTGGATGGCATAGTGTTCAATGCACTGGCTTTTCACCAATGCAACTCAGGTTTGGTCCCAGATCTGTCCAAAAATGTACGTAAAAGGGTATTTGGTTGCCCATTAGGACACATGGGTTTTCTCTGGGTGCTCCAGTTTCCTCCAGATCCCACACCAAAGACCATGTCAATGCCACAATCACTGGCAAAGCTAAGATTTCCATAAGCCATGTAGCTTTCTGAACATTGGTTGTAATATAAATAGAGTTTAACCCCTTCCCTCATAGAGGAAACCATGAAAAGACCTGTGCGAACAACATAAAACCAGATCAGCCTGCGAGTAACTCGCAGGCTGATCAGGTTTTATGCTGTTCGCTGCTCCTCAGTGGTCTGGAAATGAGGACTTTATAATTAAATTTGGTAAGGTTTAACTGTGGTTGTCTGCAGATCAGGCTTTATGTGGTACCTATTGAGTGTGTCAAAATGAGTCTATATGAGGGAAAGGGTTAAACAACAATAAAATAAAATAAAAAATCTCATATTTACAATGATCAGTGAGCTCAGTCTTATACACAAGTGCCTGTTCTATATGTCTACATGAGATCTATAAGTAAAGTTATGGTTCTATCATACAGAGCTGCCTGTGTCTTATGGTCAAGCTGAAAATCAATCACTATAGTTACCCGAAGATTGATCTTTAAAAGAAAAAAAATATACAAAACAAGAGTGGATATATCATGTTACTTAGAAGATTTACAAAACCACTCAGAGATATTGTTTCAAAATAAACATTAGGAAGACAGAAAGAATGACAGGAGGAGAAAAACAAACATCATCATTTATGAAATATCATAAAACATCATCATCAATTATGTTACTACCAGAATTCCTGAACTGATCACAGGAGATATTATGGGAGTTACATCCCCTTGTTTTTAATATGGCAACAGCATGATATTTGTTACATAACATGCCATGTGAGTATTAAATAACAAGTGTCAATAATTTCCTATATAATTGTCACTTGAGATGTCAATTATGCATGTTAATACAAAGTTCTGAATGGCTCCTTTGTCAAAAGTTTGCAAATTCATGTAAATAAGGTATAGCATTCATAATCACTGAATGGTTAAATTAATAAAATTGCTGAGACAGCTTCGTACAGTATCATTCTGTGTTAATGTGATAGATATTTGTCTACTGAAGTTTCCTTGACCCAGAGCTACTTCAGAGAAGTTGTTACTGACATTATCAAAGTACATAATATGATATTTAGGTATATATACAAATGAATTTAAAACATCTGCAATTTTAAAGAATAGAACTTTCTTTTTCCTCATTCAATACCTGATCTGCACCAACCATAAAGTACTAAGGTTACTTATGTATTTATCATAAATACTTTTTACTATACATATTATGATTATATATAAAAAGCATACTATTTTTAACTTAATGCCTTACAATAGTATAGCTTCATAATAATAAATAATAATTTAGCTTCAAGGGTATTTAGAAGTTAATTAAACAATTTATTGTTTGCAATACAGCAAATCTGCAACAAGAGGGCCAAGATGGCCCTAAATGGCTCACCTGAATTTGGTTTCTTGTAGAAAGGCTGGAACAATAAGAAGATACTATATACCAAATATCAAAGTTGTAGGTCTGTATGTTTCTAAGAAAAAGGCATTTTAAAGTTATGCCTTCTGGTTGCCATGGCAACAAAAGTTCCTCATGATCCAACCATGGTTTCAGAAGTGAAGATTTTTCGTTTTCCTTATATAGTTCCATACAAAATCTGGGCGTGGTCCCAGGAGTGGCCTAATGTAAACCATGATGCACATATTTGTTGATAGTGTTGAGGCACCATGAACTGATGCTATATACCAAATATCAAATCTGTAGGTCTATATGTTACTGAGAAAACATACTTTGATGTGATGCCTTCTGGTTGCCAGAGTAACCAAAAGTTCTTCATGAAGTTCAATAAAAATTAGGAATTAGCCTTTAAAGCTAGCGTAAGTATCATTTAAGTGAAATATTGTGAAAATCCATGGAGTGGTTTAAGAAGAGAAGATTTTTCAATAATTCCCAATATAGTTCTATACAAAAATCCGGGTGTGGTCCCAGGTGTGGCCCATTGTTATCCCAGGGGCACAAATTTTGCACTGATGTTGAGGCAACATGAGCTGATGCTATTTGTACCAAATATCAAATCTGTAGGTCTATATATTTCTGAGAAAAAGCATTTTAAAGATTATCCCTTCTTGTTGCCATGGCAACAAGAGTTCTTCATGGAATTGAAAAAAAAAAGGGAATTTGAATTGGGCTATCATAAGTATCATTTTGATCAAATTTGATGAAATCCATCTGGTAGTTTCAGAGGAGAAGATTGTTGAAATTGTTGACGCACGATGACGCACAACGAACGAGGGACAATCAAGGGATCACAAAAGCTCACCTTGAGCTTTCCTCAGGTGAGCTAATATCTGAAAACAGATGGGAGATAAAAATGAAACCCTTGGATACTCTAGAAGCTTAACCCTTTCCCTCATATAGACTCATTTTGACACCCTCAATAGGTACCACATAATTTAAGCCTGATCTGCAGAAAACCACAGTTAAACCTTACCAAATTTAATTACAAAATCCTCATTTCCAGACCACTGAGGAGCAGCGAACAGCATAAAACCTGATCAGCCTGCGAGTATCTGGTTTTATGCTGTTCGCATAGGTCTTTTCATGGTTTCCTCTATGAGGGATAGGGTTAAAGATCTTCTATTTCTCCTCACCAGGATTTCGAATTTTCCTTGAATAAGACACAATGTTCGGATAATATTTTAATCCTCTTATTGTTGCATTTTTTCTGTATATAAGCAGCAAAGTGATACTGTCAAGAAAAATTTCCAAAAAAAAAAAAGTCGATCGATTTCTGGATGCTAAAAAAATGCCTTGATTCTGCTTTAAATATTCTAGCTAAACTATAATAACTCTGTTTTTGATAAAACTTCCTTCTTATTATACCTTTCACACTCCATGTTCAACCATTAGGAACCCAGATCAGACTGAAAGAATTTACATTTGGAACATGTTTATCAAAATATTACACCCTGGTGTCTTTAGAACTGCATTTAGTATTTCCAGTAAGTGTAAAGGGTTGCCTATGTGCTACTTGCAGACTGATCTGGATTTATACTTGTCACATGGGTAAATTTTCTGAGTTATATGCTCCTGCGTGGCAAAAGGTTTGAAGAAAAAAAATGCAAATATCTGATTTAATTTTCTTATTCCCTCCCTAAATTTACTATGAAAGTGTGTCTATAATCACTGGGAAATCAGAATAAAGATAGATTTTTACAATTTATACTTTGAACTCCAGTTTTGGAATATCTGAAATCACACAATAAAAATGTTCTTGGTATGATATATAGATACACAAATTCTTCACCTACAATATCTAGATAATATTATATTCATTATGATTAATTAACCCTTTACCTCATGAATATTCATGTCCAAATTTATGATTTCATGAATATTAATTAACTGAACTTAAAATGGTATATGGAATCATGAATTCCTTTTAGCCATGCAGACTGTGTAGAAAATGAGCTACAATATTATATTAGCAAACAGAGGAGACCCTGATCAGACAGCTCCTATAGAAGCTGTCTGATCTGGGTCTCCTCTGTTTGCCAATGCGTAAAAATGAGTCTGTATGAAGTAAAGGGTTAAACTTCTAAGTACATTAAACTGTATTTTATGCATTACTTATTCATAATACATATAATTAATACACAAAAAAATGATATATTACACCTATTTTTATATTTTAGCTGTCAATGTACTATGACTGTTCTTTATAATATATACACATATAGAAAAAGCCATGATGTTTATATTTAAACATGTCAAAAATAACTAATATTTATATGAAATATACTAATCCTTCAATATAATACAACTAATCTAATCATTATACAATTTTAGTTCTTGCAAGGTGCAAAACTAAAATTTTAATACATGTGTACTTGTTTTTTTTTATATGCAGTTTAATACCATTGTTAATTATTGTACAATTTTAAAAAAATCATCAGGGTTGAATTCCACAAACAATTCTTAGCGCTGAGTAAAACTTAAATACTTAAGGGCGATTTTCATTAGTCTTGTTTCTCTAATAAAAATTCCCAAATATTTCATTTCTTGACAAATATTGTTAGTTATTCAGGTAATTATTAACTTCAGCTACATCATGCAATTGTACTTGAATATAATGTCATAAAACAGTAATAGTGGAATGTGTATCTGCCTAGTTTAAGAATTACTTAGCAATAAGTTATGTATTGTTAGTGGAATTCAAGTCTGAACACAAAATCTGCAGATGAAACTACTTAAACAAGTAACTGGTGTTGCATGCAACACAGGAGTTCCCTACCGGTGAGGTGAATAATTTTTTCATTACCATAGCAATCAGAATTTTGGTCCAAGAAAAAAAACACTGACATGCAGAATCTCCATTCTGCCATCTATTCATATACCAAGTTTCATAATATTATCTTAACGGTTTCTAAGTTATTGTGGGATCCAGATTTCCGGACGAATGGACAGACGAACAGACAGACGGAGGGTAAACCTATAGTCCCCTTGAGTGTAAACACTGGGAGGGACTAACTAGAACTATCCCTAAAGGTGATACGAGGCCCTCGTAGTTCCCTCGCATTCGAGAGTTTGTCTTTATGTAATGTGAGTGTGAGGACGTGACCGGACAGGTCATAATGACCATGATTACTATTGTCCCCATGGTAGAATAAATATCCAGGATGGTGAAAGATTCCAATGTATTTTCAATATTTTATATACCATGCAAAATTAAAAAAGAAAAAATAAGAAAAAAACTATCAATAAAAACAAATGAATTCTGCTTCAATTAGTCCAATAATAGCACTTGTTTCAGAAAATAGACACCTTGAAATCAATTGAGAAAGTCTCAAGCGAGATGTCATAATAGTTCTATCAACACCATGCTTTGTCTATTAATATAGAGCCTTGTAACAAAATCAAAACCAGATGAGGCTTGTTATCATATATAGAACTAAGTTCTATTTTTATTTATACAGTTAACTGTTAAACGTTTCACCTCATATAGACTTATTTTGATGCAATTGCAAACAGAGTAGACCCAGATCAGACAGTCTCTTCCAGGAGCTGTCTGATCAGGGTCTCCTGTTTGCTCATACAAAAGTGTAGCCCCTGAGATTCTATATAATCTGCATAAATCAATATTTCAAATACTATAAAAAGCTCAGCAAATTAATATAATAGTCATAAATTTGTTCATTAATATTCATGAGGTATTTAAAAAGGGTTAAACTTATATGCAGTTGAACCTGTATTAGTGGCCACTTGTATTAAGCGGTCAACCTGCATTTAGCAGTCAATTTTATATAACCAAACAATAGCATTGTATTATGTTTCGCCTTCATTTAGCGGCATCCTCTGTTATATGGTCAATTTCTCTTGTTTCCTTGACTGACCACTTAAGACAGGTTTGACTGTACATATATTTTAAGTATGAGAAGTGGCCAGGGAAGATATAGGCTGCACATATTTGCATAATCACTTAAATAAAATAAAAATGACCTCAACAAATATTTTCAAAGAGATGTGCAAACTCAATTAAAATCTGGGATCCTCAAAAATAATAATTTAGTATTTTAACACCATGGCAAGAAAAAGGCCAGAATTTCTACCATGCAATCTGATCATGGCCTACAATGTTTGATATTCAGTCATTAAATTTTCAGCAAGTAACCCCATAAAAAACTAATGGTTGAGTCCAAAATGAAGACGGGACAAGTCCAATTATGATATTAAGCATGGTAAAATGTTAGAAATATGTGGTATTGCTATGACATCCAAGATTGGGCTTATGCCCGTTATCTTCTGTTGCTGTGTCCCAGTCACCCATGCCACTAATCTGTATCCTACTGGGTTCAGACATTCGACCTGGCCCAATGTTCCACCAACCTTACCACTTAAACACTCAGGAACATGTTTAACCCTTTAATTTATGAATATTCAGGTAAAAATTTATGACTTTATGAATATTAATTTACTAATTCTAAATAGTAGATGAAACAATGGATTTTCTTTTCCATCCAAACTTTTTATAGAATCTGTCAGCTACAATATTGTATGAACCCTGATCAGATAGCTCCTGGATCAGGGTCTGCTCTGTTTGCCAATGAGTCAAAATGAAGTAATTATTTTTTTAATAAATATACCTAAATATCAAATTCCTTAACAAATTGTTTGTCAGTAAGTTACTATGTCCACCTACATAATATATATTTGATTTTGACGATTGTGCTCCTGTCTAATATAAGATTTTAAGAATTACTAAGAGTTACCAGCCCTTTACTCCACACAGATTGGCAAATAGAGGAGACCAGAAAAGACAAGTCTTCCCACGGTTTCCCCTGTTTGCTATTATAACATTGTTGTCTGCACAGCAAAGAAAAATTCCTATGTTTCATAAACCATTTGAAGTTCATTAAATTAATATTCATCAAGTCAAAAACATGAATATTCATGAGGTTAAGTGTTAATTATTGTTGGTGGAGCTTGAGCCTGGTGGCTGCACCACAATGTGTGTGGGTACACAGAGCATCCGTCTGCTGAGAGGTAATATCACTACAAGGTAATATCAGGCATCCAGCCCACATCTGTGAGGGTTCAACAACAATTTTTTCAAATACCCCACACTGACTTGCAATCAATCCCTTGGATTTTATAGTTTTATTATAATTTTCTTTTTCAGATTTTTGAATTTGAAACATCTTCAACTGATATTTGTTAAAAAATTTCGTGGCCTTATTTTTTCCTCAAAAACATTTCAGTATTTATAAAACTCCAAAATCAGGGTCAGCCCTGTTCATATTTTCATTTATTTTTGTCAATATCCATAAATCTATCATCACATTTTTATGTTGAATGATGTATGTTGTTCAAAATGAAGTCAATTTTCTCTCATTAATTCCTTGAAAATTTAGAAATATTTCTTGCCTTAAAAAAAAAGATTACAAATGTAATATTCCCTTTTTATTTTTTAAACTTAAAACTTATATGACCCTGAAATTCTTTTGAATGCAGTCTTGAAAAATGGTTAAAAAATGCCTTACAGGCTTTATATTTATAATCTCCCTTGTTAAACAGTCAGCACAGAGTGATGTCCCCTGACAGATGTTGGCACGGTACCTAAACAGAGGATCATACTAAATTTATTCCTCTAACGGGTTTTGTATCACTAACAAAAGGGTCATAATCATGCAGAATTTGCTTCAAAACTTCAATGCAAAAAGAAGTTCATCATTAAAGATAGACATGGCTCAAATGAACATAACTGAATACCTGCCAAGGAAAATATAATGAAAAAAAAAATGCAATTGATCCATATAAAATTTTATCCAAAAAAAATTAATAAGGTCAAGGCCATGAATCTAATATGCCTTCTGAGAAAATGTCAAAAAACATGTTAATAGGAAAAAAAAAAGATGTAAAGTTGAAAAAAACATGTTTTACCTTTTAAAAATGACTATTTTCTAAATTAAAAGACTGTTTTCAAGCTAAAAAAAAACTGCTAGATATTATGCTTTTTGTGTCTGCAATTATCTCTTATGATACTGGTAGCATATTCTTTGAGATAATGACCCCTCCTGACACTATGGGCATAAATGCAAGGGGTCGAAAGTCCCTTGTCTACCACTAACACCAATCACCAATATCACTTTCAGGTGGGTGGGGAACAGACTTAAGAGCACATGTACCCAGAGTCTAAGTTGAAACCAATAAAAAGACCAGGAAGTTTTTAGAGAATTTATACAGATTTAAAATTTTGGGGTCTCTTCAGACTTTTAGAGAATTAGGGCAGGATCTCAATGATCAAGTCATACCAAAATATGGTGATTTTTAAAATGGCTAAAATGTTATGAACAACTACCTGTCAATGTTGAAGGTCATGGCCATATTCACAATTAAGCTCACAAAAATCATTTTATCTATTATACTGACATATAACACAGTGAAACCTCTTTACAACGGCATTCATTATAACAACATCCTCTCTTTATAACAGCAGTAGTCTTGAAAACTAAAGTGCAAAATCCGTCTCTGTCTCTTTTTTTATTTACAATGACAATTTCCTTATAACAGCAAAATTCACTGAAACAAACACCGCTGTTGTAAAGAGAGTTGACTGTAATGAGGAATGACTGTGCTTTAAATACAAACAAGAAATCAACCAAATACAAATAAATGCTTCTACTGAAAGTCTGAAATATTAAAAAAATATTGAAAACTATATAACAAAAACATTTTTGTTCTGAAGATTTTTTTTTTTTTTGCCATGAAAACCAGAAAAAAAAAAAAATTTTTTCTTCACATTTCAAGTCATAAATTGAGATCTCATCAAAATTAAATGAGACAACATGGTTTGATTAGGACCTAAATTTGTTTTGTTATCTCACAGATTCCAGTAATTTAAATCGGTCAATGTTTTAATGTTCTCCACTTATGGGTATATGGTTTATTGTATACACTTAAATCCTTGTATAATGAGTACAATGTAAATCTTGACCGAAGAATGGGATTGGATTTTGTACATTTATTATACACTTTCTATAAACACAGTACACTTGATTTGTACAAACATTCTAACTTCTAAGACCTAACAGTCTAGTCTGTGAGGGTTTCATGCATTGATACTGGCCACGCAAGTAGGCGGGGCTTACAGTACCAGGGGTAGCACCACTGGTCACCACAAATGTATGACACAATGATTTTAAGGGCACTTATTTCCAGATTTGTAAGTTCTGTGCATTACAAAGGATAGCACAGAACATATGTCTTAGCGATGTGTATCGTAAACTCGGGTAGTGCGGGTCACTGTAGCGTGAATGTCACGTGAGCGATATTGTCCAATAAGGTGAAGTTAGTATTAGGGTACTACGTGGTCATTTCTACGCAGGACACCGTGCAGTTCGGTTCTATTTTAAACCATAACTGGTATTTAGTTTAATACTTGCTTTTATTGTAAAAGTATGAATGAATGTGCCAATTTATCTTTATCTGTTTAAGAAAGCAAATTTTGCATTTTGAAACTATTATATCGTAGGTTTATGATGCGTTTTGCACAGTTTTCCAAGTTTTTTACATTTCCTAGGAAGTGAGTTTTTCTCTCTGGTTTTTCATCTGGCCTTGCGCATCATAATGAAATATAATGGGCGTTTAAGTTTTTATGTTTTATGTTCATACGTTGAATTTGACATATAAATGTATTAACTTATGCACGTGCTACACAATGTATGGTCATTATTTAAATGTATTAACAGATTTACATGTAATCTTCTTTTGCCCAGTATTAAATAGCACGTCCTGCTAAATGCAAAGGTCGTTTGCGTTGTTTGTAGTAAACATGGATAAGACTAAACAGGATAGTGGGAAAGTTGTCCTCTTGCATTAGCAAGAGGCATAGGATAAGACTAAACAGGATAGTGGGAAAGTTGTCCTCTTGCATTAGCAAGAGGCATAACACTCCTGGCTTCAGGTGACATATAAACACTCTCTAGATGACTGAGATAAATCCATCATCAAGGTCAAATATAACAGTCTGCATCACACTTTTGTTTCTAATTATATAATCACAACATTGAAAATTTTGATAAACAAAGTAATTCAATCATGATTAATCCATACAAGCTGCATGGGTCACACCTTAATTTACATCACGGGTATAATTATTTAAAATTCTGCTTCATCATACTGGTTTTCTCCATTTTTTTCTACTGTAACAACTCCTCGAGAGGACCAAAACAGTTTAACAATGGTCATAAATGAGATCAGCCTCTACAGTTAAATCTAAAATGTAACTTGTGCCAAACTGGTCTGGAAACATACCCTTGGTGGTTTCTGATATTACCAAACCAATAAAACTTACTCATGGTTGTTATAACTTCTTAATATCACAGTCATTCTATACACTTATAATGTTTTAAGTTTGATATGAAATTATATAAAATATGATAGAATAATATATAGTTTTTTGACAACGTAGTGCAGCTTAGTGGTCAAACTGATTTTTTTTCTTCTTTTTATATAAAACAGGAGCGCTGAGATTTTGTGCCATTATATATTGTGTCCAAGTATTATTTAAGATCAGATCACGTTTGTTCAAGTTAGAGAGTAGATACTGTTAATTTGACCATTTTTTCATCAATTTAAGGGCCATAACTCAAAAGTGTCTGGGGCAATCTGGCTGGTTATCGAAAGGAAGTTAAGATTTGTTTCAATTAGAGAGTGGACACTGTTAATTTGACAATTCTTCATCAATTCAAGGGCCATAACTCCACAGTGTCTGGGACAATTTGGCTGGTTATCGAAAGGAACAGAGATATTGGGCCTGTTTACATTGTGACCAAGTATAGTTAAGATTGGTTCACGTCTGTTCAAGTTAGAGAACGGACAACATCACTGGACACCGCCCGCCCACCAGCCGTATAAAAAGGCTATTGAGATAGTAATTGCAAATAACATGTATGTTCATATAAAAGGGCTGTAACTCTGAACATAATTTAGTAATCTTAGTTGGCTATTGCTGCTGTCCAAGATTTATATAAGATTATTGTTCCCTGTTTGTAATACATTTTCTATACAATGCATAATTTTCCAGAGAATTATTACACATCGTATATCTATATTTTATTTTTCCATTCTTTCAGGAAAATATGATTTTTTTCACACAACCTCCTGAATCAAAACTACTCGATTTGTCACTGAATTAACGCCCCACCAACAGTATTTCAGTCATATGGAGACTATGTCTACTTAAGACAGATATAATGCAATCACACTGTAGACAAGTGGCATGAAACCCAATCTCATTAAAATCATATCCTAATTTGCACGCCTCTACTATACGCGATTAGGATCTAACATCCCATTAGGGGTCACCTCAGGTTGATCTTTTAAGTAACTTAAATATATAAACAAGACTTAAGTGCTCAGTTTTAAACCATGCAATTAAATAGCGTGTTTCTAACTGACTTTGGTAAAACATTTGTCACAGGATCAGAAAAATGAGCAGCTTGACCAGGACTCGAACTTGAGGCCTTTTGCTTACAAGGTGAATGCTCTACGGACTGAGCTCTCCGGCCGCTTACACATCTTTCTACCCTATTGTGAGTAATCAGTAATGTGACACATTAAAAATGGATGCCTCAATAACTGCTGTTCTTATAAAGTTATGGATACCAGAACTAAAGCCTGAACAAAAAGAAGTTGATTTGGCACTCTCGAGACTTTGTGGTCATGGAGGTCATGAGATGGTCATCTTTCAAAGTAAAAAAAATAGAATTCTGTCCACTGGTTTCAGAAAAGAAGAATTCTGAAAAGTCCTATATGGATTATTTAAGGAAACTAGATGACTCCTTGGAAGCCTCATTTTATAAGGATTCAACTTAATTTTAGCACTTATTGTAGAAGGCCATAAGGTGACCATTTATGCAAAGTGTAACTAATCTATACCTTTCAAAGGAGACATTTTAAAGCATTTTTTACATAAAATTATTCTGGTTCTCATGGCAACCAGTTCTAAATAGATCAAGATTATCTTGAGAACTATTAAATACTTCATTCCAAGTTGCATATGACATTAAACTTGCATTAGAAATTGCGTCAGTGGAAAAAATTACACTGAGAGGGCAAAAGCAATTGATCAGAAATGGTCTACGTCTTCAATACGGCATGTAACTAAATGTCATCAAATCTTTAATCTTGTAACATTAATTTTCTTTGATACAGTTCTTCATAAATTAGACATTTCATCTGACATCTGCTGACAAACCAATAAAGAACTGTACTACTGAAAAGGTACACATATAAAAAAGTAACAGAATGATTGGTAATTACTGTCTGTGTTTTCAAAAGGTCAACAATTACATTTCATATATAATTAACAGATAATTTATGATTAAATGCTTTTAATCTTATTTCAGATGACATTTAATGAGAGTGTGTGTGGTTTTTAGAGGAATGAAAGAATTAGACTTGATGTTTAATATTTTTACTATTACAAGTAATTTTTCAGTCAATGTTTCAAACATAGATTTGGCTAATGTGTGCATATGGTTATAAAGGTTTGTGTTTAATTTGTGTACTCCTTTATAATTGTATAATTATGTATAATGTCATCAAGATGTTTCCATGGTAACAAATCATGACATCAAAGATTAGGGACAGACAGGGTGAGAAACAACAGCCAGCACCATAGTTGCTACTGGCAACAACTGTCCACCATGTTCATTCAGATTATCTCCCCTGGTTTCTCCCTAGTTATTCCCATTTGCTTTATTTCCAAACATTTTTAATAACTGTATTATCAAAGAAATGCCTGATCAGTCAATACTACATCAGAATAGCCCTTAACCCTAAAGAAAATAGTGAGATACAGCAACCAATATTGACCCTTTAATTACCTCATGAATATTCATATACAAATTTATGACTTGATTAATATCAATTTTCATAATTTTAAGTGGTTTATGAAGCAATGGATTTTTTTCTTTGACATAAAAACTGTGTAGAATCAGAGCTACAATAGAGTACGTGTATGAGCAAACAGAAGAAACTCTGTTCAGAGGTATCCGATCTGGGTTGACTCTGTTTGCCAAAGCGTCTAAACTTGTCTATGGTACAGTGTTGAATCATATCTGCCTTAACCCTTTACTTCATATAGACTCATTTTGATGTATAGGCAAACAGAGCAGACCCAGATCAGACAGCTGATAGGAGCTGTCTGATCAGGGTCTCCTCTGTTTGCTCATACAATAATGTAGCTCAGTTTCTACACAGTTATTTGTGGAAAAGAAAAATCCATTATTTCATAAATCATTTAAAGACCAATCAATTAATATTCATCAAATCATAAATTTGTACATGGATATTCATGAGGTAATTTAAAAGGTTAAGATATTAACTATTTCTTTTACATCAATTGGAAAGCAAGTTTTTTTTTAAACTTATACAAATCCCTCTCAATGGTTCCTGGATTGGACCAGTACTTTGCACCTGGTATAAGGTCTTGAAAAATTCAAGCTCTCAGTGGGGATTATAAGTGGCTACCTTCTGATTTGTTGTCACAGAATACTACCGATGGAAAACAGCTGCATTCAGCCTGCTTGTAGCATGCAAACTGATCTGGGTTTATTTTAGTTTCACTGGCTGTTTCCTGTCTTCACATGAAGAAGAAAATAATGCTTTTTAGTCTCTGAACAAGGAAAATAATTTCTAATAAAAATCAAATACTTTGATTTTTTTTGTCAATGCATTGATCAAACTTTGTAAATATATTTCATGATGAATTTCAACTTATTTGCATAATTTTTTTACAAGGCTAATTCTCAAAAAGAATAAGCTTTTGTGAAACAATATTGAAAAAAAATTCAAAAAGAGGCCATCTATTGCAGATGTCTTGGAGAGACTATTAACTCTTCTGAGTTAATCTGAATAGTATGGCGGACAGTGTTAGCCTGTTAGCACATGAGACAGATGTCAGCATCAAAGACTGTCAACAGTTCGAGGGCTGACCACTAAACTGTCTCATCTCCTATTTCTATAATGCACTTAGAATAGTTTGGTGGTCAGCCCTCAAGTTAATACCAGCATCAACAACACACTAACCAAGGTCATCTGTAATCAGAGAATATGTCAAGGTCATTATAAAAGGAAGGTGTAATCACAACTTATTATAAAAACAAGATTAATTAACATGGACTATGTTGACATTGAAAGTTGTATTGTGTCACCATTAACCTAATCTCTACTGAGATCCGCTCTGGTTATTTTTTTCGTACTGGCCTCCACAGCGGATAACCAGAGCGGATCTCAGTAGAGATTACACATTAACCCTTTCCCTCATATAGACTCATTCTGATGCACTCAATAGGTACCACATAAAGCCTGATCTGCAGAAAACCACAGTTAAACCTTACCAAATTTAATTACAAAATCCTCATTTTCAGACCACTGAGGAGCAGCGAACAGCATAAAACCTAATCAGCCTGCGAGTTACTCGCAGGCTGATCTGGTTTTATGCTGTTCGCATAGGTCTTTTCATGGTGTCCTCTATGAGGGAAAGGGTTAACCCATTTAAATTGAACCCTTTACCAATGCTGCATAAAAAATAATTATTTTTCTTTGAGGATGAATTTTTGTTGCTCTCCATGACTGTTGTATCCACAAAATTTTGTCCAAATAAAATCTAATACCTTTCAACTGTAAAGACACTAGGTCTTTCTTTCATTTTCATACAAAAATGGACAAATCAAGTAACAAATATATTTACCCACAATGTGCTTGATACTGAATCCACAAAATTTACGGCCAACGAAAAATAATGATACTATAGTATTCTATTACATTACCTGATAAACCATCATATCAAAATGAAACCCTTTCAGAAAGGAAGCATGCCTCAGTTTATTGTTTTACCTTCCAATCTAGAAGGTATTTACTGGTCATGACCTGTACTGGACCAGATATACCTGCAATTTACAGGCTCTGGTCTTAGGATTCATATTTTTGAACAGGTGTAACTTTTCTCATAGAGTTTTTATATGGGTTAAATTACTCATTGCAACTGTGTGAAGATTTACATGAATGCCGTACTTTGTGAATGAAGTCTTCATTAATTTATCAATTATGATGACACCAACCGCCTCAAAATGAATATGCATATCTGTTTAACCAGTGAAAAGCTGTACAAACCTTAGACAAACAAATGCATGTGAACCTTGCTTTCAATAGTTTGTTCAACAATCTCCGACAAACATTTTGGGCTGGGATATACTTGATTTGGCATTATGTTAATTTCTCCAATACACAGTCATGTTATTAAATTGCATACATTACTAACCTAAATTCACAAGTACGCACAATTTAACTTTTTTCCTATCCTGAGCACCTTTGGTTAGTTGTTTTTGTATGTCTTAAAAATAAAACTGATCCAATTTTCAGTGTCACTGCACTGACTCAACAATATGAAAAGGCAATGAATCTTTTGTAAAATAGGATACAACAGGAAAATGCCTACAATTCCTTATAATATAGCCTCCCCTTATTGAACAACAAGGAAAGAAAGACTAAAATCAGAATTAACTACAAACTACTGACTGTAGTTTTATAAAGATGAATATGTATTTCTGTACTGCTGCAAAAAAAAATTGCCATTAAAACTTTTAAACCTTTACTTCATATAGACTTCATAATATTTTGATGCATTGGCAAACAGAGCAGACCCCGATCAGATCAGGGTCTCCTCTGTTTGCTCATACAATATTGTAGCTCAATTTCTACACAGTCCATGTGGCAAAGAAATATTCATAATTTCATAAACCATTTTAAGTTCAGTTGATTGATATTTATCAAGTCATAAAATGTGTACATGAATATTCATGAAGTAAAGAGTTAAAAATGAGTAATCACAAAGCACTTAACTACAGTACACGATAATGCACACTAAATCATGATCATGTACACAAAATCAACAGAAAATAGTGAATTTAAACCAAGGCTTGTACTATCTTCAAACATTTTTAACTGAGAAAGAAGAAACAGGAAATTCAATTGAGATTAAACTTAATAGTTTTTTGAACGAAACAGAAAACTTAAATGTCCATGCTGCAACAAAATAACAGATAATAAGAAATAATGATACCCAAATTGACTGAAAAGAGCAAAAATAAATGATTGTATACTACAACAATTTTACGTCTGCAGAGTTGTTCTACATACTTGAAGTCCCGCCTGGAAACATTAAAATAAAAATGAAATCTCAAAAACTCATTGTTTGTGATTAAATGTTGACAAGAGATTTGGAAATACCAAAAAACCAGGTTTTCTGTAGTGAAGTGATGTGCACCATTCTCAATGAAATATTTGTTCCAAATAAATTTAATCTCAAAATAGCATATATTGTTGGACAATTTATGATGTGAATAAGCCACAAAAAGCTCTTCTGTACATAAGTAATATACATTTCAAGTTGGAAAACCTGGTCAATATTTTTTAGATTCTTGTTTGAAATAAATGTAATTGCCAAACAGACTTGAAATAATGTTTTGAAAAGCATGTAATTTCAATGTGGTTAAGGGGCGTATATTACAGTTTGCTACATTTTCTATTATAGACAAAGAAGGAAAATTTAAACTGTTCCATAGAATTTTTTTTAAACTTTGCATGATTATAGAGAATCATAGTAGGAACATTTTATGAATAAAAAATTGAGATTGACTGTACTATTTTTTAGTTATCTGCCCCTGAATGTGACATTTTAGCACTTTTAGGTCATATTCAAGGGCAGATAACTCAAAATTAATCTTACTGATACCTTATATTAATTCTTGTTAATGTGTGTGATGTCATTTAAAGTCATTATGCAAAATTTGAAACCAATTGATCTGATATTAGGTCTGTTATGTTTAAAACTGAAAATATATTGCATTTATTCTTGAACAAGAGGGCCAAGATGGCCCTAGATGGCTCACCTGAGAAAAGTATCTTTCATTGCCTGTACAAAACAGACTGCTTTAGAATTAAGATGATGAGGTGAAACAATGTTCAGGAATTTCTGACCCCATCCACAAAAGGTATCATCATGACAAACTTTCTGCCAAAGTTTGAGGATGATTGGACCAAAAATGTTGCCCTCAGAGTATAAACAAGATTTTTCTAAGATTTGTTTGACCTACTGACCTACATTTCTATCCAGCCCAACACATTTTCAAACTGGTTCGAGATATCATCATGACAAACAATCTGACCAAGTTTGAGGAAGATTGCATCAAAACTGTGGCCTTTAGTGTGTAAACAAGATTTTTCTAAGATTTGACCTATTGACCTACTTTTCGGTCCGGCCCTGCCCATTTTCGAAAGGGTTCAAGATATCATCAAGACAAACATTCTGACCAAGTTTGAGGAAGATTGGATTAAAATTGTAGCCTCTAGTGTGTAAACAAGTTTTTTTCTAAGATTTGACCTACTGACCTACTTTTTGATCCAACCTGACCCATTTTGAAGGTTCAAGATATCATCATTGACCTACTGACCTACTTTTTGATCCAACCTGACCCATTTTCGACAGGGTTCAAGATATCATCAAGACAAACATTCTGCCCAAGTTTGAGGAAGATTGGATCAAATGTATGGCCTCTAGTGTGTAAACAAGATTTTTCTAAGATTTGACCTACTGACCTACTTTTTGATTCAACCTGACCCATTTTCAAAAGAGTTCAAGATATCATCAAGACAAACATTCTGACCAAGTTTGAGGAAGATTGGATCAAAATTGTAGCCTCTAGTGTGTAAACATCAAAAATTGTTGATGGACGACAAGATTTTTCTAAGATTTGACCTACTGACCTACTTTTTGATCCAACCTGACCCATTTTCGAAAGGGTTCAAGATATCATCAAGACAAACATTCTGACCAAGTTTGAGGAAGATTGGATCAAAATTGTGGCCTCTAGTGTGTAAACAAGATTTTTCTAAGATTTGACCTACTGACCTACTTTTTGATCCAACCTGACCCATTTTCCAAAGGGTTCAAGATATCATCAAGACAAACATTCTTACCAAGTTTGAGGAAAATTGGATCAAAATTGTGGCCTCTAGTGTGTAAACATCAAAATTGTTGATGGACGACAAGATTTTCTAAGATTTGACCTACTGACCTACTTTTTGATCCAACCTGACCCATTTTCCAAAGGGTTCAAGGGTTCAAGATATCATCAAGACAAACATTCTGACCAAGTTTGAGGAAGATTGGATCAAAATTGTGGCCTCTAGTGTGCAAACATCAAAATTGTTGACGGACGACGGACAATCAAGTATCCCAAAAGCTCACCCTCAGCTATGCTCAGGTGAGCTAAAAAGGGGAGGTACTTTGAGAAAATGGATATATATCTGCATGAGTGATTATATTATAAAATCTGTCTCATAATTAATTTCTACAAATTTTGTACAGAGACAGGGAATAAAGTACTGAACATTGATTTTGAAACATAATGAGGTGTTTGCAATTATTTGAGTTATCTTCCCTTTTATATGGCCTAAAAGTGCTAAAATATCATGTCGGGGGCAGATAACTCAAAAAGTAGGATGGTGACCTCCATTTTTTCCCCATAAAAATGTTCTTTTATGATTCTCTATAATCAAGCGAAATTTAAAAAAAATTCTATGGAACAGTTTAAATTTTCCTTCATTGTCTATATAGAAAATGTAGGAAACTGTAACAAACTCCCTATTAGGCTAGCATAGTCATAGAATGTAGAAAAATCTTTAAAAGTCTAGAGAATGGATATCAGTGTGTCAGAATGGAAAACAAACCAGAATAAACAGATTTGCTTCAACCTAAACATCAAATGTTAACGCTTCCTGCATCAGTATGAAATATACGGGATTGATATCAGGAAGTGGGACATCTTGAGAAGTGAGGCGCATACCATCACCAGTAGTTCAATGTCTGATATTTATTCAGCCTCTCAATCAGTGACCCATTTTTGTCTCTAAATCTTAGTACAGAATGGCAATCCTTTCTCTGATAAAACTCAAGAAAAATTAAATATACAGGATTTATTTTTGCTATGTCAAATCATCTCAACCAAACATTGCCATAGATCTGATTTTATATTCTGAGGTTTCCAGTAAAAGTTATTTATGATATATACAGGATATACTGGTAGATGATTTCTGTAAGAGTAATCTTTCCTTTACCACGAACATATCATAAAATCAAATGTGGTGCACCACAGGTCCCTATTTGCCACCTGTGACATTCAGATGTTTTTTTTTCTTCCTTAAGAATTATGGCTGGTTGGGTCACATTTTGTGACAGTGTGTTTGTTTTTATTTTCTGTGTTTAAAATTATCAAGAAAATATGCATATACCTCAGGTTTAAAACACCACAGATAAAAAAAAAGTATTGTGAACATATCTCACAAGTGTCCCTGTTATAGTTTGTTAAATTGTATATGTGTGTTTCTGCATACATTATTTTCTGTGTGCAGACGGTGCCACCCTTTATCCCATCATAATCTGTGGCATACTTAGAGTCAGAAGCAAGCATATTACCCCCTGTAAAAGATCATTATATGCTAATTCATTGACTTTATACAATGTTAATTGACATTATGCCAAACTCAATCTAAATGTTTGTCAAACATTATAGTGAATAAATGAACCTGTTAAAATCAAGGTCCACCGATGCTGCATCAATTTTTTCGTAGAGGGCATGTACATCTTTTCATTGGTAACAGTCACAAATTTTTAATCTAAAGAGATCAAGAACAATATACATTGATCTTACACTTGGACAGTTTCAAAAAATATTCATTACTGTTAAACCAATGAAAAAGATGTGCAACATTTTTACAAGCATTTATAAGTATGTGAATCTTGTTTTCAATGGCTTCATTTGTTCTTTTGATGAGATAATAATAAATTAATGTCAACAAAATGTTAACTTGAAGCTGTGAAAAATAGCTATCATAAATATGAAAATTAGTAAATAATAACTGTATCTGTAAATAAAATAAAACTTTATTACATTATGATAACATTTTTTCCCAAATAACACTGATTTTTTACAGTTACAAAATGTACATATGCACATATTTTTTATTTATTCCATGTTTTACAAATGATAAGTTTGATATTTGCCTGCACACATTTTGAATTAATAGCACACATATAAAGCTGTGATTAAATTTTAAAATAACAAATGATAATATAAAAAAATTGTCATAATATGTTCCAACTTCACTATGTGAAGCATGGATATAAATCTTTTCAAGATTTCCAAATATGATTATTTCTCTATTTTTTACATACTGAAAGCATGGAATATAATACATATTTACAATGGTATAAGCAACATTTTAATATCCTCTCTCTAATATCTCACAGATATTTCCTTATATCTTGAGTGTGTTATGCCAGTGAAATGCTAGATCAGACTGCAAGAAATTTGACTGAGAATACAGTATTAAAACTGGCTAGTGCTCATGATTGTTATTCAAAGGCTGGCCTCTGTTTCACCAACCCTGCAACTTAATTCCTAATTTATTCAAGATTCCAGTTGTTGCTTAAACTATACCTTTTTTAACACACTAGTCATGTTTTAATTTATTTGTCAAGATATAATTTTTATCTTAAATGCTGATAACCATTCAGGTAGATCATACCATACATTTCCATTTCAAATTCGTTTGCAAAATATTGTTATCTTCTCTTCTAAAACTATATAACATAAAATTCTGATAATACTGATAGATCTGAAATACATCAAGTGGTCTTTGATATTTATAAATTAACTGTAATGTCAAAATATTTTTTTGTACAAATATATCAAACAGCAGTTGATATCATTCACCCATGTTGAGATGATATTTTGCAAGCAAGAATAATGCAATGGCATATATTATGAGACAGGCAACTTGAGACTTGGCCTACCTCAAAGTATTCCCGTTGTCTGCGAGCATCCAATGTGTGGGTGTGCCACGCCTCGAATATCACACGGCCTATGGACACGTAGAGCACATGCTGGATCTTCTGGAATGACACTGAAAACACCAGAAAAAATACTGATATTACACTCAAATACCAGGGGAAAAAATACTGATATTACACTCATATACCAGGAAAAAATACTGATATTACACTCATATACCAGAAAAAATACTGATATTACACTCATATACCAGGAAAAAAAATATATACTGATATTACACTCATATACCAGGAAAAAAAATATATACTGATATTACACTCATATACCAGAAAAAAATACTGGCATTACACTCATATACCAGAGAAAAAATACTGGTATTACACTCATATACCAGAAAAAAATACTAGTATTACACTCATATACCAGGAAAAAAAATACTGATATTACACTCATATACCAGAAAAAATACTGGTATTACACTCATATACCAGGGAAAAAATACTGGTATTACACTCATATACCAGGAAAAAATACTGGTATTACACTCATATACCAGGGGAAAAAATACTGGTATTACACTCAATAACCAGGAAAAATACTGGTATAACTAACCAGGAAAATCTGGTATCCTACCATATACTAGGGAAAAAATACTGGTATTACACTCAAATCCAGGAAAAACTACTGTGACAAAACCTACTAAGTATGAAAACTGTATCTCTATCCTAACTAAAGATATTTGACAGGAACGAAATGTTCGCCTGCCGGCGCAACGATGTACCCCAATTCTTAAATAACCAGAATTTTTGTTTAAAACCTGGTTAATATTGGGGTCATGCTTTGCTATAAACAGACCAGTAATTTTACAAACACAAAATAATTGCCTGTAGCATGTTTTTTGAATATTTAAAGTAAAACAAGGGGCCATAACTCTATATAATCAAAGCGCTGAAGGCACTGAAGTTGTGTGTGCCTCAAGTTGAAGAGGGTCTGACAAGCTGCAGAAATGCAAGGTAGCTTAGATTTTGCCAAATTTTAAAATATGCATATTTGATATAAATCTTATAAATTGTAGGCTATAGGAATAAAGGAGAGTAAGAGTGGCTATGTGCTAATTGTTAACAGTCCCTTGAAACAAATTGTGGGTTCATCTTTAATTTTTTGTAATGACCTTGTTAATGCAAAGTTTAAAGCGGTTTATTGGCATTGCTTGAAAATTTGACCTCCATTTATTAAATTTACTTTGATAAACAGAAGAAATGCAAAAAACTATTCTCTTAGTGCTATCAGCACTTTGATTTGTACTCAATATCTCATATAACCAAGTGATGTTACAGTTTCTATTTATAGATACAAAATCAGTGGCTCCTAGGCAACTTCAGATAGCAGATATACAGGTATCGGCCATTCTATAGTGCTACAAATTACCCCTGGAGGTATCTGAGATAGCTTGATGTGATTATTAGTAAGTAGAGCAGATACGTATAGGAATTCATTGTAATTCATTGTAACACCACTTAATAACCGAAACCTGCACATCCACCATTCAAATTCACCTAGCTATGAGCCACCTTTGTATTAAAAGAAACTATATTCTTCAGCACGTTAAAGTGAAAGTTATGCAACATCATAGAGAAATAAGTTCTTTTGTGCTTTTATGCCACATAGGATTATTGTGTCATGTAAACATTTATCTTTTACTCAAAATTGAGTTTTCAACACTTTAGTTGAATCTCAGCATACCTGTGTTGCAGAATTTTGATCATACGTTTGATCATCCATACAAAACTGAGTGGTTATTCCATTTTCAAGAACAGAAACAGGGCTCCGAAAGTAGGTACTTTAGTTGTGAGTGACTAAGTCACATACTAAAAAGTGGCTGCTTTTAACCAAAGTTGGATATGACCTTGTTCACCATTTTATGTTTATGATGAACCTGTGTATTTATTTAGAAGCTACCCCAACTTTTATTTTTATAGAAATAACATTAAAAAAGAATCAAATTTGGTCACAATTAAAGCATTCTTCCTATCAAGCTAGAACCATTTTAAATCAAAGTGACCTTGAACCTTGACCTTATTGTCCACTAAAGTAATTCTGAGCTTCTTTTTCATGTATTCTGCTTAATTTGGTCATAATGAATCTAATGGACAACAAAAAAATACCAAGTTCTAAACATTTTTTAAATTCACAGGTTAATGAACCTAAAATGTTGAACTAGAATTTAATAAAATGCCTCATACATGTACTTATACAAAGGTTTCATTATCAATTAAGAGTCTATCTTAAGTTTATCATCTATAAAATATGGAACACCATACCTGCCTTCATATAGGCAAACACATTTAACGATGTTGTTTGACATGCTATGATGCAAAACAAAATACAATGTAGTGTTATTTTCTATTACATCATGCCCACTTGTCATTATGCAATGTGTGTTTGTCTCTTTATGCAGTCAGAAAGTCATTATATGATGCTACTCTGTCATTACATGGTGTTCTAATATTGTAATATAACATGCATATCACGTCATATGATGCTCACATATTGTTATATGATGTTCAAATACCATAATATGGTGTTCAAATATCGTTATATGATTTTCAAATATCATTATATGATGTTCAAATATTGTTACATGATGTTCAAATACTGATATATGATGTTCAAATAGTGTTATATGATGATCAAATACCATAACATGGTGTTCAAATATCATTATATGATGTTCAAATATTGTTACATGATGTTCAAATACTGATATATGATGTTCAAATAATGTTATATGATGATCAAATACCATAACATGGTGTTCAAATATCATTATATGATGTTCAAATATTGTTACATGATGTTCAAATACTGATATATGATTTTCAAATAATGTTATATGATGATCAAATACCATAACATGGTGTTCAAATATCATTATATGATGTTCTAATATTGTTACATGATGTTCAAATATCAATATATTATGTTCAAATATCCTCATATGATGTTCAAATAGTGTTATATGATGATTAAATACTGTTATGTGATGTTCAAATAGTTGTATATGATGATTAAATACTGTTATGTGATGTTCAAATAGTGTTATGTTCATTCCTTATTTTTTTGATTGCCAGAATGTTTTGTTCATGTATTTCGGCATTACATACTGCCTTTTAACATTTATTTATCCAATTATTTAAAGCCTGTTAAAGCAAAGAAACCACAACTTAAAAAACATTAAATACTGAAGTATCATTTGTGCTTCTATTGATTGATATGGATCGTTTATTGTTTTACTTGGCTGGATTCAGGGATACCAGATAAAATTTCAACTGAAATACAAGATAATATTCATAAAATGCATAGACAAGCCTACAATTTTGGGGTTTTAAGTAGTGTATATTATCAACAATACCAACACCATAAAAATCGGTATGGGTAATACTCCTATACTTGTTGCTTAGCATATAAGGGTTATTCAAGGACTAGCTGGCGCTCAGCATATAAGGGTAGTTCCAGGACTGGTTGGCCTGGTGTCAGGATAATTTGACTGAGTGTGGTATCATGTCACATGTCTACGGAGTGATACTGTAGTGTGGCAGCACTATATTTGTTTCAAGTAGACATAGTCTCCAAATGATTGAAACACTGTCGGTGGGACGTGAAACTAAACAAAACAAATAAACAAACCAGGACTAGTTGACCCGTTGTCAGGATAATGTGACTGGGTATGGTTTCATGGTACATGTCTACTATGCAGTGTGGCAGCACTATATCTGTTTCATGTAGACAAATGTCTCCAAATGACCGAAACAAAAAAACAAAACAAAAAAAAAAGTGACAAGAAAATATGAATGTTTCTTTTGGCACGTCTTGATACCACATGGTACCACAACAGGTACTCGCAGCCAGGAACCACAGACCATTATATGATGTTTGCACATCATGAAATGTCAAATTGTGCCAGCGTATGTGAAAGCACAGTGTAAATTTAGTTTCAGCAGGATATAATAACCATTTGTGAACACGCAATAACTTTGACCATCACATCATTGTTGTAAGGCATCATAAAATAACAAAGGCCTTAAAAAAAAAATTTAAAATCTATATCGGCATAATAAAAAGGACAGACAGTCATCCTGTTACAGTAAATAAGTACCATAATACGAATAATATAATACATATATCATCATACAACACTAAAATATCATCATTTGATACTAAAATAGGATCATAATATAATATAAATTAACATAAAATTAAATATCATATATAATACTAAATAGCATCATATAATATTAAAATTGCATCATATTATGTAGCTGGCCATGAAATTAGTATAAATGATCATAATGAAAAGGCAAAAGATCATCGTGTAAAGACATCAATGTTATGTAATTCTTGATTAGCAAAATATAGTGATAGATTATCAGCATATACTAATCATGAACAGCATGTCAAGGGTGAATGCAAAACTAGGCTAAGAGTGTATATACATATAAGCACTTTGCCTAGTTTTGCACTCACTCCTCGATGTAATGGAATGTGTGCATCATACAGACCATAATCATCAGAGAAGACTAAATGAACATCACACAATGACAAATGACCATCATAGCACTAACAATGGTCAACATGTAATGTCATGTGAGCATCATAAAATGTAGACTTATCATTGCATAATGCAAAAGGGGATTATGTATTTGTGAAAGAACATAACACATTTATTTTTGAACAACGATTACTACAATTTGCATGAACCATCACTGTGAACTATTATGATATATATCAGCTCATGTTAAGGCAGCTGAGGTGTTCAATAGCAAAATCTGTTTCATTATTTATAACAATATACAGTCCGACTTTGGTGACTCAATCAAGCTTGGGGGACGGCAATTTGTTCTAGTCATCGGTGGTGCCACTCAACCATGGTTATAATGATTTACATATGTACATGTATTAAAAAAATACAATTGATTATTAGGACCTCCTTTTAATTGATCGATTAAAGTAGAAATCATATTTTGTCTTAAGTCCGCAAAATAATGATAGAGGTAACATTAAATAAAAAAAACAACTTTGTGTTTCTTTTAAAACATATATAAATCAATAAAACAGAAGCTGTCAATACCAAAGCACAAACATTAATGATGACATATAATTCGTACACATATATGTACACATACATCGACCTACGTGCAAGTCATATCGTTTCCTGCATATGTTTTATTTTGCATAAAAAATGAAAAAAGAAATATGTATTGTAAGTAATCCACACATTATTGAGCTGAAAACTAATCAGTTAATATTATATTAAATCAATTAAACAAATTCCTCCTTTAATTTGCAACATGATCAACGTTAACTTATATAATTTTATTACATTTTGATGTGTTAATTACTGAACTGCAGTTTATGCCTATCTCACAATGTGTGAAAAACACACTGCGCCATAGGTTGCAATTAAGTCCCCAGCGAACATTGGTCGGCAAACATCACAGTAGGGAGGTTCGATCGATAGAGTGAAATACATTGCACTTTTAATCTGGGGCTGGAATTTAGTTTGAGAGTTCCAGCCATCAGTGTTTGACGCATCCCAGGTCGAACAATTTTGAATTAAGAACATTTTATGCCAGGACCGTGAAATTTGTTTGAGTAAAATATGGTGTTCCAGTTTTCAGTGTTTGAGTCCTGAAGTTCCACTGTATTACTAGTAACTGCAAATTAATTTTCAGCTGTTTGACACAAAACCTCCTGGGAGTAAATGAAACAATTTCAACTAAAATAATACTATTGATATTCCAATGTATTTACGTAGTTGTCAACAGAATGTTATGCAGCAAAATTGTGAGAAAATCATCAACCTTATGGGGGGCACAATTTCCAATGCCAACAGCATATATCACACCATAAAACATGGCACAGTTACACCACCCATTCATGAAATAACAACTCTATTAATAGATAATTAATATCTATTAATAGATAAACAGGACATGAATTTTTATTTTTCTCTCATTTTTTAGTACATGATACATGTTTTTCTCAGTTCAACAAGCTTATCAGTCAAAACAAATCATAAATTAGCACCATTAAGGTAATCCATCCATCATTTATATTGTGATCATGGTCCTTCAAGAAATCATGGAAATTTTTTAGTAAATGCAAACCTTTATAGACTTTGAGCAAAAAGAATCAAGTTAATGGATGCTTGCATCTATACTGAAGTCGCTTCAAGCATTTCAAGGATCACAATTATACTTTAATGATAGATGGAATTACCTTAATGTCTGCATGGGTCTCCGCCATATATAACAATTTATCAGTTGTAATTAACATTTTTTTGCTTTATTTTACAAAAAATATCTGATTTAGTTAGCTACTCATTTTTACAAACAGAGCCTTTTTACCCATCTTTGCAGTAGCCGATTACCGGCTACTTCCCCAAGTCATTCAACCACCTTTTTTCCCCAAAATTCCCCTTCCTCTGAGAAAAAAATCCCCATTTAATCGTATTATAAATAATAGTAAAAAAAAATCAACAACACATGCATTTTATTTTTGTGAATTACCTAAGCAGTCAGACTGGTTATCAATATTGCTCATGTGGATATACGCTGGACCGAGAAAAATCGATAAGCAGTCTACGACATGACCTTCACCTGTGTATTTCACAGTAAGGGCAGTTCTGATAGTTGACACTTCAGTGTTGAAGGGTTGAGCAGGTTTTCAGCAAATTACACTGATTGTATGAATGAATGAAGGATACCCTCAGATTACATTATTATTTAATTGCTAGTAGAATCAAAAGACAGTCGTTAGTTAAGTTGTTACAGCTCTGATTTATGATCTATAGCTAGTCAAACTTTTTTGGCAAACAAAAGCGAGTGGTACAAACTAAATTATCAACTATGGTACGGTATTTTTTTATCAAGCCATCTTTTCCAATCTCATTTAAGTGTTTTAAGAGTAATTAAAAAAAGATTCAGTCAATACGCCAACCCCACAATCAAAGTCGGTGATGTTAACTCCATATTAAGGGAGCATGGAAAATTAAGTTACACATGAAGACTACCTAGAGCAATGTTCTGTAACATCTGCATTAAAGCTTATATGTTTTCCCCCCACAAAAAGAAAACTGTGGGTTTTTTTCTTCACAAAAAGGGCTAGGGCGCCTTCCCCAAAACTGAAAAAAAGGCCCACAAAGGAAACTACAACTGTATTAATATCTCCATACTTGTCATATGTGATGTCTGATCTCTATGGAAATTGAGAAGGTAAGTTTATCTGAATCAGAAATAACAATAGGTGTGCCATAAGGCCATGTGAATTAATACCTTTGAGGTTAATTAAGCATCATTTGAAGCTATCTCCTAGAAAAATATGCGAAAATTTACTCTTCTTTTGGAAATATTACACTTAAAGGTACTGGGTTTAAGACACAGTATAGAAGATTAAATTGTAAAAACAACTGAACCTCAAATGATGAAACACACCCTTCTAGTTATAGAATTACAGTGAAGCTGTTGATACTGTGTTAATTAGCTACAGACACCATATAAAGCAAACATCGAAATAAATTTGTGCTGGTTTCTGAAAATTAGATGTAGCCTATTTTATGTCAAGGCTGCAGAATCTTTTGCCTTTTTCTAATTTGTGAGAGAGATACAATAAAAACTTCTGAGTTATTGTTTCTTCCGCTATTTGACGGATATATCATTAGCACCTGATGAGATGTTTGCCTGCTCAGTATTATGTGTGCTTCAAAATTCTTACAATGAGACGGGATCCAGTATGAAGTCACATGGTATCAAAGTCTGCCATTTATTGACTATTTTAGCTTTTTTGATGCTGGTTTTCTGTTATGATATAGCCAATCAGTGGCAAATATTGGGTGTCAGTCTAGCAGGTGCACATAGGTTTAAATTTCGGTTTTGTGTTGTCCCAATAAAGAAAACACGATGCCATCTTAAATTGAACTTAGCCCTAAAAAAGTCCTTGAATTTCTTGCTTCATTTCTTGTGCTACCATGATTTAAAGAAAAAAATGAACTTAAGAAAGTTTTGGCTCGGAGAAATGTTCAACCATTGTAAACCAATACAGTTTGTCCTCTTTATACTCTAAGGTTATACCTTACCTTTATGCAAGTGCTGAAAAACAGCTCTCACTTCATATTCCATAGTTTAGAAATGCCCTGGAAGGAACTTTTGGTAGGCTAAAACTTATCATACCATACCACAGTCAGGAGATTTACAAAATGCTACTCAAGGGGAAAAAACTTGTACAACAATTACATAAAACAAGTAGACTTACTTGCTTGCCTCCCTTTTCTGTATTTTACCCATTCCTGAAAAAAAAATAAAAAAAATGAAATGTGATATGCAGACAATAAAGCATGATCATCTGATCATTTTACAGCACTGTCATTAATTGTTAATAAGGAAATATTCTTTCTATATGTCATTTGAGTTGGTTTTCATAAAGTCTACAAACGTCATGTACCAACAAAAAATACCTGTAAACAATATATTTTAGGAGATAAGATTACTAATAATCACACAGTAACAGGCCCAGCAACTACAGTCACCCTTATTTTCAGTCTAACTTGATCAATCGAAATAAGAGAGAAGAAAAAATATATCTCATATTTTAAGTTCAACATTATCTTAATTTTATTAAATAAATGGAGTTCAGAGGAGGATTATTATATCACATATATATTATATCACATATATATTATATCACATATATATTGTATCACATATATATTATATCACACATATATATTATATCACATATATATTATATCACATATATATAGTATCATATATATATGTTATATCACATATAAGGGAGTTTTTCAAAAAAAGTGCGAATTCCATGTCCGACAATCATATCAATATTTTTATGCTTTATTTGTTTATTTTTCTTTATTTTTCTTTTGTATTGTGTTATTCTTATATATCTTTTGTAATTATAACTTACTTCATATAGAAAATAACAATCAGTTTGAAAAATACAGGCTAAGAATATTGGTTGTACAGTGAAAAAATGGGCGTCACACTTCATAATATTTAAGAATTACTTACTTTTTTAGCTTTAAAACCTCAAAAAAGCACAAAAACATATAAATTTATGGTTAAAACAGTTCAAGAGAAGGATTTTCTTATTATAAAATGCAAAATATATACTGTATTTCATAAAAAAAATTTAATTCAAAGTTTGTCCAAAATTCCCTTTCCATCCTGTCACGACAGGGTAAAATATTCCCATAAATAATAACCAGTCCCTTGTTAGCAATGTTTTAAGTGTTTTTCAGTAATCTCCCTTTTCAGAAACAAAATGGCACATGGTTTAAGCCATGGGGTTTTGTAAGATACAATTTTTCATGAAAATTACAGCTGGTTGTAAAGATGAGTACATCTTAATTTTCCTTCCTGTTATGATGTTTCTTGGTTTCATATTTTTCTTAAATTTTAAACACCATGTCTCACATTTAGCAGTATAATGTGCAGTTTAAATATTTCCCACCAAATGAACTTGAAAAGGGATCATTAATTATTTTTTTTTATATATAATGCATTTATTTTCTATCCTGTCACATTCTTTCCTATCACGTTAAATATTGTGACAGGAAGGAAACCTCTTGTGACAGGAAAGAAATAATTAATATTTATAGGTATTTCTTTTTATTTTAATGTTAGGGATTTGTTTATTAAGTCTTAAGATCAAAGTTTTGAGATATTTTTAATCCCGTTTCCTTTTTTTCTTCTTCTTTCTTACATTATAGTTGAATCAATTCTTTAAAGGGCACTTACTTTGGATGAGGTTATCATATTATTTCATAACAGATTTAACTGTACAACTTTGATGGCTCTAAAGGTAACCAAGGGGTAAACATTAGTCTCCTCTACCCCCTTAAAAATCTTAGTTAAGATATTCTGACTACACATAATCTTTTGTACTTGACTCATGTAAAGTAAGTTTACTTTTATGACTTCAGTTTACTATATTACATCTTTATGGAAAGTTAAAAGAGTCCCTTAGTGATAGTGAGGCTTTGATAAGTGTAGATTTTTCAGAAAATTATGTTGGAAAAATGGGAAATGAAATCCAATCTATGCATTTTGGTGCTTCAAAGTCACAAATGTCATTACACACTGGTATTTACTATGTTGGTCAGAGGCCAGGTTGTACATTTACAACAGTGTCCGATTCTTTGGATCATGGTCCAGCAGGTGTGTGGGGTCATTTAAAGCCAATATTGCAGGAAATGAAACAAAACAATCCTCAAGTCCAAAGGCTTCATATATTCAGTGATGGCCCAGTCACTCAGTACAAACAAAAGGGAAATTTTTACCTCTTCTCACATGAAATGGAAGCAATGGGGATGATAGGAACATGGAACTATCATGAATCTGGTCATGGGTGCGGAATACCTGATGGTATTGGAGCAGTTGTGAAAAGAATAGCTAACCGAGTAGTACTGAATGGTGGTGATGTAATGTCAGCAAAAGATTTTGTGGAGAAAGTCAGTGAAAGGACAAAGGTAAAATTGATAGAAGTTAAGCAGAATGAGATAAATACATTTTCAGATATTCTGTCATCCTGTAAATTGAAGCCTATTCCAGGAACACTTGGCATTCACCAAGTTAAAACAGGAAATACAGGTGTTATTAATGTGAGAGATTTGAGTTGTATGTGTAATGGCTCTAATTGCTGTGAAAAGCAAAATCCAGTTAGAACTGTTAGTGTTTTGGAAAACACAAGTCCTCCAGCAAAAAAAATGGTTCAATGTTCAATATGAAACTTCCTCATTGGAACAGACAGATTTTGGAAAACTTTTGAAAGAACTTGAGACCTGCAAATCATATGATGTGTTGAAACAAAAAATCAGTAAAATTAACCTCCCTCAGTTAAAATCTGAACAAAGATACATGGTTACTGACAAGGGTCAGGACTGCCACAAAATACGCCCATCACAGTATGGGGACTCTCAGAAATAGCTCAGAGAAACAAGCTATTGTCTCCTAAATCCCATTAGTTAATGAATGTTACTTATTAAAACAATCATGTTGAAAATTTCCTTAATTTAAGTTCAAGTCCAAATTACATGATTTTGCTAGGTATTGAACTTAGCCAATATTTTACAACTATTCACATTTCTTGCAATTTTGGTCAAGATCAGAAAAGAATGCCTAAAACTGGATGGTGTTGTCAGATCTGTAAAAAATTTCAAAGAGTTGGTCTATGAATAGCTAATCTTTTCTTAAAGTAGTTACATGCTTAATTTTGGTTCATAAACAAGAACAGTTTAGGGGACAAATAATGAAGACAAAGACCAGAGAGCTGTAATAGGAGTGATTGGATTCTGCAATGTTGCTGAAAAGATAAAAAAATCTTGATTTTTCAAGAAGTATTTTTGAAAAATCATCTTTGAAATGCTATTCTACTGATATGGATTGTTCCTGTGAAGAAAATGGAAGGTGCTTTTATTTTTACAGGCTTAAATGGCTTCTGCAATGAAATGTCATTCACGCGATAATGTATACAGGTTCTTATCTATGCTCTGCCTGAAGTCTGGCTACTCCTGCATTAAAGTATTTTGCGGGTGGTATTAATCACCTTCAGTGATAGCTCTAGTTTAAACATTAAAATTTTATCGTTAAGAAATGTTTTCTTGTTAAACTATTACCAGATTTACTCACAGTTTTTTTAACCATTGTTAAAATAAATACAAACAAGCATTATAGGCATGCCCAAACAGACGTGATACTTCATCAGATTGACAGAAAGAAGTATATTCAGTGTTGGTGGATATATGGCTTGTACTCAGCAGATATTGCTGATTTTGTACTCAGCAGATATTGCTGATTTTAACGTGTTAAGTAAATAATGGCAAAGTTTCTTGTTACTGTTTTACATCTATAAGAAAGTTCAAGCAATCAAAAAGTAAAAAAAAAAGTAAAAAAATATTTTGTCTTTTTTGTCTTTCCATCCTGTAACGCTAGGTTCCTTCCTGTAACGCTGTATTCCTTCCTGACACTGACAGTTTAAGTTAAGTTTTTAAGTTTTGTTGTAATATTGGAGATGTCAGATACTAAAATCGTGAAAAAAATTTAATCCTTTATTGTAATAATAAAAAAATTGATGTTGAGCATTGAATAAGCAAATATAAAATGCAACTTTTCACGCCAAATATCTTTAAATATTTGTTTTAATTGTTAATTTCAAAGATCTAAAACTTACTTTCTTTGAAATTATTTTTCTTTTTATTTTAATGGTTTAAGTTAATTACCTTTACATGATTTACATTAAAGTATTATCAAAATAAACTTTTTTTAACCTAAAAAATAGAGATATAAAAGTGTGACAGGAAGGAATTACAACTTTAATTTTCTGCAATAGAATCATCAAAATTGGTAAAAATATAGGTCTGGGAGATCCCTGTTGCCCATTTAGTTCAAATTTAAGGTATGTACATGATTTCAAACTACAAGAAAAAACCTAACTTCTTTGTGACACTTTCTGAAAAAATATGGTCAAAATTCGCACTTTTTTTGAAAAACTCCCATATATTATATCACATATATATTATATCACATAAATATTATATCACATATATATTATATCACATATACATTATATATAGCCCGAGTGATATTATTATTCAAACCTGAATGACAAACCTGTGTTTAATACACAATCAAATACGGGTTAAGATATATTATTTCTTTTCTTATATGTTTTTTCGCTATTCTTGACGATTGAATTACCATAAAAACTTGCCTATGAGACTATATGCCTATAAGACAGGACTCCTTTTTCACTCCCCTAATCTGTGGGTTTATGCTTTGACCCTCTCATAAGAAGGGATAAGAAATCCAGAATGCATGACAAGCAGTATCGTCGAGTCATATGACCGTTAATTCAGATTAATTTTACCTAGTGTAAACTACAATCAATTTTTAATAACAAACAATATCTAGTATAATAAAAAAAACAATCTGTATTTGTAACAATTAAAACACAAATAAAAACACCAAAACATACCATTAAATGCAAATATTTAAGTATGCACATAAGCAGTTACATTTGACCATAATGGCTTATTCAAACAGATATGTTTGCTTTATTCGGTACAGACGACTTCGAATAACGGAGATCTGCTTGTACATATATTTCTACCTAACTAAAGAATCAAAGTATTACTTTTGTACTCAATTTTGTTGGTGAAATTTGAGCCTTGTTGAAATATCATGAAAAAGAATTACCTATTGTTAAAAACAAGGGACTCAATATCTGGCTTGAATTCCATCAACAATTCTTAGCGCTAAGTAATACTTTAATTCTTAAACTAGGTAGATACACATTCCATCATTACTATTTTATGAATTATTCAAGCACATGACTAAGCTGAAATGAATTATTACCTAAATGACAATCAATAATTGTTAAGAAATGAAATATTTGGGTATTTTCATTAGAGAAACAAGATTAATGAAATTTGCCCTTAAGTATGTAAATTTTACTTAGCGCTAAGAATTGTTGGTGGAATTCGACCATGGTGATAATTATCAGACCTGTCTGTAATTTTACCTTTGTAATATTCATGTACATTCTTTCAATTAAAAGCTTCCATCAAGATTATTTTTAAGTCAGTATGTCTAAACATCTTTGCCTGCATGAGCATGATAATGTTTGCATGTGTTGGCACCACTGGCATTTGCTAGTTAATGTCTGTACATGCCTGTTGTTATGGAAACACCTGTTTATTGACCAATCAATGGACAACTTACACTACACCCCTGTTGCATAAAAGAATTTGTTGAAAAGCTGTTATTGCTTTATATCAGTGGATTTGAATTTTCCATGAGGAAGAGTTTACACGATCTCTCAATTATTTCTATGTGCATGTACATCTGTCTATCTTACCCATCTTCTAATTAACCTATCCAACTATCTGTCAATTTGTGAGAGACTTGAAGCGAAACCTACCATCCACTCGGCTATGTGCACCTTCATCATCCTATGTGCGTGATGTTTAGCTGCCAGTGCCATCTTCTGCTCCAGGTTAATCCGCTTCTTCTTCTTCAACAGGTAATACTGCATCCAGGCACTGTAAACAAGTAACAACAATGGCCTTTTTCACCTTTTCACTAAACTTTGTACAAATAAATTTCGAGAGGTGAGAGGGAAACTAGGCTAAGTGCTTATACATATATTTGTACTTAGCCTAGTAACACTCTCACTTCTCAAAATTTTGATCTTTAAGTCAAGTATGTTATTCTACATTGCATCAACTAGTTTCTTATTTGCACAAAGGTGACCCTTTTCATTGCATAATAAATACTTAACAAAAAAATGATACTTTTTTACATCTGTGAATTTACATATTGGCAGATTTTTCTCATAGAAAGTTCAGTGAAATGGGTCACAGGTCATATGGGAGGATGGAACTTGCAAGTGTGAATAAAACTTTTCCCACATGTGGAATAGTTTCAGTTTAAAGCAGCTTGTTCACTGATGGCCACTGACTAAGACTTTGATTTAAAATGATCTGTGTGTATTAACTATATCAATACCATCTACAGATGCATGGTCAACCAATGCAACATTCTGTGATTGTAAATGATATAGGAAGTTTCAAAATCACAGCCTTTGATGTTACGAACAGGATTGAAACTATATTAAAACTTATAAAACCTATACTTAGAATCTATATTTCACTCTTTGCGTATGCACTCTCACATCACAGGCTGTACAGGTTTATTACAAAGAAAAGAAACTGTTAACCCTTTCCCTCATAGAGGAAACCATGAAAAGACCTATGCGAACAACATAAAACCAGATCAGCCTGCGAGTAACTCGCAGGCTGATCAGGTTTTATGCTGTTCGCTGCTCCTCAGTGGTCTGGAAATGAGGATTTTGTAATTAAATTTGGGAAGGTTTAACTGTGGTTTTCTGCAGATCAGGCTTTATGAGGTACCTATTGAGGGCGTCAAAATGAGTCTATATGAGGGAAAGGGTTAAGCCTTAAAGTTGCTTATAGACTTAGCTGGTTTTATACCAGTAACATTATCACATTCCATAGCAACTGGTCAGCATTTCAAGAGAGTTTCAATATGAGATTTCCCTCAACATAATTCTTTTAAACAACATAACTGTAGAGAAAGAAAAATTTTGAATACATTTTAGCGTTATTATGTACGGACAGATATTGATCCTCAATTTCTTGATATAACAAAAATGTGTTGCAACAGAAAATATGACTTTTGAAATAAGAAAAATCTTATTTTCAGAAGTTTTGTGAAATGCAGGTCTTATATTTCTATAATAGCTCTTAATTGTGCAGTAAGGGGTTAAGGCAGTTAATATAGTATCATACCTGACAGTATTTTATTTTGGTGGTATCCTACCTCAGTGAAACCATACCTTGATGGTATCATACTTTGATTATTATTTACCTCACAAGTATCATATATTTTGATGATGTCATACTTTGATAGTATAATACTTTGATGGAATTATACCTGGATGTTATTTTAATATGATGGTATCATATACTGATGGTATCATACCTGAAACAGACTTGCTTGGACTTGGTATTGTAGTGCTGGTAAGCCTTCTGGTACATCTCAGGGGTCGGCTGCACGGACAAAAAGTGACACAGTTACGAATAAAATATAAACAACAGAAATAAATGAGTAATTAGCAAAACAGACATGATCTTGAACATGCTCACTGTCAAAGTAGAGTGGGCCATAGTTATAAATTATAGTCAAGTAAATGTTCAACGATCAAATTGGAAGGTTTCTTTCTTGAAATAATACACTTAATTGTTTTAGTTTATATGAACACTATATAGATATTTCAGCCCACTCAAAATAAGATATTTAAAGTAATTATTTAATTTAAAAAAAAATATTTAACAATGACAAAAAAACATTTTAATGTTTATGACTACTAAATTATTATAATTTCCAATTTAATATAGTTAAGGATCTTTGTCTTTAAAATTAGAAATTAATCCTTAAAGCAACACAACTGTTTATCATGCAACATGCCAACTGATTTCTCTTTGTTACTTTCTATTGATAAATAAGGGAATCTGAATCAATAACCAAAAACAAGGCAATAGTTTAAATATATATCATTTTACACAAATGTGATTAGATCAAAATATTTTTTTTCCCCAACTACTTTAAAAGATCAATTAATTAACGTTTAGAAAAAAAGAAAGCATTTCATTTAACTGTTTTTACAAAACAATTTCTGTATGCCCATATGAGTGAAATAATTCCCAAAGTCTGTAAAATGTTTATGATGCACAGATATCTTCCCATTTTGATCAAGTAAATGGGATATTAGAAAAATCCATGTCAGGCTATACACTTGAAATGTTTCATAAATAACGTCTGCTGATTAAATGACATGTGCCCCTTTATATACTGCTGGGCAGACTACAGTGTGGTGGTAATGGTCAGCATAGTCAAGTGAAACACAACTGGGCTCCCTGTGTTTCTATGGTAACAAGGGTGACTGTGAAGGTTACAATTAAGTCTGAACTTAAGAAATAACGTTGCAATGTAAAAATGAAAATCATTTTAATTTGCATGACACTGTTTTTTTGTTGTGATTTTTTTTTTTTTTTTTTTTTGGTATTTTTTTATCATTTTATCCAAAGCATTTATCTTCAGTTGTATGAAATATCAATAAACAGTATTTATTACTGACAGTGTATATACTACTGTCCTGAAACTTAACCCTGATATTATATAATCGTTATATAACCATTTACCATTATACAATATATGGGAGACAATTCAAAAGCATTTTCTGTACTACAAAAAAAATTTACCTAAATTTCAAATAATTAGAATTCATATTTATTATAAATTTAATGAAATAACAATTCATAATAATTTACTCTTAGAATAAACAAATATCGATTCAAACTTAAAAATACACAATAAAGAAGAAACAAAAACAATTATTTGCGTGCCCTTTCATTACAATATATGAAACTTCTCATGCATGATATTCTCTTAATCAAAACAATCAAGAACTATCAAAAGAGTCCAAACAATGCAATGCAAGAACATATTTGTCACATAATCATGCTGCAGATTGAACAAGTTTCAATTTAGCACAACATTGGAAAATGCGTTCTTCCTGACAAGCGAACAGACAAAATTCGATAATTGTTCATTTCATGCAATTTGTTCATTACCAGATACGCATAATATCTTTTTCTCTGCCTTTGCTGTTTACTGTATTTATCATATATATAAGGTTCCTGAAACTATAATAACATTTTTATTAAAATACAGAAAGTTGGTGGACCCTTGTTGATGTTTTTTTTCAGATGGTAGATGATTGACTCTTGATAAATATGTAGATAAAAAGGCAAATTGTGAAATATTTGAAGGTCATTCTGACAATTAGAAGGTCAAAATGGACATTTATTTTTGTACATCATGGAAACCCCTGTGATTCATTATGATGATTAGTAACAAATCATATAATTAAGGTAATCCATCCATCATTTAATTATAATCATGGTCCTTCAAATGCTTAAAAGGACTTCATTGCAGATGCCAGCATCCATTGACTTGAGAGTATTGAGTTATAGGCTCTTTTGTTCAAAGTCTATAAAGGCTTGCATTTTCTATATAATTTCTACAATCACTTGATGAACCATGATCACAATTTAATGATGGATGGATTACCTTAACTGATCTTCTAATCAGAGATAAATGGTAAGAGTGACCAACCAGTAAGTTATGATACATATGATACAAACTAGAGCCAACGCTGAAGACAATTTATATGCTTGCTACACTGTCATCACTCAATAATATAAACACAACGTCTTAAGACTATTTGAAGAAATAGCCTACAAAAGGTCATTCTAAGATTGGTAAGAATTATCATTTTGTTCTAATTTCAATAGCATGTAACAGTAGATTTTAACCAAAAAGGTCAATAATTTGAAAAACAAATTGGCAAAAAAATACCACACATGAATGATTGCACTGGACAAAACTACGTAATCGAAAAATGCTGTAACTATTGTTAATTAAAGAAAAGAAATCATGCTCACAAGTTTAAGTAAATGACCTCAGTCATAATGATATTAAGTTTCTCACATCAATCTTTACAGAGCTTTATCTAAACATTATTTAACTTCCAGCACCACTGAATGGTTAAAAGTAATAAATCAACTTTGCTGCCATTAGACAAAGAATATAAAACTAATAAAATGAAAGAAAATCAAGGAAAATAGGTGCATCCAATTTCTTGCTGCTTCCATGTATTAACTATTTGTATATGGGTGTGGTACTTGAGCCCATCACCATGGCAATCTCAATTATCATCACCTTAAGGTAAACCTTGTTTAATTTCTCAATCATCCTTCAGTACAAAGTCATGTACATGATGGCCCCACTGCACTGCTTTATAAATGTTCTATTCCTCTCATTCAACAATATGCTTTTAAAGTTCATTTTGTGATTGTATCCACTTCCATTACATTACTAATTCTTTATGGATTGCATTGTATCTACAAAAAAAAGCAATGAAAATGAACAATAAACCAAGAGAGCAATACAAATACAACACACCCCTATGCCATGATGCAGCTGAAAGGTTACAATAAATGCAATAAAACTGGCTATATAGTACTACAGTTCAGCTTATCCAAGTAATAGTTTAATTTCTAAATCTGTAACTAAAATATGGTATCATGCACAAGTATGCACTGTACAATAAGCAAGCATAGAGAGATGATAATGCCCTCTAATCCTAATTAAGCATAATAGTTACTTAAAGCGTTACCACAAGGACATATGAAATTTACACTGACAGACTACAGGAAAACCAGACCTGGTTCTAATTCTTTCAACAATATTTGGTGCTAAGTACAATACTGTAACTTAAATTCTCGAATAAGGTAGAAATGCATTCAATTATTTCTGCTTTAAAAAAAATACATGACTAATTAAATTAAAAAAAAACAAAAAAATGTATATTGAAGTGCTAAGTAATACTTAAATATGTTGGTTTTCCCAAGGGAAATAATAAGTAAACCATTAAATTCACTCTTAATTTTTCAATATTTCGGCAAGAAAAAAAATGAAATTTTGAGCAAAATTCTTTTTTTTTCTTGAATAATGCAAATTTTTGCAGAAGTATTGAAAAAGAGTAAATATTATGGAATACTAAAATACTTGTTGTGAATTTCACCATTTTCATTTCTCTAATATAAAACAAGAGGGCCATGATGGCCCTATATTGCTCACCTGAGTACCACTGCTCTAAAGGAGCAATCTTGGTAGAGCTTTATGCATAGAACATTTGTGCCAAAGAAAAAATTAAAATCTGGCCAGAAGTTCTTAAAGTTTTCACTATATACATTTAAGGAAAATTTAGCCCCGCCCCTGGCAGCCATGTTTTTTTTACAGATCAAAATAATTTTAGCAATCTTGGTAGATGGTTACCCAAGGAATATCTATTATAAAAGATTTTGAAATCAGGCCAGTAGTTTTGAAGGAGATGATTTTTAAAGTTTTCTTTTTTTTTCTTTCCATTGCCATGGCAACCAGAGTTCTACATGGATCAAGTTTAGTTTAGCAACTTTTGTGAAGGTTCACCCAAGGATCATCCCAGCCAAGTTTAATCAAATTTCGAACCAGCAGTTTCAGAGGAGATGTCATTCAAAGTTTTCACTATATACATATAAGGCAAATTAGCCCTGCCCCTGGCAACCATGGTTTTTTTTATGGATCAAAATATTTTTAGCAATCTTGGCAGATGGTTACCCAAGGAATATCTGTTTTAAAAGATTTTGAAATCTGGCCAGTAGTTTTGAAAGAGATGATTTTTAAAGTTTTCATTTTTTTTTTCTTTCCATTGCCATGGCAATCAGAGTTCTACATGGATCAAGTTTATTTTAGCAACTTTTATGAAGGTCCACCCAAGGATCATCCCTGCCAAGTTTTATCAAATTCTGTCAGCAGTTTCAGAGGAGGTGTTGTTTAATACAAATTGTCGATGACGCACGATGGACGACGCACGTCGGACAACGACGGACACACAGTGATCCTAATAGCTCACCTTGAGCTAAAAATATATATATTTTATTTCTTAACAAACATCTCAAGTTTTTAAGGTAATGATGGATTTATTTCATCTTAGTCAAGTACTTGAATTTTTACTGAAAGTATGAAATCTTTAGTGAGATCAGGTCATATGAGACTGAAGAAGAATTTTCTCAGTCTGCAAAGGTAATTTGACACCGTATTATTTTCTAATCTCAAAAATACTGAGTGGTCACAATCAGTATAAACCTGATCAGCCAGTGAGTTTCTTGCAGGCTGATCTGATTTTATACCAGTCATGTTGAGTCACCTCCTTGATAGTTCTTTGTAGTAATTAATTCAAAGATAGAATATCAAGGTAATGAAAGTTAATAAAATGCATAATTCTAGTGATCACACTTCATGGTATGTTACTGAAGTAATTGTGTTTTCAACAAAATAAATGTAAATTTACACTGTTAACTTCCAAACTCTACAAAATAAACAAATATGGACAAATAAAAAATAGATGATTACGCTAACAATACTACCATAATTTATGATCTTTGATTTCATGTTCTCCTTTATCTCATACAAACATGATTTTTTATGCATAATTGCAAACAGAGCAGACTTAAAGATCGAACTGAATTCTGTCATACAATACTGTAGCCTACATTTTACACTGTCTATATTTAAATTTTGATTAGGAAAAACATAAGGTTTACATCATATTTAGGCTTGGATATTTAAGGTAAAGTTCCTGTAATAGTGCCACAACATTTCGGACCTGATGGCCTTTCAAGAGATAACCAAAGTTTCCTACAAATGTTTCATTAGGGCACCTTGGTTATCTTCGTAAAGGTTAGGTAGTCCAAGACATAACGGAACCATTACTGGGATTTAACTTTAATACAAGATAGACACAATTGCAAGTTGGATAAATGTCATGTCCTTCTGCAATCAATATGTAGCCCTAATTGTAATCATAGACAATACAAAAAAGATGACCAGATTTACTGGTACTATAATTATAAAAATGTCATTGTGGTTTGCAAGTTGACAGCAACTGGAGTTAAATATGAGAGTTGGTAATCAAGTTTGGAAATTGTCATTCTACACTGGTTACAAAGATCTGCAACATGATACATTACTTATTTTATTACAGTTATTATTCAACAAGAGTGATATCTGGAACACGTTTGTTATGTGTACCTGCTGAAACGTGATGGAAAAAGTATGACGGACAGACAGACAGAAGACAGAAAAGTGATCCCTATGTGTCACCTCTGCTTACAGCAGGTGACACAAAAATGTCATATTCATATCAAAAGAAAAACAAATATAGACTAGAACTGACATCCATGTGTCATTTTAAAACAGTAAGCAGTTCTTACCCAGAGCAACACAAATCAGCATTTAACTATAAATAACAAAGCTAAAGAAAGAAAAGCCTGCCAGTATTTAATATAATAATGAGTACTGCAAACTGCTGGCCACATAAATCTGTTTGGCTCAGAAGTCAGAAGACATATGTGCCATTATATGAGAGAAAATCACAAAGTTATTAACCTTAGTGAAAAGAAATAAACAAACTGAATTGAAAAACACTAGTGAAAAGAAAAAAGATATATTGAACAAAAGTGTTGGTTATCACAAAATATGCCCGCCAATGCAATTTTATCAATTCAAGGGTTGAAACTCTGGAGTGTCTGGGATATTTTGACCGGTTTTCAAACTCAATTGAGATAATATGCCATTATACATCATGACCAAGTTTGGTAACGATCAATTCACATCTGTTTGAGTAAGAGCATGGGCACTGTTAATTTACCTATTTTTCCAAAATTCAAGGGCCATAACTCCAGAGTGTCTAAGACAATCTGGCTGGTTATGGAAAGTTTCTGAGATATTGTGTCCATATATCTTGTGGCCAATTTTGGTAAAGACAGGTTCATGTTTGTTCAAGTTAGAGAGAGGACACTGTTAATTCAACCATTTTTCATCAATCAATTCAAGAGCCATAACTCCGGAGTATCTGGGATAATCTGGCTGGTATCAAAAGGAAGAATGATATTGTGCCCATATACATTGTGATCAATTTTGGAAAAGATCATTTAATGCTTGTTTAAGTTAGGAGAGCATACAACATCAGTGGACGTAGCGACACCCAGTACCCCACCCGCCCATAGGTGAATCCATAATACATCCTGTCTTCAATGGGCCATTCACAAATAAGGGAAAATAAGATTAGAAATGCTGCAAGAGTGTGTAGGATTTAAATTCACATTTACAAAATGGTAAGCATTTCAAGGAGAACAACAGATAATGCAGTTCAATATATTTGAAGCTATTGCATAAAAAATGACCAAAAGTATGCAACCTTAAGGTTGTGGTCCTTACCAAACTGCATCTTCTTGTCTTTAATTGAAAACAAAAAAAACACCAAAAAGTGAAAAGAAAAATGTGATATATTGATGTAAGATTAAATAAACAAGTAACTGGTGTTGCACGCAACACATGAATCCCCCTACCGATGAGGTGCATCATTTTTCTGTTACCATAGCAACCAGAATTTTGGTCTGAGAAAAAAAAACTAAGTGACGTGCAGAATCTCCATACTGCCATCTATTCATATACCAATTTTCATAATATTATCTTAAACGGTTTTTAAGTTATTGCAGGATCCAGATTTCTGGCCGGACAGAAAGAGGGCAATCCTTCAGTCCCCTCTGGTGTAAACACCGGTACGGGACTAAAAACTTCATTCCTTGCACTCTGCATGTTTGATCCAGCTATAATACTGGTAGTATAGCCAAATATTTATGAACTCATTAAAGTTAAATATACAACATCCTTTAATACATTCTACAATTTCATAAATGTGTATACCTATAAAAAAAATCTTTATTCACCGTAAGTCATACCTTAATTCTAAGAATGTTTATTATTAATAAAGTCTTATAACTCTAATTTAAGAACTATAGAAGTCCATGTTGTCATTTAGTATATATTGATATTTTATAGTTTTTGCATTTTAGAGTTTTAACATTCTGAGTTAAGTGAAAATAACATGCACTGATTAATAGATATTTAATTTAGTTAATTAAAATATGTATCTAAATGAGTATATGAATCTGACATATTAAATAGTGAATGTTTATCTATGATCATAATGAGATTTTAATAAAAAATGAGAAACATAATATCATGCATGTTTATTATATCATGAACAAATTAGAAGTTTCAAAAGTTAATGATCTTTTTTTTTCTTCAAATTAATGAAATATTAAAATAAATTATTTCATCATGCGATGAGGGTTCAGCCTTGAGGCTTGTCAATATACTATAGATGGTATGTGTGCAAACACAACTACAAGACAGCGAGCTAGAACGAAATCCCTCGAGCCGTGCTGTTGTACCTACCCTGTTCAGAGGGCTCTGTGGACAAAACCAAACATGGAAATTACACCTGCACAAACATCTCACACTCATGCGCACATGTATGTGGCTCATTGCTATAGGTTGGATCCTCTGTCAAATTGAACCTGTGCCTCACACATTTTGATGCATTGGCAAAAAGAGCAGACGGAAGGAGATATATAATCAGGGTCTCCTCTCTTGACTCATATTATAGCTCTATACAGTCGGCATGGCAATGGAAAATCCATTGTTTTATATACCATTTAAAGTTTAGTCAATTAATATTTATCATAAATCTGTACATGAATATTCATGAGGTCAAAGGTTAAAAGCATCCTACATAAACAATAATACCTGATAACTGTTTGTAAGGGTCATCATCTTGCTTTATGATTATAATCAATAATAATGCTACATGTAGTATTAATCTGTATTTTTTTCCTTTCATTTTAATAGAATTCCTTTGTTGTTGTTTTTTTTATATATTAAATAACCCTTTACCTCATAAATATTCATGTACAAATGTATGACTTAATTGGTGACTGATGAAATTAAATACTGAACTTAAAAATGGTACATGTATATAACATATTTTTCTTTGAAATACAGATTGTGCAGAATTTGAGTTACAATACTGAATAAGCAAACAGGGGAGACCCTGATCAGATAGCTTCAGGGAGGGGTTGCCTGATCTGGGTCTGCTCTACTTGCAAAAGCATCAAAAAGCGTCTCTTCGAGGGAAAGGGTTAAATGAGATACCAACAATTATCTAGAAACACCATGATGAGGTATAAAACAAAATAAAATCTCATCTATTATTCCCAGCTGTTTTTCTTGTCAGTGAATATGCCTCAATAAACAGATATTTTTTTTACGTTTTTGTCAACCCTGAAAGGTGCTGTGGTCAAGTGGTAACAAATCCATATTGGGGATCTAAAGTTTGTGGGTTCAAAACCAATTGGGTTTATCTTTTATGACCTTTCCAGACAGGAATTACTGAATCAATCCAGAAGCTGTCAAGAAGTATTTGCATGAATTGTATAAAGAAAATATAGTTTTTCAATGAAAATAAACTGAAAGTGATTGACTTTTGAATCTATGCTTCAAATGATATCATAAATTCTACACAGAACAATAATGATGATATTTTACTTCATTTAGGAATATCCAGCTAAATATACATTATAAACCATTAAATATAGCTTAAGTATTAAACAATAATAAATGATGTAAGACTTTAACATTTAAGAGGTAAAAAACAATTTTTATTTTTAAAAAAAAAATCAATTTTACAAAATTATTTTTATGATTGCTGAAATATATGCTGATGCATATATCTTAATGATTCATTTTTATCATTTATATGTGCAATGGTTTCTGTTATTGAATTTTTAATTTCAAATTTTACTGTTTTAACTAGAACTATCACTGAAGGTGATTGATACCCCCGCCATGGGTTTTTTTCATAGAACAAAAGCTGTTACAGTCCAATCAGGGACCATAACTTATTCTTTAAAAGATGTGATATAAATCCTGTCACTCACATTTACAAGTCATTTTTAATGCATATGCAAAATTTGAGCTGAATCGGTGAAGTAATGTAGAAGTAGCTTGCATCACAAGATTTTCTTAAGTCAATTTGCACATAAATTATGTCACACACATCTACATGTCATTATAAAAGCATATACTAAATCTCATCTCAGTTTGTGAAGTAATGAGGAAGTCATTTGCGCCACAAGATTTTTGTCAGGGACTGACATCCTGACAAACCAGCAGACTGACTCCTATATACCCTCGAACTTTGTTTGCGGGGGTATCAAAATACTACA
>CM037786.1:31230471-31280471 GCA_021229015.1 Solen grandis
GCGCATGAGTTGTCTATTATTGAGCCAAGATGCTAGAAATTTCTGTCCAGCTTTATAATGTTCAAGAAAAAGTTATACCTCAGTATAAATTGGTCATCATGGATTTTGATCCATTGAAAAGGCTAAAGCTAAGTCTTTTATAAAGTGAACAGTTGTTTCAAAACAAAAAAAAGAAGAATTTTTGACAGACAAGCAAGCATATGCATTGTTTTTGTCTTGCTTTTACGTAAAGTGAAACAGTGATAAGTATCAAATTCACTTTATAAAGACTGTTTATTTTTTGCTGAAATTTCATGTCCTTTTCTTCTATTTAGATGGCTGTGGTAGTCATTTTTTCTATGCTGTGTTAAGTATATGTGTTTGTTTATCCTATTGTGAATGGATCACAGGGCAGCATGATTTATTCCATATTGTGGGCAATTGTATGTTTATAACAGGTGTGTAAAATTTATGTCAAAACAAGGGGGAGATAATTTTTGGTGACTTGAAATTTGGTTATGGATATTCAATGTTACAATACAAAATGTGTCCTAATTGGGTAAAAGCAGCTTATTTGTAATAACTCCTCACTGATTGATTCAGCTTGGTCGTTCAACCCTCCTTCTTTTGTAATTAGATAGACCATTGACTGAAGAAATACAATCTCATCCTTAAGAGATAGACTTACATCACATACACCATTTGAACTGTTTGCCATGATAATGTTACTTGTATCAAGAAAGCTGTAGCTAAATATAATTATAAGCATTCCAGTAATTTTCAGTCATTTTAGGTCTTTGGCTACTATGTCTTAGTTGATTAATCATGAACAGCCTAAAATGCAATATGGTTGGGAATTACTTTCAGTGGATCAAGATTTACATTAGTCACATTTTCTGCTGTATGGTTACTACATTTGTCACTGATAAAAACATATTGGTTTAACAGTGATAAAACTTGTCTTCACAAAATAAACTAGGCAGAGCATAGTGTAGTCAGTTTATTTTGTGAAGGCCAGTTTTATTGACGTCTAACAGATTAAAACTGCCCACCCATGAATTTTGAGAACATTCAGCACTTTCTTCCTAAAACTATACAAATTTCTGACTCAGACCAAGCAATCTATACTGCTTTGTTACTTTTTAATGTCAGTTCAAGTTTCACAGTGCCCAACATAGGCATCTTCTAATGTCAAATCTAGTTGACCAAAACATAATTCATGTATGACAAAAATTAAGGCAATGCAGCAAATTCACATACACTGGCCGGTGTTCATAAAACAGGAAGGTGATTTTTATGCAATCTGACTCTAAAGTGCCTCTGTCATCATATTTATGGTTCAAGGGATTTAATAGAGAATTATTTAGTTTCCTGAGTCACAATACATCATGTTGTGGTTTTTTTTCTAAACAAAAATGAAACTTTTTATTGATTTCATAATTAAACATCAAGATGTTTTGTTATATTTCATTTATAAAATCTAGTTGTAGACAATATCTTTGACAAAATCAATTTGCAGTAAGTTAACAGTATCACTACAGCTACAACCCCACTGTCCCCACTGGCTGAGTGGTTAGAGCGTCTGCCTTGGGAGCAGGAGGTCATGGGTTCAATCCCTGGACACAACATACCTAATTCCTAAAAAATGGGACTGGTATAGCTCCCTTGCTTGGCGCTCAGAATATAAGGGTAGTTCCAGGACTGGTTGGCCCGGTGTCAGGATAATGTGACTGAGTGTGGTATCATGCCACATGTTACGGCATGATACTGCAGTGTGGCAGCACTATATCTTCTCATGTAGACATATTTCATCTCGATATGATTGAAATACTGTCAGTGCAACATTGAACCCAATAAACAAACAAACAGCTACAACCCTAATTGCATTTGCTATTACTATTTTTAATATAATCGAGGATGGTGAATAAATCAAAGCCTTCGAGCACAGCAGGAAAACCTGTATGATGTTCGTCATACTCGATGATTCTTACGTGTTAAAATGTAAGTGGCATTACTGTATTACAGTGATTGTTAACGTAGCATGAGGCAGCAAACATATTTGAATCAATCTTTTGTAGTTTAACCCTTTCCCTCATATAGACTCATTTTGACGCACTCAATAGGTACCACATAAAGGCTGATCTGCAGAAAACCACAGTTAAACCTTACCAAATTTAATTACAAAATCCTCATTTCCAGACCACTGAGGAGCAGCGAACAGCATAAAACCTGATCAGCCTGCGAGTTACTCGCAGGCTGTTCTGGTTTTATGCTGTTCGCATAGGTCTTTTCATGGTTTCCTCTATGAGGGAAAGGGTTATATAAATAATAGTCCCCATTGTCATTTTAATAACAAAAATGTATATCAATAGACTAAAATAGACAAATAGAATAAGTATACATATATATAAATAACGTTTTCAACAGTAAGCTATATAAAATTGCTCTAAAATTAGATCCTGATATAATAGTGTTATACAGTTTTGTGTTTCATTCATTATACTGGATAAAAACCATACTGAAATACCATTCAAATAAGTATAGGAAATTATAATTGATTTTCATTTTTCTAGTACTTTAAATATGATACAGTTTAATTTGAAAATGACATTTCTGATTGAGACTTTTATTTTGATGCAAACATTCAGGCATCTGCAGAGAGTGAGGAACCCATTACGTATAGCCGAACATATAATGATATGTTGTCTTATGTAGAATTTAATTTCATAATAACAGCTCTTGTTTTAAGAGGAATGTAAATCTTTGCATGTTTTATCTTATATCAGAAAATGTATTATATGCATACATGATATTTTTTTCTGGATTGTCATTTGACTTTTTTGTTCTTGTAAATATACTCTGTGATAAGTCTTTATCTATGAATATTAATTTGTTTAGTTTTTAAAGGAAAGTGATTTTTATATACCTGTATACCACTATCAAAGAAAGTACTGTTTGAATTTGTGTTCATTAAATCAAGTATAGATATAAACATAACCAAAGTTTCAGATCAAGTTTGACCTACATTGAGGCTGCTTTAAGGTAGTAACATTCTGGCAATATGCATTGATTTGGGACAAGAGGTTTCAAGTTCAGTTTCTGTCAATTACAAGAATTTTTTCAAAGTATTGGTCAAGAAAGTTTAAGTTGATTAAAGACTTCATGTATACCTATTCAATGTAGAAGAAATTACTTTGTAAGCAAGAGAAATTGCTTCCCCCCTCATTCCGTGCATGCTGACATGTGCTGCAGTTTGATGGTGTCCCACATGTCTGTATATGTAATGCCCACCATCTTGCATGCCGGTGCCCAAGCAGTGTTGTTAGTGTGTATATGCCTCCAGAGAGGGGTACCATGCAGTGCTGTGTAGAATTTGTAAATGGATGACACCCTTTTATGACATGAAATGCATCATCGGATTGCATGGAAATGTCCCATTGTGAATCTATTGTATGTACTCAATATAAATCCATAAGCAGTATATTATTGCATACTGTTCCTTAGTAGGCTCTGACATAAATTTATAAGCAGTATTATTGCATAATATTTCTTAGTAGGCTCAGACATTAAATTTTGATCCTGATAGTTGACTATCATAAAAGAGATTATAAAGGTCTTTATATTCGTTCATTTCCTTCACTGACATAATTGTGCCTTTCATATATACAAATTGATCAATAAAGTATATTTTTGTTAGACAGAATGATAATGACAATATTTTTTTCAAGGAATGATCATCTGATTGATATAACCCTTTCCCTCATAGAGGTCACCATGAAAAGACCTGTGCGAACAGCATAAAACCAGATCAGCCTGCGAGTAACTCGCAGGCTGATCAGGTTTTATGCTGTTCGCTGCTCCTCAGTGGTCTGGAAATGAGGATTTTGTAATTAGATTTGGTAAGGTTTAACTGTGGTTTTCTGCAGATCAGGCTTTATGTGATACCTATTGAGGGCGTCAAAATGAGTATATATGAGGGAAAGGGTTAATAAATGTTTGCTTTTACATTTATAATGATGATCAAATGCAGGATTCATGAGCTGACATTATAGTTTATTTGTTAACTTAATTGATAATAGATTTATCATTGTTTGTTCTGATAGTCACTTATTTTGTATGCTTTAAAACATAACAGTTATTAGCTATTATTAAATTATTTTTTATGACTGTTTAAAATTTTTAATTAATTTTGGTTTCTATGCAACCACATAGTGCAAAAATAAGTTTCGGATGGAAAATTCATGCTGGCTATTGGTAAATTTATATGGCAGAAAAGGATTCAAAATGGATATTTTTAACTGCTCATAAAATGTGAAAAAAATGTGCTTTGATAGTCGTTTCTTTTTGAGTTATAAAATGTTGTGTATAAATAAGGCAAAAAAAGAGTTATTTGTTCCCTGTAACATCTAAAAAAAAAAAGGGTCGTAGGTCGCTAAACTTTTTTTTTTTTTTTACTTTTTTCCATTTTTCCATTTTTTTTTAGAGGAAATGACGAAAGACAGTGTTTTGCAAATGTAATTAGCCCAAATGCTAGGGAAAAAAGTTTAGGGTTGGTACAAAAAGTAGGGTCGGTTGGGTTAGTGGAAACAAGTAAATTTTTTATTATGCCTTGATATAATGAACTAGATAAATGCATAGATCATCTACTTAATTTTGCAGAAGTCTATTTGTTTTAATGAAAGATACAGATGTTGTTACTTAGATTATATGTAAATTATCTTGAAAACAGTGTTTTCACTAAAATTGTTGCTTACTCCCATAGACCATGCACAAAGCAAACATAAATGATAAAAGGTTGGATCTTTTTATCTGAGCAACTCAACTCAGTATTATATTTCAAACCTGCTACATGAATAACAATAAATAAGAAATGTTTTAATATAAGTAAAAAATCAATTATACTGAAGTAATTTTAAAAATTAAGATGGCCTTTTTAAACTTTTGCTATAATCATAAATTCCATTGCTTGATCATTTTGCAGCTACTCTCTTGATTATTTATAGATGTTGATTTGTCTGCATTGATGTAAATGCTGTTACTTAAATGTCTTTTTCCAAGTTGCTCATCATAGGAACAATAAGGGATTATTTTATAATTCTCACTCAACCCTTTATCACATCAGTAATGTCTTGAAAAATTTCATTTTGACCAGTCCTAATCAGCCCAAACAGTTTTACACTATCCACTAAAAGTCTCATCAGAACTTCTCAGAAAGAAATGAGATGAAAGATGACTTCCATTGAAACTTGATGTCTGGATTTTATATAGATTTTATCTGTTTATGTTCTTATTCATGTTTTCTTGTTCAAATACATTTCTTTATCATAAGTTTTATTACCTCTGGTAAAACACAAAAAAGATTTTTTTTACAATTTTCATTAATTGAGGTCTTTTCTTGGCTTAATGTTGGTAACAGAAAAAACAACAACATGATAATTGATAAATAAAATTATCAAATTTTGATACATTTTATTCATTTCAGATGGTTTTGTACAATGAAATATAGAAAATGAAAAATAATATGACATATATATGTATATAGATATTATATCCAGGCATGATTGTCACATAATATTTTAATTAAATAGGATCACATTGCCTGGGCATGACTCTATATCCAAGTGATACAGGACTGTGAGTGACACCATGTAATCTAAATTTGTCTATATATATCCATAGTTTGACAGGTGACACCATGAAACTTTATTTGAACTGACTGGATTAAATTTAATGCTGTTCTTTATATTACTCTTAATCATAAAATATTCTATTTATAGAAGCTATGGTGCAACTGTGAATATGTATTAACTAAAACTACATTATTTGAGTTTTGATAATGTATATTTTGAGTCATCACCTGCAGAACCCACTGAATATATTCTGTTATCACTACCGTGGGATTTTCATCTTGCAAAACTTAGTTTTCATGAATATATTAATCAGTTACTTGCTGACCAATGAAACCATGCATACTATTTTTAATATTCTTTATGGAAGTTACAAAAGCTGACTTTCAAAATTCGAACATAATTATATGTAACACACTGTTTCATTTGTCAAATGATTCATGCCATCTCTGCCATAGATCAAATGGCCTATTTAATAATTTATGACGATTGTGAACAAAGTTTTGCATATTAAATTACCCACGGTCAATAAGAAGCAAATCGTTTTAAGCAAACATAGATTCTGACAATGGTTTTACGTTGGTTTACAACCAAATCGTCTTCACAATTAATCATGGAGTACTCCGTCAAACTGTGTAGGTAGTATATGTGTGGGGTGGGATCCCATTGCATGCTTTATGTTTGTGCACAGCGTCTTGAAAGAGGAGAAAACATGGAGGATGAGGACGCATTTGGACAAGGGACTGGGGAGGCTCGGGACAGTCTGTCCACCCTGCCACGGAAAATAGCCATCATGGTATGTTTCTTTTGGTCCTGCCACCTTCAAGGTCAAGGTTACTATGTGCAGTGTACCTAGACCTTCGAATGGTTATAGATTTTTAATTAGTTAAGTTTTTTGTTGTATCTTGGATTTTTTTTCTATTTTACTTGATATAGGATTATTTACCCCATGTAGAAAAACTTTCATTTTGTGGGTGTTGGATGAAGTGCCTCCAAGGTCAAGGTCACCTGGGTAGGTAGGCAGTACTGTTTGTGCAAGTTTGTTATTATGTTCCCCTTCAAAGAACAGGGCGCATATTGTGTTGCAAATGTCTTTCAGTTTGGTCAGTCGATCTGTCTGTCGATCAATAACCGGAGAATGCATGGGCCCACATTCCTCAAACTTCATAAGATGATTGGTCATGACTGGTGGATGACCCCTACTGATTTTGGTGGCACTTGGTTAAAGGTCAAGGTCACATTGACCTCAAATGTGAAAATCGTTTCTGATCAAAACTGGAGAACAGTTGGGCCTACATTCCTCAAAGTTCATGACCCTTATTGACTTTGGGGTTACTTGGTCAAAGGTCAAGGTCACTGTGACCTGGATGGGAGCGTAGGAGGGCATATATACCAAAAAACATTTTTATTGTATATATAATGAATTGACAGTTACAAGAACTTCATATGCTGCATTAATTAATGTCTTCATGAATTATAATTTTTTGGATCATGTAGTGATGCCTGTAGGTGGAGCCATCATTTTTGTAAAGTAAATCACTTGATACCAGAAAATCATGGAATTTCCTATGTAGGTCAGCTTATAAGACAAGAGTTCATTGATATTTTAATGCTGTTTCAGTTGCTTGTATGGTAATGTGAGAGAACTCCATCCTGTATTGGAATCCCAGTACTCACATACTCTGATGAAAAGCCTTAAATCAAAGCTTAGAGAGTATAGTGGTTAAATCACACTGGCACTTTATCAATGTAATCCAAATTCATAAATAAGTCTAGTTACTCTTGATTGAATTAAATGCAGGTTATAGGCCTTGTTTGCATAATGTATAACTGCATGTTTTCTATATCTCTTGAATACTTTAATTTCAATTAACTTAATGACAATAAATGTTCAAGTTCTATATATTTACTCATGTCAATATGTGGATATTGTTGTACAGATCTTCAAGTACATAGACGTAGCTGACCTGGCGAGATGTGCATGTGTGTGTCGCTCATGGAAAGTTATTACCCAGGCTAATACACTGTGGAGTCGCGTAAGTTAATTGTGAAGCATCATATAACCTTGAGGTTCTAAGATTTATCACTTTCTGTTTCTGGTGTGCATTCGGTATGCCGAACCAATTATGTAACCGTTTGCTTACAGACAGCTATGAAGCTGTCTTTTAGTGTCATAAACCATGTTGTTCACGCCATGGCAACTAAAAGAATTTTAATATCAAAACTGGAAAAACCCTCAAGTTTAAGCGTGATCAGAATATTGACCCCATTCCCTGAATCAAAATATTTTTTTATATGCAAAGAAATTCCAAATCCAAAGATCATTTCATCTCACCCTGTTTATAGTTTGTAATTAACATACTAAATGATTTTCTGCTTTTCAAAAATTTATAATTTGGTGAAATATGTCGATAACTTTTCCCAATTTGTGGCTAAGTCCATTTCTCAAAGTAGGCAGAAAAAAACCTGGTAGCGCAAAAGATCACATAATGATGACAGGTATGCCATGACTGTGAATATGAGGTTGAACATAGATAAATTAACTGTTAGAGTGAATTATTTTGGTGTAGATAAATAATAATGGGGATCAATATTTGTTGGTTTTTATAGAAGATGCAATTTATTTAATCAAGTGAACTTTGAAATTTGTAAAATTTTGAAAGTTTTGGAAGATGAAATAAGACATTGCATCATCCGCAGAAAAAAAAAAATCTTTATTTTATGTTGGAAAGAGTGAATTCTAACTCATGTTTTTATAATTTTCACTACTGTGAAATTACCAAAGATATTTTTTTTATTTTGCAGAAATTCACTTAAAAACATGAAACATATTTTGTTTTAATTTTCAAAACTTTAAACCTCATTCTTATTTCTTTTGTTTCTACAGCTTGACTTCTACAAGGTTCGGAATAAGTAAGTATTAACATTTATTCTAGATATTACTGCTTTCCACAGAATCTTTCCTATAATTATATCCTTTTTTACATTCTGTATATATTGTGTATAATATAATCAAAATTACATATTAGTTTTTACCTCATATTTTTAATGCTTGAATAGTGTACTTTTGTGCTCTTCTTTGCAAAATTGTCCCTTGATGTTATTTGAATGTAACATGGCATATAATAAGCATTATAGTGAATGAAAACAGGTTTATATTGCATACCCATTATATTGTACCCTTATGCAATACCTGCTTTGAAATTCAGGAGTCAGTCCTCTTAAAATTTGGAGTCCCTAAAATTCATGTGTGGTAACGGTAAAAAAATCAAGAAGACTTACCATAACACCATTTCAAATCATGTCATTTATATACACGATGGCTTTATTTGCTTAACCACAATGGTCTTTAGAAAAGAATGATTTATGAAGTTGTTTACAGTGGTTTGCAACTAATGTGGCCACGTTCAAATAAGCTTTCAAAAAGTAAGTGTCTAAACAGAACACATTGCATGACAGTTCTGGTGTCCCTTCCCAATATTTAGTGAGTTTAAATTTTAATGATCCCAAGACACAGTGTTAGTATTGGCTAGATTTACATTAGCCTTGTATAGGGTTCATGGTGAGATGTGTAGAAAATGTTTAAATCCACAAAATAGTGTTTAGCCTTTCGTAAATCTCACAATTCAGTGACTGTGGCACAAAAATGGTGCAGTCAAAACAAGCCAGGTTCATTCTTCATGACCATTTTTTTTTTGAGTTTTCATAAAGTACTGAAAATGTTAAACAGAACTTCAAAATTTACAAGCATACAAGTTTATATTCTCCATGTGATTTACAATCATTTTGGTTCATGATTCTTATCTTTTAAATTTTATCATAGGAAAATAATAAGCTGATAAGGGGATGATTATTAGGATAAGGATAATGCTTAGGGTAAATCTTAAACTGTAGGTTTACTTTAAGCTCTGATTAATTGTTATGGCTCATTTCCTTGATTCCAACCACTAGAACAGATGAATAAGATTGTAAGAGGAGGGGACTATTGCACTATTAAAGGCATGTAACTCTAAATGACTTAGTTTACAAACAGAGTTACTTTCCTTTTAGTTTGGTTAACAAGTTCTATTGCAACTTACAACTCTCGAAAGATCCTAGGTTTGACCAGTACTTTGCACCTGAAAAGACCATGAAAAACAAGGCTTGAATACCACAGAATCATGTGCCCTTCTCCTAAGGAAAAATAAAAGTCAATTTGTCTAGAATATAAAATCTAATACTGTAAAATCATTGATTTTTGTTGACATTAAATTTCATTGATTATGTATCTATGGGAATTTTGTGGGTACATTTATCCGTGGATCTTTATTCTAGATAATATGAGGTCTATATAAAAGACAAGTTTTCATGGGGATTAATATTCATGGATAAAACCCTTCACAAAATCAACAAAAATTAGTGTCCCATGAAGATTAATGATTTCACAGTAAAGGGATTTAAGCGATTGTGCATAATGAAATGATCTGTATTATACCTCTCTTTAAATAGTGTCATTCACAAATCATATAAGCAATTATGATATTTGTATGAGTTATCCCTTTTTTACTAATGCCTTTTTGTGTGCCTCGACCTCTTGTTTAAAATTCATTGAGCACCATCCTGTATGTCGTCTGTTTTAAATCCTCCTCTGCTCCTCTGTGCATTCAAAATTGTGGCCTTTTGACAATTCCTATCAGTGAGCATCTATTGTTTATTAACTAGTCCTTATGATTTCTTTCCTACGTTGATTTACACTGAAATTTATACATGTACAACTTTATGTACCAGTTATGCCCCACTTCAGAAAAGGGAAGTCATAGAGGTTATGCTGCATTGATATGATGGTTAGGGACATTGACTTTTGACTATACAGAAGTCTTGAGAGTATTTATTCTGTAATTGTTTTGTGAATTATATTTCAGCATTAACATTTTATCCAAGAAATTGACAATGGCTTTATTTCAGCAATATTTGTTTTAAATGAAAATATCTTCAATTCATTTTAATTTTTACAATTTAAAAGACTGATAGATGGGTACGCAGAAAAACTTGAGAAAAAACTTGAATTAAGTGCTGAAAAGCGTGAGCATAAGCGTGAAAATCTGAGTGAACTTGAGGAGGAGGAGGTCGACCGGTGAGGGGACGCATGCTTCTTTATCTACAGCCCTCCTTCATCTATCTGACTTCATTAAAACTGTCACAGGTACCACAAAGTCCTCCATAAGCCTATTAACGGTATACTCACTCAAAAAATAAAAACACAAGCACACACTTACGTATATTCACACATAATGTTAGGCTAGAACCAGGAATAATGATGATTAAGATCTATTGTGCCATCAGTTAAGGTGACCATTAGCTCATTTTAGCTAACGTTTGCATTGTATTGGTACCCTGCTTACATTCTGTACACCTCGATATTACAGGGATGCAACTGATAACGTAACCGTCTGTTAAGTCACAGAACGCAGGGCATCAGCCTACTTGTAAATGGAATATCTTTCAAATTGCTGCTGCTGATGCTTTATTTTTTGCTCCATTTATATTCTATTTTCTATTTCTTGAATTGATATCCGAGTGGAAAGTTATCTTTTATCTGGTTTTCAAAGCTGGAACATGATCACAATTAAGTGATGTATGGACTACCTTATACTGCAGATGTCAGGTTTTTTTCTTTCCGCACAAAATGAGAGCAGATAAAATATATTTCCAAATTTAATTCTCAACACATTGGTATCATCATGCATGTGGCAGCTAGATTTTATTGGACAGGAAAAAGACAGTTCATTAAAGCAGCTCATTCACAGAATGATTGTCATTGATTAAGAATTTAATTTTTAACTATCTGTGTCTATTACATCTGTCAGTATCCATCTATGACTCAAGATCACCCAGTGCAACATTCATTGATGGTAAAAAATATAGGTTGTTTCTCCATCACAGGCAATAGTGATACGTCCATCACAGGCAATAGCATTACTTACAGTATTAAACCTATATTTAGAATTACAAATCTATATTTAAAACATCTTTTTTTGTAAGCTGTCAAACACTTACTCTCACTTCACAGTCTTAACTAAAGAATTCACTTCCTGGAACTGGTCAAGACAAGAAGTTGCTGAACGTCAAGGATACCGTATTCTATAACCGATTTACCTGAAGTTTTCATTTAAGAAAATAGTGTTTTCTCGTGCAATGTGACCTACACTTGCCGAGTTTATTGGTCAGGAAACAAAGACTTCAACAACATCAATGGGAGAGACTAGTAGAAAAAAAAACACTTCCTTTTTAGCTCACCTGAGCACTAGTGCTCGGGTGAGCTTTTGTGATCGCCTTTTGTCCGTCCGTTGTCCGTCGTCAACAATTGCTTGTGAACAATCTAGAGGCCACAGTTTTGACCCAACCTTCATGAAACTTGGTCAGGATGTTTGTCTACATGATATCTCGGATGAGTTTGAAATTGGGTCATGGGTCAAAAACTAGGTCACCAGGTCAAATCTTAGAAAAACCTTGTGAACACTCTAGAGGCCAAGTTTTGGCCCAATCTTCATGAAAGTTGGTCAGGGTGTTTGTCTACATGACATCTTGGATGAGTTTGAAATTGGGTCATGTGGGATCAAAAAACTAGGTCACTAGGTCAAATCTTAGAAAAACCTTGTGAACTCTCTAGAGACCACAGTTTTAGCCCAATCTTCAAAAGATTTGGTCAGGATGTTTGTCTAAATGATATATTGGATGAGTTTGAAAATGAGTCACGTGGAGTCAAAAACTAGGTCACCAGGTCAAATCTTAGAAAAATCAAGTGAACACTCTAGAGGTCACAAATTTTGCCCAATCTTCATGAAAGTTTGCAAGGATGTTTGTCTTTATGCTATGTCGGATGAGTTTGATATTGGGTCATGTTGGGTCAAAAACTAGGTCACTAGGTCAAATTTAGAAAAAATTTTTTGTCTACATGATATCTTGGATGAGTTTGAAATTAAGTCACTTAGGGTGAAAAACTAGGTCACCAGGTCAATTCTTAGAAAAACCTTGTGAACACTTTAGAGACCACAGTTTTAGACAAACCTTAATGTAACTTGGTCAGAATGTTTGTTTACATCAAACCTCAGATGAATTCAAAACTGGGCAACATAGGGTCAAAAAGTAGGTCACCATGGCAAACTTTAGAAAAATCTTGTAAACATCTAGAGGCCTACATTTTTGTCCCAGTCTTCATTAAAATGATATGAATGATGACTGCATGAATTCCCAGTTGAGTGCAAATTCAGGTAGGATCAAAATGTAGGTCACTTAGTCAAATGTTAGAAAAACACTTTAGATGCCAGATTTTTTGTCATTATGCCTAACACAGCCGTCTTACTCAGGTGAGCGACACAGGGCCATCTTGGCCCTCTTGTTTTACTTCTACTGATCATCGGTGAACAAGCTGCTTTAATGGTTGTTGTGAATATAGAGATTTAACCATTAATTATCTGACAGTATTACAGTAAAGTTAAAATCCCTGTCTCAATCGCAGATAGATGAAGGGGCTGTCTGCCATCCAACTCTGGATCTTCATGGATTTTAACACCTCGTTTCTCTGCTTCATTGAAAATGAGATTAGTGAATCTAACCAATTAACCTCTTAACATAAACTTTATACATGTATAGGCTTCTCTTCAGAACTTTAAAAGATGAATAGATTTAATCATATGATACAATTATGCTGGTCATTCCCTTCACATTTTGGGAGAGTGTTCTATTATCATTGTGCTTTATACTGAAAAAGACTATAGCCTGTATGTATGTCACTTTTCATGTATTGGATTGGCGCGGCTGGGTACATTAGTACTACCAAGAACTATATAACAAATACAAAACAGAGAGAGAATAGAATAATGATTGTGGTAGTTAGAAAATCAGCGATTATTTCTCCTGCACTTTATCAATGGCTAATGAATATAATGTGCGGGGCATGGATCTCCACAATTGTCAATTAGACATATATTTGCACAATGATTAATTAAGGACTAAATTTTATTACATGAAAAATTAGTTAGAAAATGTGTTAAAACCAGACAAAAGTAATGAACCTGTATGCAGGATTGTTACAAAGATGAAACCTAATGAAAGTAATTAGATTTCACAAGCTTATTGATACATTATTATGAATAAAAGTAAAACTAATGGCCGAGTGCAAATGGCCAACAATTGTGAGGATAAACTGCACAAACTGTTTCACCGATGATGATATCTGGGAATTTATTGAGAACAGTCTTTGTGTAGTCTATGATTTTTAACTGTTGGCTATTCAAAACTTCCTGAATGTTTGTCGGAGATGACTTCTGACATCATAGCTGACATTTCACCTATCTGTGTAGATGGCCACCATCTAGGCTAATGAATGAAGTTTTTAGCACATGGCTTTTTCCTCCTGTCAGGTCATGTATTCGTTTCTAATCACCGTGATCTATTATGCGTATTCCAGTATCATTTCCAACATTTTTTGGTCATTTACTTCTGTTACTGTCAAAACTCAAACATTAATGAGCTTTGATAATATCATCGGAAATATGTGGACAGATACAATTTCTGCAGGGTGTATTGAAAAATAAAATGCCAAAGACATCATTTATTAGTCCCCATCCAGTTCCTACAGTTAAACTGGTTGGGGACTTAAGGTTTTGGCATGTCCATGCATACATCTGTCTGTCATTCCATCGCACTTTGGTGTCCAATTCAGAACTTGGACATTTATGTAGACATTAGTGCAGGTAACTGTGTCAAGGATTTTTTAAAGAATTATTGCCCTTTTTCTATGTCAAAGTGGGGGTATTAACTCACCTTAAGTTATAGTTCTAGCTTGAGCTTGAAAATCATACTTAAAGTAATCCATCCATCAATAAATTATAATCATAGTCTTTCAAATGCTGAAAAAAGATTCAGTGCAGCTGCAAGCATCCATGACTCGGAGTTAATAGGCTCTTTTGCTCAAATTCTATAAAGGCTTGCATTTACTATAAAATTTCCATGGTCACTTGATGGACCATGATCACAATTTAATGATGGATGGATTACCTCAAATACATGAAAAAATATGTATTTTCGAGAACACAGTGCCATTTTAATTTAAAAAAGATGAAATAAATTGGTTATAAGGTCTTGCGTTCACGTAAAACATTGTGATTTTTTCATTGACCGTTTGATAGGTTTTTTATAATATATGATTTTTTTTGTTATACTATTGTGTGCTGTACAGTAGTGTTGTGCTAATATTCAAATGCTTTTTACTGAACAGTTACTTGTAACATGTAATTTCGAAATGCTTGAATTTGCCAAAAATGTCTAGTGCTAAGTGATGCCAATGCCTAAATACTTCCCTGAAATACCTACATATTTCATTAAACATTTTCTTTTCAAATTTCGTCAGGCATCAATTTTAAATAATATTTTAACAGATTGTTTTATACGAATTAATAAGATTTTAAGAATCACTTAGCACTAAGTATTATTGATGGAATTTTAGCCAGATAAATTAATCTCGTAGACATGTTTTGGTTTGTATGAAGATATATTTGCTTTAATTTTATTGAAACTAATAACTTTTCAGACAAATATTTTTTACCATTTTTCATGGCATTTTCCTTACATTTTTTTATTATTTTTGATATTTTTCATTTTCTCACTGATTTTTTTGTCTTTCTTGGTTCCTGTGCAACTGTGTATTGCATTTTGATTCATGACACTTATTATCAAAGCATGATCTGTGTCTCTATATTTTTTAAGATGTACAAGTTCGTTTTCTGCCACTGAGTATATGTAATGCTTGAAAATAAGCATTATTTGTAATAATTTAAAAAAAGAAAAAGGAGGGAAAAAAAGTATCAATAATAATAAAAGGTAGGAAATAGATCCGACCCGCACATTCAAGGTATTGACCATTTTAGGTTTTGCAGTGATAATTAAGCTAAGCTTTATCTTCCATTGTAAAAAGATAATTTTCCTTTCAAAATTAGGTCATACTGGGTACAGACATTATTGTAATATAGTCAGTCATTGATCGCAAGTTGTTGGAAAATCAGTTAAACCTTTATTAGTGGATACCTCTGATTAACAGCCAATTAACCTGTGAACAAAGGCTAGTGATTGGATTCCGTGCACTGGATATATACAGAATTTAACCTCTGAATAATAGCCACCACCAGATAAAGGCCAGTTTTTAATTTCAGTTGAGTGGCCTAAATGATCACAGGTTTTCCTGTATTTGTTAATATTTTGAAGTTACTCTACAAGTCCATTTTCTGAAAACATAATATGGGTCAGGGAATCATTACTATACATAAGTACAGCAGAGAATGTGGTAACTAAATTGGAAGCCATTTTCTCTTTTAATTTTATTAATCGATACCATGTCAAACAGAGTAGTCACCTGGATCAGACAGTTCCTTTGTTGCTCATATAATATTGTAGCTCAGATTCTACGTTGCAGACTGCATGGTAAAGGAGAAAACATTGTTTCATATTACCATTTTAAGTTCAGAAAATTAATATTCATCAGGTAATAAATGTTAACATGAATATTCATGAGGTAATGGGTTAAGTTGTCCTTTTGGGGAAAATGAAATCTGCATTGAAGAATTAACCCCAACTTACCATGTGTAATTTATCGTGCATGGGTTCTTATAATTATTTGTTTTGTATTAATTATATCTTTTTAACCCTCAACCCCTTTTAAGATATTAAATGTGTTTTTAATTATTCAGTTTATTATCATAAGAAATTTTTTTTCTGAATATTTAAAATTCATTTGTAGATTTGTAAAATATTGGCACATGGTCAAATTGAAAGCCATACTTTGTAATGAATAAATGCCAGATATTACATTGAATCATTCATAATTATAGGGTAACAGTGATATAAATTGATCATGCATTTGACATGCAATATATTTGTTGATTGTTTTACCTCAATTTTGCTGAGATATATGTAGACATATCTATAAGAAGCAATTCTAAAAGAATTTCATTTCCTGTTCATTCAAATTCCTTTTTTTTTTTTTCATTTCCATAATACACCCACCTTCTCGTATCATATAAGCATTTTAATGTATATGTACCTTCAGAATTACGGACAAGGTTGTTTCACGTCTGCTGTACAAATGTCGACCATATTTGATCCACCTGAATATGCGGGGATGTCAGAACTTGTCTGAGCCAGCCTACATCAGCATCAGTGAATGCAGCAACTTGCAGGACCTTAACTTTTCCGAGTGTGCAGGCATCAACGTAAGTCCATTTAAGCATCCATTAACCTTTACCTCATGAATATTCATGTACAAATTTATGACCATCTGATATGGGTTTCCTTTGTTGGTCAAGGCGTAAATTAAAATAAGTCTGTGTGAGAGAAAGGGTTAAAAGTTGTTTGTAATTGTAATCCACCTGTCTCCTAACCTGAAGGTTGTGTGTTTGAGTCCCAGTGGGGAGAAAGAATCTTTCATGCCTTTCCAAGTACTGGTCCAACCCATGAACTGTGGAGAAGGGTTAGAGATAACATGTGCATTGTTAGTCCCCTACCGGTGTTCACACCGGAGGGGACTATAGGTTTGCCCTCCGTCTGTCTGTCCGTCCGTCTGTCTGTCCGTCTGTCTGTCTGCTCAAATCTGGATCCCGCAATAACTTAATAACTAAGCAAGCTAACTTGATTAAACTTGGTTTATGACTAGATGCCAATGTGTAGATTATGCACGTCATTTTATTTTTGTTCTTCGACTTAAATTGTGGTTGCTAAAGTAACGGAAATAGTGAAAATATGGCAAAAAATTGGATCCTGCGATAACTAAGCAAGTTAACTTGATGAAACTTGGTATATGACTAGATGGCAATGTGTAGATTATGCACGTCATTTTATTTTTGTTCTTCAACTAAAATTGTGGTTGCTAAAGTAACGAAAATAGTGAAAATATGGCAAAAAATTGGATCCCGCGATAACTAAGTAAGCTAGCTTGATGAAACTTGGTATATGACTAGATGGCAATGTGTAGATTATGCACGTCATTTTATTTTTGTTCTTCGACTAAAATTGTGGTTGCTAGTAACGAATAGTGAAAATATGGCAAAAAATGGATCCCGCATAACTAAGAAGCTACTTGATGAAACTTGGTATATGACTAGATGGCAATGTGTAGATTATGCACTTCATTTTATTTTTGTTCTTCGACTAAAATTGTGGTTGCTAAAGTAACGGAAATAGTGAAAATATGGCAAAAAATGGGATGCCACAATAACTAAGCAAGTTAACTTGATGAAACTTGGTATATGACTAGATGGCAATGTGTAGATTATGCACATCATTTTATTTTTGTTCTTCGACTAAAATTGTGGTTGCTATGGTAACGTAAATAGTGAAGATATGGCAAAAAATGGGATTGATTAAAATATTTAGTCAAGGTGGAGCCGGTAGGGGACTTTATGTGTTGCATACAACACCAGTTACTTGTTCCATCCTGTCATGTCCCACCACATTCTATTTAATAAAAAATTCAATATTTCCTAATTTTGATGAGGTAAGAGGGTGTAAAGGAGGCTCATCACTCTCAGTAATAGATCTAGACTTGACTATTTGAGTTTACCATCGCTTTGACAGTATTTCAGTCATATAGCGACCTCCAGCTAAATACAGGTGGAGGAAGACCCCAAATGCATGGAGGCATCTGGTTAGACCCACTGACCTACCGCAAGCCAGCTGGAAGGCTTCCTCTCATGAAAATCCGAATAACCCTGCTGGGATTCGAACCCATGCGGTGAGGGGCTGAGTGAGTGTTGAAGTCAGCGACTTTGCCCTCTAGGCCACGGAGGCCCCGTAATAGATCTAGTGTTAATTTTATAAATACAATCAAACCTGTACTAGTGATAACCTCTGAATAAAAGCCAGTCTAGCTGTGAGCAAAGACCAGTGACTGGATTCCTAGCACTAAATTTAACCCTTTCCCTCATAGAGGACACCATGAAAAGACCTATGCGAACAGCATAAAACCAGATCAGCCTGCGAGTAACTCGCAGGCTGATCAGGTTTTATGCTGTTCGCTGCTCCTCAATGGTCTGGAAATGAGGATTTTGTAATTAAATTTGGTATGGTTTAACTGTGGTTTTCTGCAGATCAGGCTTTATGTGATTCCTATTGAGGGCGTCAAAATGAGTCTATATGAGGAAAAGGGTTAAAGAGAATTTAACCTTTGAATAACAGACACCTCCATATAAAGGCCAGTTTTCAGTTTCCCTAGCTTGAGTGGGCTTTCGTTCACAGGTGAACTGTAATTATCAATAAACTTGGACAAAGTGGTGCTGCTGGGGTAGTTAGTTAGATAGCCATTGCAGTGCACATTTGTTTGTTTCCAGGATGAGAGGCTGAAACTGGTTGCCAAGGGCTGCAAGATCTTGCTGTACCTGAATCTTTCCCACACTGCAGTCACCGACGGTTCCCTCAGGACACTCGCCAAGTAAGTCAGGGGACAGGGTATTGAAGAACAGGAAGTGAGGGTAGAATTTTCTGAAAAAAGTGAACCATGTAAAAAAAAGTGTGCATATACATGTTTCCAAGTGCTATATTTGGGTATTCATCACCTTCAATGAAAGCTCTAGTTTTGAGATAGTAAAATGTTTGGTGCTTTTGTGTTCTATGCTTAGTAACTGACTGATTTTAAAAGTTTGTGTAATTTTAATTTAGAATTAAGACCCTTGAACGGAGTAAAACTTTCTGACTGGGGCATTTATGTCGTAGGGACACTTCTAAGTTTTCTAAAATAATTGCAGAGAAATTTATCCCTTTGTCTCTTGATATCAGGGAAAATAATTTACTGTGAAATCATTAATTTTCATGAAACACTAATTTTTCGTCAATTCGGAATCCATGAATATTTGTCCCCACAAAAACGTGTCCCTTATATCCTTTGCACACTTGTAGCGTAGTGAAATGGATAAAAAAAAAATTGTTGCCTCAGAAACAGGCCAATTTTTGCAGTGAATGCCTGTAACATAGTGAAACAGGTAAAATTTTTCTCTCCTCAAAACCTGACCCCATTTTAGCGAACGAACCCTGAAAATAATTAATTATAGAAAAATAATTGCCAAAATTGATGTATTTAATTCAAAAAGTTATATAATAATGACTTAAAATGTAATATATAAGGGTTTCCATTTGTTTATTTAAAGTTTCAATTTTCTGGTGATACGGGATATATTGATTTTAATCAGAAAAAAATCAATAAAAACATAAATTTGCATATCTTATCAAAAATTCAAATGACCAGAAATTTTAAAATTACTCTTAACATGTTTGAATGTTTATTTTTATGATTGCTGTGCTTATCAATTAAAGTTATTAGAATAAACTATTTAAAATAATTGATTATATTGATTATCTTTGGATCATTATTGTCTCATTTTACACATTTTTACACTACAGTTGTTATGATATTTAACAAGAACTGATTTCAATCTTTACTGAACTACACACCTGAATGTTGAAAAACCTACTTTTAACCATTTTCAATGTTTATTCTATTTTATGTTATACCATATTTAACATGTGTTAGTGTCCTGTATGGTACATTATAGCCTTTACATACATTTTCATACACTTCAGTGGTTCAAATATGTCCACAAATGAAGGTTAATATGTTCAGTGCTGAAAAACAGTGACAACCAAAAAAAACATATTTGGGTAAATTTCAACGTTGTTCAACATACTTTTTACTAAAAATATGCAGAATCACGCGTCCGGTTTTAAACCTGCAAAAAAGGCACCCGTTTAATAACATTGCAGGGAATTGCTGTAAAATTTGGCCCGTTTCTGAGGCAACAATTTATTTACCATTTCAATACGCTACAGGCGTTCACTGTAAAGACTGGCGCGGTGCTTCACGTTATCTAGAACATAGATCCACCAATAAATGTACCCACGAAAATCCCTTAGGTACATAATCAACAAAATTTAGTGTCAATGAAAATCAATGATTTGACAGTATGTAATCAGTTTTAAGCCTTGTCAGTCTCCAAGTTACTTTCATTCTGATCAGATTTTATATTTATGTAACTATTCTACCTTTGAGATTAAAAAGGTTGGCAGTTTAAAACTTGTTCAATGTGAGAAATATTTTGGGATTTTTAAGTTGTAAACTGGAGGGCACAATTGAAACTGATACTTTGGTGGTTACATTTTACTGCATTTATTAACCATAGGTTTCTTTTTTACCTGATGAATGATATCTCAAGGCAGACATCAGTTTCATTGGTTGCATAAAGATTTCTTCTTCTTCTGTTGGTAATGGCTAGCAATAGTTTTCGGATTATTATGCCATATCTAGACCTTGTGGTCATCCAGGAGTGGGCTCCTGTTTATTTGCTGAAAAGACAGCATTCAAAGAGACAGTGGTTGGATACAAGGGAGTCTGGATGCAATACCCTTGCTCATTTTGCAAATAGACCCTTTGCATGGTTCTTTTACATACCCGGTGTAAAGCGCTGATACATGGCGGACAAGTTCCTGGGTAGAACCACTACTGAGAACACAAAGTTACCATAGCAACCCTAATTTGTTGAATGGCAAGGTTGCATCTGGTACCAGTTTTTTACATCTTTGGTTTAACATGGTCACTGAAGGAAAGTTCCCCGCCTGGGATTGGAACCCCAGATTTAATGAGCTTTACTTTCAGTTTTGTAATGTTGGGAGTATTATTGAGCTGGGATGTTCAATGACACAAGTATGATTGATGTTACAGGTATTGTAACAACCTGCAGTACTTATCACTGGCCTACTGCAAGAAATTTACAGACCGTGGCCTCTTGTACCTGGCCGCAGGGAAGAACAGCAGCAAGTTGGACTATCTGGATCTGTCAGGCTGCCTACAGGTACACACTGCTGATACTTGGCAACTTGGGCATTTGCAGAGGGGTTAATTTAGAAATATATATATATTTTTTTTCATTTCTATTTTTCATTTTTGGTGGGGGTGGGTGGGTGGGTATGTAGAAATGAAAAGTAATAAACAATAAAGGGAAAAAAAAGGTTTTATATATTACTGTGACTTAATCATGAATTATTTGTTAAATAAAAGATATGTTTCTGTGGTACATAAAAATATATATCTTTATATTAAAAAGTTTTATTTATGCCCCCAGATTGATAGATCGGGGCATATTGTTTTTGGTCTGTTTATTTGTTACAAAACCTTAACCTTGACCATAACACGGTCCTTCCGACTACAGCCTTCAAACTTCACAGGAACTTGACCTTCAAATGACCTTGACCCCAAAGGTCTAAAGCAAGGCCCCACCCCCCCCATGGGCATAGAGTTTATTTGAACGTAGCTTGTTAACCTTATTTTTCAACATTATGTGAAAATAGTTCTTACCCTTATCCATCATGTGATAGCCTTTGCAATTCATGTGATCAAACTTCATACCTCTCATGTGCTTGTTAGTCCCGTACCGGCATTGCTGAAGGGGAATTTAGGTTTGCACTCCGTCAGTCCGTCCGTCAGTCACACACATGTTTTCCAGACTTTTTTTCTAAACGCTTGCAGATATTGATCTTATATTTGGTATGTTAGTCTAACACCATGAGTTACAGATCAAGTTTGAGTTGCAGCGTGAAGAAGGGCGGGGGTTCTTAGTTTTCTATTTGTCGGTAGGGGACTTAGTATTGCTAAGCAGTACTTTCAGAATGCTTGTTCATCATGCCTTTAATGTGATAATTAGTCCCCTACCGGCATCGCCAAAGTGGACTATAGGTTTGCACTCCAACCGTATGTCTGTCAGTCACACACATGTTTTCCAGACTTTTTTTCTAAACGCTTGCAGATATTGATCTTATATTTAGTATGTTAGTCTAACACCATGAGTTACAGTTCAAGTTCAAGTTTCGTTTCGGTCCACTGATTTTTGACGAAATTATAGGACTTCTTTAAAATAGCAGTTTTTCTGACTTTTTGATATTTAATTTTGTTTTGACTTTCATCAAAAGTATTGATCAAATAATTGACTTGTTTGCAGCGTGAAGAGAGGCAGGGATGCTTAGTTTTCTGTTTGCCAGTAAGGGACTTAGTATTGCCTAAGCAATACTTTCAGAATGCTTGTTCATTATGGCCATCATGTGATTATTCTTTGCCCATGATGTGATTCTTCATCGTGATTTAACCCTTTCCCTCATAGAGGAAACCATGAAAAGACCTATGCAAACAGCATAAAACCAGATCAGCCTGCAAGTAACTCGCAGGCTGATCAGGTTTTATGCTGTTCGCTGCTCCTCAGTGGTCTTGAAATGAGGATTTTGTAATTAAATTTGGTAAGGTTTAACTGTGGTTTTCTGCAGATAAGGCTTTATGTGGTACCTATTGAGTGCGTCAAAATGAGTCTATATGAGGGAAAGGGTTAATATGTTTTTATAAGTGTAGTTTTTGCTTTTTATGTGTTTGTTCATCACGGATTTAAAGTGGCTGTTCATCACACCCATCATGTGAGTAATCATTGCCCATCAAATACTGCAACTATTCACAAAGTGATGAGTCTTTGTCCATTATTATTTGAATATTTATCCTCTATTTTGAGTGTTATCTGTGTCTTTTGGAAGGTAACTCCAAATGGGTTCAAGAACCTTGCGACCGGCTGTACCAGTCTGCAGACCCTGCTGCTGAATGATTTCCCCACCCTCAGTGATGACTGCCTGACCAACCTAGCCAACAAGCTCACTATGCTGCACACCATGTCCTTCCTCGGCTCCCCTCTCCCCTCCGACGAAACATTCAAGAGGATTGCCAGCAACAAAAACCTAAAGAAACTAAAAATAGAAGGTATATCAACTTTTTAAACCTTTACAAACACCTTTTTAATATTCAATTTAATTTTAGCAGTCAGTTTTCTTCCTACTGAAAGAAAGAACATATTATTTGTTTTCTGATATAACAAGTCCTGATTGCTGAGTGGTTTGATCGTCCAGCCTGGAATCAGATGTTAAGGTTCGATCCCTGGCTGGGACATACCAAAGTCATTGAAAATGGTACTGGTTTAGCTCCCTTACTTGACATTCATCATATATACAGGGTAGTTCCAGGACTGGTTGTAGGGATAATGTGACTGGGTGTGGTATCATGCCTCATGTCTACTGTGTGATACTTTAGGGTGGCAGCACTACATCTGTCTCAAATAGACATAGTCTCCAAATGACTGAAATACTGTCGACAGGACATTAAAGCCAATAAACGAATGTTTTCTGTTTTGTTCCTTTCCTTGGTCATAGAAAATTGTGATGTTATTTCAATTTTTAATAACAAGATGTGAAGTAGGCGTAGGATCTTAGGATGGTATCAGTATAATTATACTCATTCTCTGTCTTGCTTGTTGGATAAGGCACTATATATATTTGAGTACAAAGTATCTGACCTTTGAATGATTTTTTTTTACATTTACTTATTCTCATTGGTTCCTGGGTTGTACCTGCACTTTGAACAAGGGAAGGTCTTCATAGATATAAATTCACCCCTTTTACTACGCCGTGCAATTGACTTTGACTTTTCTCCACTTTACACTTCAACAAAAGATCAATATTCCATTTACTTTATCACCTGTCAAATATAACGTCGTTTTGATTGACAAATATATACCATGCCTCCTTCGCGAGAAGAGTTTAAAGTTCTATTTTTATAACTCGTGGAACTATGAATTGACTGCTTGTACATGTCACTTTGTGTAATCTGTCTCACATGCTAATTGATATGTTTCACCATGTCGCAGGGAAAGAAAGCAAGTGATGATCTTTGCTAGATAATAATAAATAAGCTAAATAAGCTTTAACAACTAGGTGGAAACGAAATAGATGGCGCTTTACCTCGTAGTGTTTTAATAAGAGTGAGTTTGTGCCATGAAATTAATAAATACACAGCAAAAGCAGTGTGGCGTAATTACTGTCAAACAGGGAGCGTGAGTCGTCCATGTTATTATGGTCTGGGAAAGTAGCTTTTAACCACATCTAACCATTTTAACTGCGGCACTTATTTATGCAGGAATTGTGTTAACCCTTTCCCTCATATAGACTCATTTTGACGCACTCAATAGGTACCACATAAAGCCTGATCTGCAGAAAACCACAGTTAAACCTTACCAAATTTAATTATAAAGTCCTCATTTCCAGACCACTGAGGAGCAGCGAACAGCATAAAACCAGATGAGGGAAAGGGTTAAATCCACATATGTAATTCTATAGACTTTCCCATACGAACAATCAATCAACACGCACCGCTGACACCATTTATAGTGATAAAATGAATTTTAAGTCAATCAAGTTCGACACTTCCATCAAGAAAATTAACTGAGAACTGTGCAAAAATCAATAACCAGGTGAAGCCAAGGGGTGGAGCCACGTTCTGATTGGCTTACACATTGTCTTTTTTTTTCTACTATAAGAGTGAGAGCAACCATAGTTTTATAGATGTAAAATTATTAGGGGAAGTCAAAGTCAAATTGCACAGTGCAGTAGAAATCAAATCCACAACCTGCAGGTCCAAAGTATATGAAAACTTTCACCAGCAAGCTTTGATGCCTATGACCTTTAATTTCTATTGTAAGAATATCAGCTTCCCAAGAAATCATCTTATGGGTTTGAAAACAGGTAATGACAATAAACGCATAATTGACAAGTACTTAAGGGTGCTAAGGTCCAGTGGTAACATACCTGACTGCAGATCCAAAGGTTGTGGCTTCAAACCTTGTTTGAGGGCAAAGATTTTTCATGCCCTTCCCTGGCCCAAAAAACTGGTCCGACTGAATTGGAACCTTTGAGAGGGATATAAAAGCTTGTTTTCAATCAATAAACCAAACAAGTACTTGTGTATATCCATTGCCTAGGGAACCAGCGGATATCGGACGTTAGTCTGCGGTCTATTGGGACTCACTGCGCAAACCTTGAGCACATCTACATCGCAGATTGTCAGCGGCTTACTGACCAAGCACTCAAGAGTCTGTCTACATGTCGTTTTCTTACGGTTGCAAACTTCGCTGACTGTGTACGGTAAGTCTGGTACCCGTAAATTTTTTTAGCCAAAATGATCCCCTTCATATCAGTATACCCCCACACAAAATGTAAGCTTGGGTATACTAGAATGTACTGGGGTGTACAAGAAGCAGCCTGTCGGTCGGTCTGAAAGTTTTTCTTTAGTTTCAATGAATTTTGGCATGTGTAAGATCACCATTATAATTTTAAATCATATGTTGTGAAGTTTACATATAATGGCTCTTAGAAATTTTCTCTGTATAAACAATATTTTGATAAAGTTTGTGGTGCAAACTACTTCTTTATGTTTAAGACGTTTCAGTGTAACTTGCTAAGTTTTTAAATGAAATTCTAAACATGGCCCCTTTCTCTAAACTTCATGAAAAAAAAATCTTCGTAGGCAGAAATTTAGATGTTACATGCCATTATTTCTGTGACTTTTTTTCTTGACAAAAAATAGAGACTAAATTGGACAATATTCTTATGACTAAGGTCAAATTTGTTTATACAAAGTTTACTGGAACGAGCCCCAGGACTGCATCATTCATTCTTAATGTGAAAATTAGAAATATCTCACTCGCACTAGCGAAGTACTTATTATCACTGTTCTCTTGGCTGACAATCAGAATTTGGTAAAGAAGATATTAGCGATATCTGACTCCTGTTTTATCACAGTGTAATCGATGTAAGCTGGATACCAACTCACAACCGTTAGCGAACGGTCCCTTGACTGAACACAGCGCTGATTTCATCGCTAGCCCATATTTGTATGCATACATTTAGAATGAGATTATCATTACTTTAAACACAGGATCAGTGACAAGGGGGTGCGTCAGTTAGTGGATGGTCCATGTGGTCCAAGACTGCGGGAACTCAACCTGACCAACTGTATCCGGGTCGGCGACATGGCCATGGTCAACATACACAAACGGTGAGCAGATCAACCATACAGCCTGCAAATATCCTGCAATGCTGTTCTGGTTTATATTGGTCAGTAATTACATAGGTCATTTCCGTGACATTTCTCAGGTGGAAAAGGGTCAAAGGGCAAAAAAAACAACCACCAATATATTGTACAGAAGTATACTTTTATATGTTCTGGGATAATTTTATTTCTGGAATTTTCACAAGGCATTCTGTGTCAATTATGAGAGGAAAGTTAGCAAATATTCTCTTCACACTTCAGGCCTTTAATTGATTATTGAGAATAATTTCTCACTGGTAATTGGATATTGAACAAATTGAGTTAAAATTCCCTGGCCATGTTCCCCTGTCCACCTCCAGGTGTCATAACCTGACGTACCTGAGCGTTTGTTACTGTGAGCATATCAGTGAGGCGGGGATCGAGCTGCTGGGACAGACGCACAGTCTCACCTCCATAGACATCTCTGGCTGTAACTGTGGGGACAATGGGCTCTCCGCCCTCGGCAACAACATTCGACTACGGGACGTTACACTGTCTGAATGTGCCAACATCACAGATCTGGGTCTGCAGAAGTTTGCTCAGCAGTGTAAGAACATTGAGCGACTGGATCTCTCTCACTGCATGGTTGGTGCATATTTTGTCTATGTCATTAACTATTAACTCAAAGTTTTGATGAACATGCATGAAATACTTTGAGCACTTTAAAATTGGTGTGTCATCTTTTAAATGAACGTTGTAACTTGTTTCAATACTGTTCACTGGATATATACATGATCATGTCCCCTTTTTGAAGTATTTTGCACTCTTTCTATTATTCATTATCTTATTGTATGCTTTTTTCCAAACTATATATTTCTCTAGATTAGCTTCCAATATACACAGAAGTGAAATTTTATGTATAATTGTTCAAATAGAGAGCAGATCCATTATAAGGCTGCTTAAGGGATCCAAACGTGTTTGCTGTGTTATATTAAACTGTGTTTTGATTATTTTACAAATTAATGGTTCATGATATGAATGGTGTTATATTGAATTGGTGTTATAATGGAGCATGCAGTAATGGACCTAGTCACTACATTATTTAAATTACTTGATTTTGATCCAATGTTTGCATATATATATATATATATATTATAACATAACACTGAGTATTAATTCTGTGTTTTTAGCAAATTACCGATGGTGCAATAAAGAACTTGGCGTTTTGCTGTCGCATGTTGAATGTTTTGAACTTGGCAGGCTGCAAGTCAGTGAGTACAAGTTCTACATTTTCTTTTGCTTCGTTTCCCTTCAAAGTAGCAAATTCATCCCTTTACTCCATGATCATTCATGCACAAATCTATGACTTGATGAATATCAGTTTACTGTAAAATCATTCATTTTCTTTAACGTTACATTTTGTTGATTATGTACTAAAGGGAATTTTGTGGGTATATTTATTAATGGATCTATGTCCTAGAAAACATGAGGTCTATATCAGAGACAAGTTTTTGTGGGGATTAATATTCATGGATAAAACCCACTACGAAATCAATGAAAATCAGTGTCCCACGAAAATTAATGATTTTATAGAACGTAACTTTAAATAGTAGACGAAACAGTGGAATTTTCTTTGCCACACATACTATGTAGAATCTGAGCTACATATTGTATAAGTAAAAACAGAGGAGCTCCAGATCAGACATTCCTTGAGCTGGGTCTCGTCTGTTTACCACTATGTCAAAATAATAATATGAGGTAAAGGGTTAAATTTTAAACATTTTCTTATTAAAATCATGAAAAGCATTGTATGTATACAGTTGAACCTGTATTAGCGGCCACCTGTACGAAGGGGTCAACCTGTATTTAGTGGTCAATTTTAATATTACCAAAATGTAGCATTTTTAGCTATATTTAACTTATTCAGTGGTCACCTCTGTTAAGCGGACACTTTCTCTTGTTCCTTTGACTGACCACTTAAGACAGGTTTGACTGTATTTGTTTATTTACTTGTATATAGCTAAGGAGATAAGTAAAGGTAGCATAGAATCATTTACATAGCATAATATGATGTTGCTTAAAAAGCTGCTACAAATATCCTGAATATTTAAGATATTTTTTTTAGCTGCTATTTCACTATATGTATTGTCAGAGACATTTTTTTTTTCCTGATGAGATATATAGACTTGCATGAAGCTATTTTTTGCACTACCATTGTCCATACTTGCATATGTTGCTCTGTGTAGCTATTACTTGCTACTACATGTGTTATGTTCAAAGACTGTCGCTATTATTTTCTAATTTCTTATAAATTTATGTTCAGAAATGTTCATGTAGGCATTATCTGCTTTTTTGTTTTTTAAACTACTGTTGCTTTTTGCAACCAATCAATACATGTATGTGTCACTGTTATTTGTTATGTTAACATCCAGATATTTTCATGTAGCTATTACTTGCTACTATTATGTCCAGAGACTATTTGCTACAAATATATCAACAGATATGCTGCTTTTTGCATGCAATGCAGAATCTTTTTTTTTTCCTGACAAAAGAAGGTAGAATAACTTGACAAGGAAATAAGTTTTGCAAAAATTAACGTCAGTGGAATGAAATGGCATTCGAATACCAGAAAACATTCAAACTCTATCTGATCCAATTTATACTGCTAATCTCAGTTACAGCAAATGAATAAAAAAAAAAAAGTGGAAAAACTTGTTTTGCGCGAAATGTAAACCTGTAAAACCAAGTTTAGATTTTAACTGCAACCTGATACTGTAACAGATCTAACCTGTCTGTCTTTGTTCCAGGTGACGGACCTCAGTATACAATACCTGTCTGGTGTGTGTCACTACCTGCTGCAGCTAGATGTTAGTGGCTGCCTTCTCATTACGTAAGTCTCCCCCTCCCCCATCTTTCTCTCCTTCCCCATCCATGATTATGTTTATTGGATTTTCTGTCCAGCTGACAGTACTTCAGTAATTATGCTCCCCAAAGGGCGAGCATATAGTCGCCGCTTTGTCTGTTCATTTGTTTGTCCGTTTATCATAATCTTATTGTGAGCATAACACAAAAACTGTAAGAGGTATCAACATGAAACTTCATAGACATATAGATCTCATTGAGTATAAATGCAGTGTACAAGATCTGTAACTTTGTTTTGTATAATTTCGGAATAATTACCCTTTGTTATTTTTCATACTTATTTTTTGTCCAGAGCTCATATAGTATAATAAAGAACCATCAAGTGACAAATTGCAGTTCGGGAGCATCCACCGGTTCCATCGGCACTTGTTTAGAGTTATGTCTACTTGCAACATAGTGCTGCCACACTACAGTATCCCACACCCAGTCACATCATCCTTAGCACTAAGCAAGGGAGCTTTACCAGTACCATTTTTGACGTCTTTGATATATCGCGGCTGGGGATTAAACCCACAATTTCCTGCTCCAAAGGAGGACACTCTAATCACTCAGTCATACATATATTGGATATAGTATAATTCCAGTATTTAGTGAGAGTAGATCAGACTGATTTGGCTGAGGAACTGCAGTTAACCCTTTCCCTCATATAGACTCATTTTGACGCACTCAATAGGTACCACATAAAGCCTGATCTGCAGAAAACCACAGTTAAACCTTACCAAATTTAATTACAAAATCCTCATTTCCAGACCACTGAGGAGCAGCGAACAGCATAAAACCTGATCAGTCTGCGAGTTACTCGCAGGCTGTCTGGTTTTATGCTGTTCGCATAGGTCTTTTCATGGTGTCCTCTATGAGGGAAAGGGTTAAATCCATTCAAATTAGAATGGTTTGTCTAGTTGCTTCATGTTATACCACGGTGTAGATAGTTAGAGTAAACCCTTTACCTCACGAATATTCATAAATGGGATGACCCCCTTTACCTCATGAATATTCATATTCATGACAGGATAGATTTGATTCTTGAAAATTTTTATTATGCCCCCCTTCGAAGAAGAGGGGGTATATTGCTTTGCTCATGTCAGTCGGTCGGTCCGTAGGTCCGTCGGTCTGTCGGTAGACTAGACCTTGTCCAATGATAACTTAAGTTCTATTTGACCTTTAAGTCTCAAACTTCATGTGGTTGTTGCTCATGATTAGTAGATGACCCCTATTGATTTTGGTGTCATTACCTCAAAGGTCAAGGTCACAAGATCACTTAATCCAGACCTTGTCCAGTGATAACTTAAGTTCTATTTGACCTTTAAGTCTCAAACTTCATGTGGTTGTTGCTCATGATTAGTAGATGACCCCTATTGATTTTGGTGTCATTACCTCAAAGGTCAAGGCATGTTGTTATGTATAATACAGACCTTGTCCGAGTGATAACTTAAGTTCTATTTGACCTTTAAGTCTCAAACTTCTTGTGGTTGTTGCTCACGATTAGTAGATGACCCCTATCGATTTTGGTGTCATTACCTCAAAGGTCAAGGTCACAAGGTCACATGTTGTGTATGTATAATACCAGACCTTGTCCGAGTGATAACTTGAAGTTCTATTTGACCTTTAAGTCTAAAACTTCATGTGGTTGTTGCTTATGATTAGTAGATGACCCCTATTGTTTTTGGAGTCACTTGGTCAAAGGTCAAGGTCAAAGTGACCTTCATTTACTGGGCTTGATTTTGAAAATTGTGATAAAGCTGTTTCCGATCAATAATTTGAGAACGCCTGGGCCTAGGAACTTCAAACTTAGTATGGAGATTGGTCATGATCAGAAGATGAACCCTATTGATTTTTGGGGTGACTAGGTCAAAGGTCAAGGTCACTGTGACATTGAATGCCGAGATAGATTCTGATCAAAATGGGTTCTGGTCAAATCTTTTTCACCAGATTTTTTTTCAGCATTTTCACCTTTACTGGATGCAATATACCAGGTAAAACTCAAATGAGTTAGCAGTGTTAATAATTATCAGTAGTAAACCTTCACCAAGATAAGTTCTGAACTTTGTAACATATCCACATTATAAAGCCAAACATCATACATATAATATAGCCATATAAATATTATGGCATATGAGGGGGGCATATATGTTTTACAAACATTTCTTGTTGTATATGAAACAATGGATTTTATGTGCCATGCAAACTGTTTAGAATTTGAGCTACACTATTGAATAAGCAAATTGAAGAGACTCTGGTCAGACAGACAGCTTCTGGGTTTGCTTTGTATGCCAAGAAGACAGATCAGGTCTAAATCTGGCAAAGGGTTATTTAACATCCTTTTTCTTATTGTGCCTAAAATGGGTAGAGTTAATTCTCATGGATGTTGTGGGATTTTATTTGTCAACCCAAGAAACAACCACAAAATCAGGTGAAGTTGAATCTTAAAATGGCATAATAATAATACAAAATGTACTTGGAATTATGATTTTTGTGTCGCCTGCATAGCATGGCAGACACATAGGGATCACTTTGTCCGTCGTCGTCGTCGTCGTCGTCGGCGTCGTCGGCGTCGTCGTCGTCGTCGTCGGCGTCACACTTTCTTGTCCGGAGCATAACTCGAAAAGTATTTGAGGTATCACCTTGAAACTTAAAACATGGATAGATCACATTGAGGTGGAGTGCAGTGCACAAGAATGATAACTCTGACTTTCGTATTTTCTGAGTTATTACCCTTTGTTGATTCTGAGATTTTATTTTTGTCCGGACCATAACTCAAAAAGTATTTGAGGTAACACCTTGAAACTTAAAACATGTCAATGGTCTGAGTGCAGTGCACATGAATGATAACTCTGTTCCCTTTTTCCTTGAGTTATTGCCCTTTGTTGATACTCAGACTTCATTTTTGTCTGGAGCATAACACGAAAATTTGGTATTACTTTGAAACCTACAGGTGGAAAGATCTCATGGAGTGCATTGTGCAAGAATGATAACTGTTGTATTTTTGGAGTTATTTCCCTTTGTTTATTTTTTTGGATTTAATTCTTGTGTGGTGCATAACTTGTAAAGTATTTGAAGTGTTGCCTTAAACATTTATAGTAGATAGATCTCATTGGTCTGAGTGCAGTACACAAGAATGATAACTCAATAATGATAATGATGACTACAAACTTGCAACATATATATAATTAACGTCATAAGTGCTTAATGACGTCATAATTTTTCTTACAGTTAATGTTTTGAATTCATAGTCATTCTGACACTCCTCTGATGAAGACTGTATAGTCGAAAGTGCTCGGGAAAATTATTACATATTGCACTGTTTGAATATTTTATCCCCCCCCCCAAAAAAAAATATATATATATATATATATGTGTGTGTGTGTGTGTGTGTGTGTGTGTGTGTGTGTGTGTGATTTGGTGTTATTTTGTACCTCACAAAATAGATTATGCTTTATCAATAATTTGTCAAAAGATCGATTTTCTAGTCAATTCTTTCATCAAACATGCTTAAATGCAGGCGACACAAGTGTTCCGAGGAACACCCACATCTAGTTCATGATAAGACCAAGCAGCAGATAACTGTGTCAAGGATTTTTGAAGAATTATAGCCCCCTTTTCTGTGTTCAAAGAGTATGCGGGGGTATTAATCACCTGTGGTTCTAGTTTGTGATTGATTGAACTGACTTTCGGCACATTTTCACACAGTTTTAAATTAATGCAATCCAGTGTATCATGAGATTTTAACTTGGGACCCCAATTAAAATGAAGCTGCATAAATAAGTGTATACAAATTTAAAAGGTGAAAACTCTCTGTTGTCTGAAAGACACTTGGAACTTGTTCAGCAGAGCTATCACAAGCTGGTGGCATAACATTTGATCTGTCTGGAAATTAGATGAAGCACCTTCTTAAGATGGTCATATGTGCTTCCCAGAAGTAGCATCCTAGTAAGCCGAGGAAGTGACCTGGATAGTCATCATACTCACAATGTGTGTTGTTGCACTTTTGTTTCTCACTCTTCTGTCAACATACTGGCATTAATAGCATTTTGGAAGAATGAGCATCATTGCAAATGCTTGAGATCTGTAAAGTAGTTTTTCTTAACTGAGCTTAGTAACCTGAGAAATCTCAAGATGTCATAAGGATCTAATAAAAGGTAGCTTATTTGCCCATTATTAGGTCTAAAAGGCTGGAGAATTTAATTGATAAAAGGGTAAATATTTAAGCATATGATTCCAATGCTAATAATATCTTGTCATGTCATTTTTTTTCTTTTTTTTTTTTTTCATATACAAATGGATATGTTTATATATACCAGAGGAGTTTAAAAACTTTGATATTCACATCATTTGGTTTTTTCACAGGCTGACCTTTTCTTCAAGCTCATATTTCCTATAGTAATAAAATAGGACATAAAACATGCAATCTATTGCTGAAATATGCCTCATTACATTTCGAACAACCTGAAATTATTTGAAATACATTGAATAAAATATTCATATTTTTCGAAGGTGAGTCCTTTTTAAAGACCTTAAGTGTATGTTACCTTGCTAAACCTATGAGTCCATCAATATTCATCAGCTACTAGTGTAACAAACTCGACCCGACCCAGGATTGAACCCAGTCCACCGGCATGCAAGTTCAATTCTCTAACCACTGAGCCGAAGAGTCGACTCTCTGACGCAAATGTCAGAGATTGTACTTTATACCTGTGATGATGCATCGTCACATTACTTCCCCCTCGGAGAAGTCTTGACCAGAGACTTGGCCTGAAAACCACTCAAGTCTGGCAGTTGACATTATCCCACAGCTGCCACCAATGTAACAAACTCGACCCAGCCCAGGATCAAACCCGGTCGACCGGCGTGCAAGCCCAATGCTCTAACCACTGTGACAAAGAGTGGACTCCCTGACGCAGTTGTCAGAGATTGTACTTATACCCGTGACGACGCATCGTCAAACTAGTCATATCAACATAACAGTTTAGCCCCATGTTCTCGAAGATAAAATTTGTACTCAAGTTTGATTTTCACACTCAAACTCAAACTTATAATGCCCATTACCGGGTAGTTTCAATAGGGATTTGAGATCATACTAAATTTTTTCTATAACATGGTGCCTGGCCTCTTTGTAAATCAGTAATGAGGTAGAAGCCTGCATTTTGACAGGTAATAAGCTGAGAATTTCCTGCAGAGAATCTTCATTCAACTGCTTGTTTTACAGGGATAAAGCTCTGAAGTATTTGCGTAAGGGCTGCAAGAAGCTGAAACTGCTGGTTCTTCTCTACTGTAAAGGTGTTTCCAAGTAAGTATACTGTTACTCACTAATTTTTGTTGATTTTTAGAAGGAATTTTTTCCATGAAAATTATCGCGCATGAAAACTGTCCAATCCTTTGACTTAATGCTTTCTAGAACATAAATCCACAAATAAATGTACCCAAGTAACTCCCTTAAGTACTGATACATAATGAACAATAATTAATGTCAAAATGTTAGTTTACAATACTTGATCATTAAGCCCCTGGAAGTTGCCATTTCTTTAACTCTTACTGTGATAAATTTCTGTATCTGATTTGGCACAATTTCTATTATCTTTTAAAATTTTACCAATTAAATTTTTAATACTTTTGTCAGGAATGAAAAATCATAATCAAACTTGCCACATATATAGCTTGAAGATAAAGCTTTAAAAAGCTTTTTGGTGTGATGGGTCAAGGTCACTGTTTCTTTAAATGGACTTTCATAATGACTTACAGGAATTAGATATCTTAAACATATAGATTGTCCACAAAACTGAAAAAACTGAACACCTTTTTTAATTTTGTTCATTATGTATTTATTTCTTGTGCGAAAGGTAAATAGTATTAAATTCAAGTTTTGCATACAAGGCTATATGTTTTGATAATCTGTGTGTAAATTTGATGAAGCTTCACATATCTTTTTCCAACACTATTATCTACTATACAAGAATGGGTTGGAATTTATTCACCACACATTTTTTCCTACTTAGAAATTCTGTTTATTTAAATCCATAGTTACTGCTCTAAACATGAAGTACAGTTACTTTCATACTGATCCTGTGGCCTAGTGGTTAAGGTTTCCGCTTCTGGAGTGGAAGGTTAAAGGTTCGATCCCCAACAGAGGACCGTTCTGATATGGCCGGTGAGTGAGCCCCCAGGGAACTGGGGAGGTGATTGTGAAAGCAAAGAGGTGTCTCATAAGTCAAATTTGGCTGGCTCTTTCAATAGGGGTGACACTATAATAAACAAACACTTTTACTATAACAAAGCTGTATGCAGGGTTATGAGTCACCCCTGTCTCAGTTCTAGTTTTATTTATGACTGTAATGTAAAAACATAGACAAAGTCTCATTTTAAAAGAAATACTTAAATTCCATAACTTGGGCTCTTGATCCATGCAGTCAGGTGAACAAAAGTCTTTAACACAAAATCACACGCTCTATTTTCAAGGCCATAACCTTTGATCTTCCTAGTTAATATTCAACTCTAATTTAACGCAGCCAAACAGCCTAACTTTTTAGTTCAACTGCTTAACTCAAGTGTTCACACTCAAGTGGTCTTCTCAAGCTCTCTAGACCATCTGCCCCAGCCTCTCAATTTCACATGTCCAACTGCTAGCTTAACTCTCAAGAGTTGTTCCCACCAGTTACCTTAGTCCATGACTGAGCTCTGATTGGTCCAGTTCAATCAGGTGAAACTGTCTCTGATTGGCCCAGTTCCTTCAGATGAAAATGTCTCTGATTGGTAGATTACCATTGGTGATTATAATGTTTGACCAATGGACATACACTTGCCAATCTCATGACTGACAAAGATAATAAAATCATGACTGCAGGAAATGGCAAGCAGCCATCCTAGCTGGCATCAGACTTTCTTGTCCTTTACATACTACTTTGTGATAATTAATTTTTTAACTGTTCGCATATTTAATGTCTTTTTCCCTCTAACTAAAATTATCAAGTACAGTAGAACCTTGTTAAATCAAAGTCCTTGGGACCAACCTGAAAACTTTGAAAAAACGATTATTCGGATTAAAAATCCGATGGAATTTCAGTTTGTGAGCGTGCATGTCTGCATTTTCATTAGCGGTGCATATTGTGGAAATCGCTTTAATTAAGGTGTAAGTATATACTCTTTGCAAGTTATGAAAAGTAATACAAAAATATCATGATCTACTTAGATGCTTCTGATGAACATAATCATTCTACCATGTCAAACAATGATACATATTTTTACTGTCAATCTGCTGCTGCAGGTAGCATTGCATGCTGGTGACGAACGCAATAATATGGAATGTATTAAAGATCTGACACCTGGGTTTATCTGCTGGCACGTGCATATTATGCAACCTGTCAGACATTGATTAGCAATAATCAACATTTCTGATGGGACACACGTTGCCCAACTCAATCTCGAAAAAAGGTGTGAAAAACTTTCCTGAACCATCACTCCATGTGCCTCCGCAAAATAAACCTGGTTACTGACCCGGATACAGTTGATAATAAGGACGATAATTAGTTCACAAAAATTTATGAAATCTGACTTCGAAATAAAAATTGAATAATATACATGAATTGCGACCTTGGGATCGGGATATTTACTTCGAAATAGCTAAAAAATCAAAATAGCGAAATTCGGATTAAACATTATATTTTTAGTTAAAATAAGAAGGGAAGAAATTGGGACAACAATTATCAGTATGACTATAATGCAATTAATCCTGATACACTGAATCTTATGACAACTAGACTTATCATAATGAGGATGATTCCAGTATAGCCCTGGCACTTCATAGAAAGTAATGATCATAATTACATAGGCAACATTACCCTTCAAATCTGAATTCTAATCAGTGCATTTAAACTCAGAATTTGCAAGGGAAAAAATATATTTTTCAAAATTTTGAAATGGCAAAGCCTATAATGATGCTTGATTAACTTCTTTATATTTAATTAAGCCCACATAATGAAATTTTTAACGAAAGAATACGGGAAATCCCCCTGAATCCTTAGTTGTTCAGACAGCGCAATATAATGAGAAAAATGGGCAAAGCGTGTTCTGAAACACACTGTTCATTATAATCACAGATGTCTCGGCATACATGGGGGTGTTTCAGAATTTCATGAACTTTTGCTATAGCTTGAAAAAAAAATGATATACCACAGTAGAAGAAATGCATGTATGAAGAAAATCCACAGACTTGTGAAAAAAACCTTGTGTGTTTTGTGCTGATGTTGTTTTGAGCTAAATATAGAATGAGAAAGCCACAACTTGTATTTTTTTCTAATAGAATCTTCCCCATAAATAAGGCATTTCTCAAGGTCTTTTGGGGATGAAATTCACACACAGGCATTATTATATGTTGTATGTGCATTCAGATTTAGCTGTAACAGCTATAAGCTACTGGGACTTTAATTGTTAAACCCTCTACCTCATGAATCTATGGCTTGATGAATATTCAGTTTCTGAACTTTAAATGGTATATGAAGCAACATATTTTTCTTTGCCATGCAGACTGTGTAGAATCTGAGCTACAATATAAGCAAATAGGAGACCCTGATCATGGGAAGGGTCTGTTCCATCCAGGTCTTCTCTGTTTGCTGAGGCACAAAAATGACTCCATATCCTTTGCACTCCAGACCAATCTTTACAGCAAATGCCTGTAGCATATTGAAATGGGTAAAATAATCATTGCCTCAGAAGAGGGCCAATCTTTACAGCGAATGTCTGTAGCACATTAAAACGGGTATAAAAATCGTTGCCTCAGAAATGGACCATTCTTTACGGCGAATGCCTGTAGTGTGTTGAAACGGATATAAAAATTGTTGCCTCAGACACGGGCCAATCTTTACAGCGAATGTCTGTAGCGTATTGAAACGGGTATAAAAATTTGTTGCCTCAGACACGGGCCAATCTTTACAGCGAATGTGTTTAGCGTATTGAAACGGGTATAAAAATCGTTGCCTCAGAACGGATATGATGTAAAGGGTTAATACAATACCATAGTTGTTAGTAATAATTTTGCCATCTTTTTACAGGCACTCAGCCCAGAAGATGATGCGCCATGTAGAAAGCATCCAGTACAGTAATGATGAAGTGCCGTCCTACTTTGGTTACTCTTGATTGAGCCAATGATTGATGAGTGCTGTAGTCATGTGACAGAAACTATAGTGTAGTGGTGTAGTGATATAACCAATCACCAATGAGCATTACAGTCATGTGATATTATCAGTATTATTAAGTTGTGATATACAGTAAAACCTGTGAACAAAGGTCTTTCAAGGGACATTAAAATGGCCTTTATCTGGAGGTGGTTCTTATTCAGAGGGTAGATTCTCTATAATTTCAATGCTGGAACTCCAGTCCCTCAGGCCTTTGTACACGGGTTGGCTGTTATTTAGAAGGTAGATTCTCTATAATTTCAATGCTGGAACTCCAGTCCCTCAGGCCTTTGTACACGGGTTGGCTGTTATTAGAGGGTAGATTCTCTATAATTTCAATGCTGGAACTCCAGTCCCTCAGGCCTTTGTACACAGGTTGGCTGTTATTCAGAGGGTAGATTCTCTATAAATTCAATGCTGGAACTCCAGTCCCTCAGGCTTTTGTACACAGGTTGGCTGTTATTCAGAGGTGACCTCTAATACAGGTTTGACTGTACATATAATGACATTGTGTGCACGAGAGTACTGTCATATACAGGACAATGTACTATGAATATTCACCCCTTATATGAGAGGAACTTGGGCTTGTTTCACTAAACTTTGTCTTAACAAAATCCATCTTTGTTGTAAGTATGTTGGCCTATATAGTACCTCAGTAATTTCATACTTACACAAGAACATATCAACTTGTTGCATTGCATTATAATTACTTACTTTATGAAGAAAACTTCAGAAAAATTAATGTTATTTTATATCTGTGAAATTTTCACATACAGAGATTTTTTTTCCTACAAAGATATTAAAATGAGAAGCATGTAGGTACGTATTGTATGAATATCCTGTGTTTGATACAGAAGGAGCATGTAATCTTGATTTTGAGACTGTCTGTATACGCAAATACACCTATTAGACAAGCTGAAACATGGGGTATAGTGCCATACCGACCCCTGTACCAGTGCAGTATATCAAAGTGAATTTAGAAAAAGATTTTAATTTTATGCTACAAAACGATAAATTTTCAAATAAAATTTGCAAACTTGTCGTAAAAGGTTATTTCAAAGCTACTGGTGAAGTATTTTACATATACATGACTTGTAACCGGTTTGCATGCATAAGATGGGGTATTTTCCCCAATAGTGTGAAAAGCTGCGCGATCAAATTGTGAAATATATTATCCAGTCAAATTGCTTGTCTAATACCATCACTCAATACAAGATACACTCTTCTTTTTCCTGTATTGGAACTTGAAAAACGTAAAAAAAGAATATGAATATGAAGCAAATACAAAGTTTTTCCAGTCAATTATCCCACCATATGTTATAGTGCCAACAGTTAATACATTGTGGTGACTGTAATGGTATCTGACAATGATATTTTTTTTTAAATATGTTTAAGGTAATCCTATAACATGAATGCATGTAAATTACTTCATTTTATATAGAGATTGAAGTAATGCAGTATTTCTTATACAATTGACACATACCAAGTAATTTTGTGCCTTAATCATACAAATTTTATTTTGAAAAAAAATAGGTAGATTTCTAGAATTATTAACATACCCATACATAAAAAAAAAAAAAAATTATAAAGGATAAAAGTCTTCCTAACCTCTATGTGGATCTTTATCTAACCAAACTTTTCTTTGAATTGTTTTGTGAAACTTGTGCCTTAATTAAGAAGTATTGATCAGTGCAAATTATTTATCCAAGTGCTGATATATATATGTAAACAAATCTATTTAAGAATAGATAAATATCTAATTTGAAGTCATAACACTGTGCTATACTTTTTTGTGTGCGTGGACAATATAACAATTAACCCTTTCCCTCATATATACTCATTTTGACGCACTCAATAGGTATCACATAAAGCCTGATCTGCAGAAAACCACAGTTAAACCTTACCAAATTTAATTACAAAATCCTCATTTCCAGACCACTGAGGAGCAGCGAACAGCATAAAACCTGATCAGCCTGCGAGTTACTCGCAGGCTGATCTGGTTTTATGCTGTTCGCATAGGTCTTTTCATGGTGTCCTCTATGAAGGAAAGGGTTAATCAACAAACTGAAAAAACGACCACATCTTGTTGCTTTTTTCATGACTATTTGATGTATTCATTACAATCTCACTAGGGTGTCTATTGATAATTATATCGAATATTCCTGTTCTATTTATTCATCTCACACCTCTCAAGCCAATTAGCATCTCTGACGTATTAATGCCACCAGGTAGGGTATCACTGATGACAATTTCTCATCTTGAGTCTGAGTGGCACCTGGAGCCTAGAAATACATGATGTCAGTATGGCTACATGAAAATGTGCTTGTAACAGTATATAGCTCCTATTTCTGTAATAAAACGGACATTGTTTAATGTGATAACTACATGTAACACCTAGTATGAGAGCTGAGAGATCATCAGTAATACTTGCTCAATTTGTTGACATCTGAGATTGTAATTAGTTTTTGTAGGCGTTAAAGTTAGATGAAGGCATTTTTGAAAATAAAAATGTCAAAAAATATACCTTGTGCCTTCCGAGTCTATAGAATAATTAAACAGTATGGAGTTGGCATGGAAGAATGCATCACTGAGAAAACTGATTAAAATCACAGACATAAGAAACTTGTTTGGTGTACAGTTTCACTTGTAGGATATATTGCATACATGTAAGCAATAAATCTCTTTGTTTTATCACACCTGTGAGTTTTGGCTCGGGTGATTTTTATTAGGTGAATTTACTTACTTTACAGGTGAATTTCCCTTCTTCCAAAAACTGACATGTAATACCCCCAAAATAACTACCTATTTCTGAAATTGTATTAATCTACATAAATGTTGATTTGAAACTTTTTTGGACTTTATTTTTATTGTTGATTTAAAACATTTTCTTTATATTATAATTTCCCAATTTTTGATTTATGACGCTAATTTTCCCAATAAGAAAGACATAGGTAGAAAAAAACAAGAGCACCACATGTAGGGGGCCAATGCTTGTCTGTTTTTGCCAACGTTAAATATTTTTGTTAAACATTTAAAAAAGTTGACCTTGAAAATCACAACTAAAACTACATACTCCTTTAAATGCAAAGATGAAGTACCATACCCTTTAAGTTTGACCTTTGACCTTGAAGGATGACCTTGACCTTTGCATGGAATGCAAATCCACTGAGTTTTCAATAAGCAACACGAAACCATAAAATTTAAAGACAATTTAAAAAAAAAAATGCTATAACTTTTTATCTGTCTAGTGATCATGACCAAAATTAAATCTGCACAGGTTCATATGATGACAAATCAGTGTACACAGTTTAAAAAAAAAATCATTGAAAAATGACAAAAGTATATATTTTAAAACTTGTCCAAAATTATGTCAAAATAAGATCAAAGGTCAAGGTCAATAGATGAGCTATTGAGGTATATCTGAATAGCCCTTGTCATGATGAATATGCATACCAAAAATAAAAGTTGCATGTCAAATAGTAAAGAAGTTATAGACAATGTTGAAGTTTTTCATCCACATGTGAAATATCAGTGCGCTGTTGGTACGGTTCTGAAATGACCGACATTTTAATGTTTTCAAAAGTTACAGCAAAAATAGGTCAAAGGTCAAGGTCAGTGGGTGTAATATTTGCATTTGTCTGGATAGGCTTTGTCAAGATGAATATGCATACCAAAAATGAAATTTGTATATTGAATAGTAGAGAAATTATGGCCAACATTAAGATTCCAGACGACGACAGTGTCAGGGATTCTATAAACAGTATAGAATCCCTGACGTGGACGCCAGAGTTAGGACAATAGTTTGTATTCTTTTCTTCGAAAAACAGACAAGCTAAAAATCTTACAAAAAAATAAAAAATAAAATAAAATCACTGGGCACTGTAAGAAGGTGGTGCAGTGGTGATCAAATTTGGGACCAATGACATTGATGCATTTTTCATCACATGAAAAAGGATTTATGAAATAGTTTACCAAAGTTAAAGAAAAATCTAAAATTGTTTCATGAATGTGACGCTTAGTATCATTCAATATAAGTAATATATTTCCTTCAAGTTAAAAGTGAGGTATAAATGGAATATGTTTGAGATAAAAACAAAAATATTGGATTCCGATTTCTTGTCAATACATTAAATATGGTCTTGTTTGAATGAAGAATAGGCAGTGCTGTCAATACATTAAATATGGTCTTGTTTGAATGAAGAATAGGCAGTGCTGTCAATACATTAAATATGGTCTTGTTTGAATGAAGAATAGGCAGTGCTGTCAATACATTAAATCACGCAGGATTTTCCTGAATGTTCCGTTTACATCTACATGGTTATATCATCACAGTCAGGCTTGACTATTATGTGATGTTTAAGGTAAAGTCCCTGTAATGGTTTCCGCTACATCTTGGACCACTTAACCTCTACAAAGATAACCAAGATACCCTAATGAAACATTAGGAAACTTTGGTTATCCTCAGTTAAAGGCCATGAGGTCCGAAATGTAGCAGAACCATTACAGGGACTTTACCTTAAGATACAAATAACCTCAGTAATACACACCTATATATAGTGTTGTAGGAAAATGGTACACATACTGAAGTGAAACATTTTTAGCTCATCTAATTCATAGAACATGTCGAGCTATTATGATCGCTGTGTTGTTGTCGTCGTCGTCATGCAAAACCTTTAATGTAGCCCATTACTCAACACTTTTAAAGGTATCAACATGAAACTTGGAATAATTCATAATCATGACAAGGAGTGCAGTTGTATGACAAGGGGCATTGTTCTGAAAGCTATATTTTCAGAGTTTTTAACTTAGAATTTTGATCAAAATTGCTTGTTAAGTAGAATGATTTGAACACTATGAAATGTATCAACACAAAACTTTGAATACTTGATAATCAGGACAAGGCGCAGTTGTAAGACCAGGGGCATTATTATGAAAACAACATTGTCAGAGTTCTGCCCCTTTTTAACTTAGAATTTTTGTTAATATTTGTTTTTATTCAAAGCAGTTACATTTCTTCTACACTATGTAAGATATTTCTAATTTTTTTATTTTTTGTACTTACTAAACAGTTACTCTTTATATTTTATGGTGTTCACGCTTGAAATCTCATATATGCCCCCCACTGTTGACATAAAACAGACGAGTGTTTGCGCCGCTCTGCAGAGCTCATGTATGATTACTGTTCTGATATGTATGTCCCTTTACACCTGTGTGGCCGTGTCATCTGTAAAGCATTTTCCAACAAAGTTTTTTTATCCAACATAAACAGTGTCTTCTTAGCTTGAATCTTTTTTGTAATTATACTGTCTGTATTATTGTCATTGTTAATTTAACTTTGTAAACCTTGAAATATATGCAACTGTGATAATTATATGTTCTATTTATATTGTATCATTATGTGCCTCATATGAATGACAATAAAATTTATGTCTGGGGAGCATTTTGGTTTGTTTTATTTCAAAAACATCCCTAGTGACTGGTTTTGCAGGATATTAATACCATATAAATCATAATTCATTTAAAAAAATCATAACGGTCAAACCTGTATTAAGCGGTCAGTCAAGGGAACAAGAGAAAGTGACCACCTAATAGAGGTGGTCGCTGAATGAAAGTTAAACATAACTAATTGCTAGTTTGGTACTATTAAAACTGACCACTAAATACAGGTTGGTTAAATACAGGTTGGCCACTTAATACAGGTGACTGCTAATACAGGTTCAACTGTATACTTATAGCATGGTTAAAGTATCAGTGTACAACAGCACTGTGGTCCAGTGGTAACGTACCCATCTACAGGTCTGAGGGTTGTGGGTACAAATCCAGGTTGGGGTAAGGATTTTCATGTCCTTCCAAGACGCTAAGTACTGGTCCAACCGAGAAACCAATGGAAAGGACTAGTATAAGTTGTAAGAACTTGTTTCACAATCGATGTAAAATGAATATGTTTAATTTCATTTTTAAGTACATGTATAAACTTTGACAACATTGTTGTCGCCTGCAGCATGTCAACAAGCCCTACGTACCGGTCTGGAAACCTTGGCACAATACCTAATGGAAAAATATAAAAGCTATGTTGTTTTTTTTCCATAGTATTAATTTATTAAGGCATACATTATCAAGTCAAATTCGATAGATACCGTAATTACATATATGTTCCCTTGCAGATGCAAAAGCGGCCATATATTGAAATCTGATCAAATTTATTCTGTATATAGAAACCCTGCATGGGTGCAATGACACTCTGGCGTTACTACATGTGTGTCTAATACACACTCAAACTGCATGTGGCATTCCAGATCATGACAAGTATCATCGAAACCTTGTCAGTCATCAAACAAAAGCAGACATCTTCATCATTTGATATTTCATCCAGAGACTTAACAGTTTATTTTCTCACAATTAATACCAGGGTCTCTATATATACAGTTGTACCTGTATTAGCGGCAACCTGTATTAAGCGGGCAACTTGCATTTAGTGGTCAGTTTTCATATTTCTAAACTAGCAGTTGTATAGGTTTAAACATTCATTTAGCGGCAACCTCTGTTAAGCAGTCCTCTCTCTCTTGTTCCATTGACCGACCGCTTAGGACAGGTTTGACTGTGGTAGCAAGAGACCCTGCAAATACATATACACGTAACCGTAAGTTATAAAAGTTAGTACGTGTTTCGGTACATCTACATTTAAATCATTAAATGTATAGTGTATATCATATATATCAGTACATAATACATACTTCTTATTATTACATGATCGGAAATGGTTTGTTAGTCTATATATACTAATTAGTATATACAGTGCAGTACAATTAATGAAATGAATACAGTTTCAATAAAAAATACACATTTGTTTCTTCCGTTTTCACAAATACTTCTTTGAAATCATTGCCAAACCCAGATTCGTTTGCAACTGCATTAGTCGGTCAAATCAACAATCAGATTATTTTATTTTTCATTAAAAAATCAGAAATTTATCATTATTACCTAGATCTAATGCATCTCTGAGAAAAAAAATGTTTTCTTATTAAGCTTATATCTAAATGCCAATTAGTTAATATATAGACTGATATCCATTCGTTGCTCTATTTGTATCTAAATCGTAATGGTAAAAAAAAAGATATAAACTGTTAATATCCACACTATCTAGATTTTTTTTTTATCACCCCTATCTTCGACAACTGTCAAAATCATATACATGTACAGTTAGTCCATTTCTCTGGAACGCCTCAGGTGTCTGATGCAACCGATTTTAACGATCGATGTACAGTAAAATGATTGTTAATTTAAATTTTACTGTACATCGTTAAAATCGCTGAGGCGTTCCATGTACATTGGGTGCTGTTCATAGAGTGTGGAGACTGAAGGACTTCAACAACCACTTTGAACAGCCCCAAATTATATTTCATATCCCAAGATGAATATCAAAATGTGCAATTCGGTCCTCATATTTTCCCATTGTAAAAAAAAAAAAAAAAAAAAAAAAATGGGATATTTGCAAAGACCTATTATATTGTTTGATGTGTCTTTGATTTTTAGTTATATAAAATTCCTTACACGCCGACATATATTGAAGCAATTGATGTAAAGTTTGAAAGACGTTTATACCAGAAGGCGCATTTCTTCTATAGTAACACGCACACTGTAAAGCATTGCTTTATGCCAGCGTTAATTTAAACCGTTAAAATTATCACATTCTACCCAGTCTTTATTTAAATCTAATTATACCTAAACATTAAAATTGCCATAACCTTCGTTCACGCATAGATTAGATTTCTACGTCAGTAGAAAATATCCAACGCGAGTTCTATCATACCTTTGAAATGACGTCGTTCTCGACGTCACGTTTTTGTGAAATTTAGGGTGTGTGCAAACAAATCGTTGTTTCTTGTTTCGATTTATACAGAAATAGATTTCTTGTAAACTTAAAGGATGAATTTGCCTTTCCGAGGATGTAAATTTCGTACGTTAGTTTTTACTCAATTTCCCGTAATTCGGATTTAATCTGGAAAACTAGCACTATTTATCATACTCATATGTACAAGTCTCCAAAAGGACTGAAATACTGTCAGTGGGACGTTTGTCGTTTGATGGGTTTAACGTCCCACCGACAGTATTACTGTCATTTGGAGACGATGCCTACTTGAGACAGATATAGTGCTGCCACACTGCAGAATCACGCCGTAGACACGTGGCATGATACCACATACAAAGTATCCTGACACCGGGCCAACCAGTCCTGCAACTACCCTTATATGCTGAGCGCCAAGCAAGGGAGCTATAACAGTACAAATTTTTACGAGTTTGGTATGTCGCGGCCGGGGATCTAACCCATAACCTCCTGCTCCCGAAGCGGGTAAGTGGGACGTTAAACTCAGTCAAACAGACAAGTGATGGGCAGTATCCTAACTTAAATAGTCACCAACAAAGCGCACTAATGGTGTACTGTATAACATTGTGTACAACGTGGCTCATTGGCCATAAAAGTAGGGTAACATGCATGTTTAAGAAAGCAGTTGAGATATAAATATTGCCAAATACATGTACAATGTGTCTATGTAACTTTTATTTTAAAAATATTGTGATTGTGCCCCCAGGAATGTCCCATGGCTTTTTTGACCCCCAAAAGTCTACCCTTAGTCTAAGGTTGACCAAAAAAGCAACAAATTTTAGGGTGCGCTTGTCGAATTTTTTGGCGACTATGCCGAGATTCTATCACAAATCACATCACTAACATCACTAGTCTATCACTAACCGTGGCCGAGAGGGTAAAGTCGCTGACTTTAGCACTCACTCAGCCCCTCACCGCGTGGGTTCGAATCCCGGCAGGGTCATTCGGATTTTCATGTGAGAAAGCCTTCCAGCTGGCTTGCGGTAGGTCGGTGGTTCTACCGATGCCTGTAACAAAATGACCAAGGGCGGACAACTCTCTAAGGTAGAATAAATACCAAACAACTGTCTTTAAAATTATATTTAATATAAATATAACAACGAGAATATTAGAAAAAGAATTAAAGAATATGAAAAAAAAAAAAAACTGCCGGCTAAGTGTCTCTATCTGTTGGTACAATAATAAATAATAACTGCACTGAATGTTCTGTTTTCACTTTAAGCCCGCATATTAAACTACATAATGGCTTACTAATACAAACGCACTTCAATGTGCCACATTCACAAAATGATTCCTAAATTCACAGTACTCATACACTATAACACGTGCTCTTATCGATGAACACTGACTTCCTGTCGTCGCTGTCACTTCAGTATATGTGATCCACTTAGTCCACCGTAGACACCCTGTCGTCCATATGACGCATACGTAGATTCTCCCGTCCTTATGACGTAGTCTACCAATGGGGTCCCGTAACGACTGTAACCTTCCGGCTTACATAGGCTCCATGCCCCAACTAAATACGGCTACAAACAATAGCGTTGCTTTTATTTACTTATCACACCAAATATAATGTGCAGACACTGTATTACTTCATTCATACCAAATAACAAATCTCTGGTATTACATACGTGCATTTTATACCATACAACAATATTATGGTTTTACACAAGCGCATTAGTGTAGAGAACTGCCCTTGTTCGCAATTATATACCAAACAGATATTCCATACAACTCCACGTTTCTAAATTCCAAAACAAATACTGTTGGACAAATACTTCCCTGTATATTCAGGTAATATCAAATTTGAGGACATACCTATAAACTAACAATTATTCTCAAAATTACATCAAATATACATAATGCAGAGCTATGTACTTAGATTCCTTGGCCTATAGAATCAAAACTTCGAAAACTACCAAAAATTAAATACGATTATACACTAGTTTCCCTGAGAAAAAACAATACAACAATCTACAAAATAAATGTTTAAAATAAAATCTAAGTTTCATTTCTACCTGCAAAATGAAATACAAAATAAAATTTTACTCACGCAAGCTCTGTAATGAAATTTGGTCAGAATACTCTAGACTGGACCAGGTATCCTCCGTAGCTCCCATCGATATCTAACACTGAGGCTCCATACAAATCAGCTGATATACTAAAAACCCCCGATTTACTCTTAAAAAACAAATATCACGTGAATCGTGCAATAAATTGTAAATCGCTGAATCCCGTGCATCCCGAGAAACACTGACAACAATGAGGTATACTGATAAAAAGGGCTTATATAAAGAAACTATAGGTTTAAAACTTCTAAACCTTAAACATCTCTCTTAATACACTTAAAACTTAGCAAAACAGTAGATATAACTATTTCAAACCCTAATCATATCTCATTCTGAACAAAAGGTAATAAAAGAAACCTGTGATAAACCTTATATAACAAAAATCGGTTAACACAGTTCCACTCTGGCCTACGTGACAAATACAACGTACTCTAAATCTACACTTATTTTCAGGCCACGTCAACATTATTTTGTGACAATGCCTCTGTGCATTCGGGGTCTTCCTCCACCTGTAATTAGCTGGACGTCGCTATATGACTGAAATACTGTCGAAGCGACGGTAAACTCAGTTGGGAGATATGGTAAAAAATATAGGTTTCTCGTGCACTTTCATCCGCAAACTTGCATTAAAAATTAATAAGTGTTTTTTGGGAACCCCTCTCCCCACCCCCCAAAACAGTGACTTGCGTACACTATCAATTAGTGAATGCTTTGAATAATCATCTGTTTTAGACTCAACAGTGTCAAAGACAGTTTTGTTTAAGTCTGAGGGAAAACAACAACAACAAAAAAAAACACACACACACAAAAAAACAACAACACGTGAAACATATTTTGTCAAATATGTGGAAGGGAATACCGGGTATATGCTGTATTAGGTTCGAACTTGGTAATCTTGACTGTCTAATTGTCGATCTGAAAGCAGCCTTCACACACAGACTTCCCAGATAAAAACGCACGTTTTAGGGTCGGAGGGTTGCAGAAGGTTTTGGGCCCCTTCTGCGTGTCGATTTTTTGCAATTTTATTTTCTAAATGTTAAATCAGTGATAAAACAAACAATATTCAGTAATAAAAGATGTTAATATTCAATATAAAATCTTTAATATCCGTTTTATATCGCACATAAATTGTGTTTTCTGTGCATTAGTATTTCGTACTCATCGACTTATCGGTAACATTGCTCAATGACTGGTTACTTGGATTTGATTTGAATTAATGATCATGCAAAATCTACATATACAAATTTCCCAAAATATGAGTAGACATTAATTTAGTGCACTGTAACAGGCCCGCTTTCAGTCATACAGAGATGGTGTACCAGATTTTAATATAACGTGTCACTGCAGATGTTTATAACATAGACATATATATTCAATATACGTCTAACGGACGACCTGAAACAGGTCTCGAATGTGCATCTCAGAGAAGTAATTTGATAATTCAGTCCG
>CM037786.1:31280571-31330571 GCA_021229015.1 Solen grandis
AATACTTTATTAATATTTCGTGAACACGAAACATGTATGTCAGCCAAATAGCGAGATTTTACCCTAAGTGTTGTCAAATTCCGTAAATAGGTCAAAAGTGAGGTTAGAAAGCTAGCTACGCCGAAAAAAGTATATTTTGACCTTTTTTTTTTCTGGAATAATATATTACTTACTGTTATAAAGTCAATAATATTATTTATATGTTCAATTCGAATGACTTAGGTCCCGTTTGCCACTCAGCCACCGGGAACAATCCTGATATTTGATAAACATATAAAATAATTATATATATGATCGAGATTCATGCTAATGTCTATGTCATTATATTTACATGTATACATATTCAAAATATGAAAAAAAAAAAAAAAAAAAAAATGCTGACAATCAAATTATTTATCCGGTACACTAGGTCTTAAAATTTTAATTCAACTAGACCTATATGTTTCTCACATAATACTAGCAATGTGTAAAGCTACCCTGCATCTAGACTTAAATAGAAACCCTGTCAAGGGAGAAATAGAATTTAACTGGTATTTTTCAGGATATGTTCATGTGCAGATTTCGAGCTGTATTAGTCTTGCTTTTCATTTGTAGATCGTAATATAAAATCGTTTGACAAATATCAGGAAAATCATGTCATTGTATAGTCACGTGGTGGAGTCATGCGCAGCAGTCTCGTGATGCTTCACGCTCAATTAAATAAGGCCTTCACCTCTGGTGTTGTATAAGGAAACAGCGACTACAGCAAGAATCAGCAAAGCGTTCGAAATCTTCATGTAATGTCTGCTTTCAACGACGATGTCAAATTTTAGAACACTACATCGAACGGTGTAGTAGTGTTTATGTAAGTACCGGTGAACTCAAGATATTCAGAACTACAATAGCAGTACTTTTAACAAATCTAAGACATTCTCTCCTAACCAGGGTTGCTAGTCAGACGTGTTTGCCGCTGTATAGAAGTCAGTCTTTCGTTGACAATCTCAGAATGAAGGTAATTCTAGCACTCTTGTGCATTAGCATCGCCGGCGTATACGCCGACGACACGATATGGATGCAGATGATGTCGCAGCAGATAATGGAAGCAGTTCCTGTTGCCGACGACAAAAACATCCCTTCACTTGCCGGCGACCTCAACCTCAACCTGTTGGTCACATTTCTGAAGACCGCTGGCCTTGTCGACGCCGTTGCGGCTCCAGGTAATGTGCAGTATTTTTATTCATAATATTGTGGGTAAAGATATTTAAGTCTAACGTTTCTTTTTTGTTTGAACCTTTTCCTCCTCCTTTCCTTCTCTTCTTCATATTCTTATGCAGGTGCCAATGTGGTGCATTGCCGCAAATGTTAGCTCCACTGCGCCTGGGAAGGTGAACTCGAGAATCTTTCTCCAAGCGGGTTCGAACCCACAACCTCGCTTATATAACCTCTGGACCAAGGGCATTTCTAGATATGCAACTGTGAAACAGATATGAAATATTGAAAAGGATACCAGAGAATTGATTGTATTCCATCATGGCAGGATTAATGATCTGATATGTTACATGTATTATTATATATACATATTATTATACATATAATACTCTAGTTTTATATGTATAACCCTCTGACTGTGAGTTCCTGGGTTGGACCTGTACTATGGGTCTGGGAAGGTCATGAAATATCCTTGTCCCCAGTGGGGTTTCGAACCTACATCCTTTGGAGCCGCAGTAGGGTATGTTACCACTTGACCACAGTGACTTAAACCTACAATTGACAACCATCTGGGTTTCGGAAAACGGAAAAGGCAGAAAAATAGATAACTGATATGTTTTGAGTGTCTCGGGGGTTATCTAACTATTCAGATACAGAACATTTATATATCGTTTTGTTTCAAACACATTGGTAAAGATCACCAAAAATATGTAAAGTAATTTTGTTTATACAATGGTGGGGAAAGTTATTCACCTATGCCTATTTTGCTCCAGCTGTTGGAGCAGTCCTAGATGAATTCTGACTTTTTTTTAGTCCAAATCCCCACCCTAGGACATTGGCAATTTGTCAAAATGCCCATATTATACAAAATCCAAGCTAGGGACCTGCCCTGGTACTATTTTGTCCGTTAATTTCCAAACTGTCTTGAGCAATCTCCTGTCAAAAGCCCTGTTTATGCCCTCACCCTGGGGCAAAACATTGATAGACCTGTGCATTATATCGCTATGAAATTCTATTTGTTGACACTGATATGAATCAAAAGGGATTTAGCGGTAGCAGAAATAACTCGAGCCTTAAAGTACTATATAATTTGTAATGATAACTACTACATTATTTGGGCACTTTTGAAGATTGGAGTAACATGTGACTTTAAACATTTTCAGGCCCCTTAACAGTCTTTGGACCAACTGATGATGCCTTCAAGAAATTGCCTGCTAAGTTTGTCGACTTCCTGAAGAAAAATGTGACTGTTCTTGGGGACATTCTCAAATATCATGTGGCCAGTGGAGAAGTCCTGTCAACAGATCTCAAGAACGAAATGCTGGTACCCTCCCTTCAAGGACAGAAGATAAGGATCAACATTTACAAGGATGGAAAGGTGAGATTGAAGGTTTAAGTTAATGATATTAGTAGCTAGTTAACAGATTACACTCTTTGTTATTTATAAATATATTCTTTATTCCATGTGCTTGGTGAAAGGACTGACAAAATACATTATCAGTTATTTCTCTAGAGTGGAGATATTTTTACTCCAAATAGGAAATAAAAGAAATCTGTAGAAAATCAGCATATTTGTTGATTTTATATGCATGTATGTTCTTTCACTTGTCACGTATAGTCTTAAAAATCATAAACCATTTTAAATATGTGCATTTGCTTTTATTACCAAGTACACAAAGTTGGATCTTAATTTTAAGAACAAATTATTCAGGGGTGGAAAAAAAATTTTCAGACCCACTCTTCCTCGGTGTCAAAGAAAATGATTTTTTTTTTGTTAATCTGGATCCCTTGCAAATTCTCACATAGATATTGACTGCAACTGTCGAGTCATATTATTTGCTGATTTAAGGTTTTAGAACCCTAATTGCAATCAATTCCATCAAAGCCTGCATATAACTTCACAATAGGCTTTTAAAATGTCAAACAAAGGTAATCTTAGGGGCCAGTTGATGTTATGACATGTGACAGAAGTTCTTATATTACCTCCCCTTGATCATTTTGATGTCATGAGTTATCTCCCCTGAAAACTAAAAAAAGGGACTTTCTCCCTTTTCCTATGGTAAAGTTTAGATTTTTTTATCTCACCTGAGCACAGAGTGCTCAAGGTGAGCTTTTGTGATCACCCTGCGTCCGTCGTTGTGCGTTGTCCGTCGTCAACAATTTACTTTTAATGACATCTCCTGTGAAACCGCTGGGCAGAATTTGATTAAATTTGGCAGGGATGTTCCTTGGGTGAACCTTCCCAAAAAATGCTAAAATAAACTTCATCTATGTGGAACTCTTTTTGTCATGGCAAGGGAAAGAAAAAAATTATGAAAACTTTAAAAATCATCTCCTTCAAACTAGGCAAGATTTCAAAATATTTTGGTACAGATGTTCCTTGGGTAACTCTCTACAAAGATTGCTAAAATTACTCCGATCGGGAAAAAACATGGCTTCCATGGGGCGGGGCTAATTTGCCTTATATGTATATAGTGAAATCTCCAAATAACATCTCCTCTGAAACTGTTGGACAAAATTTGATTAAATTTGGCAGGGATGATCCTTGGGTGAAGCTTCACAAAAGTTGCTGAAATGATTCCAATCCGTATAAAAACATGGCCACCAGGATCGGGGCTAATTTGTCTTATATGTGTATAGTGAAATCTCCAAATAACATCTCCTCTGAAACCGCTGGACAGAATTTGATAAAACTTTACAGCGATCATCTCCTTCAAATTAACTTGCTAGATTTCAAAATGTTTTAAGACAGACTGATGTTCCTTGGGTAACCGTATACTCAGGTGAGCGATCCAGGGCCATCATGACCCTCATGTTATATTTGAATGTCTTCAAAAGTTTCATAGAAATATTACCATCCAGTGGCAAGATATGGAATATGGCTATTAGGGTGCTAATACCTTAAGGAGTGTTACAGAATATCAAATATTAAACATCACAGAGGATATTTCATCCACATGTATGAACTTATGAGCTTGACCTCATATATCTCATGAATAAAATGCAAATAGATTCGTAATTGAAGATGATCATCTAAATTTGATACTTCAGGTATAATGAAGCTTGTTTAAATCTGTTAGGTCATAACTGCATCGGGACGACAAGTCACATTGCCAGATCAGAAGGCCACTAACGGTGTGATCCATGAAGTCAGCGGTGTTTTGTTGCCTCCAGCCGGAACTATCACCTATGCTGTGTTGAAGTGCCCTGTGTTCTCAACTCTCTTAGCTGCAGTTAAGGCCGCAGACCTAGCTTCTACACTAGATGGTAGGTGATGGGGGTGGTAGAAAGGGATGGTAAGAGAGGCAGATTGAGGGATGGAAATGATGATGGAGAGTGAGAGAGAGGGAAAGAGAGATAGGGATAGAATAGGAAGAGTGATACAAGTTTGAAGGATGAAAAGAAGGATTGAGGGTGAAAGAGAGAGTTCATGGAGGAAAAGAGGGATTTAGGAATAGAGAGGGAGGGATGTAGGGAGAGCTAGATAGTTTGAGTAAGGAAAAGAGAGATAAAGGGATGAAGAGGGAGAGAAGAGATGTAGAAATAAGAGAGAAAAATGGTGCAAGATTGAGTAAAACTAGCTACTGGCTGATAGGGAGATGGAAATTTTGTGCACTTGACTTTCTCCACCTGTAATATATTTGACATGTGTTTGGCAATCTGTTGTTTTGGAGGTGACCATCACTGTGTCACCATTTCAGTCATCCAGAGTAATCCAGTAAATTACTGCATGGTAAAGTGGCTCCTTAGTACATCCATTGATCTACCACAGCCTTCTTAAAGGCTTCCTAACACGAAAAGAGAAGTGACCTGACCTGAACTTGAACCAAATGTTTTACGTGGCTAAGTGCTCATAAGTTCAAGATTAAACACAGTGACATGATAATACTGACATGGTCATTGAGACCTGCACATTTTTATAGTGTAATGGCATGGTTGCTGAGTGGTTTGAATGTCCGCCTCTGAAACTGAAAGTCGTAGATTGAATCCCCTACCAAAGTTGTAAAAAAATAGTACTGGTATAGCTCCCTTGGTTGGCACACAGCATAAAAGGGTAATTCCAGGAGTGAGGACTGGCTGACGCGGTGTCAGGATAATGTGACAGGGTGTGGTATCATTTCACATGTCTACGGCTTGATACTGCAGTGTGGCAGCATCATATGTCTCAAGTAGACATAGTCTCCAAATACTGGGAGTGTTGGTGGGTGGGTGGTAAACCCAGTAAATCTACAAACAGTGGAACTAAGGTGTATTTTGTCCATAGAATATAAACATAATTTTTTTTGCTCCAGGTGCTGGACCCTTCACCCTGTTTGCTCCGTCAGACAAAGCCTTTGCCAGGATCCCCAAAAAATGTCTGGATGCTCTGCTGAAGGATAAGAAAAAGCTCACACGTAAGTTAAAATATCTCAGGTGTTATAGGTCTCAACAGTTCACATGTTAAGTAAATTTGAAAATCAATTTGTACAAGCCTACAATCCATATACAATACTTATCAAAGAAATCGTAAATGATGGATGCCTTGAAACACAAAGGTTTGTTTAATGTTTGTAACTGACAATAAGAGATCAAATCAGAGCCAAAGGTTCAGATGGTCACAAGATGTACTTACGAAATGACCATTCATAATAAGTTAACCCCATCCATATTGAAAGGTTAAAACACTCGAGTCGAGCCTTTTCACTTATAACCACTATTAATTCTCATGCTTCAGTATAAATGAAGCTGACTTTAAGCAAAAGGTCACTTCCTGACTTTCATCTTAAACAATACGTTACTGTGTTGCTCTTCAGCACTACCTAATCTCAATTTTGTACTTCAGGGGCCCATTTCATTAAATTTCGTACAAACAAATTTGATCATAGTCGTAAGAAAGTTGTTCTTTAACCCTTTCCCTCATAGGACACCATGAAAAGACCTATTGGAACAGCACAAAACCAGAACAGCCTGCGAGTAACTCGCAGGCTGATCAGGTTTTATGCTGTTTGCTGCTCCTCAGTGGTCTGGAAATAAGAATTTTGTAATTAAATTTGGTAAGGTTTCACTGTGGTTTTCTGCAGATCAGGCTTTATGTGATACCTGCTGAGGGCGTCAAAATGAGCATATATGAGGGAAAGGGTTAAAGTGTCTATCCATTTGTTATGTACAAAATAAAAAAAAATATATAGAATATTATCCATGTTTGTGTCACCTGCCATAGGCCATCATATAATCATTCTTATCATATACATTGCCCATTTACTTCTGTTCCCATCAAAAGTGTATATTTGCACTGCAACAAGATATTTCTTGTTTCTTCTACCTTAATTTAGAAACAAATCTTTTATTATCCATTTCAAGGGTTCTTCCAGTAGTTTGTATCAGCATTTTGGGCTTGGGAAGATCTTGAAAATGTCTTGTAGGGTTCAAACCCATCACCTTTAGACCTGTAGTCATGAACGTTACCAGTGGTCCATGGTGCCTTTGATAACAACAGGAAGAAAACAAAATCACATGAAAATGGTCCTTCTGTATTTAAGAACGGTCTTATTTACTACATTGAATAATTTGTAAATCACTGCAGTGCCCTTCATAATTCTACCTTTTTAGCATGTTAACCCTTTCTCTCATATAGACTCATTTTGACACACTCAATAGGTACCACATTAAGCCTGATCTGCAGAATACCACAGTGAAACCTTACCAAATTTAATTACAAAATCCTCATTTCCAGACCACTGAGGAGCAGCGAACAGCATAAAACCTGATCAGCCTGCGAGTTACTCGCAGGCTGATCTGGTTTTATGCTGTTCGCATAGGTCTTTTCATGGTTTCCTCTGAGGGAAAGGGTTAAAGGCTATAAATATTTGTCCAAATCATGAAAGTCTTAACAAAGGCCATGAAAAAGGGAATAATATCCAATGCCTTAACGACTTAACAAGGATCATTATTATGTGTAAACATTAAAGGCCAAACAAGGGCCGTGGATATGTGTCCAATGCATTAAAGCCTAAACAAGGGTCATGAATAGGTGTCTTATTCATTTAGGCCATAACAAGGGTAATGGATATGTCTAATTCATATAGGCCTTAACGAGGGCCTTGGATATGGGCCAAATGCACTAAAGGACAGATTCGTATCCAATGCATTCAGGCCGAAACAAGAGTTATGCATACATGTAATTATGCATCCAATGCATTAAAGGCCAAACAAGGGCCATAAATACACATCCAATGTTTTAAGGGCTAATCAAATGCCAGTTGAACAAATGTACTAAAAATTGATAAGGATTACATGTATAATGTTTTATCTTTACAGAGGTGCTGACATACCATGTGGTTCCTTCCACAGCCTACAGTGCAGGATTGTCCTGTGGTGACGAAGTGAAGACCGTGGAAGGTGGAAATGTCAAGATTACCATCATGTTTGGTAAGCTGAGCTTGAAATTCTATGGTTTCATATTATACTTGGTCCTTATTATGAAAGAGAAGGAATATTACTTTCTATGTGTATACAAATTTAAGCCATTAACTTTTGGTGATGCAGACTCAGACTTTGTTTTCATTGACTATTAACACTGAATGCAATTGCGTTATGTATTACTCGCGATTAGAATAAAAAATAGGAAGAACTAACATCTACATAAATATTAGATTATGACGGATATAACCTGACCATACAATCATGCTATTATTAAGCTGAAATGGAACTATTTTAAACGGAATGAAGTTGACAGGTCTAACTTTTTGCCGGTACTAGATGACATGTTTTAAGAGCTTCGCTTAATACCAATATCCGGTGTCACATCCATACGATGCTACTGGAAGGCATTCCATAGCTCTGGATCAAGAGGCAGTCACAAAAGTTTGGTCACCATACATTACAGAACGACTTCTTGGCAACTGTAGTGTTAGAGTTACTTTGGGACTGTAGATCTCCAACTGATTTATGATAGTCACTTAAGTTCGTAACCTGGCCTTGTGTTTTCGTTATATACTTTAGTACAATCTCTCAGATCTGTTCAAATTTGAGTTTTATGCCTGTGTATGATATTTCAGCAGTGTTCTCAAACAAACAAAAAATGCCCTCAAAAAAATATTAATGGTAAAGTGATACTGATTGTTCTCAAACACTGACTTAAGCATAATTGAGTATGAAATTTGACTCAGCTGAGAATGTGCTTAAAAAATGGAAACACAGTTCATTGATCAAAATAAGTTGAAGCATGATGAATATAGTTAAGTTTGAGCACAATTTTCATTATCTTAGAGAATTTGGTAGCCTGGTTTATATCCAGGCTTAAAATTCTATCCCTTTATCTAAAGTTAAGGTTGCTCACAGATATTTCTGTTTATTTCCAGGCAAGGTTCGTGTCTCTAAAGTTAAGGTTGCTCACAGATATTTCTGTTTATTTCCGGGCAAGGTTCGTGTCTCTAAAGTTAAGGTTGCTCACAGATATTTCTGTTTATTTCCGGGCAAGGTTCGTGTCTCTAAAGTTAAGGTTGCTCACAGATATTTCTGTTTATTTCCGGGCAAGGTTCGTGTCTCTAAAGTTAAGGTTGCTCACAGATATTTCTGTTTATTTCCGGGCAAGGTTCGTGTCTCTAAAGTTAAGGTTGCTCAACAGATATTTCTGTTTTTTTTACAGGCAAGGTTAGTGTCTCTAAAGTTAAGGTTGCTCACAGATATTTCTGTTTATTTCCAGGCAAGGTTCGCGTCAACTACGCCAGGGTCACATATGCCGATGGTTCTGCCACAAATGGTGTGATTCATGTTATTGACCGCGTCCTCTTTCCCAAGGGTTTTGATGACTTCTGCAGTGCGGACATGGCCAGCTATGATGACAGCAGCATTGAATCAGACACCTTCCTTAACTTTTAATCATTCTATATTTATGAAGTATGTGTGTGTGCTTGTAGAAGTGTAAAGCATTCTGCAGTTTGTGAGTGATATGCGTTCTTTTGCATTTGTGTACTGATATTAGATTTGAATAGACACGTCACATACTTGGAAGAAGGGCAATGTTTAACCTTATTTTGAAGACCTGAAATTGGTCTCTCACCGTTATATTCCATTGCAATTTACTGCTAAATTAGTATTTTTTCGACACCGAATTGCGTTGATAAGGCTAAATGGCAATTTCTGCGGTAAGCACATCTTGTATTCCTGTTCTAGAGAATGCAAAGTCAATACTATATGACCAGATTTCTTGGGGTCAAGATACATAGGTGTCAATACTCATAAAAAACAGCAAATAAATATTGTCATCGAGGAATAATGATTTCATAGCATATTAATGAAAACAGATTTTGGGTGTTCATATTCTGAGGTATGCAGACAATGAGTGGTTTTGAATGTTGTGTTGCTGATCAGAAAGATACTGTAACACATTGCTAGTTTGTGAATAGTGTGAATGTGAAACACAATCAGGATGAAAGTTACACAAATGTTGATTATGGCTTTCTGAATTTCACTCAAACGTCCCTGATTTACATTGGTGCCTATTTATACAATTGTTTTATGTTTTCATGTCCGGTCTGTGATGTAGTTGATCAATGGAGATGTTAAATGCTGTTCAGTATGTCTTAGGCTTTAACAAGGTGAAGAAACCTGAATATACCCTCTGGAATACCATCTCTTTACAAGATTATGCATGCTCTGTTATGTGGGGATATATAGAAATCCTTAGCTCAAGTTGATCATGTCATAGACTGGTTGCATATTTCTGATAAGTGCTCATTATATAAAATAAACTGGCATTTTTGATGCTTTGCCTGCTATGGGCTCTAACTACAGCAGAAAATCTGATCTTACAAACTGGCATTATATGATAGGAAATCATTTAAAAAATCATGATTATAATGAATTATACCTCCTTAAAAGGTCCCATCTGGAACAAACATATGGTAAACATTCCGTTACTGTATTTAATATTTTGCAGTTTTCAAACCTTTTCATCACAAGAAGTTTTGCAAAAATTTCACAGACTTTGCATCTAACTGCAAAACATATGCAGTTAGTTCATAAGACAGATGGATTTTTTTCTTTTGTAGAAGAACTTTAGGAAACTCTGTCACCTACTTTACTTTTAATAGTTAAGTGCAATCCAAAGGTCTACCTCATTTTCTTTGATTTCCATTGAATCTCATGACACACTGCCAAACATCCATTGAGTTCTTTTGCATGTCGAAAGTGTTAGAGGTTTTGTATGAATACTTTTATTTATGGTAAAATAAAGAAGGCAGGATATAGATGCTCAAGTTCTTGGTAAAAAAGTGTTTTTTTTATTTACTAATATAATTTATGACATGAATAAAACTTACCATAAAATACATGTTTAATTAATCAAGGTAGTGCTTGAGTTCAGGACTTCAGAAAAGAAGGTTGTTTGTTTGTACCTTGCTTTGGTTAATTATTGAAGCTCAGTACTGGTCCAACCCAGGAGCTGATATAACTGACTCGTATAGCAGTAAAAGTAAGTTTTCCTTTCAACATAAAAAGTACAAAATGAAGAAGCCACTTTTACCATGAATTTGTTCACTCTTTATTGATTTTTCCTGTTTCTTTTTTTTTTTTTTTGAAAAATTTATATTTGATAGATCTGTTTTTATTCCCTTTATATACTTTTCTTCCATTCAGATATTTCTGAAGCTGATATTTTGTAAGAATGAATGATCAAAATGCAATAGTTTTTTGTCTTTAGCGTTTTGCTAATAAAATTATTACAAGTAAAACGAGTTTGTGTTGTCAAAGAAACCTTACATAATTATATTAACCCTGGACTACTGCTGAATTTGGATCAAATTTACACCTTTAATAGGTGTTTGAAAGGAAAGTTACTCAATTTTTCTCAGCTAAGGTAAAATTTACACCTTCAATAGGTGTTTAAGGAAAGTTACTCAATTTTTCCCATCTAAGGTAAAATTTACACCTTCAATAGGTGTTTGAAAGGAAAGTTACTCAATTTTTCCCATCTAAGGTAAAATTTACACCTTCAATAGGTGTTTGAAAGGAAAGATAATCAATTTTTCCAAGCTAAGGTAAAATTTACGCCTTCAATAGGTGTTTGAAAAGGAAAGATACTCAAATTTTTTTCCAGCTAAGGTAAAATTTACACCATTAACACGTATTTGGAAAGGAAAGTTACTCAATTGTTCCCCAGCTTAACCGTGATGCACACTTATTTGAAATCCTTCATTTGAATCCATTATTTCTTGTACTTAAATGAATTTCTCTGTATGAAACATTTATTGAAATAAATCAAGCTTCATATCCTCCCTGAAAAAAAAATCTGGGAAGCATATAGTCAGTAATGTGATTATCCACGCGTGTATCCACATAATTATAAAAATGTTCAAGCATCTGGTTTGTCTGGACTAAAGCCCGAAAACCCAATGAAGGGATATACACTTGATAATCTTAATACAATGACAGCGGGCATGTTCAATTTACAAAATAGTCTGTTTTCCCCCTTAGTACATTTTGCTTGCTCTAAAACCATAAAAGGGATTAGATGACATGTAGATAGAAGGCAGCCCCATGTTCTCCCTTTATAATACTTCATACTAGTTTTAATTTAACAGAAACCTGCTGCAAATAATAAAATAAGAATTAGCCTTTTAGAACTAGTGTTGATTTGGGTAGTTTCAGTTCAACCGATTTTCTTGTCCATTTTATTTTCCCGCCTTAATGAGAGGCTCATTTTTGCGCATGTCTGTCCCTGTCATTCCGGAGTTCTTAGCTTTTTAGCTCATCTGTTTATCAAAGAAAAAAAATTCGAGGTATTGTAATCACTCTGGTGTCATCGTTGACGTGGTCGTGGTGAAAAACTTAAACCTTAGTCATAACATTTAAACAGTCTTCAAACTTCATATACTTGTTCACTATCACAAGGGCTACATTCTCATCAAGGGCCGTAACTCTTTCGTTCATTTTGGCCTAATTTATCTCCCCTCTGTAAAATTAATCTCTAACAGACAAGTTTTGGCATTTGCATGCGGTGCACTTGTAAGCTCATCTGAACACTTTAAATGTGCAGTGAGCTTTTGGAGCCTGTAATGATTTTGACTGACTTAAATGAAAAGTGCAAACTTCTTAAAACGTGCTAAAACCGACAAACCACAATCAACAGTTTTTTTAAGTGAATTAATTTCAAATTTGTACAGATTTCAGAAGTAGAAACTTGTATATCTATAGGTGTGTGCACCATGAAGTGGAACGGACATTGTTTGCATATTTTTGACAGAATTATGGCCCTTGACGTGAGAAATATTCTGCTACAAATTTCATTGCATGTTGGGGCATTCGTGTTGTAATCAGGACCTTTAATATTAATAATAAATATAAATAATAGATATTTAACCCTTTCCCTCATATAGACTCATTTTGACGCACTCAGTAGGTACCACATAAAGCCTGATCTGCAGAAAACCAAACTCAAACCTTACCAAATTAAATTACAAAATCCTCATTTCCAGACCACTGAGGAGCAGCGAACAGCATAAAACCTGATCAGCCTGCGAGTTACTCGCAGGCTGATCTGGTTTTATGCTGTTCGCATAGGTCTTTTCATGGTGTCCTCTATGAGGGAAAGGGTTAATATTGATAGATATTTTTCATTAGAATATCTCTTGTAACGAAACTTAGTTTTAATTATATTTTAATTCCTCGTTCCTATGTTGTCTGTGCAAAAAGAAAGTAATTAATTTATATATTTATAAAATTTAATTATTTACTTATTTTATTTAGTTTTACGAATGGAGGTAATGGTTGAAACCTTTACACTCGTACCTTAGGTTCATCTCTACTAGGTGGTTTCTCCATCACCGGCAATAGCGTTACAAACGGTATTGAACATTTATTTAAAATAATTAAACTTATATGTAGAATTTTTTCTCGTCGCATAACACAAATATCACATTCACTCTCCGCGCATGCACTCACTTCATGGGCTGAACTCACAATTACCTCACGGAACGATTGAAAACGCCATGTTGCGGAACGTGTCACGTGGAACCGAAAGCACGTGGGGCAAGTTGCATAAACAAGTAGTTTCAATGAGTTTTGTAGTCTGGTTCCCGGTCGTCTTCAAGATTAATGGTTACGTAGTGTAAGGGGTAGGCAACCCAGCCAAGACCCTGTCTGAGCAACTCCTGCTTCGTAGATCCCGTTTTCTATATTTCATCGTTTTCCCGAAGTGGGCATATTTACGAAAATAGAGTTTTCACGTGCAATAAGACCTACACTTGCCGGGTTTATTGGGTCATGAAATAAAGACTTCACCAAAATTATCAAGGAAGGGTTATTTTTTTATTTCTATTGATCATCTGTAAATGAGCTGCTTCATTTTTGCTAAAATTTTCGAATCCTGAAAATGCGACATCACATAAAAAAAAAATGTTCTGATTTAAAACGTGCATATAAAGGTTATCCAAACTGGGGGGTTCCTAGCATGAAAAAAGTGACCAAACTGGCACTCGAATCGGCGATACTTATTGGATAAAGCCCTGTATTTAACCCTTTCCCTCATATAGACTCATTTTGACGCACTCAATAGGTATCACATAAAGCCTGATCTGCAGAAACCCACAGTTAAACCTTACCAAATTTAATTACGAAATCCTCATTTCCAGACCACTGAGGAGCAGCGAACAGCATAAAACCTGATCAGCCTGCGAGTTACTCGCAGGCTGATCTGGTTTTATGCTGTTCGCATAGGTCTTTTCATGGTTTCCTCTATGAGGGAAAGGGTTAACCACCATTGGCGAAATGCTGAATCACCTTTATTGTGCACAGGGATTCTATATATAGAATCTTTGATATGAATAAACACACACATCTAACTTTAATTGATACCATGATATTCGACAATATATAAACAGTAAAAAATATAATTCATTTTTTTTTCTTTTATTAATTTTTGACAGACAGAAGACCGCGATGTTAATCATTCATATTCCTTATTGCGATTAAAATCTATAGTCACCGATGAAATTGATCGTTCATCATGACAACTGACCCGATAATCGATACACAGTAAATCAAGAGTGATACTACGATATCGATATATACCGCGATAAATTATCACCATCAGGGTGTGTCCTGGTAATGCGAGACATTCCATATATACTTGTACATATATTGTCCGCCCATCCTAATACATTAATGTAATACTAATATTGACAAAACATAGCGATCTACGACCCTTAATATAATAGCTCAATATACAGACTTACATTCTTCAAGGACTGAAATATCCGGATCAATCATTGTAAAGTCATATTAGAATATAAATATCCATTACTTCGTCCTTTTTGTATATAATAATAAGCTATTTTAAGAAATACATACATTTCATGACTGTAATTGATTTACCTTTTAATAGAATACTTCTTCTCTGGTCAATACAATGGCAGTCAGTATAGTCGCTAGATAAATAGGTTAATATATCTTTTAGTACACGAAATATTGGTAATTATCATTAAGAATCTGGTCTTGCCGCTGACCTATGACAATTAATTATAAATATTAGTTCCTGATAATTTTGGATATATCTTCAAGTCTACAAATCTCAGATCAACACGGTCCTCACCTGGCAACATTTCTACACTTTTATTGGCGATATGAAATTAAAATTTTTATCTTTCCGTCTGTAATTTACACAATATGATATTGTAGTTTTTCAATGAACTGGTTCTGATAGTTAAAAAACTAAGACACATCACTAATATTATGTAAATATGTTTTAAAGTGTCAGATGCAGGACTACGAAGGATAACTAACACACACATACGGGACAATTTTGGGGAGAAAACAATTCACAGTTGCTTCCCCTCGACCTTAAATATCGAGTTACTGGACGTCCCATCGCAAACCCAGAGGTGAAATTTTCTTGCTCTACTAACAGACATATGCAGCAGGTTGGTAAATATGTCTATGCCCTAATGTACACATTCATCTGTTTCGTATAAACAAAAAGCACTTCTTAGTTGCGATTTTTTTTATCGTAAAGCAAAATACCATTTCACGAAACTAATTCAAAATTCTTAATTCCAAGCCCTATGCCACAGAGATTCAGCATAGCATTTGGAAAAAAATCTAGCCAGTGTCTACATGTATATAAATAAATAAAGACACTAACTAGGTTTTCTTTTACAAATACTATATGCCGATTCCCTATGCCTTATGCTATAATTGCAAACTGCGCCATATTTTAAGTTACAATAGAATTCAACAATGTTGTGTTTGAGTAAACCGCCACTTCGACTGTATTTTAAGTCCTAATAAACAAAATATTAAGTTTACGAAATGTCCATTAAAAACCTGCAATTATTGTCATAAGTGTCATAAGACAGTGAAAATGAACAATTCGTACGGTGTAATAAATTCTTCGTTTATATTTAACATTTTGGTTTATACGAATAAAAAAACAACAACAACAAAAACAAAAAACAACAACAAAAAAAACAGCGAAAATTGTGTTGCAAAAGAGAATGAAAAAAAGCATAATAAATGAGATGGCCTTATAACCGACAGAATATTATGCCCCTCTGACACCATTACAAAGCAAGGTCATAATGATATTCATCTTCATTCAGAGCCGATGTCAATGTTGCTTTCTCATGTCAACAAGTCATCGTCGTGGGTTATTTGATTAAGAAAATATCGTACTAATTAGGCTTTTTATTGGATCCATGGCGGAGACAGTGATCGTTTGACCGGCAATGAAACAGCGCGTTACATATAATTTTTCGGATTTGCTTTTAAAAGAGTATTCAAAATACGCATGGTTTCACTGGTAAGCAAGAAGATGATTTATATTCATGAAAAGTAAGTATCCCACTGTATATATAGTGATAATAACGGAATATAAACCGTGGGTTCCGACGATGGTTGTAGACACAGGCTCGAAATTCATCAACCATAATTAGCGTTATGTATTACTTAAATGCTTAGGGGTGAGTTCTTATGTGCTTGCTTCTTTAATAAAAATACCAAGTATTTCATTTCTTAACGAATATTGCAAGTTATTAAGGTAATAATTTACCGTCCCCGGTGGCCGAGTGGTTAGAGAAACCGCTACTGGTGCAGGAGGTCATGGGTTCGATCCCTGTCTGCAACAAACCAAAGTCATAAAAATGGTACTGATATAGCTCCGTTGATTATCGCTCAGTATAATAAGGGTAGTTGCAACACTGATTTGCCAGATGCCAGTGTGATACTGCAGTGTGGCAGCACAGGCTACCGGCGTGGGAACCCCCAATGATACAAAGTAACAATTCAAAACACATTTTATAACAAAATTTCACAATTCATGAAAAAAAAAAAAAAAAAAAAATATCCCACGCCGGTAGCCTGTGTATTGCAGCACTATATCTGTCTCAAGTAGATATTGTCTCCAAATGACTGAAATACTTGGTCATGTACTTGAATACAATGTACATGTATTTCGTCAAAACAGAAATAGTGACGTGCGTTTCTACCTTAAGAAATTTAGTATTACTTTGCACTAAGTATTGTAGGTGGAATTCAATATTTGACAAGGTTGCGCAACCTTACCTGTCTTACTTATCACTAACTATACTTAGCGCCATATAATAAGTAGAGATCTACCGGTAATACTTCATTTTTTAAATAATCTAGGAACACACTCCATCGTGGCAACTCTTGTTTTTCAGAATATACATACGTATAAATGATTAAGCTGGTAAAGACAGTTAACTTACAGGCTGACCGTATTTGTTACAAAATAAACTACTTTAGAAGTTTATTATATTGGAACAAGTACGGTGAAATATGTTGCTAGATTGAGTGCTAAGTAAATTTGATAGAATGGGACTACATGCCATGTTCTTTGACGCTCTAAACAGAAAACTCTCGCAGTCTTGGTCGAATTCCACCAACAATTCTTAGCGCTAAGTAATATTTAAATACTTAGGGGTAGATTTCAGTAAGCTTGTTCCTCTTATAAAAATACCCAAATATTTCATTTCTTAACAATTACAGTTAGTTATTAAGGCAATAATTATTTTCGGCTAAGTCATGTACTTGAATATTTCATTAAACAGTAATGGTGGAATGTGTATCTACTTAGTTTAAGAATTTAAGTATTTCTTAGCGCTAAGTATTGCTGGCGGAATTCGAACCTGGTCTGAGAGCTGGCTCGAAGTCCACTTAAATACTTTACGCAAAGTAATTCTTAAATTCTTACATTAGTTAGAAACACATTCGCTCAAGATGTCTGTTAATGTTTTGGGTTTAACGCCCCACTGAAAGTATTTCAGTCATTTGATTTTTTTTTTTTTGTAAAGAAATAAAATATTTTGTACAGTGTTTTTATTTGAGAAACAAGACTTGTGCAATTCGTCTTTATGTATTTAAGTATTGCCCAACGCTAAGTATGGTTTGCCGAAATCAAGCCTGAAAATAAGAATCGACAAAAACGACGGGAGGGGATTTTTTTTAACATTAAAAAAAAATCATCTTAAATTACTGCAATAAAAATGCAACCGGTCTGGGTGGCCGACTACTGAAAGCGTTCGCATCGCGACAGAGATGTCATGGGTTCGAATTCTCGGCTGCCACATGCATACAAGAGTTCATGTATCTCTCTAAAATGGTAATTATGTTTAGCAGCAATACTTGGTGCTAAAGTAAGTATATCTGGTTAGTATAGGACTGGACATCCCGTTGCCAGTTTAAAATGACTCATCATCAGACATCTATGTCCATCTGATCAATATCATTCATCGGCCACTGGATTTTACACCTGTATTTGTCATTTTTGGGTGTGTATTCAACACCATTTCATTGGTTCCATCACGTATCTTTAAACCAATTATAGAGATCGTTTTTAAAGCTGTAAAGACTATTTCACGAGAGGATTGGCAATACTTGGTATTCGCTTATTTGAATTGACCAATCAGTGACTGGGGAAAAAAAACTCAAGTGGATGTTTGAACAACGCGTGGAATTATACACCAGCATGTAGATTAGGTGTTCCTAAAATGCTCGTTGATTTACGTTGTCGGAGTGAAATGGTCTATATAGTTATGTTTTTTTTTCTAAACTATAAATAGAAACTGTGAGGTCACCAGCTTGTATTCAAGACAATAAGTCGACTTTCAAATTTCCACACCGGAGACTATTTCATTTATAGTCTGTTATAAAACGGCTATTTCTTCATGAAGTGAAACGGAATAAGTTAATCGAGGTTTCCGACGATGAATATAATCACGCTCCTTTTACAACGGCGTATTCTCTCATTGAGGCAGTCAATATTTTTCCTATATGCACTTAGAATAAATTTGCTGTCAATATGTCTTATGTAGATGAAATTCCCACAAATTCTCAATCTTTTTTTATTTATATTGTTTAACTTAAATGTTTTAAGGTTGTTGCGAACAGGAACCTTTTCTGATATCAGTATAAGACACCGGAACTTTTCTTCAAAGCCTACCTACTTGTTCACAGCCTACCTACAGTTTGGTTTGTATTTACAGGTTACTTGTGTTAAGCAAACATGCAACCTTTTTTTCAGAGGCCAGCTTACACATTCCTAAATGCATTATGCATTGTACATTTGACCTTTATTTAGCAACCTCTTGGACTAAGCAGCGCTTTTCATGATCTCATATTTCTTTGCAGTTATGGCCCTTGATTGCTTTTCCTTTCAAGGTGCTGTGGAGAGAATGGTGTGAACGCAATTCCTTTGTACTGCATGGATTTTGTTTTGAATTTACATTTTCATTACAATATACATGTTCATTGTAATGTATTCTCCAATCTTTTACAGAGGCTCTGATTATAATTACACCATGTTTATTACGGTTTTGTCCCCTGATTGCGGTTATTGACAACAGTATTTTACCATACAGCATACAAAGGTTCTTAACCCTGCAATACCTTTAGGCGTTTAAAATGTCTCTTTGGTTGCTCCAGACAGGTTGAGGGAGGTCAGTAAAGGTATTTTCCTTTTTTTTTCTCTCTCTTAGTCGTCTTATGACCGAGTTACTAGTACTTGGTCTTGTGATGAAGAATGAGACATGCCTTTAATATGCATGGACTTAATTTTCCCAACTATGAGATTTTATCAGCAATAACAATGTTAAGGTTCGAATCCCAGACTGGGCGAAATTCTGAAAATCAGACTCTAGTCGCCGACTTCTTGTTATTCTGAGAAAGTGTTTGCTTAAAAAGAAGAAATCACGCAAGTTTAATTTATATCAAAATGGGCGGGGACCAAATCATCCACGATATTATGTATGCAACGAGGCACTTCCCTGGCACTCAGCAATGTGACGATTAGCCCTAGAGTAGGAGGCTTACAAAAAATTAGGTCAAAATTCTACGATGCTATTCGTGCCGAGAGGGCGGATTCCATTGCCACTTTCCTGACGCAGTTGCCAAGCAATCATTTAAGCTTTCACTTTATGTGTATTTTTTTTTACTTCATTTTTGTTTTGTTTTATTGTCTGCTGACTGCAAGATCTGGACCAGTGACCTAGATTCAACAATTGTAATCACCGCGATAATCCCTTCGCCGATTCTATGACGTAAACGATGCAAAACATGCAGGTATCGTAGTCCGTCTAGACGGATACACGGATTTTTTTTTCATCTCCAAATCTACATGTCAACAATGAGCAATATTTCAAGAGAATTTACGTCATTTTTCTGACAGAGCGGAGCGCATGTTGCCAAGCCTGCGATAAGGTTTCGCATGGTCAGAGCAAACAGAGATTCTTCTACTGAAGTCTTCTAGGCCGTCCAATTGACTGCCACCTGCATGTATGGAGGATTAAAGGTGTGGCATTGTTACGTTAACCTAGCAACACCTAGCTCGATATACTTTGAAATAAATATACGATACGTACATAAGTATGCAAGTGTGCCACCGTGCGAAATTTTATTATTCTTAGTGTATGTATCGGAATTTTATATACATGCGTGTGCAAATATTAGCACATAGCAAAGTTGTAAAAATGGTACTGAAATGGTTTCTTTGCTTGTTGCCTCCGTGTCAGGGAATTGTTTCATGCCAAATATCTACGACGTGATACTGCAGTTTTTTCCGAATGAATGAAATACTGTCGCCAACAATCAAACAATTAAATACATATAATGTACCCGTGTGTGTGCGTGAATATAGACTATTAAATGCAATAAAATCTTAATCTGGATTAATCTTTTTGACCAAAGGCTTTGAAGCTGGTACGTGGAACACACCCACTTTCTTCTCTGATCTTGAACTGCATCAGAAACTGCATCTAGCTTCCGCTGTCTACACTGATTCAGGAAGAGACGCATTAAATATAAAGCAACATTTAATCACATGTATTTATATACAGGAATGTGAAAATATCATTAATTCTGATTTTCTCGTGGCACCTCTGGCAAACGATTTTTATAAGTTTTACAATTAATCGCTCATCAGTTGAAAATAACCCATTATATGCAGATTCGTCGGAGTTTCGATTCCGCACATGAGGCGCCCGGCCCAGTCAATGCGATTGGTATCAATAAAAGGTTGTAGAAAGATTTATAATGTCTGTTGAATATTAAACCTGCTTCATAAAACGCGGCAGTTCCCGCAGTGAAAATGCTATCATATAGTATATAGCCCACTAGCTAAGTGCATGCGTAGTAATTGTTTCCTCTCGCTCTCGATTGTATATGGATTAGATATGGATTTCCCAGGCTTGCTGGTCTTGAAAGAAATGGAATCTGATGTGCATAAAATACGGCTATATTTAACTTCCCTCCCACTTGCTTTTAATATCGCACCTCAATAACAAATCTGCGTATAAAGTAAGATTTTTATTGTCATAAATATAATATCATTTTTTTTTACCATCGGTACAATTGTACATTTATATTCGTTAAAATAGGATACGTTTAATATTACTTATAGGCCTTTTTGTCTGAAATCTGAAATATTCTGCCTAAAAAATAATGATAACAATGAAAATTATAATGAGAAGAAAAACCTCGATCGACATATCAAGCAAAGATTAGTAGCTAGTCTAAAAAATTAGTCTCACAACATTACGTAACATACGGTGTTGTCCAATTCTCGCAACGTCATGTTTTCAAATATCTTCTACTAATAATTTACAATAGAACATAGCATTACCACAAAAATGATACCTTATTTATTGAAATAAGTCAAGAAATAATAAAAAAAAAAATATATAAAACAGAAAAGTACCTGCATGAAAAGAACTATGTACATGTATTTGTTGTTTTTCTGCTACACTGGTTGGCTTTAAATTATACTTCAAATACATCAAACTGAAAATATCTCTTTGCATTAGAAAGAAAATGTGTTTTTTTGTAATATGATTACATTTTCTTCCGTGATTTTTCATACCTTTTAGAAAGTTTTCAAGTTTTCAATGATCTGCTGTGTGTATATAAACAATATTTACAGGAGTTTCATTTTTATATTTAATAGGTCTTCGCCTCAATTTTAAAAGTAGTAGGAAACAACACTGATTCTGATTAGTCGACACTGTCACATATTAATGCCGTAACACATTTCATCTTATTTTTGTATACACAATTAAGGTGTTCATCTCCTTTTATATTGCAAATGGGAAGTCACAACGCATAAAAGACCAAGACATTCTTTTTTCGAACATTTTACTGGCGTAGAAACATAAGAGTCAAACAGTAAAAGAAGATTGCATTGTTTTCATTTTCTCTAGGAAGACAGTCAGTTTAGAGTTTTATGTGATTAATTCATACGACATATCAGCATTATGCCGCTGAGATAAAATTGTTAATAAAATAACAGTGTGACCATACCACGTGGTATATGACGTCATTTTAAGCTATCGCGAAAAACATAATTTTTCATCGAATCAGTGGAAAAACTTGCTGTAAGTATTTTATTCCATAATCAATTTTAGTGCGAAGCGGAAAATTGTGCCCTACACGTCGGTCCCAATAATTATTTTATCAGATATACAGTTTTTCCTAACATTCGGGAGAGTCTTCCAAGTTCGCGAAATTTTGTTAGCTAGCACGTAAAGCACATCGCTTATAATGTTTTCCCGAATATTAGGAGTTTTATTATAAAAAAAAAAAATCATACTGTTCACATAAAAAAGGATCAAACTGCTTGGCCCACTTACTTATTCTCGGTGTGTGTGTGAGAGGGGGGGGGGGGGGTTTCCTCTTAGGTATCATAACAGGACAAAACTGCCTGTTTGTGCCCACATAATTATCTGGAAAAAAAACCATGATATCCAGTTAACCTAAATTATGGTGGCATATCTCTACCTTGAATATTAGAGTAGGACAGGGCTCGATTTCTATAACAACTCTCTAATTTAGTTTTACTTAAAAATTAAGATAAGGATAGAATGTATTCTATGATTCTTGTTTTTTACAATTTTTTAAGCAAATAAGATACATTTATGCCCTTTCCGACAATCATTATGTGTGGAGAAATAAATTGTAAGGTTTGTGGATATGAGGAAGGAGGTCACGTGATCCACTGGTAGTATTTTACGACAAACAGATCCAGAGTTTGCGTGTTCGATCCCCTCCGATGACGATATCTAATAAGCCTTCCTTAGCCCAAAGTACTGGTACAACCCAAGAACCGTCAAGAGGGATTATTATAAGACATAAATGGTATATAATGGTTTCTTAATTGAAAGAAGATATATACTTGTACCAAAGATAAAGACAACCCGGGTGCCTCTCTGCATTCAGGGTCTTCCTCCACCTGTAATTAGCTGGGCGTTACAACATGTATATGACTGAAATACTGTCGCAGCGACGGTTATCTCATGGGATGTGACTTAATTAAATAAAAGGGTTTGTGAGGTTGGCTAAGAAATTGGAATTGGGATTTCATTATTCAGCTTCACCCGAATTTCCAGCCGGCTAGGAATTCGGCTGTAGCTGGGTATTCAAACTGCGCTATAAATTGTGTTTAAACTTGAAATATTTTGAATACCCAATACCCAGCTGGCTGGGAATTCGGTTGTAGCTGGGAATTCGCGAATGCACAAGTCCAAGCTTGCTGGGAATTCAGTTGTAACTGGATCCAATTCGTAGCCAACTTCACATACCTTTTAAAAATCATCATTTTAATGGACTCCACAATTGTCGAGAATCAGACGGATGTTCAAGGATACAGTAGTGTATATAGTTCAATTACATTACGTTGCTGCAGAAAGTTATCTTATGTTCCCGAGGATCAAAGAAATTAGGTCATGAAAACAAAATGAAATGATGAGCTCTGCATTTAAGCTCCAGACGGGAAAGTCTGTATTTCAAAATATCCAACAGAGAGGCTTTATAACTCATATTGTTGCTGGGGATGATGTTATTACCAACAAATTGTTCACAAGAAATCAATAAGTGTTTATGGATAACATTAGCAATCAATTACAGGTTGCAGTTTCGCCATCTAGCCCCACAATCCTACCCCTCAATGCGTTTTGGCAACTCTCTCAGGCAGTCATCAACCGAAATATTTTTTCTTAAATGAAAGCAAATCACCTGATTAAGTTTCGGAGCGCGAGACCTAAGAAGCGAGTTTGGCGAGGTCTCAAACAGGGCCGAACGTACTTTTCCTGGTAGACTGATGATAGTGAAAACGGCCTTGGGACTTTATGGTAAAAGTTAATGCTTTTTTTTCTCTCTCTGCTTTAGCATCGATATAATCATGGCAAGTGTTTGCGGTTAGAGTGTTTTTGATTATAAAATCGATGATTCAATCACGTAAGTAAGACCTTTAATTGGAAGGGAGTCGTTCGTTAACAGGATAAAGGGGCAAATCCCGAACATGTGCAGTACCTGCAACGACCCGTTGCAGTTAAACGTCTATCATTAAACACCGTTATGGCCATAAAAGTTATCTGTCGGTGGTGTTTATATCCGACGGATTTATGAATGAGCCTCAACAGGAATCGAATAGGTGAGCCGGAAATATTTCAAAATTCGTGTGATGTGTTCGAAGCGGTATTAATAGTTATTAAGCGTGTTTGATTTAACAGGTAGCTACTTACATGTGCAATTCATCAATAGTTTGGAAATAGAGTTGCTAGTCAAAGTCTGCATGAATCATCTGCCATGAAACAAACAGGTCATGCTAATTTCTTTCCCTTGTTACATACCTTCTCAATGATCTTGTGGTCGGCTCTTGCGTAACCTGTTGATTAACACATGTGCTGACTAAATTACTAATTAATTTGTTTTCAGGGTATTTTCGAGATTTTGAAATGTAAGCAGCATTTTGAATAATATCGGTATTTCCTTAAACCCTTGGATTTCACCCAAACATATGTCACGTACCTCCATCCTTGGCTTTATATGTTTGTGTGTTTATTGGATTTAACGTCTCGCCGACAGAATTTCAGTCATTTAAAGAGACAAATATTGTGCTGCCATACTGCAGTATCACTCCGTAGACATGTAGCATAATATTTCATCCAGTCAAATCAACCTAAGATCGGGCCAACAAGTTCTGAAACTATCTTAATATGCGGAGCGCCAAGCATTGGAGCTATACAAATACATTTTCTTACGACTTTGGTATGTTACGTCCGGGGTTGAACCCACGATCTCCAGACTCCGAGTCGGACGCTCTACCCGTTACCAGTAGAAGGACATTTCGTTATGCTGGTTGTAAAACAATCAACGGAAAATCTTTTAATGTGTAGATTTTTAGGTCAGCGCCCTAGTTTCTAGACATACATCTTGCCATTTACGAGTTAAGAGACTGGCAACACATGTGTAAATACATAAATAGATTATAATACATATAAAATGTAAAATTAAAATGTATTTAAAATACAATAGTCCCCATCAATTATCCCGAAATATGTTAAGAATATGAAATATCTTCAAAATATTTCAAGAAGTAGAAGCAACGGATACGCCTATTGATATCGAAATATTCAGAATGAAAGGTGTCAACATTAAAAGCATGATATTGCCCGAAGTTACCATGAGAAAAAGATACTCTCCCTCGTTGATGTTGGTGAATATGGTGGCATATTTCTGCCAGCCACTTATCCACATAGCTATGTTGAAACTTTTCTGGAAAATATGCCACCATAGGTGAAGGCTTTGTTTTATGACAAATAAACTCAGAAAGTGTTGGTCACATTGCACAGGAAAACGCCATTTTCTTAAACGAAATTAAGAAAAATTGGTTAAATATAGAATACGGTTCTTTCTGGCACCAAGTGACGACGTAGTCACCAGTTCAGGGTAGCGAATTCGTACGTTCAGCTTATGAAGTTCAGCCAAGTGACGGCAAATGAAAATAGAAAATCTAAATAAAGGTTTTATAATGCTAAATATAGTTTCAATACCGTCCGTGACGGTATTGAATGTGGTAGGGACACCGTTCAATTTTTACCATTACAGAAGGTTGAATTGGGTGACCATGCGTCTTTAGTTTGTTTGTTTGTTTTGTTTGTTTGTAGGGTTTAACGTCCCTCCGACAGTATTTCAGTCATTTTTGAGACAGATATAGTGCTGCCACACTGCAGTATCACGTCGTAGACATGTGGCATGATACCTCACCCAGTCACATTATCCTGACACCGGGCCAACCAGTCCTGCAACTACCCTTATATGCTGAGCGCCAAGAAAGAGAGCTATAACAGTACCATTTTTTACGACTTTGGTATGTCGCGGCCGGGGATCGAACCCATGACCTCCCGCTCCCGGGGCAACTACCCTTATATGCTGAGCGCCAAGAAAGAGAGCTATAACAGTACCATTTTTTACGACTTTGGTATGTCGCGGCCGGGGATCGAACCCACGACCTCCCGCTCCCGGGGCGGACGCTCTTACAACTCGGCCACCGGGGACGGTATCATGCGTCTTTAGAAGGGAAATAATAGGCGTAGTGCAGACATATTGTTAAAATTAAATTTTTAGTCAATGACCATATGTTAACTAGATGGTATAAACGTTGTACAGGGAGTTCATAATGAGTGCAGAAAGCCAAGTGCAAATAGAGTGTGGTTATTTAATTGTATTTATCAACCAGATAAATGTAACGTTATATATATCATCATTATTATTAGTTAGTACTTTAACAAGACAGACATAAGATAAAGTTTTATGCATTACCTGTTTGCGAGTGAGGTGAGTAGTCACTCCAACACACCAAGAAACCCGCTTCATTTGCTTTTAATTTGATTAACTATAAGAACAAAGCAATTATTGCACAAAATGTCAGTGCAAACAATTACGGTGAGCAGATTTATTTTTGAGGATATACCTAACGCCCCCTATGAGGGCGGGGCTGATACAGCAATATTGCCTGTTTTCATACTCTGATTCGGCAGCCACCGGTTTCTTATGACATATTGAATAGACTCTAACAGTTCATCTAAGATACCCGTCGTAGTAAAAAAGGTATGAGTAAGCAATTTTGTTTTGGGCACCCGAGTAAGCCCCATCCTCTCAAATTACAATATATTTATTTTCTTGTTAAATGCAGGTAAGCCAGAGAACGAGTACATATAACGAAAACATTGAAATGACGTTGCTAGTTCTGAGTGAACCTAAAACAAGCTTAAATTACTCAGAATTGCCATGAAAAGCGTTATTACAAATTAAAGTTATTAAAAATATATTACATATGACACAACAAAAGATTGTACCGACAGCTTTTTTTGAGGGGTATGGAGTAATATAATTGAGTGTAAAATCATATAATGAAAAGTATTGCATAAACTTGTGTTACAGCAATTACCAACAATAATGAAATTGGTTTCAATATTTCAGAGCTTGGTCTTTTTTCGTTTTGGGTTCCCACCGACAGTATTTCAGTTATTTTGGGATTTTTGACTTGTATATATGACAGAAAAAATGCCGTATAACTTTATCACACCGTTGACAAGGGCGTCGCGGTCCAGTGGTAACATACCCGACTGCGAATCCGAAGGTTGTGGGTTGCGAACCCCGTCGGGGTGGGGGTGGGGTGGGGGTGAATTACACGACATTCCAAGACGCATAGAACTGGTCCAACCAAGGAACAATGGAGAGGGTTTAGTATAGATTAAAAGAATTTGTTTCTCAATCGACGTAAAATAAATTAGTTAAAACTTAAACATGTGGCATGATGCAACACCCAATCACATTATCCAGCGGGTCCTGGAATTCCCTTGTGTGCTCAGCGCCTGCGCAATGGTATAAACAAGCTGAATCTCATGTTGACAAAACCTTATTACTCGCATGACGTAGACATTGTTGAAGAGAAGTTGGCAGAAACAAATAAATGAATAAGCAAATATAAGAGTGTCGTCAGGCTAACCAAACTATTGTTAAGCTAAACTTGACTTTTAAGGCAGATTCCGTTGTAATATTATAAAATCCCCCGAATTTACAACTATTTCCGGTGAAACAAAATGTCCGTAGAAGCGGAAACGGCGTAGGACCAACAGGTCAATCTTGAAACTGATGCATCAACATAATCAACCCCGATTTAAGCAGTTAGCTAAATGGGGGCAAAATGAGTAACATGATAGATATTCCTAAGTCTGAAACATGGTTGGTTTCGAATAGGATGGCTATTTGATACAAACCAAAGCGATTCAACTTATCCGGGCATAGAACTTGCACTGACTTCTGAACATTGTTACTTGATATCGAGTCTACGCCGGGTCGGAGTTGAATGAGAAAGGGCAATTGGTCGCCTGTTTTGACACCTGAGTTGTATTAGGGTACTACGATTTCCTCCGCCATGGGTTCTTGGATATCAATCGGAACACCCCTGGTAATTCCGTCATTCATTACCGAGGTGTTCCGATTGCTTGTATATCTCTGTTGGTTCCGCACTAGTTTGGTACAGTGTCAGCGAAAAGTGACAATGGCCGTGTGGTCTACGGTGTGATATGGAAGTGAGGCAGCACGTTATATAACGTAGACAAATGATATACTACCGGTGTGACGATATACCCGAGAAAACCAGCACAATGTTTCCACCAGTATCAAGAACTGCGTGAACACCTCCGTTTGTGCCAGAGAATATATTCCCATTCTGTCCCAGCGTTATGAAATAGAGTTTAAACATTTAACTTTACTATGATCAGAATGTTGCATTATGGGCCAAAATTCCACAGACATCTTCGGAAGGTTTTGATATCCACACAGTCTGATATAGTTCTACGTGAAACCCCTCAGCCAAGAGAGCTGTACAAAAACTTGCATGTAAATCCTAAGCCAGAAACATATGGAGTAATTTATCTTTCTTTTAACTGGTTTAACTTAGTTATACTAAAGAAGGTATATTGGCATCAAACCGTATGTTATTTGTGTTTTCTTTTTCGCCCTATATCTCTCTCTCTCTCTCTTTCTTTTCCTGTTATCAGCATACGTCTTGCATTGAATCGGATAACTGCAGATTGTCACTTGTAGTAACCATAGTGACTAAGATAATTATTTTTAGGGTATAGATAACTCTTATGTCTATAATACCCATAACATATGGTGGTCTAGATTTCATATATGGCTTTAGCATATTGTCCTGGTAACAGGACGACCAGGGTCACTGTTAAGATACTAACTGAATACGTGACAATTTTTCAGAAAAGTTTCAACATAGCTAAGTGGATAAGTGGTTGGCAAAAATATGCCACCATACGCAGAGAGCTAGAAAGCAAGTACATTATACATTTTAATTTATTAAAACTTATTTCTGCAAAACGTAATCGATTCCGTTGTAACTAATGCTTTGTAACTTGAACCGCTACTTAGCAAGCTTTTTGGCGAGTTATTAACTCTTTCTGAACCATGACGACGATCTCCAATTTCACATGATATTAATTATTTTGTTATTGCAGTACATGGTGTAATATAATTTTGTTTAACACGAATAAGCTATATCGATTGATACATTAGCACCTGGGGAGAAAAACGTGATGTTCATATATGAGCTAGAACTTTAACAATCACGAGTGATAATATGCTCTCCAGAACAGTTAAAAAAAGGAAAATTTACCAGGAATTTCCTCCGAAGAACTGCAGTTTTTGCAATTTCAATGAGAGATATACTTGACAAGAAAACATGTATATGGTCAGTGTTCCCATGAAAAGTTTTCTTGATGTAGTAAGGTTTAATTGAGTTTTAAGAAATCTCTTAAAACTAGGGATACTTAAGACCAATATAGGGTTGAAATATCCTCCATACGGGGCTATTTGGGAACACTGATGATTTAGTACTCCAAATTATTGAGGAATTTAGGCTTTAGAACGGGAGTTCGAAATTTCGTTCTCCTCAATAAGGACGGGCGGGTCAACTGTAAATTGTAAAAATAATGGTCTAATATAATTAAGCCGTATTTCAAGTTCTCTGAAATAAAAAAAATAGATAATACACGATGTTATCAAAATTTTTGGAGGAAATATGCATAGATGCTAATGATACATTTTTGAACATGGTTGTTTAACTTTCCAGGAACTATACATCATTATGTTTACTACTTGTTTATCTTGCGCATGCGCCAAACGTTGAATTGGAGACTCCACCTTGTAAAAAACAACAACTTTCAACAATAAAATGATAATGGAGTTTCACATAATTGTAAGAAACCGAGCCCTTTTTGACCTTAATATACATGTATTATGTTTAGTAATATATTTCTTCCATTATTCTATTGGGGAGGCGATTTTATCCCATTTATGTCTAAACTTATATATATATATACGTACATAATATATTAATATTATATACTTTGTAAGAAAATTATTGTTAAGAATCAAAACAATGGTCCACTTGAATATGAAAAACAAGGCACCCAAATATATGACAAAAAAAATCCGAACAAATGGACACGTGGCAATGAAAATACAATCGTGTTTGTATAAACTATTTTTGGCACCATCTTTGTAAGAACTTTGATATTATACACTGTAAATCTTTTAGAAAAGTATTGTGTGTTTATAACACAAATCTTGACTGCTTGTATGGAGAAACAGGTAAGATATCCTCGAAAAATATTTAGACAGTTAATAAAAGTAAAATATTGGATCAAAATACAAAATGTATGGTGGCATATTTCTGCCAGCCACTTATCCACTTAGCTATGTCGAAACTTTTCCGAAAAATTGTCACATATTCAGTTAGTACCTGGCAAGAAAAAAACTTTCGTGTTATCCACGTATCTTAACAGGACAAAACTACCTGTTAGTGCCCACTACTGCCAATCACATATTCACTTAAGATAACTGGATGACTCGCCCTTTTTCAAGTAAGTCAGTTAAATTATTTGGATAACAAGCATTTTTTTTCACATAATTATCTAGAAAAAGTATGATATCAACTTCTTATCAAGTTATCATAAGTGAATATGTGATTGGCAGTAGTGGGCACTAACAGACAGTTTAGTCCTGTTAAGATACCTAAGTGGATAAAAATGATTCGATTATCAAAATTATTTACAGCATGTTGAAATACGACACTGAAAATAATGTTACTTATAATGGACTTAATTGGGCTTGGCAAACAAAAAATATTTTTAACAATTCCGGAATGGTACATATGGTGGCATAAGTATGCAAACATAGGTAGACTTATGGATACAACAAAATGATAGAACAATAAATTTCCAATTATAAAACAAAAACTGGTATGCATTAAAAAAAATTAAAATAAAATCTATCTTGTACATGTATAAACATAAAAAATATAAAATCGCGCTCTTCCTCTCATCACTTGGAATAAGAAAGAGGTTTTTTTTTATTTATATATCTTTTAACTTATGCAAATTTTAAGAAAAATCTGTCCGTTAGAAAAAAACCCGCTTAAACACGTCACATACCAAGTGGTATCAGAACAGAACAGAACAAATCTTTTATTTCACCCAGGCATACAAAATGCAACGTACTGAAGCTTAGATTCTACACAGACTTCGCATCTGCAATCAATTAAGAAGCAAAGCGCATTGTGCGAGCGTGGGCTCCGACGATGTTCAAAAGGGGTCTTAATCATGTCAAAAATCCCGTTGCTGTACTCTTACTTAAATATTGTCACAACGTGAATGACCAGTTAAAAGAAAGTTTGCTGACTGAAACAAATGAGCGCTAACACATGTTTTATGATGATATTTATAACGTAATGAAAGATAATTGGATATTTACATTCGTTTGTATTTCGCCATAATCGAGTACGAATCGAACACGCTTTTGATTGTCGTTAGTCCGACATGTTGACAATCGCTTCTCAGATTTGACACGCCATATTTGATTTAATCGCATGTTAATTAATTCGCTGGGAATAAAATCATCACAAAAGACACTCAATTATGTTTTTATCAATAACTCACCGAAATATGAACGGTTGCTACAAGACTGTTTTGTTCGCAAAAACAATTAGTAATTATCAACCGCTATCAAGGCCAAAACAAAACACAACTAGGGCTTTAAGATGAAAGAAACACCACTCTATCAACACTGGTTGTGGTTTGATGGCCCAACAACAAGCAACAGTCACATTCAAGTCTTACCGTCTCCCCTAGACACCTGGAATATTTCAAATTATCTTTTTATGGCTTGCATAAGGTGTTAATCATTGTTTTTTTCTTTCACTCTCATAAATTATTGACCTATTTTATTCACTTTTTAAATTGTACGACGGATCAAGCCTTATTACTGTGCGTTTTAAGTTATACGCATCTCCTTTGTTGATTTATATTTCATTAAAATGGTTTACGAAGGAAAAGAGTTTCGCGGGAAGCCGCCATTCCATTACATATTGCATTCACTATAACTTTCCCATGGTCGCTTGATAAACCATGATCACAATTAAATGACGGATTGATTACCTTAATATGATAAACCCAAACAGTTTCTGGTGAACGGATCGACAACAAACTTTGACCGCCAACTGTATTTTTAAAAAATATTTAAGATATAAACATACAGCAAATGTTTACTGAACTCCATAATGCATTTTTAGAAATCAATTTAAAAAATATATTGAATACATATTATACATGTATATTACAAAATGTCTATCTACCCTGTTTTATTTCACCATTTCACTAGAAACTTATTTTTATATTTAGCCTATGTAAAATTAACTTATAAGAAATTCTTAGACAGTATATCGTTCCAGGCTGACGAACCTTTAAATAACTTAGTGAAAAAAAAGCAACAAATTTAGCACAAATGATTTACATTTTACTAAAAGTGCGTTTTCCACCAGAAATTTCAAATTTGGGTAGCATTTCAATGCATTTGACAATATGAATATTTCCACTTACTACAGCCGAGCAAACTAGAACAACCATTAAATGAAAATAATACCCCTGCGTACGACGGGACGGGATAAGTCTGATTCCTATATGTAATGTTTGCATCGATCAGAGGGGGGAAAATGCTGTATTTCATTTCTTTATCAAGTTAAATGGTATACAGTGCATGCGAAGCGGAAAATTGTGCCCTACACATAGGTCCCAATGATTTTTTTTTTGTCAGATGTACAGTTTTTCTTAACATTAAGGAAAACCTTCCGAGTTCGTAACATTTTGTTTGCTAACACGGAAAGCACATCGCTAATGCTTTCCCGAATGTTAGGAAATACTGCACATCTGACTAAAGAATCATTCGGGCTTTCGTTTTGTGCACAGTTCTTCCGTTTTACATGCGTTATATCCCATTAAAATCGGCGAAGAAATAAAATACAGCAGTTTTCTTTTTCGAATCGAGGCAAATTATGCCGCTTAAAATGACGTCATATATCACGTGGTATGGCCACACTGCCTTCTTGTTTTGGGTTTCAATGTCTCACAGACAGTATGTCAGTGATACGGAGACTATGTCTTGCTGACAGCGGGTCTTATCGTTCTGCAGTTACCAGTATATTGCAGTCGGGGATCAAGCCAACGACTTCCCGCTCCGATACGGACGCTCTTACCAATTTGAATACATGAATATTCATGACGTAAAGGGTTAAGTAAAAGAAGGCAATATAATCAGTATAAACAGAATAAAAGGAACACGGCTTTAATTCATGAATCATGTACACACACGAATACATGGCTCGTTATATTTTAAGTCTGCATCCAGGGACTTTCTATGACTGACAGAGTCACGAGATTCGAATTCGAATAAAATTCTTGGAGTTAAATCGAGATTTTCCAAGAATTCCATCTCCTATGATATATGATGAACATATGATGGCATTTGACACTGGATCAATTTGTCAAAGAAATGAGCCTGACACCAGGTTAATTGTACGTGAAGCAAATAAAATATGCAAATATTTTCATCCTAGCATCTCTTTTAAACAGTCATTTTAAGTCTGTTCGTTTTTCCCAGGTTTATCACCCCCTGTTACTTGTCGTACATAATTTAACATTTAAATGTTCTCCATAAAATGACAGAGAAACAGTCTTATCAAACGCACATAAAAGGAGCAATTATAACGAAGCCATTTGCCACATAAACTCTGCTTTTGTTACATGGTTGTCGGTGGTGTTTATAAATCACTTTTGATTACAGAAGCAGACATTGAATATGTTATAATTTATCAACAATATCAAATACCTGAGTTGCGGGCTTTCATATTGAAATGGCCGTTAAAAGAATCAAAGTGAAGCATTTTCCCGACACTTAACGGTCAGTCGCAAGCCTTTGATCACTCAAAAGAAAAACCAGTATATCAACAAACTGGTCATTAAGAAGAAAACGTGTTAAAGAACTGTGAACATATATCCATTATCACGAATAGTTCGATATGTAAACGATTGAAAACGTATAATTTAATACGTCGCTAAAAATTAATTTGAGCATAAATACATCTTTCACTTCGCCTAACTGGCCGGAAAATGGCGCCCAAACAAAGCAGCCATTGATTGTTGTTGAACCCGGCTTGGCCCGGGTGGTCGTGATGTGAAGATGAAAACAAGGGGACCAGCGGACCGTGCCGACTCCCAGATGGAAACTCTGAAATACCGCAGACTAAAATTACAGCCTTGTTCTAATTTTATTGCAAGGGTTTCTTTTTTTTTTATAATTTAAAGTAGGGAAAAAATTATTATTGTGTGCTGTCTCTGCTGCATGTGTGTGAATTTTATCGTGTGGATATACAGAATGTTTCACAATTTGAACCAATCATATGCTCTTGGTACAGCCGTTTTTCTAATTAAGGTGATCCATCCATCATTAAATCATTACCATGGTCCTTCAGATGCTTAAGAGGACATTCAGTGCAGATGTAAGCATCCACTGACATAAATATATATATTTTTTGCATAAATTCTATAAAGGCTTGCATATACTATAAATTTCCCACGATCACTTAATGGACCATGGTCTCCATTTAATGATAAATAAATTACCTTAAGATGCTTTCTATTCATTTCAGAATTAAGTTCATGTAGATGAACATATATATAATCTGGGACATAAGGAAGAATAAGGGAGAAAAATAAAAAAAGGTATCATATGGTGGCATATTTTTGCCAGCCACTTATCCACTTAGCTATGTTGAAACTTTTCTGAAAAATTGTCACATATTCAGTTAGTATCTGGCAAGTAGCAAATTTTCAAGTTATCTACTTAGGTATCTTAACAGGACTAAACTGTCTGTTAATGCCTACTACTGCCAATCACATATTCACTTATTTTAACTGGATATCATGCCTTTTTCCAGATAATTATGTGAAAAAATGCTTGTTATCCACATAATTTAACTGACTAACTTGAAAAAAGGGCGAGATATCAGTTTTCTTAAGTGAATATATGGCTGGCAGTAGTGGGCACTAACAGGCAGTTTTGTTCTGTTAAGATACCTAAGAGGATAACACGAAAGTTTTCTACTTGCCAGATACTAACTGACTATGTGACAATTTTTCAGAAAAGTTTCGACATAGCTAAGTGGATAAGTGGCTGGCAGAAATATGCCACCACAGTATCAAGATATATATATATATATATTGTCGATGGCTTGCTTTTATACAGCCCAACGGTGCTCTGTCTGCTCGCTTGGAATTTTCATGTGAGGAAACTTTCCAGTTGGCTTGAAGTTGTGGTATTCGCCTGGCCCTGCACCACGGGTACTTATACTTCCTCCGTTTGTAATTAGCTGGACATCACTATATAACTGATGTGATATATATAAAACAATATAACATAAAAAACTTACATGGGACATTCGCTTCTAAATCAAAAAGGATTCGTAAATCTATAATCGAAATCGAGTTTTTTATGCCCGCGAAGACGGGAATAAAGTAATTGAACCGTCCGTCCGTCTGCCCATCCGGAAATGAAATGTTCACCATCATGATACGATGTGTCGCGCGCAATCCTCAGGTCTGTAGCATTAAGGTCAAGGTCACACTTAGAGTTCAAAGGTCAAAAATGGGGTCTATTTTTCGTTTCCGCTCAATAACTGACATTCCTGGATGGATTTTAACCCATTTCCCTCATAGAGGATACCATGAAAAGACCTATGCGAACAGCATAAAACCAGATCAGCCTGCGAGTAACTCGCAGGCTGATCAGGTTTTATGCTGTCCGCTGCTTCTCAGTGGTCTGGTAATGAGGATTTTACAATTAAATTTGGTAAGGTTTAAGTTTGGCTTTCTGCAGATCAGGCTTTATGTGGTACCTACTGAGTGCGTCAAAATGAGTCAGGGTTAAATTTACTTGGCAGAAATGTTCACCATCATGAGACGATGTGTCGTACGCAATCCCCAGGTCTCAGTGTCATTAGGCCTGACTGTGCATTGGTTTGCCCTCCGTCCGCCTGTCCAGAAATTGGTATGCTGTGATGACTTAAAACAATATTATAAGCTAGCTCAGTGAAACTTGGTATATAAAGGCAATATGGAGATTAATTAATGCGCCTCACTTTGCTATTTTTCTTGGATAAAAATACTGGTTGCCATGGTAATGGAAATAATCAAAATATGCACGATCAGTAGGGGGAATTTATGGTTCAATTATGCATATGATTCCAGCTATTGTGTATTTCGTACATGCATAATGCTGTAGTGATTTCACAGTTAAAAATGTCAGGGAAAAATCAAAAGAACCTTTTTATGCATATGCGTAAAGAGTAGTTGTAAACGCATACATGTACTAACTTTTCACCCTTTCAACCTTGTTTCGACCCAATGTCAATTCGACGTTGTTATCATGTGATAGGGTATCCTTTCGTCTCTTGCGATATTGGTATCATTCCGGTTTTCCTTGACTGTCCAACACCAAAGGTCACGTAAATGCCACCATTCATGCGAACGAGATTTTGATAAACGATATGGCCTTCTGTCCAATCGCTGATCAAAGAAATCAACATATTCACACGCAGTAATGTATTAATGTATCTCCCTTGATTTATCCTTATAAAAAATACGACACCGTAGTCAAGTGGTAACGTACCCGACTGAGGATCCGAAGGTTGTGGATTCGAACTTCGAACCCCCATTGGTGGCAAGGATTTTTTAATGACCTTCCCAGGCGCTAAGTACTGCTAAAACCAAGGAACCGTCGGTATAAGTATAGGAACTTGTTTGCCAATCGACATAAATAGATTAAGAAAACAACAACAACAACAACAACAACAACACAAAAAACAAACAAACAATAATGCATATACACTACACGGAGAAATCATTTACGCTACCGTTTATTTTTTAAAATAAAATTAAAAGATTTTCTGTCCTGTTTAACGCTAAATCTTGTATTATCATGATACTGTTACAGGGTGTGGTAATGTTGTGATACTGTAAAATAACAGCACTACATCTGTCTCCAAAAAATGACTAAAATACTGATGGTGAGACGTATGGACAGTAAATATGCTTGAAATAAATGTCTGGAATTTAAGGTAAATTGATACTGTCATTTTATTTTCGACCAGCACATAAAGATGTGCCTAAAGTGTTAATACACCTTTTCAAAATGTTCATCAATGTTCCTTAAAAGGAACAATTATTCATTTTTAGGCAGAACCGTATTTTTTTTTTCTTAAGAAATCGTCCATTGGAAGCCAGAAGAGCTCACCAGGATATATAAAAAGAAGGTTGATGAGCCCATTTAGCTTTCAATGGACGATAACTATACTGTAGGTTTGTGTTCTACGGTATATTTTTATGTGAGAAAGAATGATGGTTTTACAGCGGCGGTTACATGATAAATAGTCATGTGACCTCGTGTAAATTATATATGATTTATGGCTTCAATGATTTCATCTGTTGAATTTAAGACCGATCTTTAATTTGTGAATGAAATGATGTAACCACAATGACGTCACTCTGTGCACAATGTGTCAGATTGCGCGCGAAAAGTGTCGTCTGATGCAATGTCTGATATGATCCGTGTGATGCAACATCTGATCTAGAATACACTTCTTCCGGTTCTGTATATCTGTTTGTCTATCTACCTGTTTATTTATATGTTTATAAATATTTTTAGGAAATCGGATTTTCAATTATGACTTTTTATACAATTTATATTTGGTCACAAAAATGCTATTTTATGTTGAAACTCAGATGCCAAAGCTTAAAACATGTAGCTGTGACATATATCTATTACACAGGACTATCAAAGAGGTGATTTCAAAATTAATAAATATACACATGTAGTGTGGTTGCCTTGCATTAATCGCTATTTTATGTAGTAGTAATGAAAACAATTTTGATAAGGTACAATGAAATATCTAAATTAATAGATCTTGATAAAATAATTGATTAATAAAATGATATGAAACTATATATAAAAATGATGTAGCGTACGCCAAACAAATCACGTAGCCACCGCATTTAGATTTAAATCCGGCGTGAGTAAGGCTTGCCATACCTTTCCTTTGATATGATTGGCAGTAGATCGTCTGATCTCGTGCCACCGTGACTACCTTAAGAGGTAGAGTTTAATCCGCTAATCCCACCCCAAATCAGTGATTGACGGATGAGCTTTGTTTATTTAGCTCCAATGACTACTCGACGTGACTCACCTTTTCAGTTACTATTAACGTAGTTTCATTCATAGCCATAGTAAAGTTTTAACTCGGAAATCTCATTAGTAAATATGTAATAGCTTTTTTAAACTAGGACAATAAGTGGGATTTGTGCACCGGTACCCGAACAGAATAGCGGTATTAAGAGAGAGTACAGGTTTTGTTTCTTGAGCCAGTAAACAATGTTACAAACATTCCATTAGCATTAATTATTCCTTTGATGACCACCATATATAGAAATACACCTCAAATTTAAATGAGTGTCTATTTAAGGTATGTCTGCTAAATCTTTAGAGAAAAAAACATAATGCACTCGGTTATGAAGATGTCTAACTTAATTCAAATGGCATTTATTAAAATGAATATACCGAATTTATGAAAGACGCACATAAAAGAATTTGACATTGTTATTTGAGGGGAACATCACGAATTGATAACAAAAAATGAGTAAATTAATCTAATGTATTCATGAAAAAAAAAAGAACACACACACACACAATAAATAAATAAATAAATAAATAAATGCACATGTATCTCTTAGGTCTGTTTTTTTTTGTAATAATTAATATATTCTGGAAAATATCATACAGGTCTCGTTCCATGTCCGGAGTTTGGTGTTTTTTTTCGTCGTATAATAAATACAATACACGAGCAGTTCAATTGCGGGAGCACGTGCTTAAGTGCTATTTTGTAACACCGGGGTCCATGGTTCGAGACTTGTCACGTTCTCAGTATTTTTTTCTCTCACAATTCCACACATATTACTTTCGTAAGATAGCTATAAGTTAAACTTTTAACTTATTTCGGTAGGCAATTTCTTACAACTTATAATTATCCTTCTCGACGGTCCAGGTTAGAACAGTCCTTTGTGCTGGCATGAGAGATTAAGATTCCATGATCTTCGGTTGCGGAATTGCTTTCGCTACCTCTGGAACTGAGCGATTGCAGATGTTTTGTCTTCAGAACTATTTTGTTATTTATTTCAGGAAATGAAGGTCGTTTAAACACGAATTTGAGTAGAACATGGCGTTAAGCCTCAGTTTAATAATAAGATTTTCATTTCAGTGTCATGAGTTGTTATTTCAATGTGAACATACAAATAAATTTGTTTCTTGGGTCATTTCGTACAAACACGCACGCAAGCACGCACGCAGACTTCTCTCGCTATTTCTGATCTGCACGTACAGCGAACGTACATTAAACACACATAAATAAATAAATAAATAAATAAATAAATAAAAGGGTGTAAGAATAAAAATTATCAATTTTTCTCATTCATTTTTTTTCTTAGTGACACAAAAAGGCCTCAGATCACAGCTTCAAATCATAAAGAAGAAAAATCACGGACTGATAATGATAATTAATGTAAATAAATAAATAAATAAATAAATACATAAATAAAACGAAAAATAGAGTAGGACAGCATAGGGGCCTTATCAATACTAGTCTTCAGTTCGTGTGTCCTTGGATTAAGATGTTTCGGGAATGAGATACTTACTTGTATGACACGGCAAATTGTCTAAATACATAAATTAAAGAACAAAAAATGACACGTCAAATTTATATGATCGCCCAATACATTTCAAATGTAAACGGAGATTTTAATCAATACATTTTCGATTCAAATGAGCGTAATTTCTTAAATATCTACACAAGACTTGCCAAGTGTAGAGCAATAAATCGTGATTTGATGACATAATGCAAACTTACCGCTATCATTTTCAAATGATGAAGAACACTAGTTACCTTTACAACCCACCTGGATGCACCTTGGCAGTTTTCATTGACAGTAAAAGTCAACAACTTTGATCATATCTTTAAGTTTAAGATGCGGTTTATATTTTTTCCAGCATTTTAATCTCATGTAACGACATCTAAACCAATATAATAATTACCTCTTCTGTGGGAAATGAATGAACTGAGTATATATCATCTAGAAAACATTTCACTCGGAACCAACATCTGTTAATGACCGCTATCTCGCGAGATGTATCATTTATCAGTTATTTACTTTCAAATCTACGTTTGGCAGCAACTAGTGACTCGATAACTTCTTATGTAAATGCCACTCGTATGAAACCGTCGAACTTTCACCTAATGAGCACCACAAAAATGTATTAACCGCACTCCATTTACAAATTGCATTTTTCTACCCGGCATAGCCTAGCTATGACCTGTCAAATGAAGAAAAGGGTGCCCTGATCACACCATTGTTCAGGAAGATGAGCACGTGTTGCTCGTAGTGACTTCTAGACCTTGTAGTCACTTTCAGCTGTAGATGTTATCAGAAGCTCTGGAATGCCCCGGGGCCGTCACCCGTACCGTCATCTGTACCGTACCCGATGTGTTGGACAGGTGTAAGAGTTAATTGAGATATTGAAATGTTCAGCAGTGTATGAACTGATTTCACTGTGGCTTCCGTCGGGTAGGTCACAGAGCCGAGCACATCTGGGTAGCATGGCCCCCCGGGGGTGAGGGGTTTGTGGTCGGGCTCGTGGTTGAGTTTTTAATTTCTGACGGTGGTCTTTTTGCTGACAAGCCTGTCGAGTGTTCTGTGGACAGTCAAGCTGAAGATTGATGTGTTCGTTTGTATCGAGATCAGGGAGATTAGAGATGACAATTCTCTTGAAAATCATATACATGTTACATAGGAAAATAATTGATTGAATGTATGGATTGATCGTTATTATAGGGGAGGGGTCAATAAATTCTTAACGGGTGTTGCAGTGGATAAAACAGTTACCTTATGTCGCTTTGTGGTCAGAATTTCAAAATATGAAAAATAAAATCGAGTAAGGAAATAAGAATAAAAAAGAATAATAATAATAATAATAATAATAATAATAATAATAATAATAATGATAATAACAATAATGATGATAAAATAATTACAACAAAAATAACAATTATCAGACAAATCCTCTTATCATTATAATTTGTCTTTAATTGTTATTTATTATATTTTTAAAGATAAGCATATATGAAGTTGACCCCCATAAAAACAACAACAACAACAACAAAACCTAAACAACAACAACAATAACAACAAAAACTAAACAACAACAACAACAACAAAAAGAATTTTGTTTTGTTTGGTGGGTTTAACGTCCAACCGACGGTATTTCAGTCGTTTGGAGACTACGTTTACTTGAGACAAAGAATTTAAGAAGGTCAGTACAGAAGTGTTCCAGGCGTGTTGACCGATGTCACGAACCCTGCACACATTCAAATTTACGTTCGACATTCAATTGGAGTGGGAAACTTGCCTTTTTTCAAGCAGTCGCGATCGTTATCGGCAAAATACATAATCTATAAAAAAAAAAATAGAAAGTTAATAAGAGCATAATACACAGGTACATTTTATATTACTTTCTGCAGACGATACATAATTATCTAATTGGGCATACAATACTTATTTTATTTGATACATGCATATTAATTAACTATTTCCTACTTGTCCTTTCCGTTTAGCATTGAGTACATCAAATTGGATTGTCTCCCCTCAACTGCATTTCTTCGATGTCTACGCTAGAAAAATGAAGGAAGTGTGTGTGTGTGTGTGTGTGTGTGTGTGAGGGGGAGGGTGTGTCTCGGCTAAAAAAATCCTTCATATGAGCCTTTAATCCTTTAACACAGAAAATATTTTTCCAATCCAGTACTGTAACTGATTTCATGCAAATTGTGTTGTGTAATCACCTGTTTTCATAGACTTTGATAACATATTAACTCTACTATACTACCGTAAATAAAACAAATATAGTGAATCATGAACAACATCGTCAGAAGCCGAATCCCTGCTAGAATAAGTTATTGTATTGTCTGATCATTGCCTCAAAAACGTATTTTGACCAGGATACCATTGAAATGTCGGGCATCATTTGCATGAAGCAAAAGGGAGCTGGGTTTATATTAGTGTTTTAAATAATAGACAGTGCTTACGAAACGGAAGGGACTTGAACTCAGGTCGAGGCTGAAGAGTATTGATAGCCTAAAAATTGAAATATGCCACTACAACCATCTGACATCTATCATTGATAACCTTGGCATGGGTGTCTCACTATAACAGCCTTGATATGGGGTATCTGTCGATGAATGCCTTGTGATGGGTATATGATCTTTGACATTAGAACCTAACGATGAATGCCTTGTCATGGGTATCTGATATTTGGCATGAGTACCTGTCGATGAGTGCCTTGATACGGGTAACTAGCGATATTGTCTTCGATATTGGTATCTGACGATATGAGCCATGACATCGCTATCTGATGATATGAGCATGACATCGCTATCTGACGATATGAGCCATGACATCGCTATCTGACGATATGAGCCATGACATCGCTATCTGATGATATGAGCCATGACATCGCTATCTGACGATATGAGCCATGACATCGCTATCTGACGATATGAGCCATGACATCGCTATCTGACGATAGGAGACTTGATATCGCTATCTGACGATATGAGCCTTGACATCGCTATCTGACGATAGGAGACTTGATATCACTTTCTGACGATATGAGCCTTGACATGGTTATCTGACGATAGGGTCCTTGACATGTGCAACTGACGTTATGAGACTTGACATGCGTATCATGGGTGATGATAGGAGCTTTGACATGGGTATCTGATGATAGGAGCTTTTGTAAGATCACCTGATGATCGCAGTCTTGGAATCAGAAGATTAAAGCATATGTTTATGATAGAAATACACATAATTATCTTACAATCGAAGCCTTGAAATAAAAAAAAAATATAAAGAAATAAAAAATGCCAGTGAGCACTGGTACCTGACGATAAATGCATCGACACTGGCATGCTATAACAGGGAGTCACGCACTTTACTTGACGCTTGCAGCCTTGACATACATTTGAACAAATAAAAACAAGAAAATAAATAAATAACACTAGATGGAAATGGCAGCTTATAGTCATTTATTGATTCAATTACCAGGAATCAAATATCTCGTAGAATTAGACCCATGCATCTCTTGAATGTTCTGGGCTCCATTTAAATTTCAGAATTAAGCGATTTCTTTTTGTAACCTCCCGATCACCTTGCCATCGAGCGTAAGTCAGTTAAACCCCGTGCTTCCCGTGCCCACGTGACTTGCAGCTGCAGACATGCAGACAGGCGCCTGTCCTCGGGCAGTCGTCTGTAACTTATTGGCAGAGAGTCTGATTTTCCCGGTTCCTCGTATATTTATAGTTACATGACATCCAACAAGGCAACAGTAGTGAAAATAAAGATTAAACTATGTCAATAAAATGGTTATTGATCACTGAAAAGAATCCAATGTGGCATTTACTGTACAAAAAAATACTGAAAGTTTAAAGTTATATATAAATAACGCATTAATGTGCCAGATTCAAGAATGATATTGATCTATTTCGTTTGAATTGAAACAAATGTTCAACACATTTATAATGACGATATTAAGATATTGAATAAAAATGTGTATGTTTGACATGATTTGATTACTCGTATATGCATGCATAGGCACGGATATAGACCTACCCATAGTTAATAACGCATACCGTGTTAACTGTAAACCTTTGAAATATTGAAATAAATCTAAACAAACAATAAAAGTACATGTATCAAATAATACGTTCATAATTCACTTATATAATGTTAATTGTTTTATTTTTTTTTGTACAATAATGAATAGAAGATGCTTGTACTAGAAAAAAGGAGAAGATATCAGAAACTTCTTACGTCATCCCATCTCAATAAGTCTCGCTGAAGCTTACTTTCTGCTGAATCGCAGGTGTTGGACGCTGTGAAAAAGCGAAGATCATTTCATTTGATCAAGAAACCACCTGTAAATTTGTATTGGAATTCACAGAAGCATGCCGGTTCAGCAGACGATAGCCTGCACATATCAGCAGCCGACAACGCCACCAGCAGACTGGAGACCGGCTTTTGTATGTTAGATTGGTTTCCGCGTTGCTAGCAGTTTCCACAGCGATACTGGCTTTCCGGAGGAATCAGGCGACGCCCATTTCAATTTATGAATGAAACATTGAGAGAGAGAGAGAGAGAGAGAGAGAGAGAGAGGAGGGTATGTGTCGTAGTAAAAACATTGTATCTCAATCATGCTATCAAGAAGCAATGGATGCCGTCTGGCCTTGTATTATCACACAAAAAAACATTGTAAGCTGAGTTTTCCCTCCAAATCACATGCAAATAAAGAGTCATTTGTAAACATTTGTATTCATAGTTGCAAAGGAAAGTGTGCACTCAAGTGCTCTTTGATTTACATATATTTCTTTCAGCAAGTTTTTTTTTGTGGGTTACAAACACCCCCTTTATATTAATGCTTTCGAAATAAAAAAATGCACATCATAATTATTCTACAATTTTTATATAGATCTAAAACATCGTATTTCGGAAAGAAAGGAAAAAGCATCTGAATGAACACACGTTTTGCAACATAGTATATTTGTGCATGCAGGAAAAGTAACACTAACATACTAACAATATTGCGGTTTGAGTATGGTCAATTGCCTTTGACAGAAATGGTTGCCACGGTTGGCGAAGGAAAGGTCAAAGCTGAATTCTCTAACACCATCACAGACATTTAATGTAGATCTAATGACGCGCATGACTCGAAAGATCAAAATCTGTCTCAACGACATTATTTAGACAGAACTTAAGGCAGAACATTTCTGCGTCTCCAACCCTGCTGTAACCTTCATCCATGACGTTATTCTCGCTACCTGTGTTGGTCAACTCAAAGATCTGACATTAAGCCCCGAGTGCTCATCAAACAGAGCTTGTACATGTGACGTCACAGCGCGAGCTCTTCTAGCTACACACACACATCGACTTCCTTTATGATATCCAAGCTTCCGCATTCCAAGTCCTTCCGATGGCTGTTTATATGCATTCTCTTATGAGAAGTGGCTTTATTTGTAACCTTCATTATATATAGTCTAACATATATTTCCTGCGTCAGGACTTAACCTAATTTCTCCATAACGTTAAAACGTTCCGGATTCTTTTCACCAAACGACACCGCATAAATGAAAAAGCGAATAATAAATTACGTAAACGAATGTTATAAAGTAAGTAGAATTTTAAAATAAAATACAGTTTCAATCCAAAGAGATTAGAAAAAGGAAATCGATTACTACAAAATGGTCGGAACAAAATGTTTTTTTTATTTTAACATCCTTGACAGTAAATTTACTATCACTGACTTCTCGTGAATAATTATGTATTATGTGTTGTTCCTCCAAAAACTGCTACGTTAAAGCATTTGATTACATATCTTTAAGCCCTAATGTAAACTTCAAAGTGTCAAAAGTATGTTCAAAGTCAAATAATATGTTTTAATACGCAGTTTATCTCGTTAAATATCCTGTCATTAACAAGTTGTTTGTATGTGAACAGGCAAATGCACAAGAGAATGCCAAATGTCAACAAAAGCACACAGCTGCATGAATTGAAAATAACGAATAACAAGTAAATATGAGTATGCATTCATTGTACAGCGATATCATTTTTACAATTTCTAGTGGCATTAAAGACCTTTTTTTTACATTACTGGGACTCCTTTTGATTTTGTTTTTGCATGAAGGAGTTAAAAATTAGAAATTACCTTTTCTGACATTTGATCAAGGTCGGATTCATATCCAAACCTTGGGCATGTTTTTCCCTTTCTTTCTTAGAGGAAAAGTAGAAATAGCTAGCAATGACGTACGCCACTGTATATCTAAACACTAAGATCTTATCGCACAGTAAATTGCAACTGTTTCTATTCAAATGATCTTTTTGAACTGCTTTGTGACTTGTCGGAGAGGGCAACGCCTTTCTTGTAACAGGACACTACCGGAGATCAGTGGCATTGTACGAATCTAAATATGAAATTGACAATAAAACAAGATATCCAAACGTACCCTTTCTTTGAGGACGTATACTAGACCCAAATAAGTAGACACCTAAGTATGTCAAAATACAATACAGGTGTAAATAATTGAAAAAAGGAAAATAAGTTGGAGAATTCAGTAACTACAGTTAATACGTCATTAGTTTTTAGGCGTGTTTGGATTCGGTTCTAAACTAATGGGTGCCATTAATGTCATACTAAACTTCCAACGAAAAAAAAATCGGGGAGTTTGTTTTGATTTGATCTATGTGTCACTACTGCGCAGCTTTATCGTATATCGGAACTAGAGACCATACTATTAGTTACTACCACAAATTGTCACCGAAATAAATTCTATTGCATACTTTAAATCACAGAGAGTGTGCATAAGTTACAGTAATCGGATATAAAAACCCCCATATATTTCGACAGTAGCCACACTTAATGCAGTTTTGAAGAATTTATATATTATATATATAAGTACTATTTAAGTGAAGTTTTAACAATCGGAAATACCTTAGGTATGACTCTTTATTTAATAACAATTGAAATATTAGTGTACCAGCAGATACCCGGTAGGTTGTCAATCAATGTAAGGAAAGATTAAACAAGTTAACAATAAGTTCTTCCTACCAAAGTGCTTCTGCCCTCTTTTAGGCAAGCGTCACAGAATAGCACTGAGTTTACAGCCCGGTACGTAGCTAGGCGGCATGCATTGCACTACGCACATTAAAGTTGACAGATTTAAATAGAATTTTGCATAGTCCGGGTAGTAAAAATGGCTATGCCCTATATTTTGATATAATCTTTGTATCATTTTAATTAGTTCCTCTCTTTAAGTCATCGATTTTCGCTTTTATTTCTTTCTTCTTCTTTGTTTGTTGTTTGCTTGTTTAGGGGGATAAAAACGGAGGTTATAGAAAAACATGCGCCAGAAAAAGATAAAATATTACATATGAGAAATACGCCCATGAAAGCGAATATATTTCGGTCTAGTTCTTATGTGATTGAACGGTTTGGCCAGACTTATTTTGTCAAAAATATCTTAACCAAAAATAACTATCACCTTTTAAATAAGAAATCAATTTTGCCCTGATATTGAATTAAATAACTTGCATAGGTGTTCTCTCAGATGTTCTCTTTCAAATCCTCTATATCTGTATGTAAAAGAGTTAGAAACTTCAGAATGGTTGGGACTGACGCAGGACCATCTGTAAACCTTGCTAATACGTCTGATGTGGTACCGGGAATTATCTTGCTTAATTAGCAAGGTGTTTGATTATCATACCGACTTATTTCATCCCAATTAGATAATCCCTAATCTCAATTCCTGTAAAGGAGTTTCTTTTATGAGGAAAAAAGATCTATAGCACCCGTTTGCCCCCATATTTCTGAACTGAGAATTCAAAAATGACATAAAACCAAGACACTTACCACACCGAAAGTTGAAAGGAGTCACATCTTTTGTCATTCTGGTCATAAAATGAAGTTATCTCGTGGTTTAAGCCGTTCTCAGTGAGTGACATTAACTATTTAGACTCATTCATAATTTTTTTAAACCCTGCGTTTTTTTCTTTCGCTACCGATGAATGAATCTCGTTTAATCCCTCGTTCGGCTCAACGATCAGAGGGTATGTCGCTAATTAAAGGGGTTTTATAAGAAATAATTTCAAAAAGGCAGTATTTGTTCGGGCCGTGGTAATACAAAATTGATAATACTTCTAATAAAGAGGTGTGAAAAAGAAAACCGCAAACACACGGCCTATGATGTCCGAACCTTTCTAATGCAACATGAGAAAATCATTTCACTTAAAGAGCATAAAAGAGTTACATATTTCATATTATCCGGCATTTCTTATGTTGGTTCAAAAAGACTTTCAAAAGTCTCCACCCATGTATTACGATACTGCGAATTTGGAAACTCGCTATGTCACCTTCGTTAACATAATCATTTAAAAACAACAACAACTACTACTACTTCTTCTTCTACTACTACTACTACTGCTGCTGCTGCTGCTGCTGCTACTACTAATACTACTACTGCTACTACTGCTGCTACTGCTGTTAATTCTGAAACTACTACAAATGATGTTACGGCGTAAATCCTCCTATCAAACAAACATCAAATGATGGTGATATGAAATTATTATCACTTATGATAACGTTGATTCATGTTTCATTAATTTTATTATTTATCATTTATAATTATATATTAAAAAATACTTTTCTATGAGTACGGCCGTACATTACCACTGACACAACGTGATACTGCAAGGTAGCAGCAACATTATGCCTCATGGATGACAAAAATATTGATGGAAGGCGATTGAATTATTTCCCCTTGGAAATCCTACATATTTATACATATAAATACATTTATATATATAAAATAAAGGTATGCATGAATATACAAGTAATAATTTGATGTGTTGACGTATTATTCACATGTATACCTTCTTCATCATTATGCTATAGATAATCATAATTTATAAAAAAAAACAACATTTCCCTAGGAAAGTGTTACAATGCTCCAATATTCAAGTTTTACAACAACAACAACAACAACAACAACAACGTTCGATTTATGAAAAAGAGTGAAAAAAGAGAGTCGAAAAAAAAATATTCTGCAATAAAACAATACCATTTCAAGCAATAAACAATAATATACTAAAGAATATATTGACATGCCATTATATTCACAATTCATTAAAGGACATTGTTTCCGGTTTCGTATATCTTATATATAACACGTTACATATAACTATTAGCCGCCGCGTCACTCGCGTTTATTCTATATACTCATATTGTGATGAACTCAAACAGCGGGATTAGATGTATTTGACGCAACTATCTTTGATTGAAAATATGCATTATTCATATGATGTTGAAATGTATGAGAAATACACACGTTAAATCGTTATTTTCAGCTTTATTTGAAATTATTTTCGAAGTATAAGATTACAAATAGTGATTGGTTCACAGTCCGTTTATTCATGATTGGTTATTTTGTTGTTTTAATCATGTATACTGAGTCTAGCTCATATGATAATTATAATCTGACACGAATTTATATTAAGTATAATCACACCAATCCTATATACTCTGATATCACAGGGTTTTGAAACTAAATTAAGAACAAACAATCACGCGTATCTTATTTTAGTGATTGTTTTCTGTTGGCGCTAGATATTTCCGATTCTCATCACCATTTCTACACCACACACTAACACCCAAAATGTTGTTCGCAGCCACAATTTAGTCTTTTATGTATACAATGCAGGACACTGCATTATCTATTGTTTACCGACTGCAGGATATTGCAAAGTTGGTCCACTTGCTTTCTATTATTATTTGTTTACATAATGCGTCCAGGACTTCTTTTGAGATTTGAAGTATTTGCATATAACATGATATAAAGGCCGACGAGGATCTTGCCCTTCAGCAAGTATCAACTCTTCTGAGAAGAGTACTTGAAGAGCGTGACCAGTCACGACGCGATTTTTGACCTGTGACCTGTGATCCTTGTTGTCGATGGGACCTTTCTTTTTGCTTTGCTCCCAAGACGGAACCTTTACTGATAATGACGCGTGTAAGACTGACTGTACATTGTTTGCAGATTGTCGGTCGTGAAAGGGGTTCCAATAATACTCACAAACGGAGCCATAACTAATAACTGGGTTTCACAAGCTTCTCATTTCGACAAACACTTACCTGACTCGGGTGTTCAATCTTTACTTTTATGATCTCGTGGACACCATTGCTAGGCGTAGAAATAGCAGACAATATATTGAAATCTCTCAACAAATATAACGAGTGGGGGCACCTTTTACATCCATTGTAATCTATTGATGTTTCGACAGTTTTTAAATACTCCATTGATATTAAATATCCAAAAAATGAAATTTTTATGCAGACCTTTTTTCTTCAAATAATATATAGAGCAGTTGCTAATTATAACTATAAAAGGACGGGCACTTAACGCGTCGGGGAATGGAGAATTCAATAATTAAAAA